>JASVEL010004447.1:0-725885 GCA_032618575.1 Nicotiana noctiflora | reverse complement strand
AAGTGGAAGAATCAGGGGTTAAGCAGCAAGTTCACATTGTAGACACTACCAATGGTGGTTTATGCACATCTTGCGTTAGCCAACCCATAGGTAATCCATGGACTGCAGACCAAGAACATCATCATCAACATGAAGATATGAACTATGTGGCTAACTATGGAGGACATCGACAAGGTAATCAAAACTAGAGCCAACAGGCTCCAATGCAGTACAGACCTCCCCAGCCACAATTTAATGCAGCAGGTATGAGGCCACCACACAACATGGCTCCGTATCCTAGACCTCAGAATTTCGGCAATCAGCAGTAGGGATATCATCCACCTCCACCACCACATGGGGGTAGACATAACGATGGGTTTGCAAGATTGGAAGCTATGATGCAGCAGGTAATTGGGTCAAATGCCAAAACCAATGAAAGAATAGATGCACATGACGCAGCGATCAAAAATATGGAAGTTCAGATGGGCAAGATTGCTATGTCACTTAAAAATCGTCCTCAAGGGACATTGCCTGCAGATACACAAACAAACCCAAAGGACCAAGTCCCAAAGCAGATGATGGCAGTGACTCTGAGAAGCGGTAGAGATCTTGATGCTGAGAATGAAAGTGAAAATATTGACAGACAGGCTGAGACACCTATGCCATTACCCATGGAACTAGATGAATCCACAGGATTGACAAAAGCCACAGTCCAGCCAATTGCTGATAATAAAGAAGCACAACAGGGAGCGGAAAAAGTAGCTGAACAGGTAGAGCAGCAGGTTGAAGAAAAAGTGATAGAAAAAGAAAAATCCCAAGTCACTGGGAAGAAGAGGCCTCCACCACCATTCCCCCAAAGGTTGGCCAAACACCAAAAAGAGGAACAATACAAAAAGTTCTTCGAGATGCTCAAGCAAATCCAGGTAAACATTCCATTAATTGAAGCTTTAAAAGAAATGCCTGGTTATGCTAAGATGATGAAGGATTTAATGTCGCGGAAATTTGATTTCCAAGACTTGGCCACAGTTACACTCACCCAGACTTGTAGTGCAGTGGTCTCTAGACCCATTGCTGAGAAGCTATCTGATCCAGGTAGTTTCACCATCCCATGCACTATAGGGAATTATGCCTTCACTAAGGCTTTATGCGATTTGGGGGCAAGCATTAATCTCATGCCCTTAGTTATCTATAAGAGGTTAGGTATTGGGAGGGCCAGACCCACCTCTATGCTTTTACAGCTTGCTGACAGGACGGTTAAGCGTCCATTTGGTATTATAGATGATGTGCTAATCCAGGTTGGGAAGTTCGTGTTTCCCGCCGATTTTGTTATTCTTGATTGCAGGGTCGACGAAGAAATTCCCCTAATCCTGGGAAGACCATTCCTAGCTACTGGAAGAGCTATAATTGACTGTGAAACTGGGGAACTCAAGATGAGGTTGAACGATGAGGAGATCATCTTCAATGTGCAAAAATCCATGAGACGCCCTAGTGAGTTCGCAAATTGCTCTCTAATCGATGCGGTTGATGTAATAGTGGAAACCGACGATGCAGAATTGACTATCGAAGACCCGCTGCAAGCATGCCTGATGAACATGGAAGAAGTAAATGGTGAATGTCTGGCCGAATGGGTATTATCCTTGGAAGGCAAGGGATTTTGGAAGCGAGAGATCGAATTCGAACCCCTACACCTAGAAAAGAGAGAAAACCCACCAGCAAAGCCATCCATAGAAGAGCCACCAAAGCTGGAACTTAAACCACTACCATCACACCTCAGGTATGAGTATTTAGGCCCTAACTCCACATTACCTGTTATTATCTCATCCAGTTTGTTAGATGTGCAGGCTCAAAAGCTTATACAGGTACTTAAGGAATGCAAGACTGCCATCGGGTGGACCATGGCAGACATAAAAGGGATCAGCCCAGCCTATTGCATGCATAAAATCCTCTTGGAAGACGGACATAAACCTTCCAGGGAACATCAAAGAAGGCTGAACCCCAACATGAAGGAAGTGGTGAAGAAGGAGGTAATAAAGTGGCTAGATGCGGGAATAATCTTCCCAATCTCAGACAGCAGCTGGGTGAGTCCGGTCCAATGTGTACCCAAGAAAGGAGGCATGACGGTGGTGAAAAACGACAACAATGAACTGATCTCAACAAGAACCGTCACCGGATGGAGAATATGCATGGACTACAGGAAACTGAATCTAGCCACTTGCAAGGATCACTTCCCACTTCCCTTCATTGATCAAATGCTTGACAGGTTGGCAGGGAGATCTCACTTTTGCTTTCTGGATGGATACTCGGGGTACAATCAAATATCCATAGCCCCCGAAGATAGAGAAAAGACCTCCTTCACATGCCCTTATGGTATCTTCGCCTTCAGGAGGATGCCATTCGGACTATGCAATGCACCTGCCACTTTTCAAAGGTGCATGATGGCTATTTTCACTGACATGGTAGAAGACATTATGGAAGTGTTCATGGATGATTTCTCCGTGGTTGGAAATTCATTCGACGAATGCCTAGCCAATCTGAATAGAGTATTACAAAGATGCATGGAAACAAACTTAGTACTAAACTGGGAGAAGTGCCACTTTATGGTTCAAGAAGGTATAGTACTTGGGCACAGGGTTTCAAGCAAAGGCATTGAGGTGGACCGTGCTAAAGTTGACATCATTGCAAAGTTGCCTCCACCAACATCCGTCGGGGCCATAAGAAGCTTTCTTGGACACGCCGGTTTTTACCGGAGGTTCATTAAAGACTTCTCCAAAATATCAAACCCTCTCTGTAAGTTACTAGAGAAAGACCATTCTTTTGTTTTTACTGACGAATGCAGGATTGCTTTTGAGGAATTGAAAAAGAGGCTGGTCACAGCACCCATCATCATTGCCCCAGACTGGGATCAACCTTTTGAGTTAATGTGTGATGCAAGTGATTATGCAGTGGGGGCAGTGCTGGGCCAAAGGAAAGATAAGCCGATGCATCCAATATACTATGCAAGTAGAACTCTGAGTGGAGCACAGCTAAACTATACAGTGACGGAAAAAGGAGATGCTGGCGGTCGTGTTTGCATTCGACAAATTCCGGTCCTATCTCATAGGATCAAAGGTAATCGTATACACAGACCATGCAACTTTAAGATATCTAATTGATAAAAAGGACTCTAAGCCACGCCTAATTCGTTGGGTGTTGCTTCTCCAAGAGTTCGACCTCGAAATCAGAGATAGAAAAGGCACTGAGAATCAAGTAGCTGACCATTTGTCAAGACTTGAAGGAGCTGAACTTGTCAAAGAGAGTGGGGAAATTATGGAAACTTTTCCAGACGAGCAATTGCTCACAACTACTCTCCTGAAAGCTCCATGGTATGCTGACTACGCTAATTATCTGGCCAGTGGCATTGTTCCTTATGACCTATCATCGGTCCAGAGGAAAAGATTTTTTCGTGAAAGTCGGTATTATTATTGGGATGAACCATACTTGTTTAGGATATGTCTTGATAACATGATCCGGAGATGCGTCCCCGAGATAGAACAATCTTCTGTTTTGCAGGCATGTCACGCTTCAGCATACGGCGGGCACTTTGGAGGAATTCGTACAGCTGCCAAAATACTCGAGGCCGGTTTCTATTGGCCGATAGTATTTAAGGATGCACACTTGTGGGTGAAAGGTTGCAACGAATGTCAACGCACCGGAAACATCTCTCGGCGTCATGAGATGCCAATGAATCCAATCCAGCAGGTGGAAGTATTCGATGTCTGGGGAATAGATTTCATGGGGCCCTTCATTAGCTCATACGGAAATAAGTACATACTTGTTGTTGTTGATTACGTGTCCAAATGGGTGGAAGCTGCAGCACTACCTACCAATGATGCTAAGGTGGTAGTGGGATTTTTGAAGAAGAATATTTTCACCCGGTTTGGGACTCCAAGGGCCATCATTAGTGACGGGGGCACACACTTTTGCAACCGAGCCTTTGAGAAATTGTTGGCCAAATATGATGTTAAACACAAGGTGGCCACTCCATATCACCCGCAAACTAGCGGACAAGTTGAGGTCTCCAACAGGGAGATTAAAAGTGTACTGACCAAAACAGTGAACGCTACAAGAACCGACTGGTCCAGGAAGCTCGATGACGCACTATGGGCATATAGAACAGCATTCAAAACACCCATTGGCATGTCTCCTTATAAATTGGTGTTCGGAAAAGCTTGTCACTTGCCGGTTGAATTAGAACATAAAGCGTGGTGGGCACTGAAACAATTGAATCTCAACTTGGAGGAAGCAGGTAAAGCAAGGTTGACCGGACTACATGAGTTGGAAGAATTTCGGTATCTAGCATTTGAAAATACAAGATTGTATAAAGAGAGGATGAAGCGGATCCATGATCAAAATATAGTTGAGCGTACCTTCAAAAAGGGGGACAAGGTACTACTATACAATTCAAGATTACGGTTGTTCCCAGGTAAATTGAAATCAAGGTGGTCAGGACCCTTCAAGGTAATAGAGGCATTTGAGTCCGGAGCTGTGGAAATTCAAACTATGGATGGATCACGTACCTTTAAGGTAAACGGACAGAGGTTGAAACAATACATAGGCCTGGATGACATGGAGGACAAGATAGAATTGCATTTGAATGAACCTCAAAGGTCCAGCGAGCCGTAAAATGCGCTAAGCTGAGTCGTGCCGCGACGTTAACTCAGGCGCTACGTGGGAGGCAACCCACGAACATGTTGTAAGTAATTTAATTTTAGTAGTAAGTAATAAGGATTAAAAAGAAAAAAACAAATAAAAATCTTTTGCTGAAACAGTCGAAATTTTTTCATAACGGAGCACTGTCCGCGGTCCACTCGCGGACCGCGGCTGAACCGCGGAAAAATACCCTCTCCGAACTTCTCTGTTCGCGGTCCATCCGCGGTCGCGAGCCAACCGCGAAAAAATGCCTCCTCTGAATCTCGACTGTTCGCGGTCCGCTCGCGGCCGCGAACGAACCGCGGACAGTCGCGGTCAGCTCCGCGGTTGGCCAAAATTCAAGATTTTTTTAATTTTTCCCTCCCCCCTTTTTCCTAAACCCTAAATAACTTAAACCCCCTTCCCCATAACCCAAAAACAGCCGCCCCTCCCCTCCCAAATCTCTCTCTCTCTAAATTCAAATCCTCTCCCTTCTCTCTAAAAATCCCCATCCCTCTCTTCTACAAATCATCCCTTTCTTCCACCCCACTTCTCCATTACTATAACTTGTAAGTTTCTTTACTTATCTCTTTTATTTTGCTCCATTTTTTTTAGGTTTTGATTGTTAGTTTGTATAAATATTTAGTTAGTCTTAGTTAGGGTCTATTCATGAATGTTGCTTGATTTATCATTGTGCTTTTAATCTTGCCATGAATTTAATTTAAGGAACATTGTTCTACGATTGATGTTGGGAGAAGAATGGGTGTTGGGTTGTTATTTGTGTTGATTTTATGACTTGGAAACCCTAATAGTAGTTCTACAAGATATATGTGTTGGTTGGTTAAGTTAGGGCACATTACATTGAGCCAAATAGACTAATGGTAATTAGGAGACATAATGCCAACTTTTACAATGATCATTGAATAATTTTTGGGATGGACTAAGTTAATAACATGTTTGCCAAGAACTAAGTGTGGGGTTCGCAATTGGGCATGTAGGGAATAGTGAGATAAAGAGTTTGCGGGAATTACACAGAGTTGATGGTCAATTGTGAATTATCAAGGATGGCGAAGTCTGAGTAGCCTTCCACTAACTAACAGTTTATACACTTTTTGGCTATCTTAATTGTACAGGATCATGGCTCCAAAGAGATCACGACATGGTGCGAGCTCATCCAGGCAACCAACCTATGATGAATCTCGGTTTGCCGATGAAGGGGCGGAAAATGCATTTAACATCAAAGCAAACAAAAAGTGGCTTCAAGAGGTTGAAGTGGACAGAATAGCCATCCGCTCGGAAAAGCCGGAAATGTATGATGAGATCCGACGGCGAGAGATGGAGTTCCTTTTTGAAACACCCACTAAAGTAAACAAGATGCTTGTCAGAGAATTCTACGCCAACGCCCCGTACTCCTCGGTGAGACGAGTTTTCGTCAGAGGTAAGCAAGTAAATGCTCATATTCCCACCGTTCGGCAGGTACTTCGCCTTCCACTACACACGAGTGATATTGATTATTACCATGATAGGCCCGGTGTCACATGGGACATGTTAATTGAGGCCTTATGTGTAGATGGTGTTCCCGTATGGATTCGGAACCAAACTCTGCATTCTAACTGTTTCACTCACATTGCCAAATGTTGGTTTTCTATTATTTGCAACCGCATTCTGCCCTCAAGTAACACTACAGATGTTACTTTTAATAGGACTCTGTTGACTTGGTGTTTGGTAACAAACCGGGATGTTGATATTGCCCGGGTTATTAGTGACGAGATGGTACTGAGGGGATCCCTCACTGCCAAGGGTTTCTATTACCCATCTCTTGTCACTTCCTTGTGTCTCCTCAACCACACCCCAGTTCATGAGACTGACGGTGAGTTACTACCAAAAGCTCCATTTAGAGCTGCCACTATTCGGGTTGGACGAGACAACACACCCATTGACTTAGATGATGATGATGATCCTGTACCGGAGGCCCGGGCCAGCCACTCCATGGATTCAGCTGGACCCTCCAGACCTGCTCCTCGCGGAGCAAGCATGTCTAGATCCGACTCCACACGACCTATGCTTAGGTCAATGGAGGAGGAAGTGGCTGCTCTACGCACTTCAGTTGACGGTCTACACACACGACTAGATGCCATGTCAACTAGGCAAGCCCGGTCGGAGAACAAATTTATGGCATGGTTCAGAGCACTTGGGAGAGCATGCCATGTCGACCCATCCACTGTTTCCGACTCCGAGTGAGTCCCAGGTAAGTTTTCTTAAACCCCATTGTGCTTTCGTATTGTTTATACCATGAGGACATGGCATATTTTTAAGTGTGGGGTGGGAAACTTATCTTGTAGATGTTGTAGATATTAGTGTAGTAAGTAATATAAAATAATAAAAAATACAAAAAAAATCAGAAAATTTTAAAAATCCAAAAATATGAGTAGAGGACTCTTCCTGATGACGGACTATTTAGGACAAGTACTCTTGAGGGAAGTAGTCCACGTAGGAATTTTTCTTTCTTTTTATTTTTCTTTTTATAGGTAATGTATCATTCCCCCTTGGTTTTTCTTTTGACCACGGTTCTTTTCCAAGGGTTTTTATTTGAACCGGGTTAGGTAGATTTTTTTTTTTAGGAATAGAGGTAAAAAGGGCAACATGTAACTCCAAATATGCACATTAGCAAAAGCGTAAATTGAACTTGAGAGTGTATCATCTAAACTTGATTGTAGAATCTCAATATGCCTTAAATTGCACAATAAAGCTTGCTTGAACATTGATAGGATTTTGTAGATAAACCGGATTCCAAATGAGTTGCATGCCATGTGTGTGTGAGGTTGCTACTTACATTGTATGTTGTACATGATTCCTAGAACTTGCCCTGTGTGTTTGCAAAGCGAAATAGAAGTTGTTTGGTTGTAGAGAGGATAGAGGCATTTCTTTGTGTAACCCCATATATCAATAGACATGAATTCACCCGTACATTATATCTTAGTTAACCTCTTTGAGCTTAAAGCCTATTTCTTTGATAACCCTTGAATGTTCTTCAAATTATTATATTTGTTCTACTTTACCTCCTAGAAGCACTTGTATTGTAATGAATATGCAAAAGTTTAAGTGTGGGGTGAAGGGAAATTGAAAAGGGAAAATCAAGAATAAATGATAGAAAATAGTAAGCTGGCCAAAACAATATAAATGTGTTGCAAAGCAATGAGGAAAAGAGCGATATCAATGTATATATGAAAATTACAAAGGCCAATTACACCAACAAAAGAAAAATGGGGATTAAAAGCCAATAAAGGTGAATAAATGTTTTCGGGAGACATAAGGGAGAAAACTAAAAGGGAAAGTGGTGAAAGAGAAAAGAAAAGTGCTTAGGGAGGTTAGTCACTACACCCAAAAGTATCCTACCCGTCCCATAGCCTACATTACAACCCTTAAAGACCTCTTGATCTATGATTGGATAACTCGATTAGTGGAGTATTACACTAGGGGCAAGCTTATGGTGTGTCTGTACGCATATAAATGTTCTTTGTTGAGAGTGAGTGAATTTTACTGATATCTATAAGTTTCATGTATTTGAATTGTTAATGTGTGGGAACTTCTCTCAATAACTTTTGTGAGGGCATGTAATTCAAGAGGAAGAAGGTAAATTTGCAAGATTTTGGTAATAAGTAGAGTAAGTAATAATGTGCGGGCATGAGAATTTACAGTTAAGCAAAGAGTATACATATCTTAGGTTGTTCATGTATAATAAGCTTTTGTGACATATTTTGGGGGAGACAAAAATTTTTTGGCCTAAGGTGTGATTAAAGGTTGCTCGAGGACGAGCAAAGGTTTAAGTGTGGGGTATTGATAATAGGTAAATTTGACTATAATTATACCCTAAATAATCACACTTTATTATGAGAACAATGTTGTTAAAAGGACAAAATGCTTTGATTAGTGTTTGATTGTGTTTTACAGGTACATGTGATGCATTGGATACTTTAAAAAGCCATTTTGAAGCCATAAGTTGATGAAAAGGCCAAGAGAAGAGCTAAAGTGAAGAGGGCTGGACGAAGCAGTGAAGAAACAGAAGCACTGTTCATCCGCGGTCCACTCGCGGTCGCGGATGAACCGCGAGAAACGAAGCCCTCTGAATCTTGACTGTTCGCGGTCCGCTCGCGGCCGCGAACAAACCGCGAAGGCCCCAGCGGAAGTTATCCCAATTGGACTCTAATTTGTTTTCTTAGCTCTAAAACCTCTATATAAACTCCTAGTTTGCCCCATAGAGGCATGTACTTTATTTCTTCAATACTTTTGCAAGGTTTAGTTGGAGAGATTCCTCTCAAAACTCTTTCTTTATTTTTATCAAGCAATTCTTTATGATTTCAATTATTATTCTTGTTTCTTCAAGCATGAGTAGCTAAATTCTTTTCTAAGGTTTTGATGGAACCTATTGATTGATGAACTTATCGTTTATGTGAGTACAAATTGTGATTTAGATTTCTATTTGTTCAACTTCATTCTTATTGTAGTTAATTGGTAGACGTCCCGATTAGCGGTGCCTATTTAGTGTGCATAACTTGGAAAAGAGTGCATATTTAGGTTTATTGTTGAACAACACCACACCTAGGTTATTAGAGGAATCTATAATTTTAGGCGTAAAGACGGGATTAGGAATAACGAAGTCTTGGGTGCAATCTAAAGTGAACTATTCAAATTAAAGCTAGCTAGGGTAGCTCGGGAGAGTGCACTAGTAAATTATTGTAATTGCTCGGGAGAGGGTTACGATACACATAGCGTTCATGATTGATAGAATATATTAACAATTTGTATGAGCATAACGATAAGGGATTCCGTCAATAGGGAAATCAATACCTTAGTCTTTCTCTATATTATTTCATTCAACATTCAATTCTTTCTTTTAAAGCATTCTTTAATTCTTGCAAACTAGCTATTCGAAAATCATACACAAAGATACTCAAACTTTTGGGAACTTGATTCGTAAGTACTCTTGGGTTGTGAAAATTGTGATTGATAGGTTAATTCTCTGTGGGATCGATCTTGGACTTATTAAACCAAGTTATATTGACTACGACCGTTGCTTGGACGGGAATCACCGCTCTATTTGCTGGTTTTTCGCCCCCAATCTTCGAGCATTGTTGGCGCCTACTCGTGGTAGCTAGGCAATCCAATTAATTCAACATTATCCTGTTCATATCATCATTTTATACTCATACTTAATAACAAGAGAAATAATTACTCAATTTAATAAATGCGGAAGTCTTTCTAAATAGAGATGAATAATACTAAGGTAAAACACTGATGAAATCCTCTACCCAAGATGTGGAGTCACCAACTCACCAACTACTAATGAATACTACACATAATGGTCTGAAAGAAAATGATAAATATCTGTCTGTCTCAGAACAATGAGACCACAACAAATAACATAGGTAAAGTAGAAGAGACACCGGGCCTGCGGACGCCTGCAAGCTACCTCAGTCTCGAAATGCTCAACTCCCACGCAAGGCTCTACTGTTGCTGCTACTCCTGCTCGAAACCTGGACCGGTGCAAAAACACACAAAAGTGCCGTATCAGCACAATCTGACCCCATGAGCTGGTAAGTGCCTGGCCTATCCGGCGAAGTAATGACAAGCCTAGGACCAAAAACTCACATAAACCTGTGCAGTTGTGTATATGTATATACCACAAAATAACAGAAATATCGAGTAACACAACTAACAAAGGAGGTAACATGCTGGGGGAACACAATCAGCAACACATAATAAATTAGTAAGGAAACTCAGAGTGTAGTAAAAACAACTATCACAAAACAAGAAATTTAAATGGTTGCACGGCATCACCCGTCGTGCTTTTACTCTCATCCTCACCAAATAATCAAATAAAAGTGCACGGCATCACCCTTCGTGCTTTTACTCTCATCCTCAGCAACTTATAATGAATCAGTAAAGAGAATCAGAGTATAATAAAAACAGCTATCATCAAAACAAGGAATTCAAATAGTTACACGGCATCACCCTTCGTGCTTTTACTCTCATCCTCGCATCCATGGCACGGCATGATCATTCGTTCATGGTTCACATAACAACGGCACAGAATGTTCCTTCGTGCATAATCAATATCACAAGGCATGAGATAATCCTTCGTGCATAATCAGTAAAACAAGGCACGGCATGATCCTTCGTGCATAATCGGTAAAACAAGGCACGGCATGATCCTTTGTGCATAATCAGTAAAACAAGGCACTGCATGATCCTTCGTGCAAACATAAGTAAAAATGGCACGGCATCACCCTTCGTGCATTATCACTCTTCCTCACCCAAATCCCTTCGTGTATTATCACTCTTCCTCACCCAAATAACAATCATAGTTAATGGCAGAAGAAGGAAACAAATAATATGAACCATCCCAGCAAGGGAAAACAATAATCATCACAGTAAAGTCCGGCAAGGGAAACAATAATCAACTTCACAATAAAGTCCCGGCAAGGGAAATAATAATATGACTGAAAAACATCCCAAATGGAAACAATAATCAACTTCACAATAAAGTCTCGATAAGGGAAACAATAATCAACTTCACAACCCGACAAGGGTTCAAGAATATGACTTAAAAACATCCCACATTAACTCACAATATATGTCAACAAAAGACTCACGGTCATGCTAGACGCTAGTGTATAGATGCTCGTCACCACGCCTATACACCGCACTCGATCACATAGCAATTAGAAATTATCACACTCAATC
The DNA here is from genome assembly GCA_032618575.1 of Nicotiana noctiflora. Lineage (NCBI taxonomy): Eukaryota > Viridiplantae > Streptophyta > Magnoliopsida > Solanales > Solanaceae > Nicotiana > Nicotiana noctiflora. The sequence goes on along the minus strand of JASVEL010004447.1, from coordinate 714,494 downwards.
ATATTCCCTCAAGCTAGGATAGATCAAACACTTACCTCGATGGCTTATAGTCCACTCAATCCTCAAGCAATACTTTTCCTTTCGAATTTGGCTCCAAATCAATCGTATCTATACACAATTTATTTAATATCATCAATTCTACTCAACAAACCAACCCAATTGCCTAATTAAAGTATTTTTAACATGCTGTCCAAAAATTGTAAAATTGACCTCGAGTCCGCTTTGTCAAAAAATTTGAAAATTATACCAATGGATTTCTCATCTTTCCACGAGTCCGTACATATAAAGAACACCAAAATTGGAGTCTGTTTGACCCCTCAAATCGACCACTAAAGGTCTCATAATTTCAGGCCCCAAAATTCTATTTTTCTGCTATTTTCATGAATTAAAAAATGGGATTGTGGTTTATAATCACCCATAAACGAGTTTTAATAATAAAATCACTTACCTTTGTGATACCCACTGATTTTCTCTTTTAAAGATCGCCTCAGAACCTTCTTCCCGTTCAAAAATTGGAAAAGAACTCGAACTGCTCATTATAGGTATACTGTTCACGCGTTTTACTGCTCCCAATGGATTTCTTTTGACGTTCTAATGAATTTAGGCTTTTGAATCAATCAATTTGACCTTATAATGAAGGAGATATGTAGGTTTTAAGATTTGCAAATAGTGCAGGTTTTTAATACGCCGTCAGGGGCAGTTTCGTCATTAACCTGAAAATCCGGGCAACCTTAGTAAAATGGCCATAAAATCCTCATACGATGTCCAAATTCGATGATTCTTTGCTACGGGTCCTTAATTACGATATGGATCTAATGCTTCATTCAATAGGATATCATTTTTGCTTGAAGAAACGATGTCCAAGCATAAGAAAATGAGCCTAACGCAATCCAAACATATCCGAAACACGTCAAACGACGTCCATTTTCGACCAAACTTTACATGAAGTGCTTAAACAATATATAAGACTTGTACCGGGCGTCAAAACAAAAATACGAGCCCGATACCTTGGTCTTTTAATCAATTTTCCTTTCCATTTTCATTAATAACTTCAGAAAAACAATTTCACGAAAAAATTCATATCTTGGGCTCTAGGCCTCAAAATTCCATATTTTCCTACAGACCTTCCGGGACCGTCCGATCTCGGGTCCGGGTCCGTTTACAAAAAATGTTGACCGAAGTCAACTATATCAATATTAATATCAAATTTCTTCAAATTTTCCATAGAATTCACATATTCTAACACAAAATCTTTCCGGCTACATGCCCGGACTATGCATGTAAATCGAGGCAATATAAAATGAGGTTTTCAAGGCCTCAGAAATGCGAAACAAATGAGGAAAACAGGTGATGGCCCTTTGGGTCGTCATATTAACTGTTTAGCTTTCGGTATTTCCTTTCCTTATACATATATATATATATATATATATATATATATATATATATATATATATATATATATATAAAATAGCATATATAAGCAAGTCCAAGGTTTTTATTATTTTTTCCATAATTTTAAGGTTTTAAATTGATTATTTTCTCCTTTTTTATCCAAAAAATATCAAATAAATATTTCCTAAATTATTGTTTTGATAATTCATCTATTGGATTTATATATTTATTCCATAATATGTCTAAGGAAATTTTTATATAAGTTACATGTAGTACTTTTAAAGCTAAATTGCATATAATTGCAATGTTAGCCTATTTTAAGATATAATTATGTTTTATATCCATAAAATTGGATCCTGTGTTTTTAAATAGCTAATTATGTATTATAAATCATTTTAGCATTTTAAATTATTTTCTAGAAATTACCTATATTTTTATAAAATAAATAGAGAAAAATTAGCTATTTAAATAACAACTAAATTTGGCTTTCAATTATAGCCAAAATTGGACCCCTTTCTAGCCCAATTTCGCACCCAAATCACCCGACACATACCCTATTAACCCTTACCCAAACCCGAAACCCACCTACCCTTTTGAATCTTTCCCGTTGATCTCCCAAATCAACGACCCATATCACTTCTTTCCATTTTCTTAATTCCTAAGAACCTAACCCTAGCCTCATTTCCAAAAGATCGTCTCCCTCAAATGCTCTCATCTCCTCTCTTCTCTTAACCTAACCCCCTCTTTCAACCGCCTCCTTTTTTTCGGTCTTCTCCGGTGACCACCCTTCAACCCCAAGCCTCCAATGGGTCTCTCATCGCCTTGTTCATTATCTCTAAGACCTTTAAGGGTCCTTGGCCATGCTGATTTGGACCTAGGGTTTCTCCTTTCGTGTTCGATGCTTCTCTGATGTGATTTTAAGCAAAATTACACCATATATGTTACATTTGTGAAGTTTCAACAGGTTCTTTCGGTTTTATTTGGGTTTCCTTAAATATTAGTTATTTAAAATGTTAGTTGATATTTAGACTGTTCAAATTCATGTCATAAGTTGTTCAATTCATGGATACTGAGTTCAATGATTGATTGAACAATATTTCTGCACACCTAAACATTAGGACCTAGATAGCTTTTGATTTAAATATTCCTTTTCATTTATAATTGAAGATTCCTCTTCCACTTGCTGTTTTCTTTTTGACCAAGTGAACATTTGAATATTTTATTTACTTTGTAAATAATTGGAACATTTCCTATTCATATTTCGTTGTTTTTGTCATACTTTGGTTTGTTTTGTTTTTTGTGTATTAGCCTGCTTACGTGATTCCTGTAATCAGCCTACTTATGTCACTTCTGTGTGACTATGCTCAGTTTATTTGTTCATCTCTTGCTTCTTTCTGTGACTATGCTTCGAATATGTTTTCCTGCTATGTCTGTGGACCTCCTCAATTTATATGTTGAAAGTGCAAAGTCATGACTCCCTTTTGATTGATTCTGGTTTCCTTAATTGATGGTGATTGAAAAAAAAATTCTTTCAAAACCCTAAAAGCTTTGCCCCGTCTGTTAAGCTGACTGATTTCCTTACCATATTTGCTATGATAATTATTTTTGCTAAGCTATGTCCTTAATCAAGGCTTTATGAATTTGGTCCTAATCAACTACTCTATGCTACTGAATCTCGACTCCTACCTTTCTTAGGCATGCACTAATTTTTCTTCTTGCCTTATATGATATTGAATCTTCCCGTTTGATTTGATTCCCTGACTTATGAGGAATACTGGCCTTGATTTCTTCACTGATTGATTCTGAGTTCCTTAATTACTTATGGACTTTGATTTTTACCTTATTTGCTACATTATTTCAAACTATAAATGCCTTAGTCTTTCATTAACACAACACACGAACATTCAAAAACCTCTCTCTTACTTAAAAAACTCTATGTTATTCTACTACTATTAGCCAGCTGCAAGCCAAGGCTAATCGTCTGTAAACCTTGGTTCTTTCATTTTGCTTATCTCTATCTTCACTGGTATGTCCTAGTTTAATTTAAAGTCTCAACAACAACATGTTTCTATTCCTGCTTCAGTTTTCCTTTATTTCTGGCCTGCTTTTACTTGTGGTTTTGTTGTGAAGTCTATATCTAAGCATGCCGATATGATTCCCCTCCCTTTAAATTCATGTATTCCCTTTGTGTAAATCAAGCATGCCTGGACAGTTGTATTCTTTTATCTATTGTGCACTTACCATTTTGTAAATCCAAAATCCCTTATCCCTCCTCTATGTGATTATGACTGGTTTGTAATTATGCCAGTATCCAACTATCTTTGAGCATGTCCGCACCAGTCCTGGTACTCCTGTTGGGTTTAGGTGTCTGCAGTTAATGTATATGCATCCCCAAACCCCCTTAACCCCGTGTGTGTTACTGAATTCATTCACTTACGGTGTGTGGTTTTACCCTGAAGTGCTTAAACTTTGTTTTACTAATCCAACTTCTTTCAACCATCTTTCTTACTAATTACTCTACTCTCCGGTTCCTTACTTTATTTTTACTATCTTCTTTACGGGTATGTTATGATTTTAATTCACGTTTAAAAAACAATGTGCTTTTTTTACTGCTGAGCTCCTTCTGAAATTTGACACAAAAGCTGGCCTTTCCACACTACACTTACTCTGTCTTGGCTATAAAATCTGGATTTGAGCACTACCCGTGATTCCTTGAGGTCCTTAGGGAACTCTGACATACCCAAATACGAGAAAGGCTATGGAACAATCATGGCATTTGAGGTGATTTATTACATAACTCAGAAGTAAATCCTAATCAGGTGCTGAAAATCTGTGCATGTTTTCAGGCTCTCTATAGTGTAACTTTTTGTTTTTCTTTTTTACTTATGTAATTCACTTCAGTATTGGTTTGTAATAATCTGTGGTAAACAAGTATTGGAATTGGCTAGTGAAGGGAAGGGTAGTTACATATGCTATAAACATCAATGTGTAGAAACCACGTCTTAGTATCACATTTCCTATATGTGGATTATAATACATGTGCAAGATCAACTCATTCAAAGCATGTCATGTATTAGATACCATATTCTTTGGTTTATTGTTTCAACATCTCATTTGGCATCACTTTACCACTTAGAAACCCTGTTTTAGGCTAAATAACAACATCTAGATAAAATTGTTGCTCCTGCAAGTCTTGAAGTCATGTTGCAACTCTTTGGGCATTTAAAAATCATGTTTTAGGAATTCTACAGTCATTCTGCATTTTCATATATGCATTTTAGATACCCTATTTTAGGATCTTGTTAACACTCGCCTAGTCACACCTAGTTAATCTACTGATGCATGAAAAATGACATAAAAATAGTCTCATGTTTGATTATCCCGTTTAATGAAACTGGTCACAATCCCTGCATGTCTTTGCAACATTTAGAAAATCATGTTTTAGGTAAAAAAGAAATAACTTCTAAACTGTTTTAATAATTCAGGTAACTGCTGCATATCATTTTACACTTAGGAAAGCCTTAGGTAATTAACCTTTAAATAAAAAAATCAGAACCGTCTTTGTGATTAATGTTTAACTATCAGCATGTTAAAACCAGTAGGCAAGCCTGACTAGGACTTCATCTCTGAGTTATGTAATAAATCTGACTCTACTGTTATCACTTAGATACCATGCTTAGGATCTGAATTTAGAAGTTAATTGTGTATGAGTCATGATGTTTATGTGTACTATGTGTGGAGGTATATCTGAGCCTTTTATTTGTCATCCATGCTCCCCTTTAATTGAAGTCTTATCTGTTTATTGTATGTCGCCTTAGTATTTTTCCTTTAAACCTGAGGGTCTTCCTAGAACCTCCTTCTTATAGGGTAGGAGTCCTAAATTCCTCCGGGACTGATAAGAAGGGATAGGTAATAGCATGCGATAGGGGTTGAGACCAACCCTTACTTTAATTACCTTCACAGGTGTGTGAAAGTATAGATATGGATATGATGACCGGTGCGCTAATGCCATGCGTAGCCCCTTTTTCTAAGGAGTGATTATCGGGCATTGTACTAATGTGATCCTATAGGCTAACCAACCTAGGATACCCCTTTACATTCAAAAATATGCTTAGATTGTACTTCTTTTCAAAATCTTGTTTTCCATTAACTGTTTTTTCAAACACTTGTGTATTTAAACTTAAATCTCCTACTATTTGAGCCATACTTCTTTATTTGCTAGTTGTGCAGATTCACACAAAATTATTTGGTTGGAAACCACACTAGTGGATCCTGAGGGTGGCTAACTCCTAATTGTCTAGTCTTACTCTAGTTCCTTGTAGAAATATTCACAAACATAGTTATAAACAAACCATATAGGTTCCCTAATGCACCTTAAATCATTAGGTGGGGACTCTTCAAAAATGAAACCCCCTTTCCCAAAAGGAATGAGTTGTCCCAACCAAAATGTCGGGAATCCGATTTCGCGAGAAAAAGGGGGTGCGCTAGTATTTATGAGGAAAGAGATTATCAAACTTACCTAAGCGCGGTCCATGGAATTCCACCGCGGTCTGAGCTTTTACCTGTTTGATGAGCAGCTGGTTCAATTACACCGTTGAGAGCGAAAAAGAGAATGTGGCCGTAAAGGAGCATCACAATCTGCTAATTTTCAACCACGGACGTGAATACAACTTCAAAGAGTTTCTATTCTGGAGTTTCAAGTTCGCGTCCGCTGATTATTTACGCCCCCGCGATAATCTTCCGCTGACAGCAAAATTTTGAGCACGATCAATGTAATTCTCACACATAGAAATTTTTCCTAGCAACAGTTATGCATTGCACAAACAATTTCTATACAAGCATCTCAACCAGTTGGTCCATAACAAAGCCTACACTAAGAAAAAAATCAAAAAGAAAGAAAAACACATGGGTTGTCTCAAAATAAGCGTCTGATTTAACATCGCAACACGATGCAGGTTACCATCAATCACTTGAAATGGATCATTTCCACCAGGTGGCTATCATCACACTGGCCAAGATAGTGCTTCACTCAATGCCCATTAACTTAGAAGATTTTGCCATTTATGTTTTTCAAATCAAGAGCACCAAATAGAGTTACATGCACCACTTCAAAGGGGCAACTCCATTTTGACTTGAGCTTTCCCGAAAACAGTCGTAATCGAGAGTTGAATAAAAGAACCAAGTCACCTTCTTTGAATTCCTTGCTTAGGGCACACTTGTCATATAAGTACTTCATCTTGTCCTTATACAAGGACGAGCTAGAATATGCATGAAACCAGAACTCATCTAGTTCATTTAACTTCTCTACATGGAGATTGGCTGCAACATCCCATTCCAAGTTAAATTTCTCAACACCCACATAGCCATGTGTTCTAATTCCACCAGAAGGTGGCAAGTGCTACCATGCACCAACCAATACAAAGACATACCAATATGAGTCTTGTAAGTTATTCTATAGGACCATAAAGCATCGTCAAGTTTCCTTAACCAATCAGTTCGGTTTGTATTTACACTCTTGGATATAATACTCTTGATCTCCCTGTTGGAGACTTCAACCTAGCCACTTGCCTTGGGGTGATAAGTTGAAACCTTGTGAGTGACACTATACTTGGAGAGTAAGTGTCTAAAGCTTTGTTGCAAAAATGAGAACCCCATCGCTAATGATGGCCCTTGAGGTGCCGAACTTTGTGAATATGTTTTCTTCTAAGAAAGACACCACACTCCGTACTTCATTGTTGGGAAAAGCCACGACTTCAACACATTTGGAAACATAATCCAGAGCAACAAGAATATATGTGTTCGCATAGGAACTCACAAATAGACCCATAAAGTCGATGCCTCACACATCGAAAATATCAATCTCAAGGATGATAGCTAGAGGCATCTCATTCTTTTTAGAAATCCCATCGGCTCTTTGGCAATAATCACACTGCTTAACAAGCTTGCTAGCATCTTTGTACAAGGTATGCCAATAAAATCCATAGCTTAGGACCTTTGTAGCAGTTCTCGATCCACCATGGTGACCACCATAGGGCGAGGAATGGCAAGCTTCAAGAATACCCAATTGCTCTTCTTCTGGAACACATCTCCGGATAACATTATCGGTGTAATTTTTGAAAAGATATGGCTCATGCCAATAATAATCCAAGCAGTCTCGTGTGAGCTTCTTCCTTTGGTTTAAAGAGAGCTTATTCAGGATAATTCCACTTACAAGATAGTTATCCACATCGGCAAACCCAAGCATCCCGGTCAAAGACATGGAAAGAAGTTGTTCATTTGGAAAGGAATAGTTGATCTCAAGTACATCATAGGGCCTCCCCTTCTCTTCCAAAAAGGATAAATGGTCCACCACTTGATTCTCACTCCCTTTTAGGTCTATGATTTCAAGATCAAATTCTTTTAGAAGAAGTACCCACCGCATCAATCTAGCCTTTGAGTCATTTTTACTCATCAAATAACAAAGCATCGCGTGATCGATGTGAACAATCACTTTGGTACCCATGAGGTACGGATAGAACTTTTCCATAGCAAAGACAATGACTAAGAGTTCTTTCTCGGACACCTTATAGTTGACTTGGGCATTGTTCATGGTCTTACTAGCATAGTAGACCGGATGGAATATCTTGTTGATTCTTTGCCCTAATACCTCTCCTACCGCCATATCGCTAGCATCACACGTGAGCTCAAATGATAAGCTTCAATTTGGTGCGGTAATGATGGGAGTGGTAGTCAACCTATACTTGAGTAGCTCAAATGCTAAACATAAATTTTGCATTTTTTTTCATCAACTTGCACAAGGGGTTCACCACCTTTGAGAAATCCTTGATGAACGACGGTAAAACCCCGCATGCCCTAGAAAGCTCCTCACTCCTTTGACGGAGTTAGGAGGAGGGAGTTTTGATATCACTTCAATTTTTTCTTTATCCACTTCAATACCCCACTCCCGTAGCCTATGAATATGATATCCTTAGTCAACCTCTTTGAGCCGAAGCCCTTATTCTTTCAATAACCACGATACAATCCATTATCCATTCTATAATGACAATCTCTTGGCACCCGATCTTCCTTAGCATTCATAATTGGCAAGAGCATAAGTTTGGGGAAGATACGAGGAATGTGAAAGTGATAAAAGGTACAAACTAAAGAAAAGGGAAGGCAAAAGATGTCACTCCCCCTTTTTCCTCTTGCAGTCCGGGTTTTGAGATTTATTAGGAACAACTCATTTCCTTTCGGAAATTAGGTATTTGAACCTAGTAACCTAGGCTCTAATACCAACTTGTCACTACCCAAACCCCAGTTGTGATGGCGCCCAACACATTGCTAGGCAAGCCCGACCATGTTTTCCAGATAACCAACCAATTATTAATTAATAATGATCATTAGAGTTAATAGCCTGTTTTTATAACATAAACCACAAATGCGAAAACAAAATACATGAAGTAAAGCCCAACGAATCCGGTGTCACGAGTCTCAACCTCTAACAGAAGGAAAATACCCTATACAATCCAAGTCTAGATAGAGTAACAAAACATAAAAGGAAGAGAAGAGAGATCGGGTCCTGCGGACACCGACAGCTACCTCGATGTCTCCTCGGATAATAGTAAAATAGCAGCTGCGTATAGCTCAACTTCCCTCCTGAGCACCTGTATCTACACATGAAGTGCATGGAGTGGGGCGAGTATCTTTCAACTCAGCGAGTAACAATAATAAGTAATAACTGAGACTAAGAACACATGTATTATCGCTAAACAGTTCTAAGAATAACCGTACAGGTAAGTCATCTCTACAATGATACTTATATGGATCGGGCTGCACGTCGCAACAGTATATTATATAGATCAGACTGAACACTGCAGAAGTATGTATATATATATATATATATGTATATATATATATATATGTATGTATATATGTATATATATATATATATATGTATGTATATATATATATATTGAATGTGCCACCGTTTACTACTACACCCCGTGAAGAGATATAATAATAATCAGTGAAGGAGTTTTCCACTTAAAGGACGGTCGGAACGGGATCAATTTATTTAATTGTTCAGAGTCGCCACATGGAAAAATAATGGTGTCACAAGTCACCGATTTAATCCCGAACCAGGAAAAGAATGACTCTGTTTAACAGTCTGCGAATTAGAAATCCGGATAAGGAATTCTGTTAACCCGGGAGAAGGTGTTAGGCACTCTCGAATTCCGTAGTTTTAGCACGGTCGCTCAACTGCGATTTTTGTTTTTATCTGATTTCTTTATATATTTTAATTAAGTGCTTTTAATGTTCCGCTTTTTAGTTTTAGAAGAATTGTGACGTCACGAAAACACATTTCGAGTCACACCGCAACTAGTACGCCTGTGACTTTAATGCATTTCGGTTTCGCCGAGAATAAGATTTGGGTCACATAAATGTGCACCCGTATTTAGGAAAGTAATTTTATTTACAAGTCGTGCCTAAAGAGTCTATCGTGTTGTGCTTTGCAAGGCCATGAAATTTGCTAAATGGCACGCCTCGAATTCTAAGGATTAAAATAAATTCTAATCTAAATGAAGGTCGAAAAGTATGCTAGCAAACAATCCCAAACAATCCCTTGCACCAACTACACTAATCTTGCTATTTCCATTTAATTAGCTTACTATCATATTGGTTTTTGTCATGCTAGGAAATAAAATACCAATAGTTGAAGACCATATATGCCAAAATAAGAAGAATATTTCCAACAGTTAACAAACAGCATGAACAAACAGGAGAAAATACTTCAAGCATTCTGTTGTGACCTTGACCGATAATATTTCCAACAGATAACAACCTCTAATATACAGAAGCCAGACCTAATGCATTTATAAACTATAGGATCATGCTCAACAGCTATACACCGGATGCCAAATCCAAAGGCAATCAAACACTGTAGCACAAAAAAAAAATACATAAACTGTAGCATGTGGTGAATTCCCTTTTTCTTTTTGGCTGATTCTAGTTCATGAAATAACACTAATGTTCTCATTCCAACAGTTAAGGAAACAAACAAGAGTATGAATAATTACAAGCAGCTACCACTATCATAAACTTCCTTTAAATTCACATGGTTTTTGTATATTAAATCTAAAGAATGAAGGTGGCAAATTCAACATGTAACTACACCAAGCAGTAAAATAAACAACCTGCAGCAACCTGGACAAATTAACTAGGATCGAAAACAATCCAATTGTTTTATTTCTCTCGTTCAAGTTCCAGTGTGTACCTCAGTGAAAGCCAAATAGAAGAGACAACTTAAGGAAGAATACAACCAGAGAATAGGCAAAGTAGATCTGCTAGCAGTAACTCTGGGAGGTCATGCAACAACTAAAAAATACTGTTTAATATGTAAATTTCACAGATCCTAATAGACAAAAAACTTAAAATCATTTAGGCCTATGTCGTCAAGCTTCATCACATTCAGCTTGTTATCATTCTACATAAGAACTTTCAGACAATCAAAGTTAACCCAAGCACAATTAGGATTTTCATCGTGCTTTTGGAAAATCAACTTGATCATTCAACCAAACTATTTCATGTACAATCCTAGGGAAACAGGCAAAAATACCCAATGAGCTACTCATTAACACAGCATGTATATAGTTCTTAAGCGTGAAGAATCAAAATGCACTTTAGCATGAAACAAAAGAGCCGACTGATACACACATCAAACCGAGGCTAGCAAAACGAGTAAATCAATGATATTAACCAGTCAGTGAATAATCGACAAAATCGATTCACAGTCTGGAATTGGAACTCCTCTAACGATAAAAAATGATCTGTTTCGAGTCGCTCCAGTTTCTGGAAAAATAAAACTACAGAGGCAGCTTAGATTTCATCAAGTATTTCATGTTTGAACTCAAAATCAAAGTTAAAACCAATTGAAGTGTCTTCCTTAGTATTGATTGAATTGAGATAAAATCGAAATATCAATTCGAATCAAAAATCGAGTAGCATGGCAGACAGAACCAAGCAAGGATCCAAGCAGTATTATACAATAAACCAAACGACCATAAACGTACTGCCATCACCAATTCAAACACAGGACATACACAAGCGAAAAACCATTGGAGAGTCGAACAGGGAAACTAATGGAACATACTGCATATCTATGTGAGACTCGATGCAATTCGAAACTATTCTAACGATCACCAAACAAATTAGGTTGCGATCCAATATGTCAAATAGAAGAAATTTGACAGTTACAAACATCCAAGCACAAAAACGAAACAGAATTTCAAGGACAGAGAGACGAAGATTGAACCTGAAATTTTGAAGTTCTTTTGATAACAGAATCAAAGGCTATTACACAGTTTCGACTCCAAAATCTATTCGAGGTTCAGCAACAATTCAGCGAAACAACAGTAGAAACCAGCTCAAACTTCGATTTATATCTCCCTTGAACAGCAGCGGACTCAATCAACCTCGACTCTCGAACTCAATCCGCACCCATAATAGAGATGAAATTTAGCTTAACAAACAGCAGCAGATCCGAGCTTCACAATGAATCCATTTTTTAACCAAACTTCCGAATCAAAATTGAAAAATAGACTCTGTACATTCGAAATTCTAGACAGTAGCCGATATTAAAGTGAAATCATGGAATGCTCAACAATCTATTTTTTTTTCTGTCCTGATACCAGAAATCAAAAGCAATAAAATGAAGAAGAAGATCCCTAGAATCTAAATTCTTTCATCTGAAAATTCTCTTCGATTTTCACTCTCTAAATCTTCTCTCAATCTTCCTCTCTCTGAAAATCTCTTTTACCCCCCCCCCCCCCCCCGGAAATTCCTTTCTTCCACCCTCAAATAGAACCCACGTGTGTGTTGAAGAAGGAGATAAAATCACGCAAAATCCGTGTCCCCAAGGTGTGAGAGATCTAATGGGTTTAAAAATGGGTTGGGTGTTGGGTCATGGGTTTAGGAGTGGGTTGGACTCATTTAATGATTTGGGCCAAGTGTATTTAAATAGTGACAGGCCCAATTTCGGGCATTATGTTAAGAATACCCACTTATTTTATTTATTTTGTAATTGTTCTTAGTTATTTTTTTCTAATTTTATTAAAATGCTTGACACTAAAATCTATTTCCTATCCATTAGTAAAAATGCAAACTAAAACATATTTAAACTAAAAATGCAAGATGGACCATTTTTGTTATTTTCTTTACATTTTGTTCTAAAACAAATTGATACTAAAAAATGTGAAATTAAATTCCTAAATGCAAATGCATATTTTTTGTATTTTTTATATGAATTTTCATGCAACTAATTAATACGCAAAATTGTAAAAAATAAGGAAAAATTGTTTATTTTGAATTTTATGGGAATAACTCATATATAGGGTAAAAATCATGTGCTCACACCTATCACAAAAACTTTCCGGCTACATGCCCGGATCATGCACGTAAATCGAGGTAACACAGAATGAGGTTTTCAAGGCCTGGGAAGTGCGGAACAAGTGATGACCCTTTGGGTCGTCACATCCTCCACCTCTAAAATAACCTTTCGTCCTCGAATGGACAAGAAAAGGAAGTACCTATATATATATATATATGTATATATATATATGATAGATATATATATAATAGATATACTGCTGTGGCGCGCAGCGCGATCCAATAATATATAGTGCGCTCACTGGGGTGTGTGCGGACTCCGGATGGGCTCCTTCAGCCCAAGCGCTATGATGTTGCGGCGTGCAGTGCGATCCAATATATGTGTTTTCATATTTTAAGACACCAATATATATATATATATATATATATATATATACATACTACGTTCTAATTAAATTTATTATTTATTCTTTAAGTAAGAATGAGGTTGGAAAATGGAAGAAGATGGTGTTGGTTTGCGGTTGTAGTTCTCTACATGCAGACAGTTTGTAGAGTAGTAGTTGCAGGGGATCCATACAGATACTTGACTTAGAGTACAAATCTAGTACGGGTCCATGTCATGCTATACAGTTATTAATACGGCTGAGAGTATGTGTTCAACATGATATAGGGGTCATTTAGCTCTACAGGCTTCCCTAATATTCTACAGATTGGCACAAGGCCCCAAATATGGCTACTAGCCCAAAATATACAGATATAAGCCCAGTCTCAATCAATTATGCACAGTAAACTATCAATCGGGAGGGACCAAGTCCAAATCCCCGGTCAAAATACCACCACGCTCATCACATGATGCATGTTCCATCTCAACATAGCACTAAATAGTGCAAATACAGGGTTTCAAATCCTCAGTACATCATTCACTACCACCACTCACCTCGTATTGGCCAAAAGTCCTAGCTCGCCTTGCGCTTGCCTCGCAAATCAACCTCCGCGGATTCCAAATCTAATAAAAACCAATAAGAATACATCAAAATAGGCTAAAGGAACATAACCCAATCGAAATAACTCGAATTACATCGAAAATCACGAAGTTGCCAAAACTAGACCTCCGGTCCCGCTTCTCGATAAAATACAAAAGTCACATTTTTAGATTTCTTATCTCGCCACGAGTCCATACATATAAAGTTTATCAAAATCGGACTCCGTTTGCCTATTCAAATCAATGATTTACCATAACCTAGGCTTAGAGCAAAAATCCCCCATTGATACACCTCAAATCCTTCAATTTTCAGTGATATAGATGAAGATTCTAGGATAAAATCATGTATTTAGACCATAAAACTTACCTCCAATGACTTCCCGATGAAATCCTCTTCAAATCCCGTCACTTAGCTCTCAAAGTTTGCCCACAAATGGTGAAATTATGAAAACCCTCGCGGATGAAATGTTACTTAACAGGGCTGTCCGCCCAGGTAATTACACTATGCGATCGCATCCCACTACTGCGATCGCATTGCACAAAAATCCGAAGCTACGCGATCGCATCCTTCAGCCTGCGATCCCATATCATTAATTCCTCCGGCTCCCAAAAGACTCTATGCGATCGCATTACATATCCCGCGATCGCAGTGAACAACATTGCCATACTACGCGATCGCATACTCATCTATGCGATTGCGGAGAACAAAATGTCAACTCTCCAAAATCCTTCTACGCAATCGCGTTAACTGCCCTGCGATCGCATCCCTCCAATTCTCTCTATTATGCACTCCGCTACCCTACGCGATCGCAGAGAACAAATAACCTGCAATTTTATTGCAGCAATTCAGTAGTTCATTTTGGCTCAAGATGGTCAGTTTGGACCCCCGAATTCATCCAGAGGCCCGGGACCCCAACGAAAACCACCAACCTACTCCAAAACATGATATGAACTTGTTCCAATCATAAAAACACACCCTTAAACACGGAAATCATCAAATCAAGGCGGATTCAAGCCTAAGTTTCAACTAAAACTTCCGAAACCAACATCCAATCAAAAACCCGACCAAACGATGTCCGAATGACCTGAAAATTTGCAGACATATCCAAAATCACCTAACTAAGCTACTGCATCTGTCAAAATTCCATTCCGACTCCCGGATCAAAATCTCACCTATCGATCGAATTTCGCCAAAATTCCAACTTAGCCAATTCAAGCCTATTTCTACACCGGACCTCCAAATTCAATTCCGATCGCTCTTGTAAGTCACAAATCACCTCCCGAAGCTAACCAAATCATCAGAATTCGATTTTGAGCCCCCTAACCACATAGTCAACTTCAGGTTGACTTTTTCATAAACAAGCTTCACTCTAAAAGGCTATATGCCTTATTTCCAACCAGAATCAATCCCAATCCACCCGATAGAATCTAACACAGGTGTAGAAATATGAAACACATAAGTGAATGGGTAATGGGGTAGTAACTCTCGTAACGACAGACCGGGTCATCACATTCTCCCCAACTTAAGAAAACGCTCGTCCTCGAGTGGGTCAAGAAACATACCCGGGATCTTAATTAAGTGTGGATATCTGCTCCGCATCTCCTGCTCGACCTTCCAAGTAGCCTCATCCACGGGCCGGCCTCTCCACTGCACCTTAACTAAAGCAATGTCCTTGGACCTCAACTTGCAAACCAGTCTACCCAGAACAGCCACCGGCTCTACATCATAAGATAGATCATCATCAAACTGAATCGTAGTGAAATCTAACACAAAAGACGGATCCCCAACATACTTTCAGAGCATAGACACATGAAATACCGGATGGAAGCTGGACAAGCTGGGTGGCAAAGCTAGCTCATATGCCACCTCTCCAATTCTCCTAACAATCTCAAAAGGGCTAATGAACCTGGGACTCAGCTTCTGGCATGACTATGTTGTGCGACGACTCTCCTAGATCAACTTCACTTTCTCCAAAGCATCCTGAACTAACTTAGTCCCTACCAATCTAGCCTCTCCAGGCTCAAACCACCCCACAGGAGATCTACACTGTCTACCATACAATGCCTCATACAGGGCCATCTGAATACTCGACTGATAATTGTTATTGTAGGAAAACTCTGCAAGTGGAAAACATTTATCCCATGAATCTCCAAAATCGATCATGCAGGCATGCAACATATCCTCCAAAATCTAAATAGTGCACTCAGACTATCCGTCTGTCTGAGGATGAAATGATGTGCTCAACTCTACCTGCATACCCAGCTTCCGCTAAAATGCCCCCCAGAACTGAGAAGTGAACTGAGTACCTCTATCCGATATAACAGACAGTGGAACCCCATGTAACCTGACAATCTCCCGAATAAAGACCCCTGCCAACCGCTTCGATGAATAAGTAGTACATACTGGAATGAAGTGTACGGATTTGGTCAGCCGATCAATAATCACCCAAACTGAATCAAACTTCCTCAAAGTCCGAGGGAGACCACTCACGAAATCCTTAGTAATCCGCTCCCATTTCCACTCAGGAATAACCATACGTTGAAGAACATCGCCCAGTCTCTGATGCTTATACTTGACCTACTGACAGTTGAGACATCTGGCTACATGACTCACAATATCCTGCTTCATCTTCCTCCACCAGTAATACTGTCTCAAGTCCTAGTACATCTTCGCGACACTTGGATGAATGAAGTACCGCGAGTTGTGAGCCTCCTCTAATATCAACTCTCGAAGACCATCTACATTGGGCACACAGATACGACCCCTGCATCCTCAGAACACCATCACTATCAATGGTCACATCTCTGGCATCATCGTGTAGAACTCTATCCATAAGGACAAGCAAATGCGGATCATCATACTGAAGCTCTCTGATGCGATCATATAAAGAAGACCGAGAAACAAGACAAGCCAACACTCAGCTCGGCTCATAAACATCCAATCTCACTAGTCGGTTGGCCAACGCCTGAACATGATATGCAAAGTGCCTCTCCCCAACTGTAATATAAGCTAAGCTACCCATACTGATCGCCATTCGGCTCAAAGCATCGGCCACAACTTTGGCCTTCCCCAAATGATACAATATGGTAATGTCATAATCCTTAAGCAACTCAAGCCACCTCCGCTGTCTCAAATTAAGATCTTTCTATTTGAACAGATGCTGAAGGCTGCGATGATCAGTATACACCTCACAAAAAATACCATACAAGTAATGTCTCCAAATCTTCAAAGCGTGAACTATGGCTACTAACTCCAAATCGTGCACGGGGTAGTTCTTCTCATGGGGCTTCAGTTGGTGAGAAGCATAAGCAATGACCCTACCCTCATGCATCAACACACAACCAATGCCAACTCTCGAGGCATCACAATACACAGTATAAGAATTTGAAGCTGACGGTAATATCAAGACTGGTGCCGTGGTCAATGCTGTCTTGAGCTTCTAAAAGCTCTCCTCACACTCCTCGGACCACACAAAAGGAGCACCCTTCTGAGTCAATCTAGTCAAGGGTGAAGCAATAGAAGAGAATCCCTGAACAAATCGGGGATAATACCCTGCCAATCCCAGGAAACTATGAATCTCAGTAGCTGAGGTCGGTCTAGGCCAACTCTGCACCACCTTTATCTTCTTCGGATCTACCTGAATACCATCACTGGACACCACGTGCCCCAAGAATGCCACGGACTCGAGCCCGAACTCACACTTGGAGAACTTGGCATACAACTTCTCCTCCCGCAACCTCTGTAATACAACTCTAAGATGCTGGGCATGCTCCTCCTAGCTACAGGAGTACACCAGGATATCATCTATGAACACGATCATGAAGGAGTCTAAATATGGTCAGAATACACTGTTCATCAGATGCATGAACGCGGTTGGGGCATTGGTGAGCCAAAAGACATCGCAAGAAACTTATAGTGCCTATACCTCGTCCTGAAAATTGTCTTCATAATATCAGACTCTCTAATCTTCAGCTGATGGTAGCCTGAACGAAGATCAATCTTCGAGAATACCCTAGCTCGCTGGAGCTGATCAAATAAATCATCAATACGAGGCAAATGATACTTATTCTTCACTGTAACTTTGTTCAGCTGCCTGTAGTCAATACACATCCTCATGGATCCATCCTTCTTCTTAACAAACAGGACCGGTGCACCCCACGGTGACACACTCGACCGAATGAACCCATTATCTAGGAGTTCCTGGAGCTTCTCCTTCAATTCCTTCAGCTTAACTGGTGCCATCCGATATGGAGGAATAGAAATAGGCTGAGTGCCTGGCACCAAATCGATCCCAAAATCAATGTCCCTGTCCGGCGACATGCCCGACAGGTCTGAGGGAAATACATCAGGAAAGTCTCGCACAATGGGAACAGAATCAATACTGGGAGTCTGATCTTCGACCTCCCGCACAAATGCCAAATAGGAAAGACATCGCTTCCTAACCATTCGTTGGGCCTTGAGGAAAGATATTACCCTGCTGGGTACATAATCAGTCGTGCCTCGCCACTCGATCCTCTGAATGCCGGTCATAGCCAAAGTGACTGTCTTGGCATGAAAGTCCAGAATAGCATGACACGGAGATAGCCAATCCATGCCCAATATAACATCAAAATCAATCATGCTCAATAGCAACAGGTCCACTCGGGTCTCCAGACCCCCAATAGTGACAAGACATGACCGGTACACATGGTCCACAACAATGGTATCACCTACTGGGTAGATACATGCACGGGCAACGCAAGACACCCTCGGGTCGTTCCCAAAGGAGGAGCAAAATATGAAGATACATAAGAATAAGTGGAACCAGGATCGAACAAAATTGAGGCATCTCTGTGGCAGACTGAAATAATACCTATAAAAACAGCATCAGAAGCGATTGCATCAGAATGGCCCTGAAGAGCATAACAACGAGCCTGACCACCTGATCGGCCTCCCCCTCGAGAGCGACCCCTGGCTGCCTGACCCTCCCCCTAGCTGGCTGGGCGGGTGCTGAAGTAGATGGACTAGAAGATGAGGGTTGTCCCCTCTCCTGATATGGCCTAGATACAAGATGGGGATACTCTCTACGAACGTGCCCAAACTCTCCGCACTCGAAGCAACTCCCAGGTGCTGGGGGATGGGACTGATGGGAACCCCTCGCATCGGAGTGTCCAGCAGAAGAACTAGGTCGGAAAGAACCCTGAACAGATAGAGCGTGCGATGAAATATGTAATAGTGCTGAGAGATGGCCGGCTCTAGCGCGAACCCTGATAACCACGGCAAGAAGATGACCCACGATGCTCTGAGCGGGCCGGCTTTAAAGACCTGAAAGAGCGACCTCGGCTTTCCTAACCCTAGCCTCTGGTCTGAGGCCACTAGAACTAGCTAATCCTCGAGGCCTCTTACCCTCCCTCTCCTCTCGCTCTCTACGACGATCCGTCTCTATGTTGCGAGCGATATCTACAGTATCCTCATAAGAATGACTCAGAACCCTATCTCAGGTCATCAAAATACGGATAGGATAAATAATCCCATCAACAAAGTGCCTGATCCTCTCCCGATCAGTAGGAACCATCTATGATGCATATCTAGATAACTCTATAAATCTAACCTCATACTCTGACACTGTCATGTCCCCCTAGTAAAGCCACTCAAACTGCATGCGTAACTCCTCTTTCTAAGATCGAGGTATCCATTTCTCCAAGAAAATACTGGAGAACTCCTGCCATGTTAATGGTGCCGCACCTGCCAGCCTACGATGCTCATAAGCCTCCCACCAAGCGAAGGCTTCTCCCTGAAACTAGAAAGTAGTAATACACTGCTCGACTCCAGAATCCCTACTGTACGGAGCATCCGACGGCACTTGTCCAGAAAACCTTAGGCGTCCTCTCCCGGAGTACCACTAAATATAGGAGGAGAAAGTCTATTGAACCTCTCAAGACGACGCTGCTCGTCGTCGGGCATCACTGGGACCCTGTCCCCCTATATCTGAACAGCTAACTATAGTGGGGCCACTAGATGGACTGGTGGAACCTCAGGTGTCTGAAGGCCCTTCACTACCTGCTCTGGAGTGCAAGCTGCGGGGGTCAGATGACCACCCCTGGTCCCAAATGTAGCTGTTGTAGCGGAGGCTGAAACTGTCTGAACTAGGCCAGTGCAAACTGTCAATATCTGAGCACGGGTCTCCTGTAGACCCGAAATCGTAATAGGCACAGCTGGTGCCTAAACAAGTGTTGCTGGGACCTCTACAACTAGAGGCAGATCTGGAATGGGGACAGTGGGGGGGTCAACTGGCACTGCCTCAGCTGCCCTACCCCTACCATGACCACAGCCGTGTCCACGGCTTCTAGCAGGTGGCAATGGTGGTCGTTCACCTCATCCTGTAGCACGAGTCCTCGCCATCTGCGAGAGAATAAAATATCAAAGTTCAGTTTCGGATCAAAAAAATTGCACGACATGAATTTCAAGAATTTGAAGTTTACCTAAAGGTTCTGCAGCATCTCGAGGATAAATACAAATGTCTCCATACCGATCCACGGCACTCTACTAAACCTGCTTATGACTCGTGAGAACTATGTAACCTAGGCTACGATACCAACTTGTCACGACCCAAACCCCGCTCCGGTCGTGATGGCATCTCTCGTGAAGACAAAGCCAGCCATACCATTTCAGAACACCACTTTTAAGAAGTTATAATTCATTAAGGTTAATAGCTTATTTTCCTAACAGAAACAACAAGTGCGGAAACAAAATACATGAAATACATCCCAACGAATCCGGTGTCACAAGTCTGAGCCTCTACAGAAGGAAGACATCCTATACAATCCAAGTCTAGATAGAATAGTAATAGACATAAATGAAAGGAAGAGAGAGATCGGGTCCTGCGTATTTCTCAAACAACCTAAATTATGCCAAATTGTTCCCCGATAACGGCGCCAAATTTGATTACGTCCAAATCCACCGCTAAAAAGTAATAGATACGGTCGCAGCAATATAATTTACCCAACTATGAGTCGGGGTCGAATCCCACAGAGAACAATATGTAGGCGATTAGGAATGTAAGAAAATTATCGCTAGTTGCGCTAAGCCAAACACTTAAGATTTTGGGTTTTGGAAAATGTTTATATCTAAATGCAAAAATGTAAACTAACCTAGAAAGCAAGTAAAATGATCAATGGCTACAAGTATGGTTGCATCGGGAATTGCATTCAAGTAACGATCCAATGTATTTCATGATTTCACAAATATGAGCGAGTTTATGTTAATTAGCCACGGATAATAATTCTTAATTAGCTTCTTCCGAAGGCTAACAAGACTTCCTAATTGAATTATCCCTAATCACAATTAGAAGATTAAGCACACCCGATAGGCTACAAGTAGTTCAATCCTATCCCTAGGTCGAATCTATCAAAATGAGGGTTAACGCCTCAGGTTCTTGTTAATTAATCTTTCCCAATTCGGACTTATCTTTTCCAAAATTAATTCAAAGTAAATGGGCGAGTCCTAGAGTTAGCTATTCCCTTTGGAAACATTAAAGAACAAGAATAATTAAAGTAACAATAACTCAATTCATAAATATAGAAAAATCATTCAATACATAAGCACAACAAGATATTTAATCCACACTTTAAATATGAATATTCCCATAAACAAGATTCAAGTGTTGGAAATAAATACTACACACTCAAATATTCAATACAAAGCAAGGAAATGAAGAAATAAACATAAATGGATAAGAAAACCTTAACCACAAGCTTCAATTCTTCAAGACCAAAGTGTGTGTGCAAGAACCCTAGCTTCCAAAAATGTTATCTCTAGTTCTAAGAACTGAAAATAAGCCAAAGATATTTTACAATATCTGTTTGGACGAGTATATAATTGATTTGGGGTAAAAACTTGTGAAATGCCAGTTCTGTCCAGGTTTGATGCACTATTCTCGCACCTGCGGAAAACACCTCGCAGGTGCGGCTCCGCTTAAGCAAAATATAACCGCAGAAGCGACCAAAAAGAATCTTTTAAATCTTCGCACAAGCGAAAACATAATCGTAGATGCGATCACGCTGAAGCGCCAAACGAACCGCAGAAGCGTGACCGCTTTTGCGCCTTGTCCTCCGCAAAAGCGGATTGTCTCCAACCTTGCCTGAAACGCAGAAGCGGATTTCCTTACGCAGAGGCGACATCGCTTCTACGGCTTAGACTGCGCAGAAGCGGTATTCACTGGAATATTTTTGCAATGTTTCATCTCTTTTTAGCTCAATTCCTTATCACTTCAACCCAAATCACCTAATAGCACCATTTACCTGAAAATCTAGCAATAACCACCATAAGCAACCTCATTTCATAATTAAAAGGCATAAAAAGCTAAGCAAAAAGGCTAGAATGAGTGGTAAAATCACCACTCATCACCTCCACCGCTCCATTTGCTTTGGGCTGATAAGGTGTAGAGTTACGGTGCAAGATTTTGAACTTTTGGCATGCTTCTGCCATGAGGTGACTGTTCATATTTGCTCCATTGTCTGTGATAATCACTTTGGGAATTCCAAAACGACAGATGATACTTGTGTGCACGAAATCCACTACCGCCTTCTTTGTCACTGCTTTAAATGTATTCTTGAAAATCTTCAGATAAGCAGTAATATAATCGCAGATGTGATTTCGCTGAAGCGCCAAATGAACCGGAGAAGCGGAATCTTGCTTTCCCAGGTACCTTCACAGGAGCGATCATGCAACCGCAGAAGCGGTCACGCCTCTACGTCTTTTCCTCCGCAGAAGCAGAATTGTTTGATCCATCCATAAATCGCAAAAGCGAAAAGCTTTATACAGAGGTGACATCGCTTCTGCGTCCGCAGAAGCGAAATCACTTGTAGTTTGCAAGGTTTCATCTCTTTTTATCTCAATTCCTTGTCACTTCAACCCAAATCACCTAATAGCATCATTTACTTGAAAATCTAGCAATAACCACCATAAGCAACCTCCTTTCACAATTAAAAGGCATAAAAAGCTAAGAAAAGTGGCTAGAATGAGTGGTAAAATCACCACTCATCAACGAATCTTCAATAAAATCATGTATTTAACTCACCTAACTTACCGGAAAACATCCTATACAATCCAAGTCTAAACAGAATAGTAATAGACATAAATGAAAGGAAGGAGAGAGATCGGGTCCTGCGGACACCGGCAGCTACCTCGATGTCTCCCAGATAACTGTAAAATAGCAGCTACAGATACCTCAACTACCCTCCTGAACACATGTATCTGCACATAAAGTGCAGGGAGTGGGGTGAGTATCTTTCAACTCAGTGAGTAACAATAATAAGTAATAAATATATATATATATATATATATATATATATATATATATATATATATATATATATATATATATATATATATATATATATATATATATATATATATATATATATATATATATATATATATATATATATATATATATATATATATATATATATATATATATATATATATATATATATATATATATATATATATATATATATATATATATATATATATATATATATATATATATATATATATATATATATATATACCTTGTCCTCCGCAGAAGCAGATTGTCTCCAACCTTGCCTGAAACGCATAAGCAAATTTCCTTATGCAGAGGCGACATCGCTTCTGAGACTTAGGCTCCGCAGAAGCGGTATTCACTGGAACATTTTTGCAAGGTTTCATCTCTTTTTAGCTCAATTCCTTGTCACTTCAACCCAAATCACTTAATAGTATCATTTACCTGAAAATCTAGCAATAACCACCATAAGCAACATCATTTCATAATTAAAAGGCATAAAAGCTAAGCAAAAAGGCTAGAATGAGTGGTAAAATCACCACTCATCAGTGTGTACACTATTTCTAAAAGAGAGACACAAAAATTATGTGATGATAGCAAAGGGAGCGTACCTCTTTCGCTTCTGAGTGAGGCGATGTATCGCTATAATGCATTTGCGTGTCGATGATGCGGATGGGGAGATATCATATATTTAACTGAGTGGGCCTGAAAGGCCAATCCTATACTAATTAAGACAGAGTCGAGGACCCGTTAGGAGGTATATATATATACATATATATATATATATACATATATATATATACATATATATATATATATATATATATGTTGTATATATATATATATATATATATATACGAAAAGGTTATGGCGTTATATAGGCGCCAAACGAACCGCTGAAGCGTGACCGCTTCTACGCCTTGTCCTCCGCAGAAGCAGATTGTCTCCAACCTTGCCTGAAACGCATAAGCAAATTTCCTTATGCAGAGGCGACATCGCTTCTGAGACTTAGGCTCCGCAGAAGCGGTATTCACTGGAACATTTTTGCAAGGTTTCATCTCTTTTTAGCTCAATTCCTTGTCACTTCAACCCAAATCACCTAATAGCATCATTTACCTGAAAATCTAACAATAACCACCATAAACAACCTCATTTCATAATTAAAAGGCATAAAAGCTAAGCAAAAAGGCTAGAATGAGTGGTAAAATCACCACTCATCAGTGTGTACACTATTTCTAAAAGAGAGACACAAAAATTATGTGATGATAGCAAAGGGAGCGTACCTCTTTCGCTTCTGAGTGAGGCGATGTATCGCTATAATGCATTTGCGTGTCGATGATGCGGATGGGGAGATATCATATATGGCTGATGTCGCTCCTTATTGGGACGAGATATATATATATATATATATATATATATATATATATATATATATATATGTATGTATGTATGTATATATAATGTTGCGGCGTGTAGCCCGATCAAATATACTAGATATAATGCTGCAACGTTCAGCCCGATCCAATAATATATATAACTGCGCTCACTAGGGTGTGTGTAGATTCCGGAGGGGCTCCTTCAGCCCAAGCGCTATACTACTGCAGCGTGCAATCCAATCCACATATATATCATATATATATAATACTGCAGCGTGCAGTCCGATCCATTACATGTATATGTATATACTGTTGCGGTGTGCAACCCGATATGGTATGTATATCAATACCTCACTATGGGTCCTCGACCCCTCTCAGACAATATAGACTTGGCCTCTCGGGCCCACCAGCTAGAACAGGGTATTCTACCCTAGGTATTATCACTTAGAGTAAAATTCTAGTACCGATTCATGTTATGCTTTATAGCTAAGAGTATGACTGAGAGTATGTGTTCAACAGATATAGGGGTCATTTAGTTCCACGGGCTTCCCTAAGGTTCTACAAATCGGCACAAGGCCCTAAATATGGCATCTAGATCTAGTCCTGATGCGGCGTGCAGCCCGATCCTCACTCATACTGCTGCGGCGTGCAACCTGATCCAATATATATATGTATATATATAATGCTGCGGCGTGCAGTCCGATCCATTATATATATATAGTGCTGCGGCGTGCAGCCCGATCCAGTATATTAGATATAATGCTGCGGTGTGTAGCTCGATCTAATAATATATTGTGCGTTTACTGTGGGTATGTGCAGACTCTGGAGGGACTCCTTCAGCCCAAGCGCTATGATACTGCGGCGTGCAGTCTGATCCACATATATATTACTGCGGCGGTTAGTCTGACCCATATATATATATATATATATATCACTACGGCGTGCAGTCCGATCCAATATATGTATATGTATATACTGCTGCGGCATGCAGTCCGATCCGGTATATATAACAATACCTCACAATGGGTCCTCGACCCCTCTCAGTCAATATAGACTCGACTTCTCGGGCCCACTCAGCTAGAACATGGAATTCAACCCCAGGTATTCTCGCTTAGAGTACACACCTAGTACTGGTTCCTCTCATGCTATACAGCAAGGAATACGGCTGAGAGTATGTGTTCAACATGATATAGGGGTCATTTATCTCTATGTATTCAACATGATATAGGGGTCATTTATCTCTACAGGCTTCCATAATATTCTACAGATCTGCACAAGGCCCCAAATATGGCTACTAGCCCAAATATACAGATATAAGCCCAATCTCTGTCATTATGCACAGTAACTATCAATCGAGAAGGACCAAGTCCAAATTCCAAGTCACAATACCACCACACTCGTCACATGACGCGTATGTCATCTCAGCATAGCACTGTATAGTGAAAATACGGGGTTTCAAACCCTCAGTACATCATTTATTATCACTACTCACCTCAAATCAGCAAAAGTCCTAGTTCGCCTTGCGCTTACCTCACAAACCAACTTCCTCGGATGCCAAATCTGATCAAAACCAATAAGAATATATCAAAATAGGCTAAAGGAACATAACCTTATCGAAATAACTTGAATTACATCGAAAATCACGAAGTTGCCAAAACCCGACCCTCAGGCCCGCTTCTTGAAAAAATACAAAAGTCACATTTTCATATTTCTTATCTCGCCATGAGTCCATACATATAAATTTTATCAAAATCGAACTCCGTTTGCCCATTCAAATCAGTGATTTACCATAACCCAGGCTTAGAACAAAATTCCCCCATCGATACACCTTAAATCCTTCAATTTTCAATGAGATAGATGAAGATTCTAGGATAAAATTATGTATTTAGACCATAAAACTTACCTCCAATGACTTCCCGCCGAAATCCCCTTCAAATCCCGTCACTTAGCTCTCAAAATTTGCCCACAAATGGTGGAATTATGAAAACCCTCGTGGATGAAATATTATTTAATAGGTCTGTCTGCCCAGGTAATTTCCTCTATGCGATCACGACATCTCCCCTGCGATCGCATTGCACAAAAATCCGAAGCTACGCGTTCGCATCCTTCAGCTTGCGATCTCATATCATTAATTCCTCCGGCCCCCAAAAGACTCTATGCGATCGCATTAACCCACGATCGCAGTGAACCACATCACCACACTATACGATCGTATACCAATCTCTGCGATCGCAAAGAACAAAATGCTGACTCCCCAAAATCCTTCTACGTGATCGCGTTAACTGCCCTGCGATCGCATCCCTCCAATTCTATCTGCTTTGCGATCGCAACCCATTCCATGCAATCGCATAGAACACGCAGACTCTGCAATATCTGCTACACTTCAGCAGTTCCAACAACAAGATTTGGTCCGTTTGGACCCCCGGATTCACCCCGAGGCCTACGGGACCCCAACAAAAACCACCAACCTACTCCAAACCACGATACAAACTTTTTCCAATCATAAAAGCACACCCTTAAATAAGGAAATCATCAAATCAAGGCGGATTCAAGCCTAAGTTTCAACAAGAACATCCGAAACCAACATCCAATCAAAAACCCGACCAAACAACATCTGATTGACCTAAACATTTGCAGACATATCCAAAATTACCTAACTAAGCTAGTGCAACTGTCGGAATTCCATTCCGTCTCCCGGATCAAAATCTTACCTATCGATCGGATTTCGCCAAAATTCAAACTTAGCCAATTCAAGCCTATTTCTACACCGGACCTCCAAATTCAATTCCGATTGCTCCTACAGATCAAAAATCACTTCCCGAAGCTAATCAAATCATCAGAAATTCGATTCCGAGCCCCCTAACCACATAGTCAACTTTAGGTTGATGTTTTCATAAACAAGCTTCACTCTAAAAGGCCATATACCTTATTTCAATCCATAATCAATCCCAATCCACGCGATAGACTCTAACACAGATATAGAAACATGAAACACATAAATGAAGGGGTAACGGGGTGGTAACTCTCGTGACGACAGGCCGGGTCGTCACAATTTATTGAGCTTCCTATATTCCATGCATACTCTCCAACCGGTGACAATTCTTGTAGGGATAAACTCATTTTTTTCATTTGTAATCATAGTCATGCCCCCCTTCGTTGGTACACATTGCACTGATGAAGTCCATGAACTATCATAAATGGGGTAGACAACCCCAACATCCAACAACTTGATGATCTCATTCTTAACTACCTCTTGCATGGCTTCATTCAACCTTCTTTGATGTTCCATGAAAGGTTTGGCATCCTCCTCCAGTATGAATTTGTGCATGCAAAATGCGGGGCTTATACACCAAATATTCGCCAATGTCCATCCTATAGCCTTCTTCCTCCTTTGGAGCACCACAAGGGTGGAAACTACCTGCACGTTAGTTAAGCATGAAGAAAGAATAATAGGTGAAGTGGAACAAGGTCCTAAGAACTCGTACCTGAGGTTTGAAGGAAAGGGTATCAACTCCAATATGGGAGGCTCCTCGATTGAGGGCTTTGTTGGGGAGTCTTCCAGTTCTCAAGGTCCAAGGAAAGTTTTCGGGGCTCATATCTATATGATCTCATTCTTTGCAAAGTATTGACATATTAT
Organism: Nicotiana noctiflora; assembly: GCA_032618575.1. NCBI lineage: Eukaryota > Viridiplantae > Streptophyta > Magnoliopsida > Solanales > Solanaceae > Nicotiana > Nicotiana noctiflora. The sequence continues at coordinate 686,435 of JASVEL010004447.1, read as the reverse complement.
ACCAAGCCTTAGTTATTATCCTCATCATGATTCAACAACACAACTTCCAATGGTTCTTCAAAATTAATCACAACACTGTGTCATCATCAATTACTTCGGTCATAAAATCCACAAACGAACACACTTTGTTGCTATTAGGCTACCTCATTAACTTGCAAACATGGAATACAACATTTTCATCGCCTACCCGAAAGATGAGCTCCCAGCTTCCACATCAACTAAGGCCTTCCTTGTAGCTAGGAAAGGTCTTCCCAAAATGATTGGCACCTCATAGTCAACCTCGCAGTCAAGTATCACAAAATATGTGGGAAGTATGAACTTGTCAACCCGAACCAGCACATCATCAATTATCCCCAATGGCCTCTTCATTGTCCTATCTACCATTTGCAATCTTATGGATGTGGGTATTGGTTTCTAAATCCCCAATGTCTTGAACATAGAGTATGGAATCAATTTAATGCTTGCCCCCAAGTCATACAAAGCTTTGGCGAAATCTACACTACTAATATTGAACGGTGAAAGCGCCGAGATCTTCTAGCTTTAGAGCCATCGAGTGCACAATTGCACTAACTTGGTGGGTCATCTTGATGGTCTCACAATCCATGGATCTTTTCTTTGTCACCAAGTCTTTCATGAACTTGGCGTAACCCGATATTTGTTTGAGAGCCTCCTCCATAGGCGCATTAATTGATAAAGTTTTTATCATATCAATGAATTTATTGAACTAATTCTCATTGTTTTGGTGTGCGAGTCTTTGAGGATACGGAGGAGGAGGCCTTGGCAATGGTTCCTTGTCCTTTTGTACTATCGGATCCAGTATGTCTATTACATGCTCCCTAAAGGTTCATATCATTTTGTGTCTCATCCACACTCTCATCAATTTCAATCCTAACCTCTTCATTCACATTCTCATCATTTACTTGCACATCATTTTATGGCTTATCATTATCTTGTACCAATACATCGTCACTCACAACCTTTCTTGGATTAGAGGTACTAGCAACTCTACCTCTACCACTTCTTGTAGTCACCATTATAGTACCGCCCGTATTGTTCCAACTTGGGTTACTACCGTATCACTTGGTTGTTCCCCCTTAGGACGAGTATCCAAAGATTGAGGAAGTTGACCAAGTTGGACTTCAAAGTTGCGGATATAAGTGTTGTAGGAAGCTAATTGGGCACCGAAGTTGGAATTTTTCTTCTTCATTTGCTCGAACATGGTTTCAATCTGTCCAATCTCATTGTCAGAAGAGCTAGGACCTTGTGATGGATATGGAGGCGGGTAGTTTGGTTGTTGATACATCGGCGAACTTTGAAAGCCCGACCCCCAATTCCCTTGATTATTGTTGTTCCAACCCCCTATTGTTATTGTTGTTCTAGTTGTTGTTATTACCATTCCAATTACCTTGGTTGCCCTGATTGTTGTTCCCCCAATTGCCGCCTTGATTGTTGTTGTTCCAATTACCACCACCTTGTTGTGATTGCCCAAATTTCCTTGGGGTCTCCATTGTTGGTTTGAAGATTTGCCTCTATTGCCTTGATAGTTGTTGACACATCAGTTCGAGTTCAGGCAAGATTTTGTGCGAGTTTGAGGGACCAAACCCGAGTTCGAAGACAAAGCACGATACATATCGAGGTTGAGTATGCTCGACCTCAGAATAGTATCGTTACGGATTTGTAACAGAATGGGCTATATTCCTGCCACATCCCCAAGATTACTGCACAAATCACGAAATATGATTGTACTATTCTATACTAGACGGTTAGACGGTTGTGCCAAGAATATTCTCCACCGTAAATAGAAATGTACCTTATTTAGGATTCTCTATTATATAAAGGGGATCCCAATCGTGAACCTGTCAGGATGGCACCCAGTCTTCGCGACTAGGTAAGCCTAACACAATGCGAAATTTATAGCTTTTATGAACAACAAGAGAAAAATAACAGTGAAATGACATAGAAAATGTAATAGGTGCCGCTTGGCACATACACTTTACCAAAATATCAAAATATATAACCACCAAGACCTGAAAACTCACAGGCAAACACTGCTAAGATAGTAAAAACTGTGGCTCTATCCACCAAGAATATCTATACAATCGAAAACAAAAAGGAATATCTAGTGCCACTAGGAAAGAACGGAAGAAGACTCTCCGGATCTACGGACGCAGCAGATGCATACCTCGAGTCTCCTGAGTATAACCTCGACCACCTGTAGTGTGTCTGATCAGATGGACCTGGATCTGCACAACAAAAAGTGTGCAGAAGAGTAGCATGAGTACACCACGATGGTACTTAGTAAGTGACAAACCTAACCTCGATGGAGTAGTGACGAGGAAGGTCAGGGCCCTACCGAGAATAATAATAATAATATATCGAACACTGTAAAACAAGAGTAAATCTGAAATAAAAGCAAAATAAGATAGAAACTACAAGTCATCGACGATTAAGCTAACCAGGAAAAATTAACACAATAAGTACAAAATCAATAGCACAGGATCTCCGGGAATTGAACCCGTAGTCCATTTCAATCAGTAAACCAGGATCTCCGGGAATCGAACCCACAGTCCATTCATATCAGTATCACAGGATCTCTAGGAATTGAACCCGCAGTCTTTTTATATCAGTATCACAGGATCTCAGAGAATTGAACCCGCAGTCCTTTTTATATCAGTATCACAGGATCTGCGGGAATTGAACCCGCAGTCCTTTATATCAGTATCACAGAATCTTCTGGAATTGAACCCGCAGTTCTTTATATCAGTAGCACCGGATCTCTGGGAATCGAACCCGTAGTCCACAGAACAGAACACAATCAAGCAAGAGAATACGCAGAGAGAAATGAAATACACTGCAATGATTAACAATATAAATGAAATACACTGCTATGATTAACAGTTAAATTCGATCTCAACATGTTCCAGGAAATTCAATTAAGACAAGTAGGCATTTAGACAGTTAATCCTATCTAATCATACTTCCCTAGCTAACACAGGATAAGTCTTGCAATTAAACCAATCAAATAACAGAGATAACACTGAATTGAGCAATTCAAGTAAAGTGGATTTTTCCACAATTTCCGCAAGTACACGCCCGTCACCTCGCGTACAAGGTATTTAAATCAACACATAATATATCCTAGGGGAAAAGATCCCCCACACAAGGTTAGACATGCCACTTACCTCAACCCCAGTACAAAACCGCTAAGAAATAATGCCCTTGCCATGAGTATCCGACTCTGAGTGGCCCAAATCTATTCAAACAAATTACATAGTATAAATAACATCGCAAGTAACTAATTACATTGTTAAAATTAAAGCTGAGGCACGGAAATAGGTATAATGACCAAAATACCCCTCCAGCCATTAGCTCAGAACGAAATATTTTTATGTTTTCAGAACCCTCGCACTCTCACGAGTCTAACCATATAAAATTTATCAAAATCAGAGTTCCATTTGCTCATTCAAATCATCAATTTTCATTCTCTTAGGCTTAGAGCAAAATCCCCCATTTTTACACCTTAAAATCCTCAATTTTCAGAGATTTAATCCATATTTTATCAATGTACTATCCTAATTTGGGTCCAGGAGTTCTTACCTGATGATACTCCTCAATTTCCTCCTCAAAATCACCAAATTCGTCTCTTGGTCGAAGCCTCAAATGTTTTTAATGCTCTGAAATTTTCGAACCAGATTTACAAAACCTTCAGGGGTTTTCGCTTCTGCGATCCCACTACCGCTTCAGCAGTTCCTCTTTTGCGGAAAAATTGTTGCTTCTGCGACGCCTTTGCTTACACTCGAGTTCCGCTTCCGCGGACTCCCAGTCACTTATGCGACTTCGCTTAAGCGGACATAAGTCCGCTTTTGCGGAAGACCCCAAACAGCCCACTCTCGCTCCTGCGGAAGCCTTTCCGCTTCTGCGGGATCGCTTCAGCGATCCATGGTCCGCTTCTGCGGACTAGGCTGGCCTCCCAAAATCTCGCACCTGCGCGTCAATTGTCGGTTCTGCGGACTCGCTTCTGCGGTCCAAGCTCCACAGAAGCGAAAACAACGGAAGGCAGACACCAGCTTGCTGCAACTTCCAATTTTTTTATGACCCCCGGATTCACCCCGAGGCCCCCGGGACCCCAACGAAAACCACCAACTACTCCAAAACACGATACGAACTTGTTCCAGTCATAAAATCACACCCTTAAACACGGAAATCATCAAATCAAGGTGAATTCAAGCCTAAGTTTCAACTAGAACTTCCTAAAACAACATTCGATCCGAAACCCAACCAAATGACGTCCGAATGACCTGAAATTTTGCGGTCAAGTCCAAATTAACTTAACGAAGCTACAGCAACTCTCAGAATTCCATTCCGACCCTCGGATCAAAATATCACCTATCAACCGGAATTTGCCAAAAGACTAACTTCGCCAAAATAGGCTAATTTCTTCACCGGACCTCCAAAATTACTTTTGAACACGCTCCCAACCCCGAACTCAGCTAACAGAGCAAAAGGAACCATCAGATTTCCATTCTGAGGTCATCTTAACACTAATCTGAATACAGGCCATTTTTCAACTATTAAGCTCTCATTTAGGGACTAAGTGTCCCAAAACACTCCAAATTCTAGAACCGAACATCCCGGCAAACCAAAATAGCATAAATGAACTTAGGGGAACAGTTAAATTGGGGATCGGGGCGTCAATTTCAAAAACGACCGGCCGGGTCGTTAGATAGACTCGATTATCAGATGATAATATCATAGCCATAGATATACCACCAGTACATACGTTATTACTTTCTCGATCATTGTTTATCAGAATTATGCTTTAGCTTACATTTTTGCTTTACTGTTCTTGATTCACCTCGAGACCACCCTAGCTCGAGGACAAGACTAGCCTCCATACCTATTTGGTCTTACTAATTTCTCTCATCTATACATTAGATTTCTTCACATTTAATTAGTATTGAGCTATATCACATATCTTTAAAACCACAAATCAAGTTTAATTGTAACCCGTATTTCTGAGGTAAACAGTTTGGTGCCCACCATGCAGCTAAAGGTAATCGTGATTATTTCAGTATTGATTCTAATAACACATGTTATTTTTACACTTGTTCTTGTCAAGAATTATTTGTTTACATGATAAAAATGTAAAACTCGCAAAACGCACCCGTATATGATTATTAGAGCCTTTGATTTCATGCGGAAAATCATAATGTAGGGGTCGGTGTACCATCAATAAACACTAGGGAAGTGCCAAATGTAGAACCAGTCTATGTTAGTATGCATATTGCTTTGAATACAGATTTAGGCGTAGCCTCGGAGAAAGTGTACGAAGGGAAGTCTTATCCGATGGCCTAGGAATACAAGATATAGGAGATGGGGGAGTTAAATTAGCCTCCAAGTAATATTCGAGATGCTACAAGCTCAAACAGATTGTCATTGCACAACTTCAAAGTTAGAATAAAACTCCAAGTGTAGATGACCCAACAAATACTCGACGTACTAAACTGGCGCAAGAGAGATCGAGCAGTAATGGCTCGGGGAATGACCCACAATTATGATGATGCCTAAATTATTCACCAAGAAGATCGAGTCAAGGGAGAAGAATATTGTGGACAATGACAAAAAGGTGGTGACTTATAACTTCCGTGTTCATACAAAATCCATGACTTAGAGTGCGGCTTCGAATACCTAAATACAATGAAACAACCGATCCTAATGAACATATTACCTCATATACTTGCAGGATTAAAGGAAACAGCTTGAATGATGTTTAAATCGAATCAGTATTGTTGAAAGAATTTGGGGAAAATTTGTATATGGGAGCCATGATTTGGTATCACAACTTTCCCCCGAACTCTATCGATTCGTTTGTTATGTTAACACAAACTTTGTGAAAGCACATGCCGGGGCCATAAAGGTGGCGGCAAGGAAATCAGAGATTTTGAAGACAAGACAGAAAATTAATAAGTTATTTGGAAATTATGGCCGGGCTTGCCTAGCAATGTGTTGGGTGCCATCACGACTGAGGTTTGGGTCGTGACAGGCTTTTATGTGGGTTTGAGCGAGTAGAGTTCGATTGCGTTACAACAATTAAAGAAAACTCTGATCGAGTACCCAGCTTTGACTTGGTCAGACATACATAATGATTACAATTCAAATATCAGGGTTGAGAACGACCAATTAGGAGCCCCCTTAAGTTGAGTTCATCATAATAGGTTGGGCGTTAAACCCCTGAGTGATACATACATGGATTCAAGACCAAACAAGGAATGGTATCACCCATATGATAATCAGAGAATAATGGCTCGGGGCATAACGCTCCTCAAAATGATCGGAGAAATGATCAAGGTCAATGTTCTATAGTACTCATGAGTAAGAATAGTTTTGATAAATATACCTACCCTGCGGGAGTACCTTAACTGTCGGAGTATAATTTTAGTGTACATGCATTGGGGATCGTATCAACAAATTGAATAGTCAATGACACCAGGTGGTTTAGACCTATACAAATTGATCCTTCCTAAAGGAATCAAAACCTGATGTGTAAATATCATGGAACACATGGCCATAGAACCAAAGGCTGTAGGCACATCAGGGAGAAGGCAGCTCGGTTGTTCAACGAGGGTCATCTTCGAGAATTTCTCAGCGATAAAGCTGTAAACCACTTCGGGATAGAGATTCAAATAGTAAAAATGAGCAGGAGACACCGCAACACGTAATTCATATGATCGGGGCGGTGTCAATGTTCCACAAGGGCCTATATTCAAACGCACCAAGGTGTCGATCACCAAGGAATAAGGAACTCAAAGTTATGTACCCGAGGGCATCCTATCATTCGATGATGAGGAACTTGGTAATTTCTATTTTGTTAAATAAAATTCAAGTTAAACGTGTTATCGTGGATCCAGGTACCTCTACAAATATAATCAGATCGAGGGTCATAGAGCAACTCGGCCTTCGGGATGAAATCATACCTGCATCCCGAGTCCTAAATGTTTTCAACATGGCAAGAGAAACAACAAAGAGGGAGATAATCCTACTAGTGAACGTGGCCGAAACAATTCAAGATACAAAGATCCATGTCATCAAAGGCAACATGAGGTATAATGCACTTCTCGAGAGGCCGTGGATCCCCAACATGAGGGCAGTACCTTCGACCCTTGATCAGATGATGAAATTACCAACATTAGATGGAGTGAAAACGGTTTAGAAAGAACAAGATGCTGCAATAGAGATGTTTGCAGATGAAGAGGTGATATCGGCACCAGCACCTTCAACCTTAGAAAAATTAAGCACAAAAGATAAGTAGACGGATAAATAGGAATCACTATCCCCAGCCTTGATTGAGTCAGCAGGTAATCGAAGACGAAGAAGAGGATCTCCTTACTCCTCGAACCTTCATCGTCCCCAAAGAATCTGATGCAACCAAGTCAACTGTCGAGGAATTGCAACAAGTCATTTTGATTGAATATATGCCCGAGAGAAAGGTATACCTGGGAACGAGATTAAGCCCCGACTCAGGAAAAAATTCATTCAATTTCGTATTGATAATATGGATTTATTTGCTTGGTCCTATTTAGATCCCACAGAAAATAATTACACACCGGCTCAGCCTCGACCACAAGTTCAAACCGGTGAAGCAAAAAAGGAGGCCTCAGTCCGAGGTGAAGCATGCATTCATAAAGGACGAGATAACCAAACTTCTTAAAATAGGGTATATTCGGGAGGTAAAATGCGATGTATGGTTAGCTAACGTAGTTGTAATTCTCAAAAATGGAAACAAACTTAAAATGTGCGTAGATTACAAGGATTTAAACAAGGCATGCCCTAAAGACTCTTTTATACTGCCTAACTTCAATCGCATGATTGATGCTATGGCTGGCCACGAAATCCTCACATTTCTTGACGCCTACTCCAGGTATTATCAAATTCAAATGAACCCGGTGGACCAAGAGAAGACCTCGTTTATCAACTAAGTTTGGAACATACTGTTACAATGTAATACCCTTAAAGCTAAAAAATGCCGGAGCAACATACCAATGCTTAGTTAATAGAATGTTCGAGGAACAGATAGGTGAATTAATGGAAGTTTACACTGATGGTTGGTTAAGTCCCTACGCGTAGAGGACCATTTAACTCATTTGTAGGAAATATTAAAAGTCTTGAGGATTTACAATATGAAGCATAATCCATAAAAGTGTGCCTACAGAGTCAGCTTAGGCAAGGTCCCCGGCTTTATGGTATCTAATCGGGGAATCAAAATCAATCCCGATAAGATTAAGTCCATCGGAGATATCACAATCGTGGATAGTGTGAAAGCCTTGAAAATGCTAACAGGATGAATAACTACCTTAGGTCGATTCATTTCAAGGTTATCACATCGAAGTCACAGGTTCTTTTCCTTGCTAAAAAACGAAAAAGGATTTCACATGGACCCCGGAATGCTAGCAAGCCTTAGAAGAATTGAAGCGATAATTATCGAGTCCGCCTCTGCTTCACACCTCGAAGGTAGATGAAAAAATTTACTTATATTTGGCAGTATTCGGGATAGTGGTAAGTGGGGTACTAGTTCGAGAAGAGCAAGATATGAAATTTCCTGTTTATTATGTAAGTCGAACTCTAAGAGATGCTGAAACTAGATACCTTCACTTTGAAAAATTAGCACTTGCATTAATAAGCGCATCGAGAAAGTGACAACCATAGTTCCAGTATCACCCAATATGAGTGTTAACTACTCATTCCCCTCGAAATATTTTTCATAAGCCCGAATAGTCGGCTCGTTTGGCCAAATAGGCCGTTGAACTTTGCACTTACATCATCGGGGTGTTGGCCAAATGGGCCATCATATCCTAGCTGACTTCATGGACAATTTTACACTGACCCTTATACCCGAGGTTAAGAACTACTGTTAAAATTGGGTATATCATCGGAGGTGTGGACCCTCTTCACAAACGGTGATATCGTGTTGAAGCCATCGACTAGGAATGTAGTTAGGCAATTTATTATGGCTGTAAAATTGACTAACAATGCTGCCAAGTATAAGGCCATGATTCCAGGTCTCGAACTGGCTAAAAGCCTAGGGACATAGATGATCGAAGCCAAGTACGACTCCCTCCTTGTGGTGAACCAAGTCAATGGGACGTTCGAAGTCAGGGAAGAGCGAATGCAATTTGGATTAACTACAGGTAGCCTTACACCACTTCAAGGAGTGGACTCTAGATCATGTGCCTCCAGAACAAAATAGTGAGGCCGATGCCATTGCTAAGTTAGGGTCATCGATTGAAGAAGATGATATTGTCCCGGGGACTGTTGTCCAATTATTGAGACTTTTGGTCGAAGAGGGTCATGCTGAAATAAACACCACAAGTTTGACTTGGGATTGGAGGGATAAGTATATCGACTACTTGAAAAATGAAAAGCTCCCATAGGATCATCAAAGAATCAAAGGCTCTACGAACCATGGCTGCTAGGTTCGCATTGGATGAATTTCTTGAATTTACCCAAATTCCTTGTTAACCTAGTTTTTCTAGACCTAGTCCCTCTTTCTCAAGTAAAGACTAAGTCATAAAGGCATGAACCAGTGTTTGCAACCTCTAATTCTATAGTTCTAGCAAGAACTAAGTTAAATATAACTAATCCACACACATTCAAGCCCTAAAATCAAATTCTATCAAATAACCACACTAGAGTTGGGTCACAATCCTAGCTTTAAGTCTAGCTACTCATGGAAATAACATAAATCAAAGATGAAAAGAAGATAAAATTCATAATACTAGATTAAAAGATGAAAATCTAATATTAAAAGATGAATCTAGCACAAATTACCCAAAATAAAATATACAGCCTCCTCACGTTCTCTGGTAATACATAACACGACCTAAAAATGTCAAAAAACATCAATTTATACTAAGCTAAAATTTTCGGACAAAAAACCTCATGCGTAGGTTTTTACTAAATTGAAATTTTCGGAACAGAATACCCTTGCGGAGCACGACTGCATATATTTTTGATCGCGGTACACGTTCTTCAAATATTGATCTGGGTTAAACTGAGTTTTGCGGACCGTATAATTTCAATCGCGGCCGTTTAATGGATTTCTACCAGCTGCGTAATTCTGACGCGGACCGAATTTTTTATTTAGCCTCAAAATACAATCCGAATATCCCTTTGCGCGGACCGCGTATTTCTAATCGCTACTGCTCAATATTTGTGACGTCGCATTTTGAATATCTTGGCCCGGCTTGGTTTTTGTTCAAGTTTTGACTCCTTTATTAGTTGATTATGACTCATTTTGCTCATTTTGAACAATTCCTGCAAGCGAGCATATTACATTAGTTTCCAGGAATATCTTCACGCATTTTTTTCTCAAAACACAAGTATAAGAGAGAAAATAATAGGTTAAACTCCCTACTTATCAGTAATCATGGCCACAAAGTTAGCCACCTAAACCTTTACTTATACGCATCAACCTCTTTCATTCATACTTCATAACTCTACAAACTCTCCTTATTTGACTTGCATCCTTTTCTTTGACCTTTCTTTAATTCTCTTCAAGCGAAAAACCTTTTCTTCTTCCATATAATGGCTTCTCCCTCAAAGAATACTAGGTTTTTGAAGAACAAGAACAAATATGAGGACACTACTTCTTCAATAGTATGCACCATCATCCCTAGAAGTCTTGATACTGCGAATGACTTCGAAGAGAAATATGCTCTTGTACATCTTGTTAAAAATACTTGTTAACGTTTTTGTTTTGCAATGTAATAATTCTAATTGTTTATATAAAAATCAACTAAAGAAACAACTTAAGTGCTCGTATTATTTAGTTTATAATAGTTAGAGTTCAAAAATATATTAAAGAGTTAGAATTTTTATACATTCAAGTTATGTTAGTTAATAAATAACTTAAGTGCCAATACTTCTATGTTTAGGTTTTCTTTTGGAATGAAGCTGTTCATGGCCTCAATCTGCTGAATGACGCGTCAGAGCTCAAAACAACCGGTCGGGTCGTTACAATTAGAGCACTATAATATGCTAAATTGAAATAAATTAGATTAATTTTTATGTTTTAGGACTTTTTTGTCTTACACTTCTTTAGTGTACATATTAATATTGAAATCGCACAAGTATTATAGTAAAATATATAGTTAAACTATTTAGATTATCTTTGGGAGAATACAACTAAGTAAGTAGTATAAATAAAATAAATATGTCAACTTCTAGTTTTTTATTGTCTGTGTTGATGGCATTTGTGCATCGTAGATGGATGTATAATCGGAATCATCCTAATCGTGTAGGTTTAAGGGATGAATTTAATGAAGGTGTTGTTGGAGTTACTGCTAAGGCAAGAACACTTGATGATGTTCGTATTGATGTAACGATTATGTGCCGTTTGTGTGAAATACAAGTGTGTTAAGTTATTGGGAGAATATGTTGTTACATGTCATCTTTTTAAAAATGTATCAAATGTGGCAAAAATTTCATGCAACTCAGACTTTTATCCAAAAATTGTTAAAAAGGAAATGCAAGAAAGGAGCTGCAATGGAGTTTGAGTCTGAGGAGGAGACTGAATCTAAACAGGCTATTTGAATATTTTAGAGTTGAAGTTACAGACAAATTTAATTTATGTTGTTAAATAGTTGGTTGTTTCATTAGTTGGTTGCATTGTTATAAATATTACTATTCCTTTTTTAGTTAAGTGTTAAATATTTGGCAGGTTGTTTTATTTGGCGGGTGGTGTAATTAGAGATACAAGATGATTCTACTTAAAAATGCCAAGATTTGCGATTGAGTGCGACACAAATTTCACCTTGATTTACCCATATTTGCGACTGATTGAGTCGCATATTGAAATTTTATAATAATATTTGATTAATATTTGCGACGGAATCACTCACAAATGGGGAATTTGTCATATTTTTAATTAATTACCAATCAATATTTACGACTGCTTCAATTAGAATAAATAATTAACTAATTTTGGTTTTAGTTTTTCAATGGAATCAATCGAAACTTTTTATTTATATTTATTTTTAACTTTGGTCAGCGACTGAATCAATCCCTAAATTTGCGACTCACTAAGCAGCAAATGCTTAATTTCAAATATCCCAGGATTTTTCTATTGTGACTGAATCCGTCGTAATTTTTGATTGATTCAGTCGCAAGTATATTGCGACCACATGTTTCGATCGACACTTTTCAATCGCAAATCGGTCGAAAAAATATGACTTTCAACCAATTTGCAACTAATTTGACAGTCGCAATGTTTATTTGTAGTGGATATTGAAAATATATATCTCATAATCACTATACCTATCTACTTACAAAAAATAAGAGATTGATAATATGCTGTAATTTTTAACAATTTTAACCGGATATAGAATAATCGATGTGAGTGAAAATAAATAATATGAAGATTCTAATAATACGATATGGCAAGCCTTTGTCATAACTAGCATAATTTAGTGAACAAGCCACCTTATAGGGAAAAAAAATGTTGTCAAAATTTTGGTGCTAATTGATGAAATTTGAAAAAATAAATAATTTCACATAAGTACAACTCACACACCTGACTAGCAACATAATATCCTAGATATCACATTGCAAATCTATAGCCCAAATATAATCGGCTAATTCCCGAAAAAATAGCTTATTTCACACAATCAACTACTGTTATTGTTCCCTCTTTATACAACCAGTTGTCTTCATTCTCTTGATTTCGTTTGATTATTAAGTTTTGATAAAACCATGCAAATAAGCCACAACGCAACTCAGAAATCCTATCATGAATAATATATATTATCTGAAGGTAAGAAATTCAAACACCTTTATATGTAATTGCTGAAGCAATCCAACAGGATAAAATAAAAATAAAAAATTGATAAATGAATTGTAGAATTCCTCCAACGCATACAAATCTGTTTCATATAGCACATACACAAAAAGAAGAAGAGAATGAAGTGTCAAACTTCTAGAGAGACCTCTTACACACTAACAATGTATATACATCCTTATAAATTAAAAAATATATATTTATACAATATTATACACAAATATACACATTTATACACAATTATACAATACTATATAACTTGTATAAACATGTATAATAGTGTATAAGAAGTATCTGTATATCCACATATATAATTATATTCATGTTCTTTCAAAAATCTTCTTCGTTCTTCTGCTTGCCACCATGGACGACGGAGTCTTTCTTTGAGCCTTCTTCGAGCCATTAATGGCAGAACTCTGTGGGAGGTAAAGGAGGGAATAACGGGGGCTAGGTTAAGAGGGGATGAGGGATCTATGTGGGTTAGAGAGAAAGAAGTGAGAGGTGGTGAGAGAGAAGGGAATAAAGAAATAAGTGGGATAAAAACTGATTTTTTTTTTAAAAGTTATGTATAACATGGGCTATATAGAGTAAGGACTTCAAATGTGGGCCATTTTCTGTTGGACTATTAGACCAAGTGACATTGCTGTAATTGTTTTAAAGATAAACTGTCTTTATAATTTTAACCCTCTTGGGATTGAAGTTAAGAATTCCTTGTAAACTTTAACACTCATACTTCCAGGAACACCATTGAATTTGAGTTCCTTTACTTCATCAGAATTAAGATTATAGGAAATCAAAAGCCCGCTTTTGCTTTGACACAGCAATAAATTATTCTTCCAAATATCTAATGGACATTCAATAGGAGGAAGCCTAATTGTGTCTTTCAAAATCCAAGACTCGCTTACACCGTACTCCTTCATCACCCAAATGTGTGTCTCTTCTAGTATATGATCAGTAGATATTGGGTTCGGATAACATATTAATGTTAGAGACTCGCTTAAGATTACAAGGCCAGGATATAGCGCGTTATCCCAAATAAAAGTAGGAGGCATTTTCATATTAAGAAAAATCTCAGTGCGCACGTCAAAACAAAGAATCACCATAGACGAATCTATAGTTCCAAACCAATGAACCGCTTCCTTATAAAGTATCTCAGCACAAGGCACCCAATAAATCAATGGCAACTGTTCACAATCCAGTTCTCTCCAAGAATCAATGCTCAAATCATATATATCAACTTTACTCTCTTTAGGACCAGGATAATCATTACGAGGATCCCAAAACACTTCAGAAAGCCTAACAATTTTATAGTCATTCGCAATCGAGTCGAAGACAAGCCCAAACCCTTCAACAGAACGATGGTAACCTATGGGACAACCAAAAGGGCTAGGTGGGAGCAATCTGAAATTTCTAGTAGCCGGATTAATTAAGATTGTGGTTATGGAATCTGTCAAAGCAATCAAACCATTACAAGGACCGATGAGTGGCAAAAAAGTACAACTACAATTGGAGGCCATGTATGACACGTCTATATCTGGAAAAAGAGGGTTAAGAGCATCACCATCATGACAAGAAAGAAAAGACAAGAAATTTTTAAATTCTCCTGCATCTTCTTTGATGGAGTACTTGAAGAGAATGAATTCGTCTTCTATGGTTGTTGTGCGGTTGAGATGAAGATTTGTAAAGGTGGTGGATTGTATGAAATTGTACCAAACTTTAGATATGCATTTGAATCGCATGAGAGATTTCACCGGGAATCGTAATAGTATAGAAAATACCAAGTCTTCGGGCAGTTTCTTTATACTTCCATTAACCATCATTTATTCTCGAGAATTTACAATGGATTGAACCGTTCTGAATGGTGGTTCCTGTGTAATAAGAGCATTAGCACCTCGAAAGACAATTTTCCATCTCACTTAAACTGGATCCAAAAGATGATACAAGATTTTTTTCTCTAACGAACAACTTTTTGAACATCCGATTTTGTGGTTCATGAGCGTTCGCCAGCGAGAAAATATACGATTCAGAAGGGGCTACCAAAGGCCCGTTAGCTATATCAGGTTCAGTTCTCTCTACCGTGTATAGCTCCTCCAAAATATAATGCCATAAATAAAATGTTAGTTTTCCTAGTGTTTTAACTGATTGGCCATATTTGAATCTAAGAATATATATATATATATATAATTGAGGGGTATTTGCCGATGACATGGCGTATCTCTTTTACCGGAATACACATTTCCTTAATTCTCACAAATTTGCCTTCTTTGACCGTTTATTTGCTATATCATAAATACAAATCGAAAGACATATTAGGACAGAAATTTCTCCAACATATTAGGAATTATACTAACAAACAACAATCTGACTTATTGTTGGTATTTTCGGTAGAAGTTATTTAGTCAAATTTTGTTGCAAAATTGTTCCAAAACTGCCGCTCAAACGTGGATAAAAGAAACAAACTTAATTTTCTTAATTTTCCAAAACTGCCGCTCACACTTATTTTTTTTTCAAATTTATTCCATAACTGCCGCTTAACATTCAATTCGAATTTATTAATTAATTTTTTTTAAAACCATTAATTGAACGTGGGTAAAAGAAATTGTTCCAAAACTTCCGCTCAAACATGGGTAAAAGAAACAAACTTAATTTTCTTAATTTTCCAAAACTGCCGCTCACACTTAATTATTTTTTTCAAATTTATTCCATAACCGCCGCTTAACATTCAATTCGAATTTATTAATTAATTTTTTTTAAAACCATTAATTGAACGTGGGTAAAAGAAATTGAACGTTCAAACTTCCCTTAATATATCTAAATTATATTATTTTATTTATTTTAAAATAAATTTTACCTTCAATTAACCGTAAATTCTCTCTGCAACCTCACGTATTGTCTCTGCAAAGTCACGTTAGGCTGAACTGTCTAACCCACAATTTACTTTATTGGGTAGCAACTGCTCAAACCTCATTTGCTCAAACCTCAAAATATATTCTAATGTTCGTCGTTATACCAAGATTTCAACAAAACTTACGAATTAAACAACTAACTTAATAATTTATTATTTCCGCGCATCGCGTAGAATAACTTCCATATTATAATTAAAAATCAAAATATAGAGGAGTTAGCAATTAAGCTGAAAAAAGTAATTTGTTACATTTCACTTATAAATTTGAAAATTACAAGTACATGTTTTACTGTTAAAAAAAGTATTCTATGTAAGATTTTATTACATATGATATGAGCACGATTCTTTGGAAGGAAATTATGTGGAATGACTTTTTTGAGTGTGTTTGTGCTGTTATGCCCCACTTTTAACTATTTTCAATAGTTTATAAGTTAGAGTAAAATTAAGATATTTGAAAAACTTTATTATAATTCTAAAAATAAAAATTGAGATTGCGAAATAATTTTTTCTAAATAACTTTTTTTATTATAAACTTTTATCGATTAAATAGTTTAAATATTATGATTGATCAAGTTATAAATATATGAACTGATTAAGCAACTAACTTAATAAATTATTATATCTCTTTTTTATCTTTTTCGCGCATCGCGCAGGTACTATACTAATTTTAAATTTAATAATGTCAAATAAAAGAAAACAAAAGCAAATAGATGTTGAAGCCAGAAAAGGCAAAGATAAAAATGTGGTACAATCTTGTAACTCTACTCCACTCACTAACATTATCAGTTTATCAATTACTATATCATCAACCTTAGCCACCTCTGTGGCATCAATGGCCGCCCACACAATCTTCATTACCAGCAGCAGCACTACCAATTCTTTGTTATTCCCAATTACTGCCCCTAACTCCAAGCCTTTTTATAGTATAAGATATGACATGTTTATTTAAAAAAGAAAGTGCTTTAGAATTGCAGTTGTTTTATTTATTTATCAATAAAAATAAATTAACGAGGATATCATAAAAATACACTGGCCTATTTTTTCGAGAAAAGAGATTTTGGACACCAAATCTGTGAGTAGGGCGGTCCTTCCATAAAGAAAGTAAAGCAATCACTTTAGGTCCCATATTTATGGGGTTCTATTTTTTATTACACCTAATAAGACTATGTATAAGTTTAAAAAAAAGTTCTGTAAAGCGAAAAACTTTGATTTTTTTTAAATATAGAAGAAGAAGGATTTGCAACTATTATGATTTCTACCAATCAAATTGCACTTGAAATGAATATCGAACCCGAACTTCGTAAGTAACGTGTAATGTATAGGAAGCAATAATTTGATGATAATGTTGATAATGAAATCTCAAAATCTTTTGAAGAGTCCTTTAGAGTTGATTACTTTTATACATAATAGACAGTGTTATTTTTTTACTTCAAAATATATTTGTAAAATTTATAGCATATGGAAAAATATTTTTGATTTTCTATTTGGCAGTAAACTTAAGATCACTAATTGGAAATTTGAAAAAATATTGCCTTAATCTTGAATGTTCCTTAAACTATAATAATAAATTCGATATTGATGGTTTAGATTTATTTTCTGAATTAAATGTTTTAAGAAAAATAGTACAATTAGAAGATAACAATTAAATATAAAGATTTAATTCTTTTCCAAATGCCTAAATTACTTATGGAATAATGTTAATAACTTATGTTACCATTGCTTCAGCGAAAGAAGTTTTCAATGTTAATATTGATAAAATCTTACCTAAGAACAACAATGTCACAAGAAAGGTTAAATGGATTAGTTATAATGTAAAATAAGAATAATAGCTTTGCATCTAAAAAAGTTAGAAAAATAGACTTTAAATAAAAATAAAATATTTTTTATTAATAAAAACGTTAAGGCCCCTCATAAAGTTTGGCTTTAGGCCACAAAATTGGCTGGGCCGCCCCAGTGCAACTACTGGGATAAAATAAGCATGTGCACTGTTTTTTTGTTATTCTTTATCTTTGTTAAGTTAATGTATGAAGAATATGAACTGTTTAATTATGTATGGAAATTGTTATACACCACGGCAGATACTTCCTCAACAATTTGCAAATAGTCACACAATTTGGCCAGAAGGAACTTCTCTATGGCTAATAGATGCTTTATGTGCCAAAGGAATACAGAGTCACACAATCACCTCTTTCTACATTGCCCAGTCGCAGCAAGTCTTTGGAATATGTTTTTCTCTTTTTGGACTCAGATGGGTCACGCCACAAAACTTCAGGGAAGCTTTTGAGAGCTGGAGCCTTTGGAAAGTTGATAGCTCCATTAGGAAAATATGGAAGATGATACCTGCAGCCATGGAATAAAGGAATAGAAGGTGTTTCGATGGGATATCAACTGTTGTCCAGTCACTCAAAGCTTTTTGCCTAGTGTATTTATTTAGTTGGGCTTATCTAGCCCCGGTAGATTCTCCCGATAGCTATCTGAACTTTGTTAGCTCCCTAGTACTAAGCTGATTTTTTTTGCCTTTTTGTATTGGAGCTAGCAATTTTCATTTTTTTTGTAACTATTTTGCATCTTCTTGATGCCATCAATGAAGCCAATTACTTCATCAAAAAAAAAAGAATGACACGTTTCTATATTTAGTAACAAAGTGGGCCCCAGGAAGAATACTCGAGCACATCTTTGCAGCCTCGAGGCTTTGAGTCGATCTTCCGAAATGCTTAAAAGACGGGAAATTGGACCCTCCAATTTTTCCGTACATAGATAGCCTCCGCGTTTCCTTGATCAAACTGATAGGAAACGAACATACCCGGCTCTCCGGGCTCTATGTAATGATGCCATACTGACAACACAGTATGTGATATAAGCCATTATGAAAATCGAAAATTCTTCATCATTTCGCCTTTCCAGGGTTGTTCAAAGCATTGTGGTTTCTCGTCCTCCAAAATGATAATGTCGATATCGATTCAACTCCTCATAACGTATTAAAATGTGCCTGCTGTTATGCTTTTCGAGGGTGATAATGGCATCGTCGGTTAAGCTTCCCCTCCCCTTCTTCCTATAAATGGAAGCCTTTTGGGATTAATATTTTACCCAAGTTTCTTCCTACATTTTCCACATCTTCCATTCCCGTCCTCAACTATCTTTCGCCATGATTGAGGAAATGGCTTTGCAATCGTCTGGCCGAGCTTATACCGACTGTGCCAAGGTTTAGCTCCTGAACTCCCTCTTATCGAGCGAGATTTTGCTATTTTTCCATTGTTGTTATTGTTGTTGTCCCGAGATGATGATACATGGACGACCGACTTCTTTCGGTCTAGCACGACGTATGGACTCTACACCGCTACTCATGAGGGCGCTCGGACTATACTCCGCTTCTCACCCTTCTGCCCCAACTTGGCATATTTCACTCGTTTTGGAATGGGGTGTGGTGGCACTCATCTACTAACTGTTGCATCCTATGCCGGGGCAACGTTCTTAAGAAGTGGCCCTTCAATAGTGGTGCTGGCGGAAATCGTACCAGCTTGATTTTTCACCCAACCATTTTTTTGCTCCTTCCGGCTTCCTCCCTCGTCAATTTTCTCTTCTCCATCGCTTTTCCCTTCTACATCGTCCCTTTTAAAGATGCCATTCTAGGGGGTCTAGGTGAGGCTTCAGGGGGATGGCACTTTGGAAAATATTATCTTTGAGGTCTTGTGCCCCAGGGGATATACCCGGGGATGTATCCCCTTTGAGAATAGGCTAGGTTTTCGGTGTTTTGCTATGTATCCACTTTTTGCCTTTTCGCTTATGTGTAGGGACCCTTTGTAAGTTTTTGTAATCATATGTAAGGACCCATCGAGGCCGTTTGTAAGTGAATTTCCATAAATGTAAAGATATTTTTTTATTTTTGCCTTTGGTGTTTGCCATATTCCTTTTAAGGATTTTTAATGTATGCTTATGCTAACGATTATTAACATCTAACTCGAACGCGAATATTTTTCTCGGCTTTGTTTGATAGAAATGGCTCTCTTCTGAGCCCACCGTTGTTCCCCGAATCAAGCTTGAAGTGGTCCGATAGACCCGGGTCATTGGGACCCTCGAGTCACACAAAGATAATACTTTGAGACTTGATGATGATTATGTTTTTTGTAGAGAAGGCGGGGCTTGAATTCACGCTCAGCCATCTCATCAGGCTGTACTGGCCCTTTCACTATCGAGGTCTACTAACCTTGAGGTGTCGTTCGCGTCGAGCCTCTTTGGGCATAACTCAAATTTCATGTTCCTATCCTTAGGGGGACCCTTCGAGTTCAACTACTATCTCCAGCCCCATAATGGTATTGGAGGTTTTCTGGAGCCTAGCTTCATGTCGATGGAGGTCCTTGAGGTCGAGTACCACGTCAAGACTAGAGATGGTGTTGGCTTCTTAAAGCACAGCTTTACGTTGATGGAGGTCCTCGAGGTAGAGCACTGCCTCGAGATTGATATTCGAAGTCTTTGACCTCCCAAGGCATATCTTGGGCAGGCAGACTGTTGCTGTTTCTGCATATATATATGGGGTTGCTTTCGCCTCTTGGGAGATCCACTTTTTAGATATTTCCTTTCATTTCGGCGTTGAGCCCTTCGTTACCTTAGTAACAGAGTGTTTGTGCAGGTTCTTGCTTAAGTACCTCTAATCTTACCATGGCCATAACTGTTGCTTTGGGGTTCTCTTGTTAGAGGGGGGTGTTCTACTCCCAGTACTCAGGATTCGTTGGATTTTATCTTGCAGACTACATCTTCGATATGTGAAGAGCACCTTGAGTTGGTGAGGAGAGACTGGGGATGGGGAAGGAGGTAGCTCTGTAGGGGCTCTAATGAGAAGAAGATATTATAGCCCACGTAAAGGGGTTTCTAAATGTATATACGTACCCATTTATGTTGGGTCCTCTCGACCAAATCGTGCTCAAATTCTGTCGACGATATTGAGTTACTTTAGATAAGATCCATCCGTATTTCTAGTGGATCATGTTGATGATGACATTTTTTGCTGAAAAGGCTGGGATCGGTTCACTCTCATACATCTCATTAGATTGTATCGACCTTTGAATTATCGAGGTCTAATTACTCTGCAATGTTGATTCACTAATCCCTTTATTGCTAGTGGAGTACAAGGATCGATGGTGGATGAGTTGGTTTGTTCGAGTGAGGACTGTTGATATTATTCCTATGGAGTTCCTGTAAATGGTGAGAAATCCTGATCGTGACAAACTCGCTTGCAACATCAAAACTTCAAGATAATATCTAAAATCAAGAATCAAACATCAGAACCCAAAGATTTCAACAGTTCTTAAGCTCAAATGCTTATAAAATATGCAACGAATCGGCCTCGGGTCACCTGGGACTTCAATCAAATATGCATAAAAGTCTAATATAATCATACGAAATTATCAGAATAGTCAAAATATCGATACGAAGTCGTTTACCAACAATGTTGTCAGTGATAAAGTTCAACTATTTTCATACCATGGACCGCACACCCAAAGTCATAAATCATCAAGTAATGCTATGTAAGGTCTTAAACCAAGAAATGTTCAACTAACTATAAATGACCTGTCGGGAAGAGCGGTTTAAATTCATACTTTACCACATGTGAATTGCTCCGACAATTTATATTGCTAAAATAAACTCCAATAAAATACAAATATATGTATAACATTTTGGCAGAATCTCGGAATACAATCTCCTGATCTCCTTTCTTCTTCTAGCCATTTTTAGTTACTCCTTTTCCTCCCGTTACTCTGTATATGGATATATTTTATCTTTTCCTAAATTCATGAAAAATTTCTACAGATCAGATTTCACTAAAACACTCTCATGTTCTCCTATAAAAGGAGAGGACAAAAGACAAAAAGTACATTTACACAAGAGTTGATGTAGCAAATATCACAAGTTTACTGTGTTTTCAAGCCTAAGCTTTTACAATTCCTTTATTCTTCTTCTTCTCGTTTCATCCCATGATATGATATCCCTTAGCGAAAGTCCATATGACCGGTGTTGGAGGACTTTGAAGAGAGCAAGGAAGAGAGGAAGAGTTATTGATACGATAGTAATAGTGTTGTCCTGCCTTCATTCATCTTTGCATTTGGATATTTATGCTAATCCACAATGGGCAAGGTTTGTATTCTATAACGGACATATTTTATCCGCCAAATATGCATTTACCGGACAGAAGCTCAATACTTGATATGTATATTTTTATGTGTTGGCTTGCCTAATAAGTCATTTTGCAGACCGCTTAATTCCTTTGTGGTGCTCTCCGTGTCGCCTTTTCTTTTTTAGTTTTAACTAGAGAAATATATTTTATTTAACTCATAATTCAAAACTAAACAATCAGATTTTGTTATATTAGTGGTTTCATTGGAAATATGACTTATATACATAAACATCAGTATAGTTGATTTTCAAATTGAGATAAATTACAGTATTCAGTTATCAAGGACTCAATTAAAACTGATTACATTCAGTTTGTCTAAGTTATGTATAATAAAATATATAACATTTTCTACTCTTAAATTGGAAAATATTGGGCACAAGTTTCGAACGTCTAAACTAGCTTCTTTAAATAAAATTTAGGTATTCACTAAAATAAGGAAATATCATATGCACAAATTAAATGTACTGATATTTGTCTTGTTGAGCGGCTCTAGACTAAACAAATATTCCTATGCTACCTTTTAGAAGAAAAAATCACGATGCATATTTGGCGGATATATTATTTGTTAGAGAGGTGAATGTGCGAGGAATAAGCTTTTGCGCTAATTCAAAGTAGATACTATCGAGGGTTAGCATTTCGAACACAAGGAACCACCATGATGTTGGATGGAATTATGAAAAAATTACCTGAAGATGTTCTGATTTATATACTTTCGAGGTTTTCAGTGAAATCTCTTTTACGATTTAAATTCATCTCCAAGAGTTGGTACACTCTGATACAATCATCAACATTTATCAATGTTCATCTCAACCGCAGTACCATAACAAAAAACGAATTCATTCTTTTCAGCCGTTCCTTCAGAATAGAGACCGAAGGATTTAAAAATGTTTTATCTATTATTTCTGGTGACGATTGCCATGAACTTAATGTCGTTTTAGAAGATCTAGATCTGCCATATCTAACATTCACTCCTAACTATCATTTTAATGAACTCGTTGGCCCTTGTAATGGTTTGATCGTCTTAACGGATGATGAGATTATCGTCTTATTTAATCCAGCTACCAAAAATTACATGCTACTCCCACCTAGCCCTTTTGTTTGTTCAAAGGGTTATCATCGCTCCTTTATAGGTGGCGTTGGGTTTGGTTTTGATTCAATTGGGAATGACTACAAGTTTGTCAGGATTTCAGAAGTTTTTCTCGATACTTATTGGGGTCCCGAGGAGAGGGAGCAAAAAGTAGAGGTTTATGATTTGCGTAGTGATTCTTGGAGAGATTTGAATCATGTGGATCAACAATTGCCTACTATCTTTTGGAATCAATGTTTCGAGATGGTTCATCATGGAGCCTTTCATTGGTATGCAGTTGGAGACGTAACGTATGAAATCCTTTGCTTTGACTTTAGCACTGAGATTTTTCGAAACATGAAGATGCCAGAGTGTTGCAATTCCTATGATGGGAAGCGTTATAGCCTTGCAGTCGTGAATGAGTCTCTAACATTAATTTGTTATCCCAGTCCAGACAGTGAGATTGATCAGACTCTAAATACCATGGACATCTGGATAATGATGGAGTACGGAGTAAATGAGTCTTGGACTAAAATATACATAATCAGACCTCTTCCTATTGAATCCCCATTAACCATTTGGAGGGACCATTTATTGCTTCTTCAAAGCAAAACTGGACATTTAATGTCCTACAATCTTCGTTCCAATGAAGTCAAGGAATTCGATTTGCGTGGTTATCCTGAAAGCTTGAGAGCTATAGCTTACAGGGAAAGTTTGATTTCAGTTCCAAAACGAAGACGCGAGCATGGTAGAAAAATTAAAAAGTTTTAAGGTACTTCATGAAAGAAGACCAGTTTTCGACAAAAAAAGAAAAGGTTTTTTCATGAATTCTTAAAAAAGAAATCGTGGTAAGTAGCTTTTTTTCACTAAAGATCTTTTCTTATAAAAAATGCTTAGCATGTCGTTTAATTCTTTATGTTGTAAGTTTAGTAAAAGGATTTTGATAGTGTTATTTTCGTTCAGAGGGAATATTTCTGTCTTTATTCTAAATTGACTGGATTTATAGCTTTTATCTACAATATATCTTATGTTTGTAGTTGGAGATCAATCAAAGAATGTCACGACTAAAAGTCGGCGGTAGCGACGGACACCCGACAAGCATGTCGCTCCATGAGCAAACCATCGACTGTACATAAGGCATATATTGGGGTTCAAGGGAACCTTTGCTCAGATTTGAAAGATTTAGTAGTATATAGGAGTGGCAAATGGGCTGGCCGGGTCGGTTATGGTTCGGGTCGAAAACGTTTTATGTGCAAATGGATTATTTGACCTGACGCATATTTAATACGGATAAAAAACGAGTTAACATATTATCGATGACCCATATTTAGTTCTGGTTTCGTTTGGTTTTCCATTGCCTGTCATATTGATTATCCTCTGCTTACTCATTGTTTATCCATTTAGCAAAAGGATAATATGGTTCTTATCCATATATGACCCATTTTTTAAAATTTCATTATCTAACCCATTTTCAGTGGATAATATAGGTGTTTAACTGTCCATTTTGCCACCCCTAGTTTGTGCACTAAGTACCTAATTCATGTTTAGTTTATCTTATTCACCAGCCTATCTTTTCCTTCTGGTAGTCGCGTTGGAGTCACAACTTATTTCTCAAAATTAGAATATGACTTTATGGCCTATACTGTTTTGTTTGAAGGCATATCACCTCTTGTTTCTTCCTTTGTCCTGACTGTAGTCTCTGTAATATTGTCACTCTTTTAATCTACCGTTATCATCTATGTATCACACCTTACTCATAATGCTTCCTTATCTCTCATCTTATTTCCATGCTAATACTTTTTGTCTATCACTTTCTTTGGAAAACTTCAACAAGGCGTTTTTTTTCTTTTAGCTCCCCTTACTCCATCGATTGGCCCTTCGAGCTTATTTAACTTTGGCGTCTTCTCACATCATCGATGACCCTTCAAAGATTCCAGTACCTATCTTTGTAGTACTCATATTTAGTTGTACTATTCTTGAGTGCACCATCTAGGTGTCTCGCAAGGAAATCTATTAGCACATTTGCAATATCCTTTGGAAATGTCAACTAATGCAAATAATCTATCCATCATTTTGGATTACTCTAACCTCAGTCGGGTCCTGATATCCCATCCTTCTTTTAAACGATATGTGTTAGTTCCCATAGGTCATAACTAAGATTGATGTGGCCAATTGTACATACCTCTGTTACAATTGAAGGTAACTCAAAATGCTTAGATTTTTCTACTTGAATTTTGAATACTAATATTCTTCAATAATTGGGCGCCTCGCACCCTTCTTCACCTTGCTTCTTCTACTTGTTGAAAATTGTATCAATATTCTGAATCTTTCATTGCTTTTTACCGTAGGGGTGGATAGATATTCTTGCTTTAAGGCTCCTTATCAAAAGGCTTAAACGCCTTAGTACACACATGATCTGCTGAAGATCTTACATTTTCTCATCACAAAAATCATGAAAAATCGAGTTCCTCTGACTTAACTTTTCCACAGCCACAACCTCTTACCAACCGTCTTTCTGGATGTAGGCATCGTCGTATTATGAATAAGACTGAATTTAGGAGTCTGAATTCTTACAAGTGAGTCTTATCACACGATTTAGAGTAAGAAGAAAGAGTGACAATCCTGAAATGACCTGTAGCCTCCTGCTTATAAGTGTGGTGCACAAAACACCCATAAACAAGACTCTACTAGACACGACTTATAGACTCCCTAGGATAGAACAGCTCTGATAGCACTTCTGTCATGACCCAAACCGATGGGCCGCGACGGGCACTCGATACCTTACTCGATCAAGTACCAACGTAACATATCTTTCCTATTACATCATCATATACACGAGACATACGGGGGGTATGCCCGAATCGAATTCAGAGGTCTGTAGTTTGATCTGTGTTGTTATGCCGAAAGTTGACAATTTGAAGGCTTAGAATTTTGATAAGTTTGACCATAGGTTGACCTCATAGCTATCATGTTTGGATTTATGTTTCGGGACTTGAAATAGGTCCTTTTTTGTCATTTGGAACTTGTTTGCAAAGTTTGGCATCATTTTGAGTTGATTTAATAGGATCGGACGCGCGGTTGTGCTTTTAGAAGTTCTTGGGTTTCATGTTGAATTCATGTGCTTTGAGGTCTGATCCATAATTTTGGATGTTATCTTGATGATTTGATCGTTCAAGCAAGTTTGTGTTATGTTTTTAAACTTCTATTGAACTATTTCTCTAAGTTCATTTCTGCTATTGTGGTTTGCCAGGAGGGTCGGTTATGTTATTTGGAGTGTTTTGGGACACTTAGTCCCTAAATAAGAGCTTTGTAGTTGAAAAGTGGCCCGTATTCGGAACAGTGTTAAGACGACCTTAGAACGGAGATCCGATGTTTCCATTAGCTCCGTTATGTAATTTCAGGGTTGGGAGCGCATTCAGAATGTTTTTTGGAGGTATGGTGTAGAAATAGACTTGAATTGGCAAAGGTTGAATTTTGGCGAAATCAGAATGGTAGGTGAGATTTTGATCTGGGAGTCGGAATGGAATTCTGACAATTGTCGTAGCTTCGTTAGGTCATTTTGGATATGTCTGTAAATTTTCAGGTCATTCGGACGTCGTTTGGTCGGGTTTTTGATTGAATGTTGGTTTCAGAAGTTTTAGATGAAACTTAGGCTTGAATCCGCTTTGATTCGATGATTTCCGTGTTTAAGGGCTTGTTTTTATGATTGGAACAAGTTTGTATCGTGTTTTGGAGTATGTTGGTGGTTTTTTTGGGGGTCTCGGGGGCCTCGGGGTGAATCCAGACCATCATCTGGGCACTTTTGAGCCATGAAATCTTTAGAAAATTGCAGTAGCAGTGCAACAGGGATTTGGCCTTCGTGTTCGCGAGACCTTAGCCGCATTCGCATAGGCAGAGGAAAACTGAGCATCGCGTTCGCGTACGGGATGTCGCGTTCGCATAGGTGTGGCTTGGGATGCATCATGTTCCCGTCGTTATGTTGAAATTGTATATTTTATGCTTTTATATCAGTGTTAAAGTCTATCGGGTGAGTTAGGAGTGAATTGGATTGAAAATGAGGCATATAGCCTTTTTGAAGGAGACTTGAATAAGGAAAAGTCAACCCGGAGTTGACTATTTGGTTAGAGGGCTCGGAATCGGATTCTGATGATTCGGTTAGTTTCGGAAGGTGATTTGTGACTTAGGGGAGCGATCGGAATTGAATTTGGAGGCCCGTGTAGAAATAGGCTTGAATTGGCTAAGGTTGAATTTTGGCGAAATCCGAACAGTAGGTGAGATTTTGATCCGGGGGTCGGAATGGAATTCCGACAATTCCTGTAGCTTCGTTATGTGATTTTGGATGTGCCTGCAAAATTCCAGGTCATTCGGACGTTGATTAGTCGGGTTTTTGATTGATTGTGTAATTCGGAACGTTTGAAGGAATTTAGGCTTGAATCCGTGTGTAATTGGTGGTTTTAATGTTTAGGATGGTGTTTTTAAGATTTGAACAAGTTCGTATCATGTTTTGGGGTATGTTGGTGGTTTTCGTTGGGGTCCCGGGGGCCTCGGGGTGTTTTCGGATGGTTAAACGGGAGAAAAATGTGGAAAATTGCAGACTTGTGTTCCGGTTCTGTTGTTTCCGCTCCTGCGGAAAAGGGAGCGCAGGAGCGAGTCCGCAGAAGCGGACAAGAAGGCGCAGAAGCGGGCTAGACCGCTGAAGCGGAGCCTGGTCCGCAGGAGCGGCTTCGCTGAAGCGAGTGGGCGATCGCAGAAGCGGTCCTGAGGCGCGAGGGGGAGGTCCGCAGAAGCGGGTGATTGATCGCGGAGGCGAGTCCGCTGAAGCGGACTCTTGGTCGCAGAAGCAGATCATTCCACATAAGCGGACTTATTTCCGCAGAAGCGGATGCGCAGTGGCGGTCCCTTGATCGCTGGTGCGGAAATGGCCAAAAGGGCCTGGGTTCGCAGAAGCGACCCTCTGGTCGCGGTTACGGACTCGTAGGAGCGGAATTTTATCCGCAGAAGTGAAAATCGCTGTGAGTTAAGTGTATTCGAAGTTAGAAAAATTTCAGAAACATTTCACACATTTGGCTCTCGGCTTTAGAGGCGATTTGGGCGATTTTGAAGAGAAACTCAAGGGAAATCATCATGTAATCAACTATGGACTTAAACTATGATTAGTATTGGTAATATTATGCAATTATATCATGAAAATGGAGGAATTTGGGGTAATTTATGGAGGATTTAGCCCTAGGCTTGAACTTTAGAAAATCAAGGTTTTGAATGGGCAAACGGAGTCCGAATTTGGTAAAATTGATATGCTTAGACTCGTATCGAGATGAGGGTTCCGAATATGTGACTTTCGTGATTTTTCGATAAGCGTACCGAAAGTCGGGTTTTGACAACTTTGGGAATTTTGATGTAAATTGAGTTATATTGATTGGGTGTCGTCCCATTGGCCTAATTTGTTGTATTTCTACTGTATTTGATCATATTCTACGCATGCGGAGCTTGATTCTCGTGGCAAGGGCATTGCGGAGTAGTCGTCGCGCCGTATTGAGGTGAGTAATATATGTGGGTGATGACCAGCGGGTTCGAAACCCCGGTATACCACTTTGTGACGCTGTATAGCGGCGAGACACGCACACTCTTGAGAGTGCGGGGTCGATCATGAACCGGAGACTATATATTAGTCCGACCTGTTGATACTGTATTATTGGCTATTCTCGAGCCGTCGAACCCCCTTCTTGGGCGGTTGAGTATACTTGTGGGCCGTGAGCCAGTTATTGGATCCCGCGAGGATCGTTATCATTGTCTTATCATATAGACATGCTAGTTTACTACTAGTCCGCAACTATTTTTGTTATTATGCTAATTCCAATCTCTGGAACTTGATATTACTGTTTTCCAACCGAAAAATGATAAAAGAGTTTTCAAAAACTATTTTTGGGCCTGCGAGGCTGTATCTGCATATTAGCTGACTAGTAGTGGATCGGGCTGCGCGCCGCAGCGAGATATATGTTGGATCGGACTGCACGCCGCAGTAAATCTCTATGAGATGTGCTTGGGCTGTAGGAGCCCCTCCGGAGTCTAAACCCCCACAGTGAGCACAGGTACCCAAAATTGGAGTCGGGCTACGCGCCGTAGCGGTCATATCATGCATTGCATTGCATTTAGCTACATCTCCTAGCTGTTATGCTATTTATTGGTATTTGTTGGTACAGGTACAGTGAATATTGATTCTATGACAGGGTAGCTGATTATAGTTTTACATAGTGCTTTATTGCGGATTTCTTATCTGCGCTGTCTTACCCTTGTTTATTACCACCGAGTCTGGCAGTACTCATTTTACTCCCTGCACCTTGTGTGCAGATCCAGGTACCTCTCAGCAGTGATCCAGTAGCTGTGCGAGGCGACATCTGTGGGATATACGAGGTAGCTGCAGAGTCCGCAGGACCCGATATTCCTTCTTACTGTCTCTTGATTTTGTATTGACATTTCTTTCCGCACTTGGTATCTTGTAAACCTTTATACACTCATGTTCAGTAGAGGCTCATGACTCTTGACCCTTGGTCTATGGGAGTTGATGTATTATGGGGCTTGGTTTCCCGTTTTCGCTATATGCATCACTGTTATTTCGTAAATTAATATGCTTAAATGGGCTAAAGAGAGCTTCTAGCTCCGTGGTCAATATTGATTGGTCAGGCTGGCTTAGCAATGTGCTGGGCGCCATCACGACCGGATTTGGGGTCATGACAAGTTGGTATCAGAGCCTAGGTTTACTAGGCCTCATGAGTCTTGAGCCGGTTAGTAGAGTCTTGTGGATCGGTACGGGGACGCCTGTACTTATCCTCGGGAGGCTGCGAACCTTTAGGAAACACTTCACTTTTCTTGAACTCTGTCGTGCGATCTTGTTGTTCCGAGAACTGAACTTCTATATTCTATTCTCTCGCAGATGGCGAGAACGCGAGCATCAGGACGAGGTGGACGACCTCTATTGCCACCTGTTAGAGGCCGTGGGCGCGGTCGTGCTAGAGGTAGAGGTAGGGCAGCTGAGGCAGTGCCGACTGACTCGCCCGTTGTACCTGTTCAGGAGCAGCCCCCAGTGGTTGATGCTCCAGCAGCCCCAGTTCAGGCCCAGACTGTATCTATTGCTATTCCTGGTCTTCAAGAGACTCTTGCTCAGATATTATCGGTGTGTTCCGGTTTGGCTCAAGTAGTATCAGCTACCGCTACTGCAGCGACATCTCAGACAGGGGGTGGTCAGCAGACCCCTGCAGCTTGCACACCTAAGCAGGTTGTTCAGGGACTTCAGACGCCAGAGACGGTCCCCGCTCAGGTGGTTGCCCCAGTTATTCCTCCAGCTACACCAGCTCCAGAGCGTATGGTTCAGACTATGCCCGACGACGAGCAGCACCGTCTTGAGAGATTTGGTAGACTTCAGCCACCCTATTTCGGTGGCGCTGAGGGCGAGGATGCCCGTGGTTTCTTGGATAAGTGTCAGAGGATGCTACGTACAGCTGGTATTCTTGAGTCTAGCGGAGTTTCATTTACCACCTTTCAGTTTACTGGTCCCACATTTGATTGGTGGGAGGAGTTTGAGAGGCGTAGGCCTGCAGGAGCAGCACCTCTCACATGGCAACAGTTTTCTACTCTCTTCCTAAAGAAGTATGTACCCCAGTCTTGTCGCGAGTAGCATCGTCGCCAGTTTGAGTGGTTGGTTCAGGGCGACATGTCTGTGACCCAGTATGAGCTTAGATTCACTCAGTTGGCTAGGCATGCCACACGGATGATCCCCACTGATAGGGAGAGGATCAGGAGGTTCATTGATGGCCTCAACTACTCTATCTGTATTCTTATGACCAGCGAGCGAGTTCTGTCATCATCGTTTGAGCAGGTTGCCGATATGGCACGCTCCATCGAGGCGGATCGTCGCCGAGAGAGAGAGGAGCGGGAGGCCAAGAGGCCTCGCAGTTCTGGCAGTTTCAGCGGTGCTCCATCTAGAGGGCATTCCCAACAGAGCAGAGGTCGCTCATCTAGACCTTCTCATTCAGGCCGCCCAGAGCAGAGCGGAGGTTCTTACGGTCGTGGTCGACAGGGGTTTCAGCAGGGTCAATCATCACTTAGTGCCCTCCCAGCCCAGAGTGCAGCACCTACTTCTCCAGCACCAGGTGCATGTTATGAGTGTGGTGAGTTTGGCCACATGAGGAGACATTGCCCTCGACTACGTAGGGGCAGGACTCAGCAGAGGGATCAGCCCTCCTCTTCAGCACCATCTCAGTCTAGTAGAGGTGGAGGTCAGTCTTCTCGTGGTCGCCCCAGGGGCGAGGAGAGAACAGGCGTGATGCAGTTGCCTCCGATGCTGTGATTACAGGTATCATTTCTGTCTGTCACATAGATGCCTCTGTTCTATTTGATCCAGGGTCCACATATTCTTACGTGTCCTCTTATTTTGCACATCACTCGGGTGCGACTCGTGGTAGTCTTGATTTACCTGTTCATGTATCCACCCCCGTGGGTGATACGATTGTTGTGGATCATGTCTATAGATCCTGTGTTATATCTATTGGGGGTCTGGAGACCCAGGCAGATTTGTTATTGTTGGGGATGGTGGACTTTGATGTTATATTGGGTATGGACCGGTTGTCTCCGTATCATGCTATATTGGACTGTCATGCTAAGACAGTTACGTTGGCCATTCCTGGTATTTCTCAGATTGAGTGGCGGGGTTCGACCGATTTCGTCCCTAGCCGTGTTATTTCGTTCCTAAAAGCTCAGAAGATGGTTGAAAAAGGGTGTTTATCGTACTTAGCTTTTGTGAGAGATGTGGGAGCCGAGTCTCCTAGCATTGATTCTGTACCCGTTGTGAGGGACTTCCCAGATGTATTCCCCTTAGACCTGCCGGGCATGCCGCCGAACAGGGATATTAATTTTGGCATTGACTTGGTGCCGGGCACTCAGCCCATATCCATTCCTCCTTATCGAACGGCACCAGCCGAGTTGAAAGAACTAAAAGAGCAGCTTCAAGAACTTCTGGATAAGGGTTTCATCCGTCCTAGTGTGTCTCCGTGGGGTGCGCCGGTATTATTTGTTAAAAAGAAAGATGGTTCCATGCGAACGTGTATTGATTATAGACAATTGAACAAAGTGACAGTGAAGAATAAGTACCCTCTACCGCGCATAGATGATTTGTTTGATCAGTTACAGGGTGCGAGGGTGTTTTCTAAGATCGATCTTCGTTCGGGCTATCACCAGCTGAAGATCAGGGACTCGGATATTATGAAGACTGCATTCAGGACCCGATATGGTCATTATGAGTTTCTTGTGATGTCTTTTGGGCTGACCAACGCCCCAGCAACATTTATGCATCTGATGAACAGTGTGTTCATGCCTTATTTGGATTCATTTGTGATTGTGTTCATTGATGACATTCTAGTCTACTCCCGTAGTCAGGAGGAGCATGCTCAGCATTTGAGTATCGTGTTGCAGAGATTGAGGGAGGAGAAGCTATATGCTAAATTCTCCAAGTGCGAGTTTTGGCTCGAGTCCGTAGCATTTCTGGGACATGTGGTGTCTCGTGATGGTATTCAGGTTGATCAGAAAAAGATAGAGGCGGTGCAGAGTTGGCCTAGACCGACCTCAGCCACAGAGATCAGGAGTTTTCTTGGTTTGGCGGGATATTATCGCCGGTTTGTTCAGGGATTTTCATCCATTGCTTCTTCATTGACTAAATTGACCCAGAAGGGTGCACCATTCGTGTGGTCGGATGAGTGCGAGGAGAGCTTTCAGAAGCTCAAGATAGCTTTGACCACAACTCCAGTGTTAGTACTGCCATCAGCTTCAGGTTCATATACCGTTTATCGTGATGCCTCGAGAGTGGGGATAGGTTGTGTGTTGATGCAGGAAGGTAAGGTGATTGCTTATGCTTCTCGGCAGCTGAAGCCGCATGAGAAGAACTATCCTGTTCATGACTTGGAGCTAGCCGCCATTGTTCATGCCTTGAAGATTTGGAGGCACTATTTGTACGGCGTGTCTTGTGAGGTGTATACCGACCATCGTAGTCTCCAACACTTGTTCAAACAGAAAGACCTTAATTTGAGACAACGAAGATGGCTTGAGTTGCTCAAGTATTATGACATTACTATTCTATATCATCTGGGGAAGGCCAATGTGGTGGCCGATGCTTTGAGCCGAAGGGCGGTCAGTATGGGCAGCTTGGCATATATTCTAGCTGGGGAGAGATCATTTGCTTATGATGTTCAGGAGTTAGCCAATCGGCTAGTGAGGTTAGACATTTCAGAGCCCAGCAGGGTGTTGGCTTGTGTTGTCTCTCGGTCATCTCTATATGATCATTTCGTGAGCGCCAGTATGATGATCCACATTTGGCTGTCCTGAGGGACAGAGTTCAGCATGATGATGCTAGAGATGTCACCATTGATAGTGACGGCATATCGAGGATGCAGGGCCGGATATGCGTGCCCAATGTTGATGGCCTTCGTGAGTTGATTCTGGAGGAGGCCCATAGCTCGCGGTATTCTATCCATCCAGGAGCCGCGAAGATGTATCAAGATTTGAAACAAAACTATTGGTGGAGAAAGATGAAAATGGACATTGTCAGACATGTAGCACGGTGCCTCAACTGTCAGCAGGTTAAGTACGAGCATCAGAGGCCCGGCGGTGTATTTCAGCGCATTGTTATTCCTGAGTGGAAATGGGAGAGGATCACTACGGACTTTGTTACTGGACTCCCTCGGACGGCGAGGAAGTTTGATTCCGTATGGGTGATTGTGGATAGATCGACCAAGTCAGCTCACTTTATTCATGCGTGTACTACATACTCATCCGAGCGGTTGCGCCGATCTTTATTCGAGAGATTGTTCGGTTGTATGGGGTCCCAGGTGTCTATCATATCCGACAGGGGTACTCGGTTCACTTCTCCGCTTTGGAGAGCATTTCAGCCGAGAGATGGGTACACGGTTGAGTTGAGTACAAGCATTTCACCCCGTACGTACGCGACGTCCGAGCGCACTATTCGCATCTCTGGAGGATATGTCGCGAGCTTGTGTGATTGATTTTGGTGGTTCGTGGGACGAGTTCCTACCACTTGCCGAGTTTGCCTACAACAACAGCTATCGGTCCAGAGTATTTCGATGGCCCCGTACGAGGCATTGTATGGCAGCGGTGTAGATCCCCGTGGGATGGTTTGAGCCCGGCGAGGTTAGATTGATAGGGACCGAGTTAGTCCAGGATGCTCTGGATAGAGCAAAGTTGATCCAGGAGAGGCTTCGCACAACACAGTCTCGCCAGAAGAGTTATGCGGACCGTAGAGTTCGAGAGTTGTCTTTCATGGTTGGTGACAGAGTATTGTTGAAGGTTTCACCTATGAAGGGTGTCATGAGGTTTGGGAAGAAAGGAAAGTTGAGTCCCAGGTACATTGGTCCTTTTGAGATACTTAGGAGAGTTGGAGAGGTGGCATACGAGTTGGCCTTGCCGCCCAGCCTATCCAGCGTTCATCCAGTATTCCATGTGTCTATGCTCCGGAAGTACATTGGAGATCCGTCTCATGTATTAGATTTCAGCACCATTCACCTTGATGGTGATCTATCCTATGATGTGGAGCCTATTGCCATTTTGGGACGTCAGGTGAGAAAATTGAGGTCTAAGGAGATTGCATCGGTTAAGGTTCAGTGGAGAGGTCGACCCGTGGAGGAGGCCACTTGGGAGATCGAGCGGGAGATGCGGAGCAGATATCCTCACTTGTTTGAGACTTCAGGTATGTTTCTTTACTCCCTCCACCTTGTGTGCAGATCTAGGTATGTGACGACCCGGCCCGTCGTCACGGGAATTACCACCCCGTTATGTTGAAATTGTATGTTTTATGCTTTTATATCGTTGTTAAAGTCTATCGGGTGAGTTAGGAGTGAATTGGATTGAAAATGAGGCATATAGCCTTTTTGAAGGAGACTTGAATAAGGAAAAGTCAACCCGGAGTTGACTATTTGGTTAGAGGGCTCGGAATCGGATTCTGATGATTCGGTTAGTTCCGGAAGGTGATTTGTGACTTAGGGGAGCAATCGGAATTGAATTTGGAGGCCCGGTAGTAGAAATAGGCTTGAATTGGCTAAGGTTGAATTTTGGCGAAATCCGAACGGTAGGTGAGATTTTGATCCGGGAGTCGGAATGGAATTCCGACAGTTGCAGTAGCTCCGTTAGGTGATTTTGGATGTGCCCGCAAAATTTCAGGTCATTCGGACGTCGTTTAGTCGGGTTTTTGATCGATTGTGTAATTCGGAATGTTTTAAGGAATTTAGGCTTCGAATCCGTGTGTAATTGGTGATTTTAATGTTTAGGATGGTGTTTTTATGATTTGAACAAGTTCGTAACGTGTTTTGGGGTATGTTGGTCATTTTCGTTGGGGTCCCGGGGCCTCGGGTGTTTTCGGATGGTTAAACGGGAGAAAATGTGGAAAAATTGCGGGTTGGGATCCTGCTTCTGTTGTTTTCGCTCCCGCGGAAATGGGAGCGCAGGAGCCGAGTCCGCGTAGCGGACACGAAGGCGCAGAGGCGGATAGACCGCCGAAGCGAGCCTCGGTCCGCAGGAGCGGCTTCGCCGGCGCGAGAGGTCGATCGCAGTAGCCGGTCCCGAGCCGTCTTGGGAAATCCGCAGAAGCGGAGGTTTGATCGCATAGGCGAGTCCGCCGGAGCGGACTCTTGGTCGCAGTAGCGCATCATTCCGCAGAGCGGACTTATTTCCGCGTAGCCGGACGCGCAGGGCGGTCCTCGGATCGCCGGTGCGGAAATGGCCAAAAGGGCCCGGGTTCGCAGAAGCGACCAAAGGTCGCAGAGGCGGTTCCGCAGGGGCGAAATTTTATCCGCAGAAGCGAAAATCGCTGTGAGTTAAGTGTATCAGTAGTTAGAAAAATTTCAGAAACATTTCACACATTTGGGTCTCGGCTTTAGAGGCGATTTGGGCGATTTTGAAGAGAAATCCAAGGGAAATCATCAGGTAATCAACTATGGACTTAAACTATGATTAGTATTGGTAATATTATGCAATTATATCATGAAAATTGAGGAATTTGGGGTAATTTATGGAGGATTTAGCCCTAGGCTTGAACTTTAGAAAATCAAGGTTTTGAATGGGCAAATGGAGTCCGAATTTGGTAAACTTGATATGCTTAGACTCGTATTGAGATGAGGGTTCCGAATATGTGACTTTTGTAATTTTACGACAAGCGTACCGAAAGTCGGGTTTTGACAACTTTGGGAATTTTGATGTAAATTGGGTTATATTGATTGGGTGTCGTCTCATTTGCCTAATTTGTTGTGTTTCTACTGTATTTGATCAGATTCTACGCGTGCGGAGCTTGATTCTCGTGGCAAGGGCATTGCGGAGTAGTCATCACGCCGTATTGAGGTGAGTAATAGATGTGGGTGATGACCAGCGGGTTCGAAACCCCGGTATACCACTTTGTGACGCTGTATAGCGGCGAGACACGCACACTCTCGAGAGTGCGGGGTCGATCATGAACTGGAGACTATATATTAGTCCGACCTGTTGATACTGTATTATTGGCTATTCTCGAGCCGTTGAACCTCCTTCTTGGACGGTTGAGTATACTTGTGGGCCGTGAGCCAGTTATTGGATCCCGCGAGGATCGTTATCATTGTCTTATCATATAGACATGCTAGTTTACTACTAGTCCGCAGCCATTTCTGTTATTATGCTAATTCCAATCTCTGGAACTTGATATTACTGTTTTCCAACTGAAAAATGATAAAAAGAGTTTTCAAAAACTACTTTTGAGCCTGCGAGGCTGTATCTGCATATTAGCTGACTGGTAGTGGATCGGGCTGCACGCCGCAGCGGTATATATAATTGGATCGGACTGCACGCCGCAGTAATATTGTGCTTGGGCTATAGGAGCCCCTCCGGACTCTGAACCCTCACAGTGACCACGGGTACCCAAATTGGATCGGGCTACACGCCGTAGCGGTCATATCATGCATTGCATTACATTTAGCTACATCTCCTAGCTGTTATACTATTTTGCTGGTACTTGTTGGTACATGTACAATTGATATTGATTCTGTGACAGGGTATTTGATTACAACTTTACATAGTGTTTTATTGCGGATTTCTTATCTGCGCTGTCTTACCCCTGTTTATTACCACTGAGTCTGGCAGGACTCATTTTACTCCCTCCACCTTGTGTGCAGATCCAGGTACCTCTCAGCAGTGATCCGGTAGCTGTTCGAGGCGACATCTGTGGGATATACGAGGTAGCTGCAGAGTCCGCAGGACCCGATATTCCTTCTTACTGTCTTGATTTTGTATTGACTTTTCTTTCCGCACTTGGTATCTTGTAAACCTTTATACACTCATGTTCAGCAGAGGCTCATGACTCTTGACCCTTGGTCTATGGGAGTTGATGTATTATGGGACTTGGTTTCCCGTTTTCGTTATATGTATCACTGTTATTTCGTAAATTAATATGCTTAAATGGGCTAAAGAGAGCTTCTAGCTCCGTGGTCGATTGTGATTGGTCAGGCTGGCTTAGCAATGTGCTGGGCGCCATCACGACCGGATTTGGGGTCGTGACAAGTTGGTATCAGAGCCTAGGTTTACGGAGAGTAAAGTAGGCGGCTGTGGAATTTTGTTCATCGCAAACGCATGAAGCGCGTCGCGTTCGCGAAGGGTTAGACGGTAAAGCATCACAGATGCGTAAATTGGAACGCAAACGCATAGGGCAATCGTCCAGTCAGTGAATTAAATACCAGAACACAGTCCAGTCGCGGAAATAGTCCCAAAAATGCCATTTTTGAGTTCTAGATAGAGAAACTCACGGGGAATTGTTGGAGAATCATCAGGTAATCATCGGAGGTAAGTTTCTTGGTTCTTCTTCGAGTCTCACCCATGAAGGGCGTATGAGATTTGGGAAGAAGGGGAAGCCGAGTCCTAGATTTATTGGTCCTTTTGAGATCTTGAGGCGTGTTGGGGAGGTTGCTTATGAGTTGGCCTTACCTCCCAGCCTAGCCGGAGTCCATCTCGTATTTCATATCTCTATTTTATGGCTATTTTACTAAGGTTGCCCAGATTTTCAGGTTAATGACGAAACTGCCCCTGATGGCGTATTAAAAACCTGCACTATTTGCAAATCTTAAAACCTATATAGAGTGATTCAAAAGCCTAAATTCATTAGAATTTCACAAGGAATCCATTGGAAGTAGTAAAACGCGTGAACAATATACCTATAATGAGCAGGTCGAGTTTTCTTCCAATTTAGGAACGGGAAAAAGCTTCTGAGGCAATTTTTAAGAGAGAAATGTAACGACCCGGCCGGTCGTTTTTGAAATTTACGCCCCGATCCCCAATTTAACTGTTTTCCTAAGTTCATTTCTGCTATTGTGGTTTGACAGGAGGGTCGGTTCTAGAATTTGGAGTATTTTAGGACACTTAGTCCCTAAATGAGAGCTTTATAGTTGAAAAATGGCTTGTATTCGGAACAGTGTTAAGACGACCTCGAAAAGGAAATCTGATGGTTCCATTAGCTCCGTTAGGTGATTTCGGGGTTGGGAGCGCATTCGGAATGTATTTTGGAGGTCTGTAGCTCAATTAGGCTTGAAATGCCGAAGGTTGAAATTTTGGCGAATCCGATCGATAGGTGAGATTTTGATCCGGGGGTCGGAACGGAATTCCGACAATTTCTGTAGCTTCGTTATGTGATTTTGGATATGTCCGCAAATTTTCAGGTCATTTGGACGTCGTTTGATCGGGTTTTTGATTGAATGTTAGTTTCGGAAGTTTGAGTTGAATCCTAGGCTTGAATCCGCTATAATTCGATGATTTCTGTGTTTAAGGGCGTGTTTTTATGATTGGAACAAGTTCGTATCGTGTTTTGGAGTATGTTGGTGGTTTTCGTTGGGGTCCCGGGGCCTCGGGGTGAATTCGGACCATCATTCGGGCACTTTTGAACTATGAAATCTGCAGAAAATTGCAGCAGCAGTGCAGCAGCGATTTGGAATTCGCGTTCACGAGGCTTGAGCCGCATTCGCGAGGCTTGAGCCGCGTTCGCGTAGGCTGAGGAAAATTGAGCATCGCGTTCGCGTAGGAGAATTTTGGTAGGCATCGTGTTCGCGTCCAGGTATGTCGCGTTCGCGAAGAGTAAAATTGGGAGGCTGAGGATTTGTTCATCGCGAACGCGTGAAGCGCGTCGCGTTCGCGAAGGGTTAGTTTGGTAAAACATCGCGGACGCGTGGAGTCAATCACGAACGCGTAGGGTAATTGTTCAGTCAGTGAAATAAATATCATAACACGGTCCAGTCGCGGAAATAGTCACAAAAATGCCATTTTTGAGTCCTAGAGAGAGAAACTCACGGGGAATTGTTAAAGAATCATCGAGTAACCATCGTAGGTAAGTTTCTTGGCCTAATTTCGTTATTTTATCATGAAATCCTTGAGTATTTCACTGTTAATGGAAGATTAATGGGGGGTTTTAGCCCTAAGCTTAAATTATAGAGAATCATTGATTTGAATGGGCAACCAGAGTCCAATTTTGGTAAATTTTATATGCATGGACTCGTGTTGAGATAAGGAACCCGAATATATAACTTCCGTAATTTTTCGAGAAGCGTATCAAAAGTCAGGTTTTGGCAACTTGTGGTTTTGGTGTATTTTGAAATGTTTCGATTGGGTAATGCCCAATTGGCCTATTTTGATGTATTTCTATTGATTTTGATCAGATACTACACCTGTGGAGGCCGATATTCGTGGCAAGAGAGTTGTCTCTTAGCGGTTTTGTACCGGAGTCGAGGTAAGTGGCTTGTCTAACCTCGTGTGGGGGAACCTTCACCCCTAGGATATTATGTGATAATTTAAATGCCTTGTACGCGAGGTGACGGGCATGTACATGCGCAGATTGTTGGAACTTTATTTATTTTGAATTTTATAGGAATAATTCATGTGTAGGGTAAAAATCACGTGCTCACATTCGTTAGGAAAGCATGATTAGATAGGATTTATCCGTCTAATTGCCTAATTGTCTTACTTGAACTTCTTGATAATTGTTGGCACTAGTTTTTGGTGAAGTTGTAGTTAAGCATATTATATTTTCTCCGTGCGTTTCTTTTATTGCTTGTGTTGGTGGACTGCGGGTTCGATTCCCGGAGATCCAAGGGCTGCGGGTTCAATTCCCGGAGACCCGGAGATTATTGATATACTTATTGGTTCAATTCCTGGAGATCCAAGGGCTGCGGGTTTGATTCCCGGAGACCCGGAGTTTATTGATATATTTATTGAGATGTGGACTGCGGGTTTGATTCCCGGAGATCCTGAGATATTGAGACACATCGTGCAGGTTTGATTCCCGGAGACCCAGAGATACCGATATTGGGACTACGGGTTAAATCCCGTAGCACCTGAGTTTTTGGATATTGAGAGGGACTATGGGTTCGATCCCCACAGGTCCTGGACTTGCTAGTTCGAGTTTATGTTGTGTTGGTTACTTGTAGTTAGCTAATCGTACTCGGTTGTAGTAATTACTTTATTGTTGATTATTTCAGATTCATTCTTACTTATTCCTGCTTATTACTATTTTGATCATTATGTTATTGTTCTCTCGGTAGGGCCCTGACCTTCCTCGTCACTACTCCATCGAGGTTAGGCTTGGCACTTACCGAGTACCGCCGTGGTGTACTCATGCTACTCTTCTGCACACTTTTGTTGTGCAGATCCAGGTACATCAGGACAGGCTCATACTAAGTGATTCAGCAGCACTTTGGGAGACCTCGAGGTATGATCCGCTACGTCCGCGGATCCGGAGGCCCTCATTCTATTCTGATAGTATTAGTATTTATTTTCCCTCACTTCTTTGCTTTTAGACACTCTTGATGTATAGAGCCATAGTTGTATTTTCCCTTTTTAGTCTATGCTACCCATGGGATTTCGGGTCTTGGTAGTATTCTGTATGGTGTGGTTGATGAATGTATTTGCCAAGTGGCACTTGTTACATTCCTTTTATATGGTTTTCCGCTATTTTCTTATTTAATGTTCATGAACTTGTATATTCCGCATCGTGTTAGGCTTACCTAGTCGCGGAGACTGGGTGCCGTCATGACAGGTTCACGATTGGTGAACTATGGTCGTGACATGGTCACAAATGCGACACCCGTAGCTGGGTTATAGAGAGCAATTTTGGGATTTTGGATCATTATCTCATATTTTGAATCCTAAACTTTGGAAAGGCAATGTTTCCTTTAGGATTATCACATAACGCTTTCGGTAAGTGATTTTTACACTTTTTGTATTATTTCAAGAATCTACATCGGTTATTAACACCAAAAATATGGAATTTCGAGAAAAATCCGGGGAGTTTTCCTACAATTTAAGAAAATAAAAATTGAAGATTTGAGCTATGATTTGCAATACACCTATTACAAAGACTGTAACTCATGTATACTCGAGAGGTTATGGGTAATCAAAATTTCGTTTACCAGTTTAATAATTCAAGAACGCAAGCCCGTGTTGGCTTTTGTTAGTTTTTTGAGGATTCATCAAATATCGTAGATATTTGGATTGTGATCACTTCGTATAGAATTATTTGACATCCTCTGTTATTGTTTGGCTTCGATTTACTTGATTGAAGAGTTAGAATGAGGTTTTGAGGCGGTTCGAGGTTAAACAACACTAGCCCATATGAGATAAGTATCTTGTGTAGCTTTTGCTGAGGAACTTTTTTCTACTAACTTTTGTTATTTGTTACATGCAGGGTAATGCATATTTTAGGTGACGAGCATATATACACGTTCCATGGGTATTCATGCTCGCGTAGATTAGTCATAATACTGAAATTCTGAAATAGAGTTATAACTTTTGGAAATCCCAAATATCAATACTACTACACAGCCCGATGAATGTGGTGTCTCGAGTTTAAGCCTCTAATACATGAGTATCAACCTATCACATATCATTCTAAAGAAATGCGAAAAATAAAGAAATAAGATAGAAGGGAAGATCTGGACTGCAGACGTCATGCAGCTACCTTGATACTCCTGGATATGCTACTCGGCAGTGAATTCCTCACTTAGTCTGAGATGTACCTAGATCAGCGCGTAAGAAGCAGGGAGTAATGTGAGTACTCCGTCCTAATGAGTAATTAACATAAATAAAGGTTGAGAATAAGAAATTCTGAATAGGCACAAAGTAATTCTATAAATACAACAATTCAAACCAAGTAGTATAAAGTTTGTAAACCAATGAAAACAATTAAGGAAATACTGCAACAGATAAGTAAGTAAATGACATTCAAATATGAAATGCAATACATAGTACGATACTCTCTAGTACCGCTGCGACGTGCAGCCCGCTCCATTTACTTATCATCGATGGCTCTAATTGGGGGTGTGCAGACTCCGGGAGGGCCCCTTACCTCGCGGCATCAACTAGGCACTCGGCCTCATATCAATATCAATATCATACCACTACAGTGCGCAACCCGATCCCATACTCAGTCCAAAATCACAAAAGCCTCTTAGGCACAATAATATAAAAATATTCAGCCCAAACTTCAATTGAAAATATTAATTAAGTTTCTAGTTTGGGAAAAGGTGGCTAAGTTTGCAAAACAGTAGTAAATACTAGCACCGAGTTCAATAATATGTAAAAATGGTAAGAAACCAGTAGTAACAATCCATGAAGGATTCAATCAATTGGAACGAAGCCCAAATATAACAA
This sequence comes from Nicotiana noctiflora, assembly GCA_032618575.1. Lineage (NCBI taxonomy): Eukaryota > Viridiplantae > Streptophyta > Magnoliopsida > Solanales > Solanaceae > Nicotiana > Nicotiana noctiflora. Next base: position 643,756 of record JASVEL010004447.1, on the reverse strand, counting down.
TCAGCTCAAATTATAAGTATATCAACTAAGCTTCCATCAATTATGTAGAATTTTATTAAGCGGGACGGACCAAGTCACAATCTCCAATGGCACTCTACCCTACGCCTATTACCCGGCGTGCAAGTCACCTCAATATAGCACTACGATGTGCAAATTCTGGGTTTCAAACCCTCAAGACATCATTTACATCTATTACTCACCTAAATCCATCCAAATCCTAGCTCGCTATGCCCTTGCCTCTCGAATTGGTTTCCTCATGTGTCGAATCTGACCAAAACCACAACGAATACCTCACAATGTACCAATGGAACAATACCCGATTGAAAATAATAGAAAAATAGCAAAATTCTCGAAATTAGCAAAATTCAAGCCCCGGGCTCACTTCTCGAAAATCAGAAAATTTTGTGTCAACGGTTCCTTATCTCGCCAAGAGTCTATACATATAAAGATTGTCAAAATCGGAGTCCAAATGACCCCACAAATCCCAATTTTTGTTCTCTTATGTTTCAAGCCCTAAACCACATTTTTTGCGCATTAATTACTTGAGATTTTTGCTCTATACATGTATTTACACCATAAAATCGTGTTTTAAGTCTAAAATCCATACCTTATCAAAATCCCTTGAAATCCCTCTTCAAAATCGCTCACAATCCTCCAAGTCTGAGTTAAAAAATATGAAACCCTTCAAAAATTTGCGAAGATGAAATTAAATACCTCTTGCCAGACCTTTCCGCTTTAGCAGCTTCCACACCGAATATGCGACACCACTTCTGTGATTCTTCCCTCAGCTTCTGTGGAAAATCACTTAACGCTCCTGGCCGCATCTGCGGCTTCCGCTTTTATGGACCAAGCTCCGCATTTGCGGATTGCACTAACATCTCAAATATCGCATCTGCTATCCACCGATCGTATCTGTAACTCCACAGATGCGGTCCCCGACGAGCCTTCACAAAAACCGCACCTGCAACCCTCTATCTCGAATCTATGGAACCGCTTCTGCGGTCCTATTCTCGCGGAAATCACCTCGAGACCCCGGAACCTCAACCAAAAGCTCCAACACCTCCTGTAACATCATTCAAATTTGTCCCAATCATAAAAACACCTCAAACAACACTAAAATAATCGTTTCTCATCAAATTCAAGCCTAAGTTCCTTAAAAACTTCCGAAATATGCATTCGATAAAAAACCTAACCAAATAACCTCCAAATGGTCTAAAGTTTTGCACACACATCCCAAATCACGCTACAATAACTCTCGAAATTCCATTCCGACCCTCGGATCAAAATCTCACCTATCAACCCGAATTTGCCAAAATTTAAACTTCGCCAATTCAAGCTTAATTCTACCCCAAGCCTCCAAAATCAATATCGATCCCACTCCTAAGTCACAAATCACCTCCCCAAGCTAACCGAAATCATCGAAAATCACATCCGAGCCCTCTAACTCATAAGTCAACATCTGGTTGACTTTTCCAAACCCAACATTCCTTAAAGAGACTAAGTGTCTCATTTCCTTCTAAAACCAAATCCAAATCGACTCATTCACCTAAGAATCTTATAATAAAACATAAGGAAGTAGGAAATGGGGTAAATAGGGTGGTAACTCATGTGACAACGGGTTGAGTCGTCACATCCTCCCTAACTAAAACAAACGCTCATCCTCAATCGGGTCAAGAAACATACTTGAAGCCTTAAACAGGTGAGGATATTTTCTCCGCATCTCCTGCTCGGTCTCCCAGGTAGCCTTCTCCGTGGGCCGACCTCTCCACTGCACCTTCACCGAAGATATATCCTTTGATCTCAATCTGCAAACCTGACGACCCAAAATAGGCACTGGCTCCACATCATAAGTCAAGTCATCATCCAACTGAACCGTGCTGAGTCTAAAACATGAGACAGTCCCCACAATACTTCCGAAGAATGGAAACATGGAATACCGGATGAACCCTGACAAGCTGGGTGGCAAAGCAAGCATATAGGATACCTCCCCAATCCTCCTAAGTACCTCAAAAGGCCCAATGAACCGCGCACTCAGCTTCCCTTTCTTACCTGAACCTCATCACGCCCTTCATAGGCGACACCCGGAGCAATACCCACTCGCCAACCATAAAATCTACATCTCGGACCATACGGTCTGCATAACTCTTCTACCTTGACTAAGTTGAATGCAACCTCTCCTAAATGACCTTGACCTTATCTAAGGCCTCCCGAACTATTTCTGTACCCAATAATCGAGCCTCTTCCGACTCAAACTATCCGATTCGAGATCGATAACGTCTCTCATACAAAGCCTACATAGAGCTACCTGAATGCTCGACTAGTAGCTATTATTATCGGTAAACTCCATAGTAGGATCTGATCCCAAGAAACCCCAAATTCAATAAAAGAAGCGTGTAGCATATCCTCTAATATCCGAATGGTGCACTCGTACTATCCTTCTATCTAAGGTTAAAATATTATGCTCAACTCAACTTGTGTCACGACCCAAACCCCGATCCGGTCGTGATGGCATCGCTCGTGACGACAAGGCCACCAAGCAATCGAATAATCTCTCGAATAAAGATCCCTGCCAGCCGCTCTGAAGAATAGGTAGTACATACCAAAATGAAGTGCGCAGACTTGGTCAGCCGGTCCACCATCACCCAAATTGAATCGAACTTCTTCAAAGTCCAAGGGAGACAACTCACAAAATCCATAGTAATCCTTTACCACTTCCACTCTAGAATAATCATCCACTGAAGTACATCACCCGGCCTCTATCGCTCATATTTTTCCTGTTGTCAGTTGAAACACCGAGCCACAAACCCTATGATATCCTTCGTTATCTTCCCCCACCAATAGTGCTACCTCAAATCCTAATACATCTTCGGGTCACCCGAATGAATGGAATACCGCAGCTCTGGGCCTCCTCTAATATCAACTCTCGAAGCCTATCCACATTGGGCACATGCCCTGCATCCTCAAAACACCATCACTATCAATAGTCATATCTATAGCATCATTGTGCAGAACTTAGTCCTTAAGGACAAGCAAATGTGGATCATCATACCGATGCTCTCTGATTTGATCATATAAAGAAGACCGAGAAACAACACAAGCCAATACTCGACTCGGCTCAAAAACATCCAACATCACTAGCCGATTGGCCAGAGCCTAAACATCATATGCAAATGGCCTCTGCCCAAGTGGAATATAAGCTAACCTATCCATACTGACCACCTTTTGGCTCAAAGCATCGGCCATAACATTGGCCCTCCCCGGATGATACAATATAGTGATATCATAGTCCTTAAGTAACTCTAGCCATCTCTGCTGCCTCAAATTAAGTTCCTTTTGCTTGAACAAATGCTGAAGACTGAGATGATTAGTGAATACCTCACAAGATACGCCATACAAGTAATGCCTCCAAATCTTCAATGCATGAACTATAGCAGCTAACTCCAAATCATGAACGGGGTAGTTCTGCTTATGAGGCTTCATGCCCAAGTTACACACTTTAACTGTACCATCCTATATTAAAACACAACCAATCCCAATTGTAGAAGCATCGTAATACCATATATGAACCTGAAGCTGACGGTAAAACCAATACTGGAGCTGTGGTCAAGGCTGTCTTAAGCTTCTGAAAGCTCTCCTCACACTAGTCCGGCCATATAAATGAAACACCCTTCTGAGTCAACTTAGTCTAGGGCGATGCAATAGAGGAAAAACACTGAACAAACCAGCTATAATAGCTTACCAACCCAAGGAAAACTATGAATCTCCGTACTGAGGCCGGTCTTGGCCAACTTTGCACCGCCTCTATCTTCTTCGGGTCAACTTGAATACCCTCGCCAGACACCATGTGTCCTAAGAAAGCCACTTACCTAAGCCAAAACTCACACTTGGAGAACTTTTCATATAACTTCTTTTGTCTCAAAGTCTGAAGCACTCGTCAGGTGCTGCTCATGATCTTCCCGACTTTGGGAGTATACCGGAATATCATCAATAAAGGCAATGATGAATGAGTCAAGATATGTCCAAAATACATTGTGCATCAAATGCATGAAGGCTGTTGGGGGAATTAGTTGGCCCAAATGACATATCATGGAACTTGTAATGACCCATATCTGGTCCTAAAAACTATCTTAATAATATTTGAATCCCTGATCTTCAATCGGTGATAACCTAAACGGAGATCAATCTTAGAGAACACTCTCGGTCCCTGAAAATGGTCAAATAAATCATCAATACAAGGCAATGTTGTCGACGCCCCATTTTTTCTGCGAAATTGGTTTACGATATTTGGGAAGACAACTCTATTCCCGTTTGGGAATTGGGTTTTTGGAATTGAAGAGTCTCCATCTATTGATTAAGTGCATTAGGACACTAAGTTTTTTGATTTAGAGAGCCAGAGATTGGGTACAGGCTAGAAATTATCTCGAGGGGAAGGTGTTAGGCACCCTCGAGATCCACTAGTGTGGTTCCGGCCATACTATAGTTGTGACTTTAAATGCGAATAACAAGTGGACATGCAAGAGTTTCAAATATGAGGGGATTTGCACAAAGTCACTGCATGTAATTAAAGAAAGGCTAACATTTTTCAAACTCCTCATGAAGAGCTTCAAAAGGGGGACCTAGCTTTACACATTACATGGATCATTCGCACAACACTGGTACCTAGTTGTACACATAGTGTTATCGTGTTACCATCATCACCATGTCTACCCTTCCCACCCCGTTAAGGTATTAGAGCACGGAATGGTATCGTCCGCCTTATTGCATGCTATTACCTATCCCACCTATCAGTCCCGGAGAATTTTAGGACTACTAATCCTAAAGAGAGGAAGCTTGGCTTTTCAGAGGTTTAAAAGGTTAAAATTTTAAGGCGTCAAGCAAAACACATGAAAGCAGTTTTGGGAGCACAAGAACCATTAAAGGCTCAAGTAGGCCTCATCATTTAAAGAAATGAATTGTTTAGCATGTCTTACACATACTGTTTAGGTCCTTGATTAAAATTAGTGTAGGAAGAATTGTTTAATACATATTTCCCAGATAGAGGTCTGCATGCTCGTTGTAATAATTAACAGAGGCAAAAACTAGTTTATAATTATTACCCTAAGGCTTTCCTAAGTGTTTAAATGAGGGTCATATAGGCACGGTATCTACTAGGTTCAAAAGATGGTAAGACAGTAAAAAATTAGAATAAATTATTTAAATGCATACATGTTAAACTTGCTAAGTCAGGGAATTAGAATATTATGAGAGGCAGGAATTAAACGAATTGATTACAAGTTTCTATAGGCATGCTTTCTAGTGTTGTTAGATTAATCCTTTTTTACAGGTGTAGCAAAAGTGTGGAAATCTTACAAACATGGTATCTAGGATGCACTTGTTTATCTATTGGCCTATAACTGTTGGCTTAACGATGGATTCAAAAAATGCAGAATCCTAAAGACATCGTCTATACATGTAAAGGATGTTTTATGAGTTGGATGTCTATACGATATGCAGAGTTCCTAAGAGCAAGATTTCGATATGTAAAGGTATAGAAATTCTATGAGCATGATTTCTACATGGTATGCAGAGTTCTCATGAGCATGGTTTATATATATAAAGGTGCAGAAATCCTATGAGCATCATTTCTGCATATGAAAAATTAGAAATCCCTATAGGCAGGTTATCTACATGAGAAAATTCCTACAGACATGATATCTACCCCTTTTGCATACATGGTTACCCTTCCTTTTTCACTAATCACCCCACAGGTTATTACAAAAATTTTATTACAGACCAAGATGAATCGAAAACAGGAAATAAAATTACAATCAGAACTCCTAAGCTGCATCCAAGGAGCCTAATTCAAACCCAAGGTCTAACAATATGATATGAACGAACTGCCAAGATATGGTTTTGAAGTCTTTCTCTTATCCGGGATATGTCAAAGTTCCAAGGAGTTTCAAGAACTCCAGGCAATGCTTACACCCAGATATCATTACAGAACTGAATTAAAGTGCAGTGTGGAAGGGCCAGCCCTCCAATGTCCAAGTTCACAGGGAACTCAAGGTCCCAAGGCAAGGCTCATTGGAGGGGGGCAGAACTTAGAATCTAGGAACAAATGTAAGTGCAATAGAGGGAATTAAGGGATGCCTAAGGCAGGCTAGTGGTCATGCCCAGCAACATAAAATGTTGGCACACCCCTGACCAACCCACTAGCCAAACATTGGAGAGTCCAGGACCTATTGAAGGTCAAACCATGGCCTGGGCAGTAATTAGGATAGCCAAGGTTTCAACTCAACACATAAAGGGGGTTAGGGGGTATGGACTCATATGAAAGCAGAAACAAAGAAAGCAAAACTCAGCATAAGATACGAAGCATGAACAGCAAACCAAAAAAATGAAACTATAGAATAAACATATAAGGATGAGGCAAAATTTAAATAAAAGGGTATACCAGTTCTCAGAAAAAGACAAGCAAGAAGCAAGACTTAGGGAAGCCAAGTTGCAGTCAAGAAGAAGAAGAAGTGTAAGTTTTAGAAGAGGATTGTAATGAATAAAAATGGTGTGTTAATTAAGAAAAGACGGATATTTATAATTGAAAACAGGTGTAGAAAATAAGGAAGGAATCACAGTTCAGTAGTAATTGAGCTACTAGGTACCAATTAATATCAATCAACATATAGACTTCCTTTTATGAAGCAGTCTAAACGGTAAAGGGAATGAGTTATTTAAGGAAGGAGATCAAGTAACATCTCGTACAGAGTAGACAAATAAGGGTAAGCACATGGAAAACATTTAAGGTAAACATCTAATGGTACTTGATTTGTAGAAACAAGGAAAGTGAATCAGTAGAGAACCAAATTGAAATCCTTATTCAAGTTAGGAAAGAGGCATAGGAAAGTTTTAATTTTAGGAAGAAATATTAGTAACTAATCAAATAAGCCACATTAAAGGAATTCAAAATCTATTAAAAATTGACAAAACGTTTGAAAGAGAAGTTCTTATATATATAACACATAGACATGTCAAGTAAGAAGGTTTCATAGTCACAATCGCAGAAAACGATGAAACACATCTAGGAAGAATCCAAGCGAAGTTCGGTAAAGGTAAACAAAGGACTAATACTCAGTAGGAAAACATAGTAAAGTAACACATAAGGTAGGCATGTGAGAGCATAACAGAAAAACTTCATAATACAGCAAATATAAGAACACACGAAAAGGCATACGAATAGGAAAAGAGCAAATATAGGACTATTTATGTAAGGCCCCGTAAAATTTTTGTGCATAAAACCTAGTAGATGTGGTGTCATGGTCCGAATAATGTGTTAGGAATGCGTAGAATTCTTCGCGGCGAGCTTGCGAGCCGCGGTTCGGACCCTTGGTAATGATTTAAGTTTCAAAAATGTAGAGAAATAATTTTTCCGAAAAAGTGTCAAATATGCGGTCAAGAATGCGACCGCAGAATCAACATGCGGACCGCATTCTGACCGCAAATCGTTCCAGAGAGTTTCTCAAAAATCCGTCAAATGTGCGGTCGATATGCGATCGCATGTCAAATCTGCGGTGCATTTTGCGACCGCAGATCAAACATGCGGACCGCATTCCGGCCGCATTCCTTAACAGAAACTTGTAATTTTTGAGGCCATTTTGCGGTCACTTTGCGGACCGCATGTGTGTTCTGCGGTCGCATAGTGACCGCATAATTGACCCCGGCCCAGTTTTTGTAACATTTTGACCCGATCTCTTCTTTAATATAACACACCTCTTCTTCATTTTTATCATATCATCTCACCAAAAATTAGAGAGAGAAGAGAGGGTTTTTAGAGAGAGAAATCTTGCATCTTCAAGGATTGTTCCAATCATTTTAATTCCAAGGGATCCTAGGGCAAGGATTCAACTTCCCCAATATTTTCAAGGTGAAAACCCTAACTATTTTCTTTGATTTCAGTTTTTAATTGGGTAAAGAGAGGTTTGTATATAATAGCTTTTGGAAAATGGAATTTTATACTCATGCATGATTATTGATCTTGATTTTTAGTAAAACAAAAGAAGTAAGTAGAAGTAAGAGTCTTCAAGAACAAGGTGGGCAAGAATAGGATATCTTGGGTAAGCATAAAGTAGAAAGTTAACGGAAGAAAACTCATCACCAGGTATGTATGGCTAATTTTGATTCTTGTGAAATCGCCCTTATGTGTAAAATTGTTTGGCATGTGTTGATTTGAGAAATTGTATGTGATTAATTGATGTTGTTGTTGGATATTCAAAGTTGTTGTTGAACTATGAGTGTTGTGGTAAGAAATATGAACCGAAAGGTAAATGAGAGTTGAATTGGGTAAAGAATTTGTGAATAATGATTATGATGGCCTATATGGCACTTTGTGGAAAAGAAATCGAAACACTTGAGAATTGGTTTATTGTGGAAAGAAATGAAACACTTGAATTATGGAAAATTGCTGAATATACATGTGTGGATATTATTGAATGTGGAAACATTGTAACTTGGTTGTGATATTGGCTTGAGAAGTAATTGAGAACATGAAACAATGTGCAAGTTGCTTAATTGAACTTGTTGAAATTGTGTGTAGTACCTTATCTGCTGTTTGAAATTGTTGTGTTTTCAACTGTAAGGCGGGGTCGTGTCGCGCGACGCGACGTGGTGAAATAAGGTGTGGGTTGGGGTGATAAGGGTGGCCGAGGTAATAAGGGTGGTCAGGGGCAATAAGGATGGAAAGCGATCGAAATCGCCATTGAAAATTGATACATAAATCAATAATGTGAAATTGTGAAAGGAGACAGCAGGAGAGTTTGCAACCTGTGGGGCACTGATTGCCCCTTTGTTTGACTACTTGTGCTTTACGTGATTGATTGGTTATTGTTAAATTGGTTGGTTGTAGAAAGTGCTTTGTGTGAGAATTATTTGAAATGAGGAAAAATGTGGAAACATGGTTGGTTGGCTTAATTAATTGTTGATGTAATTTAATGGCTTGAGTTTACTTGGGACAAAGTTTGTCCATACATACCAGTACAATTCAAGTGTACTGACGTCCCTTTTGCCGGGGGCGCTACATTCGTGTCATGATTGTAGGTGGATCGGTAGCAGGCACTTCAGCTCATCGGCAGTAGTATCCTTCTCCTTCCACTGCCCGTTTTGGTGAGCCCCTTTCTTCCTCGGGGCCTTGTGTGGTTCTTGCCACTCCGGTTTAGATTTCATTTTGGTTTTGTAAGGTATAGCCGGGGCCTTGTTACCGGCAAGTATTGTACTTCCCTTTTTGTATCCTAGAGGCTCCATAGACATGTAAACTGTGGGATTGTGGCTTATGTATATGTATGGGGCGTTGTAAATAAAAATTATGAACTTGTTAGTGAATCAAATCACATGGTTATGTTTATGCATTATGAATTCAGTCATTATGATTAGTAATATATTTGGTTAATGAGAAACAGTCAACACAGGGTTAACGCGTGGGAATGAAAGGCACCCAGGTCCGCTTGACTGGGGCAACCCGGTCAGAGGCGCCGGTCATGTCCCTCGATTTGGGGCGTGACAAACTTGGTATCAGAGCATATGGTTTTTAAAATGTCCTAGGATGTCTCGGAGCCGTGTCTAGTAGTGCCCTTCTTATAGGTGTGTTGTCGACCACATCATATAAGTAGGGGGCTGCACGGACATTTAGGAATATTACCCTTCTTCATCACTCCAAATCGTGCGATAAAGCTTGACTATAAGATTGTTTTGTAACCCGTGCGTTGAGATTCAAGGTAAGTTTAAATGCTCTTTCGTCTATTTTATGTAGTGTTGTCATATGTCATGACCAATGGGAAAAGACATGGGTGTTATGGAGATTGCACATGTATCTTGTTGAATAAACTATATGAATATATATAGTATAAGTACATAGTACTACAAGTATACTTTATTTGGGGAAAGGATTAGAAGTGATTACCCGCACGAAGAGGCATTGATTTGATAATTGATATGTAAGCTTAAATAGCAAGCATGGTTAGTGCAAGAAGTATATAATTGATCGTAAGGTGTGAAAGAATATTGGTTATATAAGCACGTGATATATGAGATAATGACTAAGAGATTAATGGGGAGAGTGTAAGTCTCTCATATGAGGTAAAAAGTTATGAAATGAGACTCAATTGGACCCTAGGTGAGAAGACCCTTGTCTTACGAACGTTATAAGGACCCAGAAATGTACGAAGTTGCGTTACACTCATAAAGGATATGCGTGGGGACTTGGAATCCCATACCTACGTGGCTGAATAGGAGAAGGGAACTTATGAGATCAATACTATGGTGACTTAAATTTTCCTAATGGTCGAGTATATATATAAGAGGGATAGATATATGAGGCATATGTTCCTAAAGTTTCTACACTCAAGACTTGTGTCAAGATCCAGGATATTTTCCCCATGTGGGAGAGGGAGGACCATCGTGAGGCCACTTAAATACAATAAAACAAGAGCGAGACCATGTAGCTATGATATTTGAATATTTTGGTGAAGACATGTGTGGTCTAGAAAAGAGATTAAGGAATGTAAATTCTTCACGCATGGCAATGTGACTGATAGGGTCAACGATTCTAGAAAATAATAGTATGTTTGTAAAGAGACTTTTACTTGTCATAAGGTCGGGAGAAATGGGACCCAAGGAAGTACCATATGTCAAATGTGAAAGATTGTGAGTTCCTAGAATGGGCTAATCATAGATTTGTGATTTAAACAAAGTTTCGGGATACTAAGAAAGCCAAAACGAGTGGGAGAAATGAATGCGTTGCCACAACAACCCAAGATGGTAATTGGAGCTTGATAGAGAGCATCTAAAGAGCCTTACAAATAGATAAGTGTTAAGTGATGTTCAGACGAACACTCCTTGCTACATATGTCCTAATAAGAGTTAAGAGGTGAGCCGGATGGAATGCCTAAGGTAAGAGACCACGTAATATATGGAAGAGTGCGTGGCTATTCACTAACTAGGAAGAATGAGGTGAGAAGAAATGGGGAGAAAACCTTTAAATTGAGATGGTCATGGTTATTTAAAATAATTTTTGCATCAGAATGGTGGACTCACTTAGGGCACAAGTATTAATAAAAGTTATAAGGGATCAACCGCAATGCAACCGACTTGGGTGACACTGAATATCGACTAAAGGGGTCTAGAGATAGTTCATGTCTACACACAATGGGAAGCGAGGTTATCGTTGGTGAGGTTGTGGTACTGTAAAATGATTAAACAAGACATAATGATTTTTCAAGTTCACAGGAGGCAGACAAATGTGTGGAACAATAAAACTATTAATTATGCACTATCCGCGAAACAAGATGGGAATGAAAGGTTCGGAATGGATTGAAAGAGGATGAAAACTCGTGACAGACTAGACGTGTTTGGCATGATAACTCTTAAGCGGCAATATCAGGGAACTTTATTGGTAACTATAACATGGGGAATAAGGCGAGTTACTCATCCGAGATAGAATCAAGTGGACTAAGCCTTACACTTAAGAGTGAAACCAAAAGTTGTTGTTGAAGTATTGAGGAGGATTTAAAGTTTCAGAGAATACCCTTCTCGGGCTAGTGACCCTTCCTAAGTCATATGCATATAAAGGTTGTTGATATACGTTTTTAGAGGTGTTTAACCGTAATGAGGGATGGTAGGAAATTTCACAGGGGAAGTAGTGCAGTTTCTTAAAGTTTATAATGCACATATGGGGAGAAGAGGTTGGTTAAGAAAAGTTAGAGCACAATGCTACTTTACATTCGATACAATGCCGTGCAAGTTAGTGTTATTCGGGGTATATGTGCAAGTTAGCCAGTGCTATTCATTTGAGATAGGAGGTCATATGAGAAAACTCACTCAGTAATGCCTTTTGTTAAGAATCGTAAGAGTTAGTAGAAATGGTTCAGATGGGGTCGTAACTATATCAAGGAAATTATAGTGGAACTCAATTCGATGAAGGTTTTATGTAAGAGGAATATAGTAAGGATGTTCCGCTATCGATGTAAAGTATTAAGGTGAAAGTTATGCCTCCAAGGTTGGTTAGGGTGTGTGTTGATGCAGCACGGAAAGGTTATAGAGTATGCTTTGAGATAACTCAAAAAAATCACGAGAAGAATTACCCGACACATGATTTGGAGCTTGCGACAGTTGTGTCTGCTTTGAAATATGGCGGTATTATCTTTATGGAGTTCATGTAGATGTGTTTTCAGACCACAAGAGCCTCCAGTATTTGTTCAAGCAGAAGGAGCTAAATCTGAGACAACGGCGGTGGTTAGAATTGCTCAAGGACTATGAGATGAACATATTGTACCATCCAGGGAAGGCAAATGTGGTAGCCGATGCTCTTAGTCGAAAATCCATGGGTAGTTGGCTCATTTGGGTGTGGATCAGAGACCCCTGGCTCGAGAGGTTTACCAATTAGTCAGTTTGGGGGTTCGTATCTCAGCGTCAGACGAGGGGGATATTTTTGTGCATAATGGAGCAAAATCATCATTGGTCGCGGAAATCAAGGAAAAACAGTCCATGGATCCAGCATTAGTTCGGGTAAAGGAAGTAGTTATGAATGACAAGACCTCGGCATTTGTACTCAGCAGTGAAGATGGTGTAATGCGGTGTCAAGACAGACTATGTGTTCCGGACGTGAACGAACTTCGAGAAAAGGTAATGGCAGAGGCACATATTTCCAGATATTTTGTACAACTAGGTTCCACGAAAATGTATCATGACCTTAAGGAGATTTATTGGTGGAACGGTATGAAAAGGGATATAGCAAGCTTTGTAGCTAAATGTCCGAACTGTCAACAAGTGAAGGCCGAGCATCAACGGCCCGGTGGATTAACTCAGCTTATAGAAATACCAAGGTGGAAATGGGAGATGATCAATATGGATTTCGTGGTAGGGTTACCTCGCACTCAGCGAAAGTTCGACTCAATATGGGTGATAGTGGATCGACTCACCAAATCGGCTCACTTCCTGCCAGTCAAGTCCACTGATACTGCAGAGCAATATTCTAAGTTGTACATTAAGGAGATAGTAAGGCTTCATGGCACTCCACTTTCTATTATCGCGGGGCTCAGTTCACAACTAATTTTTGGAAGAAGTTTCAGCAAGGTTTGGGAACTCAGGTGAATCTCAGCACAGCTTTCCATCCACGGACCGATGGACAGGCCGAGCGGACCATTCAGACGCTTGAAGATATGTTGCGGGCTTGTGTCTTAGATTTTAAAGGTAATTGGGATGAACACTTGCCACTGATAGAATTTGCTTATAATAACAGCTATCATGCTAGCATTCAAATGGCCCCGTTTGAGGCATTGTACGGGAGAAGATGTAGATCGCCAGTCGGGTGGTTTGAGGTAGGTGAAGCGGAATTGCTAGGGCCAGATATGGTGTATGAAGCTATGGAAAAGGTCAAAGTTATTCAGGAGAGAATGAAAACAGCACAGAGTCGTCAAAAATCCTATGCAGACGTTCGTCGAAGGGATTTGGAGTTTCAAGTCAATGATTGGGTGTTCTTGAGGGTATCTCCTATGAAAGGAGTCATGCGATTCGGAAAGAAAGGGAAATTGAGTCCTAGGTATGTCGGGCCATATCGGATCGTTCAAAGGATTGGTCAAGTTGCTTATAGGCTAGAGTTGCCTTCTGAGATGTCAGCAATGCATCCGGTATTCCATGTGTCCATGTTGAAGAAAGTGATTGGAGATCCATCCACCATCATGCCAGTCGAAGCTATAGAGGTTAATGAAAATTTGTCATATGAAGAAGTTCCGGTTGCCATTCTTGATAGGCAAGTCCGTAAGTTGAGAAATAAGGAAGTTGCCTCTGTTAAAGTATTGCGGCGAAGTCAACAAGTTGAGGAGGCCACATGGGAAGCGGAAAAAGAGATGAAGGAAAAGTACCCCCATTTGTTCGATCAAGCCTAGAAGAAATTAGGTGACCCTCCTACTCCTAGTAACTGTCATCTTGTCCAAGTCGTTTCTCTCTTAGTGTTGGTAAAGTCTCCTTCATTTTGTAATGAATTTAATGTGTTGTCGCATTGGGTCATTTGAGCCTTTCTTGACAAATGGGAGCCTTATAAAGATTTATGTGTTTAATAAACGACTAATAGTAAGTTTAGATTGGTAATGGTTTGTTAAGTGTACATGGTGTGTTAAATTGGTTAAATAAGGTAAGAATTCATTGAAGTGACCAGTTTATGTGCAATTGTAACAATGTGATAGAATATGTGCATTCGTTGAGGTAAGAAAGTGTATACCAGTTGTGAAAGGTGTTGTATTTGTGTATTGTTGTTTGGTAATGTGTTTCGGGGGCCCTCTGACAGGTGGATATGTCCATAATACAAAGGAAACTCCGGCGAAATTTTTCTAAAATATAAGAGTTAGTCAAAATTTTGATAGCTTGCATATCATGTCTTTCAAAATTCATTTATTTCAAAATCCTCATTCGAGGACGAATGATCTTAAGGGGGGAGGATGTAAGGCCCCGTAAAATTTTTGTGCATAAAACCTAGTAGATGTGGTGTCATGGTCCGAATAATGTGTTAGGAATGCGTAGAATTCTTCGCGGCGAGCTTGCGAGCCGCGGTTCGGACCCTTGGTAATGATTTAAGTTTCAAAAATGTAGAGAAATAATTTTTCCGAAAAAGTGTCAAATATGCGGTCAAGAATGCGACCGCGGAATCAACATGCGGACCGCATTCTTGCCGCAAAACATTCCAGAGAGTTGCCCAAAATCGTGTCAAAAGTGCGGTCGATATGCGATCGCATGTCAAATCTGCGGTGCATTTTGCGACCGCAGATCAAACATGCGGACCGCATTCCGGCCGCATTCCTTAACAGAAACTTGTAATTTTTGAGGCCATTTTGCGGTCACTTTGCGGACCGCATGTGTGTTCTGCGGTCGCATAGTGACCGCATAATTGACCCCGGCCCAGTTTTTTGTAACATTTTGACCCGATCTCTTCTTTAATATAACACACCTCTTCTTCATTTTTATCATATCATCTCACCAAAAATTAGAGAGAGAAGAGAGGGTTTTTAGAGAGAGAAATCTTGCATCTTCAAGGATTGTTCCAATCATTTTAATTCCAAGGGATCCTAGGGCAAGGATTCAACTTCCCCAATATTTTCAAGGTGAAAACCCTAACTATTTTCTTTGATTTTCAGTTTTAATTGGGTAAAGAGAGGTTTGTATATAATAGCTTTTGGAAAATGGAATTTTATACTCATGCATGATTATTGATCTTGATTTTTAGTAAAACAAAAGAAGTAAGTAGAAGTAAGAGTCTTCAAGAACAAGGTGGGCAAGAATAGGATATCTTGGGTAAGCATAAAGTAGAAAGTTAACGGAAGAAAACTCATCACCAGGTATGTATGGCTAATTTTGATTCTTGTGAAATCGCCCTTATGTGTAAAATTGTTTGGCATGTGTTGATTTGAGAAATTGTATGTGATTAATTGATGTTGTTGTTGGATATTCAAAGTTGTTGTTGAACTATGAGTGTTGTGGTAAGAAATATGAACCGAAAGGTAAATGAGAGTTGAATTGGGTAAAGAATTTGTGAATAATGATTATGATGGCCTATATGGCACCTTGTGGAAAAGAAATCGAAACACTTGAGAATTGGTTTATTGTGGAAAGAAATGAAACACTTGAATTATGGAAAATTGCTGAATATACATGTGTGGATATTATTGAATGTGGAAACATTGTAACTTGGTTGTGATATTGGCTTGAGAAGTAATTGAGAACATGAAACAATGTGCAAGTTGCTTAATTGAACTTGTTGAAATTGTGTGTAGTACCTTATCTGCTGTTTGAAATTGTTGTGTTTTCAACTGTAAGGCGGGGTCGTGTTGCGCGCCGCAACGTGGTGAAATAAGGTTTGGGTTGGGGTGATAAGGGTGGCCGAGGTAATAAGGGTGGTCAGGGGCAATAAGGATGGAAAGCGATCGAAATCGCTATTGAAAATTGATACATAAATCAATAATGTGAAATTGTGAAAGGAGACAGCAGGAGAGTTTGCAACCTGTGGGGCACCGATTGCCCCTTTGTTTGACTACTTGTGCTTTACGTGATTGATTGGTTATTGTTAAATTGGTTGGTTGTAGAAAGTGCTTTGTGTGAGAATTATTTGAAATGAGGAAAAATGTGGAAACATGGTTGGTTGGCTTAATTAATTGTTGATGTAATTTAATGGCTTGAGTTTACTTGGGACAAAGTTTGTCCATACATACCAGTACAATTCAAGTGTACTGACGTCCCTTTTGCCGGGGCGCTACATTCGTGTCATGATTGTAGGTGGATCAGTAGCAGGCACTTCAGCTCATCGGCAGTAGTATCCTTCTCCTTCCACTGCCCGTTTTGGTGAGCCCCTTTCTTCCTCGGGGCCTTGTGTGGTTCTTGCCACTCCGGTTTAGATTTCATTTTGGTTTTGTAAGGTATAGCCGGGGCCTTGTTACCGGCAAGTATTGTACTTCCCTTTTTGTATCCTAGAGGCTCCATAGACATGTAAACTGTGGGATTGTGGCTTATGTATATGTATGGGGCGTTGTAAATAAAAATTATGAACTTGTTAGTGAATCAAATCACATGGTTATGTTTATGCATTATGAATTCAGTCATTATGATTAGTAATATATTTGGTTAATGAGAAACAATCAACACAGGGGTAACGCGTGGGAATGAAAGGCACCCAGGTCCGCTTGATTGGGGCAACCCGGTCGGGCGCCGGTCATGTCCCTCGATTTGGGGCGTGACAATAACTACGTCACGGGAACCATACCAGTAATCGTGGTGATTTAATTACTCTCCTAAGGCAGGCTACAGTGTCATGATTTGTTCTTTCTAAATTTTGAAATTATTAGTAAAGACCAAGCATGGTACAAATCTAAGAAAAATAAGAAAGTGTAGAACCTTAGAAGGCTTAAAAATTGCAGTTGAGAATGTCTTGAGGAAAGTCAGATCCTGAGTCGAAGAGGCTCATATTGCCTTGAACACGCCGGAATATAGCTGTAAAGGCCGTAGATTTTGCAGATATGAGATAGATCTAAAGGAAGCAATGGAAGTTAGGCCTCTAATATTTGAGTTACTCGGGTTTAATTGTGAGGGAGAGGGAGCACAGACCATCCATGGCCAGGGGTGCCATGGATTCCGGTGGAAATAGGACGAAAGTACGTGGAATAGGGTTAGTGTTTTGGAGAGGGCTAGAGAGGACTTGGAAGATGAAGGGAGTTTTGAGGCGACGTCTTTGTGCAAATGAGTTAGGGTTAGAGGGATTAGGGGATTAAAAAGGGAAAAACGAGTTACAGCCGTTGATCAAAACGATCAATGACTAGGATTTAAAGAGAATCGAGCGGGTTTAAGAAATATGGCTAAGGGGTCGTGTCAAAAATTAAAATTGGGTCGTTTAATATTGGGGTGGAATTGGGGTCAACTAAAGCTACAATTGCAATTGGAAATGGTTATATATTAAATATCCAATTACATATCGAAAATCACATGACGAAGATACCGATATTGTTTGAATTCCGTTCTGACCTCCGGATCAAAATCTCACCTACCGTTCGGATTTCGCCAAAATTCAACCTCAGCCAATTCAAGCCTATTTCTACACCGGACCTCCGAATTCAATTCCGATCGCTCCTCTAAGTCACAATTCACCTCCCGAAACTAACCAAATCATCATAATCCGATTCGGAGCACTCTAACTAAATAGTCAACTCTAGGTTGACTTTCCATTCAAGCTTCCTTCAAAAAGGCTATATGCCTCATTTTCAATCCAATTCGCTCCTAACTCACCCGATAGACTCTAACACCGATGTAAAAGCATAAAACACATAAATGTAAGATAACGGGGTGGTAATTCCCGTGACGACGGGCCGGGTCATCACAAATCTTGAATTCCTGGATTTACTATGTGATTATTGATTTTATTATTACCTTATTTACCTAAACCAAGTATTTTAAAACTTCTCTTATGTATTTACCCTTTATTTCATAACATGAAACTTGATTTTCTTTCCTTAAATAATTCGGGTACCTATTCATGCGTTAAAATAAAGTGGCTACCACTAATAATCGGCCGCGCGTAAACCAAGAAAATTTTGTATTTTCCAATTAACTCCATCTTAAGCATCGTCCATTATCCTTGTAGGCCTAGTAGACCCATTGCATATTTTAATAAATTTCCTACAATATAATAATACTATTTCCTAAATAAAGCCCCCTCTTGGCAGCTAGTAAAATATATAGCAGGCAGTGATGTGCTTCCTAAAGGGATTTGAATAGGAAGACCCCTAAACAAGCTTTAATTAATACTCTATTTCTTGCCCCTGTTCCTCCACGTGGCTGTTCCATTATATCCATAGGCATGTTCCGTATTATAAGCGGCTCAAATTAATTCACAAGTACAAAATGATTGAAGAAAGCTAAAGAGAAATTTTGGATTCAAAAGAAGATGAAAAATACCAACTATGCAAAAATCATTTAAATACACGCGGAACAGCCCTGAAGATTCAGAGGATGTGTTCTACTGCAGCTCCACCGCGAGCGCAGTGAAAACACGGTGGTTGAAGGCTGTAGAAAAAATGAAGATTCAGAGAGTTGATTTCACCGCGGTAGAACCACGGTGACTGACGGAAAAGCTATGGGACTACAGTGTAAAACGGGATTTTAATGACCTAAACTCTATATAAAACCTTAGGATTCGCCCAAAGGAGGCAAACATTGCATTTTTGAGTACTTTTGCAAGGAAACTAGTTTGAGAGAATTCTCTAAACATCTCTCTTATTTTTCTTTTGAATTTTCATCATGAATTCTATTCTAGCTTTTGTTTTCATAGTTATGAGTAGCTAAATTCCTATCTAAGGTTTTGATTGAACCTATTGGTTGATGAACTTCTGATTTATGTGAATACAAATTGTTAGTTAATCTCTAGTTGTTCAACTTCGTTCTTGTTGTAGTTAATTGATAGGATCCTCAATTAGCTCTGCCTATTTAGTGTGAAAAACTTGGAAAAGAATGCATATTTAGGTTATTATTGAACAACATCATTCCTAGATTATTAGAGGAATTTATAATTGCGGGTTTAAAGGTAAGATTAGGAATAACGAAACCTTGGGTGTAATCTAAAGTGAATTGTGATAATTAAAGCAAGCTAGTGTAACTCGGAAGAGTACAATAGTAAATTACTGTGATTACTCGGGAGAGATTTACGGTAGGATTATTGTTCATGATTGATAGAGAGATATTGATAACTTTGTATGAGCATAAACAAAAGGAATTTCATCAATAGAGAAAATCATCACCTTAGTCTTTCTCATTCTTGTTTACAACATATTTAGTTATTATTCCAGTTAATTAGTTCTTTGCAAAAGTAGTTATTAAGAAATACTCAAAAGGATATTTGAATATTTGAGAAGCTGATTCGGAAGATTATTGGGTTTTGAAAATTGTAGTTGGTAGGTTAACTCTTTGAGGATTCAACCCCGTGTGAAATACTTGGGTTATATTTGTTGCGTCCGTAAAAACTATCATAAATACCCAACGGTACTTTTATCATAAATACCCAACGGGGAGTTAACGGAATTATCAATTGCCATTGACAGAATTACAAGATTCTTATTGTAGTCAGATTTCTCTCTACCGAACTTTTGATTGAAAATCTTGACGATTGTTGAATTGATTGCTCGAGTGCATGCCTAGAAAATCTACAAGGACTGGAGAATTACTTGAAGGACTTTTAAACTCAGAGCAAACATTCCGGGCATTTAACCGTGCAAACAAACAACATCAACAATCTCAGCAGACGCTGAAATTAGACATTGACATGGGAGACGTGAATAATCCTAACCAGCAAGCTGGGTTAAATGCTAGGGATGAGGCACCTCTTGTGCTCGAGGGTGCACTTTATGACTAGGCACAATTCATTACTGATAATTTGGCCACTGCCATTGTTTTGCTCGCAATACAAATAATATGCTACACTTGTTGCAAAACAAGGGACTCTTTTCTGGGACACAAGTTGAAGACCCTCAGCAGCATCTGAAAAATTTCCTCTCTATATGCAAAACGCAAAGACAACCCAATGTGACACCGAAAACAATCAGGCTATTGTTGTTTCCATTCTCAGTTACAGGAGCTGCACAGGTTTGGCTCCTATCAACTCTATAGAAACTTGGGATGAGTTAGTCAAACATTTCCACAGCAAGTCCACTCGCCCAACAAAATAGCTCAACAAATTGATGAGATCGTAAGCTTCAAGCAAAAACCAATGGAGACTCTACATGAGACTTGGGGCAGGTTTAAGGGAATGCTAGTCATGTGTCCTCACCATGGGGTTCCAGAATACATGTTGGGCCAAAGGTTTTACATGGTGCTATCTGATAGCATGAAGAATATAGTTGATGCCTCAGCAGGTGGGGCTTTTCTGAGCAAGACCTGGAGAGAAGGCTAGAATTTACTAGACAAGATGGCTCAAAATTCAGGATGGATAACCAGAAATGCACTTATCACTCCAGTGGTACACTCTGTGCCCCTGGACCATTCCAACACTATGGCGGAAAACATGGCCACTCTATTGACACAGATGAACATCCTGACTAAAAAGGTGGAAGAATCTGGAGTTAAGCAGCATATGCATATTGTAGATACTACCAATGGGGGCTTATGCACATCTTGCATTAGCCAACCCATGGGTAACCCATGGACTGCAGAACATGAACATCACCATCAGCATGAAGACATGAATTATGTGGCTAATTATGGCGGTCAGCGACAGGGAAATTAGAATTGGGGTCAGCTGGCTCCACAATAGTACAGACCACCCCAGTCGCAATACAATGCAGGAAATATGGGAGGTATGAGACCACCCAACAATATGGCACCATATCCTAGACCACGGGATTTCAAAAATTAGCAGCAAGGGTATCATCAACCTCAACAACAACATGGGGGTAGACAAGAAGATGGGTTTGCAAGACTAGTAGCTTTGATGCAGCAGGTTATAGGGTCTAATGCAAATATCAATGAAAGGGTAGATGCACACCATGCGGCTATTAAAAATATCAAGGTGCAAGTGGGCCAGATTGCTATGATATTGAACAATCGTCCTCAAGGGACATTACCCGCGGATACTCAAACCAACCCAAAAGATCAAGTCCCAAGTAGCTGATTGCAGTAAGTCTTAGAAATAGTAGAGGTCTTGATACTGAACAAGAGAGAACTAGAGGTAATTTGCAGGCTGAAACACTTATTCCAGTACCCATTGAACTGGATGAGTCTACAGGATTGACAGAAGTTACAGCCCAGCCAGCACTTGAAAATAATGATGTGCAACAAGAAACTGAGAATGCAGCTGAACAGGTGGAAGAGCCGGTTGTCGAACAAGTAGTAGAGAAGGAAAAATCCCAAGTAATTGGGAAGAAGAGGCCTCCAGCCCCATTCCCTCAAAGGTTGGCCAAGCACCAAAAGGAAGAGCAATATAAGAAGTTCTTTGAAATGCTTAAGAAAATCCAGGTAAACATTCCTTTAATCGAAGCTTTGAAAGAGATGCCTGGGTATGCTAAAATGATGAAAGACTTGATGTCGCGGAACTTCGATTTCCAAGACTTGGCCACAGTTACTCTTACTAAGACATGTAGTGCAGTGGTATCCAGACCCATAGCTGAGAAGTTATCTGACCCAGGTAGTGTCACGCCCCAAATCGAGGGACATGACCGGCATTGTGTGATTTGGGGGCTAGTATCAATCTTATGCCCTTGGTGATTTATAAGAGGCTGGGCATTGGGAGAGCTAGACCCACTTCAATGTTGCTACAGCTAGCTGACAGGACCGTGAAACGACCATTTGGGATCTTAGATAATGTGCTTATTCGGGTGTGGAAGTTTGTGTTTCCCGCTGATTATGTGATTTTAGACTGCAAAGTGGATGCGTAGATTCCTATAATCTTAGGAAGAACGTTCTTGGCCACTGGGAGAGCATTGATCGATTGTGAGACTGGGGAGCTCAAGATGAGACTAAATGATGAAGAACTCATATTCAATGTACAAAAATCTATGAGGCGCCCCAGTGAGTTAGCAAATTGCTCTCTCATTGATGCAGTAGATGTGATAATGGAGACAAACGATGTAGAGTTGACAGCTGAAGATCCACTTCAGGCATGCCTAATGTACTTACAGGAGGTAAATGGTGAAAGTCTGGAGGAGTGGGTGTTAGCACTGGAAAGCAATGGGTTTTGGGAATAGAAATCTGGAGTTCGAACCTCTACACCTAAAAAAGAGATAGACCCCTCCAGCAAAACCATCCATTGAGGAACCACCCAAGCTGGAACTCAAGCCATTACCAACTCACCTCAGGTATGAATTTCTGGGCCCTAGCTCCACTTTACTTGTTATTAGCTCATCTGGTTTGCTAGATGTGCAGGCGCAACAGCTTATACAGGTACTCAAGGAATGCAAAACTTCTATTGGTTGGACCATGGCTGACATAAAGGGGATTAGTCCCACCTATTGCATGCATAAGATTCTCCTAGAAGAGGGACACAAACCTTCTAGGGAACATCAGAGAAGGCTGAACCCAAACATGAAGGAAGTGGTGAAGAATAAGGTGATAAAGTGGTTAGATGCGAGAATTATTTTCTCAATATGTGATAGCAACTGGATTAGCCCAGTTCAATGTGTACTAAAGAAGGGTGGCATAACGATTGTGAAGAATGAAGACAATGAGTTAATTTCAACAAGAACCATCACTGGCAGGAGGATCTGCATGGACTACCAGAAATTGAATCTAGCCACTCGAAAGTTTGAATAATTAGAAATTAGAAAAAATCAAAAAAAATAGGCTAGGCAATTACTTTGTTTAATTAGTTAGATTTTGAGAAAATTAGCAAAAATAGTGTTAAGTAGTGGAAATTAGGAAAAAATAGTAGAAAATTGCCAAAAAATACTAAATAATTAGAGTAAGTAGGAAATTAGGTTTTATAATTTTTCATAAAAGAAAAGAAAAAAAAAGTATAAAAGAAAACGCATAAAAAATAAATAAAATCAGAAAATACAAAGAAAATATGTGCTGTATAATAAATTTGGGCCAAATGTAGCCCAAACCGTTTGGCCCAGTCCCTAGCCCAGAAGCCTGGTCCAGTTCATTGAGGGACATTGATCTTGGCCATTGATCCTTTGAATCCAACGGCTTTAATAATTGGCCGAGTTATTTAGTTAATTAAAATGATAGGATTTGATCCCAGCCGTCGATTTGGATTAATCTAAGGGTCGAAGGCCTGGCTTCATAAGGCTCAAAACGGTGTCGTATAAGTAACGCAAACCATGGCCGTTGATCTTCATTGAACGAACGGTCCAGATCACCTTATCTCCCCCGCCTATAAAAGGCTCTTGTCTGAAAATTTAAGCTGCTTCAATTTGCCAAAATATCAACCCTAGCCGCCTTCTCCTCTCTCCCTCTTCTTCTTCATCATCTTCATCAACACCGTCGGCCATGGAGGCCACCACCTCTTACGGTGGTCTCCGGCCACTCCCTTCATCTCCTTCGCCCTCTTCTCCTTCTTCTTCACCCCAAAACACCAGAAAACCTTGAAACCCTTCCTGTTCTTCAAGTCCCGGTCACCGGAACTCACCACCGGTGACCACCAAAGAACGAATCTCATCTCCAAACCAACGCCAAAAAGACCGTCTTGGTCTGATCTACACAACCACCCCACTCACCTCCCTCGAATCTTCCCAGAATCCCTCGAATATCCCGAGAAAGGTCGCCGGAAACCTAACTCCGGCGACCCCCAAACTCACAACCCCCAAACAAGATCCGTCCTTTACCCTCCCCAAACACCCCCCTTCAAACAAAACCCAAAAAAGGCTTCGTCTTGAAGTCCAAGCAAGAAAGTCAGAAACGAAAAAAAAAGAGAAAACAAGGGAATAAAGAAAGATGTCTGGAAGTCTGAAAAAGAGATAAAGAAAAGAAGCAAAGAAAAAGAGAAAAAGAGTCTGAAAAAAAGAGAGTGAATAAAAGGGTTAGGAAGCTTGGGGGACAGACCCCGCAAAGCTAAGTCCCTTTCCCTTCTATGTTTAATTCGCCTGTTCTTCACGTTTTTGTGTTTTCTTGCATGTTTTTGTTTTGTCTTCTCTGATTGTGTCTCACATGTTAGTCATAGGATTTTTTGTACTTGCTTCTCTTTTGTTTCTGTTTAACACTTTTGTCCATGATTTGGTTCTGTTTGGTTATGTTCTCATGTTTCTGTAGTTTATCTTTCTTGTGTCGCTTATCTCAGTTGGCTTTTTGATATCTCTTCTATATGTCTTATCTGTTCTCGCATGTTGATTTTAGGGTTTTATTTTTTTGCTTGCTTTCACTTGTTCTTGCTTTCCTTCGTTTTGTATCTGTCGCTCCAGTGCCATTAACTTATTCATCCTCATGTCCTTCTTCTGGTTCGTATCATGTTCAATTTCTTTCTTTCTCGTCACGCTGTGTATTATGATTCTGGATTTGATAACTTTCCATAGCATGACCATTCTTTACTCCATGTTTCTTTACATGTTTAGTTATCTAGTCACTGTTTATTCATGTCTTATACTATGTTTGGATTGTGTTTCTGATTCTTGATTTGAAGATTTGAACCTGATATCTTTCCTCTTCTTTGTCCTCTGCTAATATTTGGTTTCTTCACACGCTTAGTTATCTAATCCATTATGTTTATGTCTAGTAGAACCATGTTAACTGATTAGTGAGAATTTAGTGTCTATGTGTCTATGTCAATTGAACCCTGAGTATGTTTTAAGTCTTTCAGTGAGTCATTCAACATAAGATGTTTTCCAACTAAGCCTGTTCAATGTTTAATTGGCACTTTGCCATTGAGAATTAAGTTTGTAAAGTCTAATTGATTGAGATTCAACAATACTCAACTTTTCCTCTGAATTTTGATTAGTTAGTGGACAAATTTGATTTCATTTGGCCATGTATGCAATTATCTGTTGAAATGGCTATGTTTGCAATGGTTCTGTGTTAGTGAATACTGTTAATACCTTCATGCTTAGGTGAATTGGTTATAGCTGTTAGTGCTAGGTTTCATAAAATGGCTAGTTTTTAAATAGGTTAGAACTGAAATGAACAAAGTAGGCTATAAGTTAAATAATTGGCCTAAGAATGGTCAACCTTGCAAAGGGTTGACCAATTCTATAAGCCCTAACACACAGCTCACTGTTAAAAGTGGCTGGTTGTGCAAAGTGGCTAAGTCTGCAAATGCAGACTTGCCGAGGCTCTATATTGAGCCCTGAACATTAAAAGTGGCCAAACCTGCAAAGGTTTTGGGCCCAACTGTTCAGCAATTGGCTTTAATAGCCAAGCTAAGTCTCAACTTGAGACTGGCTAGTTCTTAAATAGTTTAATCTCAATAATAAAGCAGGCTAGTCCTGCAATTAGCTTTAAATTGGAATAAATTGGTCTTAATTGACTGGAATTAGTTTAAATAGGCTAAAATTGAAATAGTTCTTTAAAGTAGAAGTGGCCAGCCCTTAAATACCAATGAAAGGGCTGGCTATTAGTTAAATAAGTCCCCAAATGCTGAAAATTAACCTAGGCAGGTCTAGTAAATCAGCAGTACCCTTAGGGGCACAAAAGGGAACCAATTTAGTAATCTGGTAAATAGTTTGAAACATAAGAGGGTAAGGGAGTCATTCATACCCCTGATTTCTGCAATTTTGCAGAGATTTAAGGGTATAATGGTCTCCCTAAAAAGGGAAATCAGTAAAAATCCCCAACCCCTAAGGTTACATTGGTAAAAAGCCCCAAAAAGAATCTTTTAGAACCTTCCAGCACATGCTGGAAGGGTTTTGATAACAGAAATTGGGGCCTTAGTGTAAGTTTAATAATTTTTAGAGGGGGAGAAGTGGCATTTAATCCCAAACTTTCTCCCCAAGTCATCGGCCCATTCCCTTCCTATATATACCTCCTGAAAAGAGTGCAGAATCTGGCTTCTTCAATTTTTCTTAGGTTGGTTGTTTTTATTTAAAGACAAAATTTCAGAGTAAAGAGATAGCTTAGCAGTAGTGTTTCTGGGATTTTTCTGGTGAAAACTTGTGGACATCTTCTGGGTTTTGGAGTTCTTTGCTTGAATTTGGTCTTGGATTTCTACTTGCTTTCACTGTGGGATTTCTGTCTGTTGTTTGTTGTGGTCTTACTTTGGTGGATCGTCAATCAAATACTGTTGCATTGCTAGTTGAGTCCATTGCTGTCTTACTTGCCTGATTTCCCTAGAACTCATCGGATTTTTCTTATTGATCCAGGTATTCTTCTATCCATAATGAAGCTTGTAATGGGATTTGATGAATAGAAATGAAGTTCAAGCATCAAAATCACCTGTTATTATGAATCTGTAGTTTACTTTTGTGTTACTGATTTAGTAGTTTAGATCTATAGTTTTAGGGTAGTATTGAATGTAGTTGTAGAAGAACAAAAACAAAACAATGTAATAGTAGTAATATAGTGGTAGCATAGCCATAATCGTAAATCACGTAGCTTAAATAGGTAAAAACATTAAAATATAAGTTAGCATGTCACTGTGTTTCTAAAATTGGTAGTTATTCATTCACGGTAGGCTTATGCATAAAAATAAAGTCACATAGTTAATCATGCTAGCGTGAATCTGTATATAGACAACAGCCAGATCCAAATTACAATAAAATCAGTAGTTCAATAATACTTGAGTCGTGAAGCCATTCGAATTTAGATACTGGGTTCGTTTAAATTAAAACTGGTCTATAAAGACATTGCTCATATAGTTAGTTAATTTTGAGGATCTAAGTTTGGATTTAAGTAAGTTAAAGAGGAAGCAGTTAAACAAGGCAACAACAGGATCGGTGATATTTGATGAGAGGTTTAGTTCATGATGAAATTAGTAGTGTAATTGCAACTCTATACATACCTTAGATAATCTGTAGGTAATCAACTCAATTGATCTTTAGACCTCATTTATAATCAAACCGTTTACTCAGAATTAGTATGAACCTCAATTGTTAGTGTAAAAGCTAGAAATAGCCTGTTAATCCAACTCCATGTACATAGATATTTGATTTAAAGTTAGTACTTTGTGTATCGACTTTTCTCTTTCTGATTAATAAAAATATTTGATTTTACCTCTTAATTATGTGTATTTATCGTACTGTGAATTTACGTTTCTATTTTGCTCTTATTAATTCATTTGGTTTGGGCCCAACATGTAACGTGGGCCTGAACTATGGCGTTACTCGACTGGGCTGCCTAAATATAAGTTTGAAGACTGCCTGGGCATTTGAAGCCTGGGCAGATTTAGTATTCGTTTAAGTAATGCAGAAGCTCAGGCCCAAAAATAAAAGCTGTGGCCTGGGCCTAGATTTGAAATAGAGATACGGCTAAGGAAAAAACATCCATAGAAAAATATAGCTAAAATACTAGGATTAAACCTTAATAATACTTGGGATGAGCCTCGCCCGATGTCAAACAAGCGGGGCCCCCATTTAGTAATGATATAACACAAATAGACCCGGGAAAGCTAATAGCAAATTCCATAGCTTCTCCCAAAAGATTTAAAAGCCGATAGACGTTACTTTAGGGCACGATTTTAATATACTTTCCATTGAACGAGTGTGCACTTGGTGCGACTCAAATCCAAATCTCGGCAAAGCCGAAATACACCGAAAGTCATAGGCGTACTGGTTGCGGTATGACTCGAGGCGTGTTTTCGCGATGCCGCAAATTCTTTAAAATAATATTTAAGTAAAAAAGCACAATATGTTGTTAAAATCTGTAATTGAGTCAAACAAGAGTCGGGAACGACAATTGAGCGACCGTGCTAAAACCACGGAACCCGGGAATGCCTAACACCTTCTCCCGGGTTAACGAGTTCCTTATCCGGATCTTTGCTTCGCAGACATTTTTAAGAGTCAAAATTCCTCGGATTCGGGATTAACCGGTGACTTGGGACACCATTATCATTCCCAAGTGGCGACTCTGATTAATCTTAATAAAATCCCGAACCGATTGTCCTTTAATTGGAAAAACTCCTTCCCTTACGTTATTTTATCCGTTTCGGATATTTGAGCGTCGGGGTATACCCTACGAGCGTATTTATATGCTTATTTCCCAAAAGTGGGGTAGTAAAAAGGGAGGTGTGACAGTGGTGAAAAATGAGAATAATAAGCTAATTTCAACAAGAACCGCCACATGATGGAGGATTTGCATGGATTACAGGAAGTTGAATCTTCCCACCCATAAAGATCACTTCCCACTTCCCTTCATTGATCAAATGCTTGATAGGTTGGCAGGGAGGTCACACTTTTGTTTCTTAGATGGGTACTAAGGGTACAATCAGATCTTCATTGCCCATGAGGATAGAGAAAAGACCTCCTTCACATGCCCATACGACATTTATGCCTTCCGAATGATGCCATTTGGCCTATGCAATGCACCCGCCACATTCCAAAGGTGCATGATGGCCATATTTACTGACATGGTGGAAGATATTACGGAGGTGTTCATGGATGACTTCTCAGTTGTAGGGAATTCATTTGAGGAATGCCTGGTCAATCTGACGCGTGTGCTGAAACGGTGCATCGAGACTAACTTAGTTTTAAATTGGGAAAAGTGCCATTTCATGGTACAAGAAGGAATAGTCTTGGGGCACCAGGTGTCAAGCAAGGGAATAGAGGTTGATCGAGGAAAAGTTGATGTCATTGCAAAGCTGTCTCCACCATCTTCAGTCAAAGCCATTAGAAGCTTTCTTGGACGTGCCGGTTTCTATCGGAGGTTCATTAAAGACTTCTCCAAAGTTTCTAACCCCCTCTGTGAGTTACTAGAAAAAGCTCACTCTTTTGTATTTTCCGATGATTGCAGGATAGCATTTGAGGAATTGAAGAAGAGGCTGGTCACAACACCAATCATTGTTGCCCCCAACTGGGAGCAACCATTTGAGCTTATGTGTGATGCTAGTGACTATGCGGTGGGGGTAGTGTTGGGCCAGCGGAAGGACAAATTGATGCATCCTATCTACTGTACTAGTAGAACACTGAGTGGAGCCCAGCTAAATTACACAGTGACGGAAAAAGAAATGATTGCTGTAGTGTTTACCTTTTGACCAGTTCAGGTCCTATCTGATAGGATCTAAGGTAATCGTATACACTGACCATGTAACACTTAGATATCTAATTGAAAAGAAGGATTCTAAGTCGTGCCTGATTCATTGGTTATTGCTACTGCAAGAGTTCGATATCAAAATCGTGACCGCAAGGGCACTGAAAATCAAGTCGCCGATCATTTATCACGACTTGAAGGAGCTGAAAATATTATAGAAATTGAAGAAATTCTGGAAACCTTTCCAGACGAGCAGTTGCTCGCGACCACTCTTTTTGAAGCGCCATGGTATGCAGATTATGCAAATTACCTGGCCAGTGGTACTGTTCCTCACGACCTGTCATCGGTCCATAGGAAAAGATTTTTTCATTAAAGCCAACTTTATTATTGGGATGAACCCTATCTGTTTAGGATATGCCTTGATAATATGATTCGGAGATGCGTCCCCGAGATCGAACAATCTTCTGTTTTGCAGGCGTGTCATGCTTCAGCATATGGTTGCCATTTCGGAGGAGTTCGGACATCAGCTAAGGTGCTTGAGGCTGGATTTTTCTGGCCAACAGTGTTTAAAGATGTGCACTTGTGGGTAAAAGGGTGTAATGAATGTCAACGCACCAGGAACATCTCTCGGCATCACGAGATTCCCATGAACCCAATCCAAGAGGTGGAAGTATTTGATGTCTAGGGGATAGACTTCATGGGTCCCTTCGTCACCCATGTTGAAATCTAGTTTGATTGGTTGATAGCCCTGTTACGTGCCCGAAAAGTTTGCTCGGGGTCTGAGAGTCCTTCAATTAGTTCTCCAGTCCTTGCAGACTTTCTAGGCATGCACCTGAGTACCCAATTCAACAACCATCAAAATTTTCAAATGTAAAGTGTAGAAAGAACCTGACTACACAAGAATCTTGTAGTTCTGTCAATGGCAAGTGATAATTTCGTTAACTCCTCGGCAACAGCGCCAAAATTAATTCACGTCCAAGCAATGGTCGTAGTCAATATAACCTGGTCAAATAAGTCCATAATCGATCCCACAGAGAATTAACCTACCAACCGCAACTTTCACAACCCAAGAACACTTCTGAAGCAAGTTCCCAAACTTTGAATATATTTTTGTGAAGGTTTTCTAACTACTAACTTTTGCAAGAATTAAAGACTTAAAAGAAAGAATAGAATATTGGGTAAAGAATATAGAGAAAGACTAAGGTATTGATTTCCCCTATTGATGGAATCCCTTCTATTTATGCTCATATAAATTGTCAATATATTAAATCATGAACGCTATGTGTACCGTAACCCTCTCCCGAGCAATTACAATAATTTACTAGTGCACTCTCTCGAGCTACCCTAGCTAGCTTTAATTTGAATAGTTCACTTTAGATTGCACCCAAGACTTCGTTATTCCTAATCCCGTCTTTACGCCTAAAGTTATAGATTCCTCCAATAACTTAGGTGTGGTGTTGTTCAACAATATACCTAAATATGCACTCTTTTCCAAGTTATGCACACTAAATAGGCACAGCTAATTGGGGATCCTACCAATTAACTACTCTGAATCTTCAAAAATCTTCTGCAGGCCTATTTTTCCGCGGTTCATCCGCGGTTGCGAATGAACCGCGATTTTTCACCCTGTTCCGTTTGGAATTTGGTAAAACTCAAAACATAAAAGTTGTATCCCTTTGTGTTATCTTTCCAACCATATATTATTGAGCCAAAATCGAGTTGTGAGCTAAAAGTTATGTCCAATTTACTAGACAGTGCACAATATGCCTCATCGATTCTTCGCTTGTACTACACTATCAAATTTGACCCCCGAACACGATCCCGGCTTAATTCCTTGAGATTTTACTCAGACTTCAAAGCTCCAAATCACTTAAATTCATTCCATAACATCTATATAGCTCGGAACACATTCCCGGCTATTTTCAACATAATTTCTTGACTTGTACCACACTTTGGCCTTTTTCACCATCTTTTGACTCCAAAACTTTGCCTAATGATGATAGTTTGTAGAAATATATGTTTTCACGTTTAATTTGATTCCAATTGGTAATATGGCACGACCCCAAAACCCGGTCGTGATGGCGCCCAACACATCGCTGCCAACTCTAGGTCATGAACCGGATAATTCTTCTCATGGAATTTCAACTGTCTCGATGCATATGCAATAACTTTGCCATCCTGTATCAACACCGCTCCAAACCCAACCATATCGTGGTGTCACGAGACTGAGCCTCTACAGAATAGCATCCTAATACAACCAAGTCTAGGCAAATAGGAAATCAACAAGATGATAAAGAAGGAGAAAACAAAGCTCTGCGGACGCTGGCAGCTACCTCGTAATCTCCGCAAAAGTAGATAAGGATCAGCAGCTACAATATCTCAACTGCTCTCGGGCACCTGTGGATCTGCACAGAAAGTGCAGGGGAGTGGGGTGAGTATATTTCAACTCGGTGAGTAACAATAATAAATAATAACTGAAGGTAAGAAATCCTGTGCTATCACTTAGCAGTTCTAAGGCAACCCTCACAGGTATGTCATCACTATGGTGGTACTCTAATCTCCAATCCACATTTATCTCTACAAGATTCCACACTAATCCAACCCTCACTCGTACCCCTACCGTGTACGGCCATCTCAATATATAAAGACACATACCTATGTCTATAATGTATAAGTATTTAAGTAGGTAGTAGGATATGAATAAGTTTAATGCTGCAGCGTGCAGCCCGCTCCAATACATATACCGCTGCGGCGCGCAGCCCGCTCCATTTAACGTCGACGGCAGGCACTGGGGGTGTATACAGACTTCGGAGGGGCTCCCTAGGCCCAAGCACTATAATACTGCAGCGTGCAGCCCGATCCACACATGAAGTACTGCGGCGTGCAGTCCGATCCAATATATATATATATTTATATATTTATGCTGCTGCGGCGCGCAGCCCGATCCCATAATATACACCAGTGCTTACTGAGAATGTATGCAGACTCAGACTCCGAAGGGGCTCCTACAGCCCAAGCGCAATAATACTGCGGCGTGCAGTCCGTCCCACATGTATATTACATGTATATTACATGTATATTACTGCGGCGTGCAGTCCGATCCAATATATATACTGCTGCGGCGTGCAGCCCGATCCAATATAGGAATATATATATATAATACCTCATAATAGGTCCTCGACCCTATTCCAGTCAGTATATACTTGGCCTCTCAGACCCAATATAATATATCCCAGTGGGTCCTTGACCCTGACTCAGTCAATATAGACTTGGCCTTTTAGGCCCAATATAACATCTCGTAGTGGGTCCTTGACCCTATCTCATCTCAATCGGTATAGACTCGGCCTTTCAGGCCCACTCAGCTAGAACAGGGAATTCCACCTTAGATAATCTCTCTTCAATGTACACATCTAGTACGGGCTCATATTATGCTATACAGCTAGAGCTACGGCTGAGTGTATATTTCCAACACGATATAAGGGTCACCTAGCTCTATAGGTTCCCTAATGCTCTACAGATCGGCACAAGGCCCCAAACATGGCTATTAGCCCAATTGTACAGTTATAATCTCATTAACAGTCATACAACACAGTATTCTATTAGCCGGGAAGGATTAAGTCCGAACCCCCAATCACAATGTCACCACGCTCGTCTCAAGACGCGTGTCTCATCTCAACATAGCACTGTGAAGTGCTAGTACGGGGTTTCAAACCCTCAGTACATTGTTTACTACTACCACTCACCTCAAACCGGTAAAAGCTTCAATCCGCCTTGCGCTTGCCTCGCAAATCAATCTCCTCGGATGCCAAATCTGCTAAAAATCATAGAGAATGCATCAATATATGCTAATTTCACGTAATTCATTCGAAATAACCCAAACTATATCAAAACCCACAAGTTGTCAAAACCCGACTTTTGGTGTGCTTCTCGAAAAATTATAAAAGTTACATATTCGGAACCCTCGTCTCAATACGAGTCTAGGCATATAAAATTTACCAAAATCGGACTCCATTTGCCCACTCAAAACCTTGATTTTCTAAAGTTCAAGCCTAGGGTTAAATCTTCCATGAATCACCCCAAATTCCTCCATTTTCATGATATAATTGCATAATATTATCAATACTAATCATAGTATAAGTCCATAGTTGATTACCTGATGATTTCCCTTGAGTTTCTCTTCAAAATCGCCCAAATCGCCTCCTTAAGCCGAGACCCAAATGTGTGAAATATTTCTGAAATTTTCTAACTTCTGATACACTTAACTCACTGCGATTTTCGCTTCTGCGGACCATTTTCCGCCCCTGCGGAACCGCTTCTGCGGAATACCCTCCGCCTCTGCGGTCCTTCCCGCTTCTGCGGACAGGAGTCCGCTCCTGCGAGCCCGTATCCGCGACCAGAGGGTCGCTTCTGCGTTTCCATGCCTAGCCGGCCAATTCCGCTTCTCCGGCTCACTTTCCGCACCAGCGGTGCCGCTCCTGCGGATGAAACTCCGCTTCCGCGATCAACTCGCCTATGCGATCAACCACCCGCTTCTGCGGACTCGCTCCTGCGCCCCCATTTCCGCAGGAGCGAAAACAACAGAACCAGTGCACAAAGTCTGCAATTTTCCATATTTTCTCTCGTTTAGCCATCCGAAAACACCCCGAGGCCCCCGGGACCTCATCCAAACACACCAACACATCTTAATACATTATTCGAACTTGTTCCAATCCTCAAAACACGTCTAAAAACATCAAAACCCATAATTCACATCGGATTCAAGCCTAAATTCCTTAAAACATTCCGAATTACACAATCAATCAAAAACCCGACCAAACGACGTCCGAATGACCTAAAATTTTGCGGACATATCCAAAATCACCTAACGGAGCTACTGCAACTGTCGGAATTCCATTCCGACCCCCGGATCAAAATCTCACCTACCGTTCGGATTTCGCCAAAATTCAACCTTAGCCAATTCAAGCCTATTTCTACACCGGACCTCCAAATTCAATTCCGATCGCTCTCCTAGCTCACAAATGACCTCCCGGAGCTGACCGAATCATTAGAATTCGATTCCGAGCTCTCTAACTAAATAGTCAACTCCGGGTTGACTTTCCTTATTCAAGTTTCCTTCAAAAAGGCTATATGCCTCATTTTCAATCCAATTCACTCCTAACTCCCCCGATAGACTCTAACACCGATATAAAAGCATGAAATATGTAATTACAACATAACGGGGTGGTAATTCTCGTGACGACGGGCCGGGTCGTCACATATGTCTTCCTAATTGTGTTGTTCTTATTACGCTTAGTATTTCCCTATTATCGTTATTCCTTGTGAGTTAGTTGTAACGTCTTTTTGGTGAACATAATTTCTTGTCTTGATTCTCTAGCTGATGAACTAGGCCGAGATGAACCCTGAGCAGATGGGGCCTGTAAAGAACTCTAAGCTGGCATGGCACTGAGAGATGGCTGGCTCTGGTGCGAACCCTGATAACCCTGTCTAGAAGACCATCTGCGACGATCTGAGCGACCCGACTGCGAAGATCTGAAAGAGCGACCTCGGCTCTGCTGACTCTGGCCTCTGGTCTGAGTGCCACTGGAACTAGCTGAACCTCGAGGCCTTTTGACCTCCCTCTCATCCCACTCTCTGCGACGATCTGTCTCTATGTCGCGAGCAATATCCACGGCATCCTCAAACGTATGACTCAAAACCCTCTCCTGAGTCATCAGAATACGAATGGGATAAATGAGGCCGTCCACGAAGCGCCCAATCCTCTCTCTGTCGGAATGAACCAACCACGGTGCATATCTGGACAACTCTGTAAACCCGATCTCATACTCTGACACTGACATGTCCCCCTGACGGAGACCCTCAAACTGCCTACGCATCTCCTCTCTCTGAGATCGAGGCACCCATTTCTCCAAGAACATAGTGGAGAACTCCGGCCATGATAGTGGTGCTGCCCCTGCCTGCCTGCGGCGCTCATAAGCCTCCCACCAAGCGAAGGCTGGCCCCTGAAACTGAAAGGTAGTGAAAGATACCCCACTGGACTCCAATATCCCCGCCGTACGAAGCATCCGACGACACTTATCCAGAAAACCTTGGGCGTCCTCGCCCGGAGCACCAGTGAACACTAGAGGAGATAGTCTAGTGAACCTCTCGAGACGACGCCGCTCATCGTCCGTCATAGCTGGGACCCTGTCCCCCTGAACCTGATCTGCTGGCTGAACCGGAACCACAGGCTAAACTGGAGGAGCCTCTAGTGTCTGTATGCCCTGCACTGCTGGCTCTGGAGTGCGTACTGCGGGGGTCTGATGACCACCCCCGATCCCCGATGCAGCTGCTGCGGTAGTAACTGAAACTGCCTGTGCCAGGCTAGTGCAAACTGCTAGTATCTGAGCTAGGGTCTCCTGTAGACCCCGAATGACAATGGGCACAACTAGTGCCTGAACTGGCGCTACTGGAGCCTCAGCAACTGGAGGCTGTGGGTCAGCTGGTACAGCATCAACTACCCTACCTCCGCCACGACCACGGCCACGTCCTCGGCCTCTAGCAGGTGGTAGTGGTGGTCGTCCTCCACGTCCGGATGATCGAGTTCTCGCCATCTACGAGAGAATAGAATGTCAAAGTTCAGTTCAAGTCAAAAGTAATCGCACGACAAGAATTCCAAGAATTGAAACTTTTTCTAAAAGGTTTGCAGCCTCCCGAGGATAATTACAAGCGTCCCCGTACCGATCCACGAGACTCTACCAACCGGCTCATGACTCGTGAGACCTGTTAACCTAGGCTCTGATACCAACTTGTCACGACCCAAACCCCGGTCGTGATGGCGCCCAACACAATGCTAGGCAAGCCCGACCATATTATCCCTTAAACCAGCCAGTTATTAATCAAATTAAACTTAAACAGTAAAATGATCATATCAGGTGATAAGCGAAATGTAAAACATACAAAGTACGGTCCCAACCATATCGTGGTGTCACGAGACTGAGCCTCTACAGAATAGCATCCTAATACAAACAAGTCTAGGCAAATAGGAAATCAACAAGATGATAAAGAAGGAGAAAACAGACTCTGCGGACGCTGGCAGCTACCTCGTAGTCTCCGCAAGAAGTAGATGTGTGCAGCCAGCAACAACAACTCAACCGCTCTCGGGTACCTGTGAATTTGCACAAAAAGTGCAGGGGAGTGGGGTGAGTATATTTCAACTCAGTGAGTAACAATAATAAATAATAACTGAAAGTAAGAACTCCTGTGCTATCACTTAGCAGTTCTAAGGCAACCCTCACATGTACGTCATCACTATGGTAGTACTCTAATCTCCAATCCCCATTTATCTCTACAAGATTCCACACTGATCCAACCCTCACTCGTACCCCTACGGTGTACGGCCATCTCAATATATAAAGACACATACCTATGTCTATAATGTATAAGTATTTAAGTAGGTAGTAGGATATGAATAAGTTTAATGTTGCGGCGTGCAGCCCGCTCCAATATATATACCGCTGCGGCACGCAACCCGCTCCATTTAACGTCGACGACACTCACTGGGGGTGTATACAGACTTCGGAGGGGCTCCCTAGGCCCAAGCGCTATCATGATGCGGCGTGCAGCCCGATCCACATATATATAACTGCGGCGTGCAGTCCGATCCAATATATATATGTATATATATTTATACTGCTGCGGTGCGCAGCCCGATCCCATAATATACACCAGTGCTCACCGAGAATGTGTGCAAACTCAGACTCCGAAGGGGCTCCTATAGCCCTAGCACAAAAATACTGCGGCGTGCAGTCCGTCCCACATGTATATTACATGTATATCACATGTATATTATTGCGGCGTGCAGTCCGATCCAATATATATACTGCTGCGGCGTGCAGCCCCAATATAGGTATATATATATAATACCTCATAATGGGTCCTCGACCCTATCCCAGTCAGTATATACTTGGCCTCTCGTGCCCAATATAATATATCACAGTGGGTCCTTGACCCTGTCTCAGTCAATATAGACTTGGCCTTTCAGGCCCAATATAACATCTCATAGTGGGTCCTAGACCCTGTCTTAGTCAATATAGACTTGGCCTTTCGGGCCCACTCAGCTAGAACAGGGAATTCCACCCTAGATAATCTCTTTCAATGTACATATTTAGTGCGGGCTCATATTATGCTATACAGCTAGAGCTATGGCTGAGTGAATATTTCCAACACGATATAAGGGTCACCTAGCTCTATAGGTTCCCTAATGCTTTACAGATCGGCACAAGGCCCCAAACATGGCTATTAGCCCAATTGTACAGTTATAATCTCATTAACAGTCATACAACACAGTATTCTATTAGTCGGGAAGGACCAAGTCCAAGTCCCCAATCACAATGTCACCACGCTCGTCACAAGACGCGTGTCTCATCTCAACATAGCACCGTGAAGTGCTAGTACGGGGTTTCAAACGCTCAGTACATTGTTTACTACTACCACTCACCTCGAACCGGTAGAAGCTTCAATCCGCCTTGCGCTTGCCTCGCAAATCAATCTCCTCGGATGCCAAATCTGCTAAAAATCATAGAGAATGCATCAATATATGCTAATTTCACGCAATTCATTCGAAATAACCCAAATTATATCAAAACCCACAAGTTGTCAAAACCCGACTTTTGGTGTGCTTCTCGAAAAATTATAAAAGTTACATATTCGGAACCCTCGTCTCAATACGAGTCTAGGCATATAAAATTTACCAAAATCGGACTCCATTTGCCCACTCAAAACCTTGATTTTCTAAAGTTCAAGCCTAGGGTTAAATCTTCCATGAATCACCCCAAATTCCTCCATTTTCATGATATAATTGCATAATATTATCAATACTAATCATAGTATAAGTCCATAGTTGATTACCTGATGATTTCCCTTGAGTTTCTCTTCAAAACCGCCAAATCGCCTCCTTAAGCCGAGACCCAAATGTGTGAAATGTTTCTGAAATTTTCTAACTTTTGATACACTTAACTCACTGCGATTTTCGCTTCTGCGGACCATTTTCCGCCCCTGCGGAACCGCTTCTGCGGAATA
This sequence comes from Nicotiana noctiflora, assembly GCA_032618575.1. NCBI lineage: Eukaryota > Viridiplantae > Streptophyta > Magnoliopsida > Solanales > Solanaceae > Nicotiana > Nicotiana noctiflora. The sequence goes on along the minus strand of JASVEL010004447.1, from coordinate 605,605 downwards.
CCCTCCGCCTCTGCGGTCCTTCCCGCTTCTGCGGACAGGAGTCCGCTCCTGCGAGCCCGTATCCGCGACCAGAGGGTCGCTTCTGCGTTTCCAGGCCTAGCCGGTAAATTCCGCTTCTGTGGCTCACTTTCCGCACCAGCTGTGCCGCTCCTGCGGACGAAACTCCGCTTCTCCGATCAACAGTGCTTCTGCGCTCCAGTATTCGCTTCTGCGGACTCGCTCCTGCGCCCCCATTTCCGCAGGAGCGAAAACAACAGAACCAGTGCACAAAGTCTGCAATTTTCCATATTTTCTCTCGTTTAGCCATCCGAAAACACCCCGAGGCCCCCGGGACCTCATCCAAACACACCAACACATCTTAATACATTATTCGAACTTGTTCCAATCCTCAAAACACGTCTAAAAACATCAAAACCCACCAATTACACACGGATTCAAGCCTAAATTCCTTAAAACATTCCGAATTACACAATCAATCAAAAACCCAACCAAACGACGTCCGAATGACCTGAAATTTTGCGGACATATCCAAAATCACATAACGAAGCTACTGCAACTATCAGAATTCCATTCTGACCCCCGGATCAAAATCTCACCTACCGTTCGGATTTCGCCAAAATTCAACCTTAGCCAATTCAAGCCTATTTCTACACCGGACCTCCAAATTCAATTCCGATCGCTCTCCTAGCTCACAATGACCTCCCGGAGCTGACCGAATCATCAGAATTCGATTCCGAGCTCTCTAACTAAATAGTCAACTCCGGGTTGACTTTCCTTATTCAAGTTTCCTTCAAAAAGGCTATATGCCTCATTTTCAATCCAATTCACTCCTAACTCCCCCGATAGACTCTAACACCGATATAAAAGCATGAAATATGTAATTACAACATAACGGGGTGGTAATTCTCGTGACGACGGGCCGGGTCGTCACATATGTCTTCCTAATTGTGTTCCTTTCGCTCGTCCTCGAACAACCTTAATCACACTTTAGGACAATTTTATTAATGTCTCCCCCAAAATATGTCACAAAAGCTATCTTTCATGATTAACCTAAGACATGCACAATCCTTACCTAACCGTAAATTCACATGCCAGCATATTATTGCTTACTCTAGTTATTATCACAGACTTGCAAATTTACCGTTTTCCTCTTGAGTTACATGCCCTCACACAATTTATTGAGAGAAGTTCCCACACATAAACAATTTAGAACATGTAACTTATAGATATAGGAAAAATTCACTCACTCTTAACAAAGAACATTCATATGCATACAGACACACCATAGGCTTGCCCCTAGTGTAATACTCCACTAATCGAGTTATTCAATCATAGATCAAGAGGTCTTTAAGGGTTGTAATGTTGGCTACGGGATGGGTATGTGAGTGTTATTTGGGTGAGGAAGAGTGATTCACGTCCAAGCAACGGTCGTAGTCAAAATAACCTGGTCAAATAAGTCCAGAATCGATCCCACATGGAATTAACCTACACATTGCACCTTTCACAAACCAAGAATGTTTTGTGTTGTAATGAGGAGTTTGAGCCATGGGTTGGTATTGTGTTGAACAAGTGTGGGGTATTTTATAACCAAGTTTGGTTTGTTTGTTGTAATTATGGAGGCTATATATAATTGTGTGGGGGTTCTATTGTCATGAATGAATGATGCGTACATGGTGGCTATGTAAATATGTTTAACGTTTAAAAGAGTAAGTGTGGGGTGAATTAGGCCGGAAGTGGTGGAAAAGTTGAAAATAATTGTGGGAGTGTAGTAGTCATGGTATGATTGCATTGAAGGAGTAGATTTGTAGTCATCGGGTGGTGAAGTCTGAGTAACCATCCGAGTGACTATTGTTTTGAACATATTTTTTATATAGTGTGCTTCTTATGTGCAAGACTATGGCACCCAAACGAGCACGACAAGCAGCTGGACCATCTAGGCAACCAACCTATGATGAGTCCCACTTTGCTTCGGAAGTGGCTGAGAATGACTTTCATGCCAAAGCCACAAAGGCCTTTCTGCAAGAAATTCTGATTGACCGGATGGCCCTTCGTGCAGAGAAACCTGAGATGTATGAGGAATAAGGCGCCAGGATATGGAGTTCTTTTTCCAGGACCCAACCTCTGTCAATAAAATGTTGGTGCGTGAGTTCTATGCTAACACTACCTTCCACATGGCCGGGAGGTGTTTGTACGAGGCAAGTATGTCTATGCCAAGGTGCCCAGTATCCGGCAGGTGTTAAGATTGCCCCCATTCAGTAGTCACGATCAACTATTACCACGATAGGCCAGGTGTCACTTGGGAGACTATGATTGAGGCCTTGTGCGTAGGTGGGCGTCCTCTCTGGATAAAGGACCAAATAACACTCAACTCCACCTCTTTCACGCACTTGGCTAAATGCTGGCTCACTGTGATCTGCAACCGGTTCCTCCCTTTAAGTAACACCACAGATGTCAATTTCAACAGGGCAGTATTAACTTGGTGTTTTGTCACCCAAAAAGAGTTTGATGCCGCCCGAATAATCAGTGACGAGATGATATTTAGGGGCCCTCTAAAGTCAAAGGGATTCTATTTCCCTTCCTTGGTTACTACACTCTTCTTAATTCACCATACACCCACCTTACCAACTGATGGCGACTTGCCACAAAAAGCCCCATTCAAGGCTTCAGGTATTTGGGTGGGACGAGGTAACGATCCAATTGATATTGATGATGAAGATGATGACCCTGTCTCGGTTGTACAGTCGAGGAGGTCCACAGACACTGCAGGTCCATCTAGGCGCACTCATTCTGGAGCTAGCCTTTCACGTTCACAGTCCACGAGACCTATGCTTAGGTCTTTGGAAGAAGAAGTGGCAGATCTAGGCACTTTAGTGGATGGCTTGCACACTCGCATGGATGCGATGTCTCAGCGACAGTCCAGGTCTGAGAGCCGCTTTATGGCTTGGTTCAGAGCATTGGGTCGAGCATACAACGTCGACCCCGCCACAGTCTCCGACTCTGATTGAGTCTGAGGGAAGTCTTCTCATCCTTCTATGCTTTACTATGTTTATATGACATGGGGACATGCCATGATTTTATGTGTGGGGTGGGAGACTTACTCTATTTTGTATATTGTAAATTGTATAATTATGTAGAATATAATTTAGTTGTATATAATATTAGCTGGCTAGGCCCGACGATGGATACTTGTCGACGGGTTTCTTGAGGGTCGAAGTCGGAATGAAAAAAAAAATTAAAAATCATAAAAACAATAGTAGAGGACTCTTCCTAATGACGGACTACTTGGACAATACTCTTGAGGGAAGTAGTCCATGTAGATTTTTGTTTATTTCTTTTCCTTTTCTTAGGTAGTGTATTACCTCCCCCTTGGTTTTTCTTTTGACCATGGTTCTTTTCCAAGGGTTTCTCTTGAACCGGGTTAGGTAGATTTTTCTTTTTCTAGTTTTAGGTTTAAATGGGTGAAGGTTAATATGTAACCCCGAGTATGCATACTGGCAAAACTAAAAGAAACTTGAGAATGTATTATCTAAGCTTGATTGTAGATTCTAAAATATGCCTTGTGTTTGCACAATTTGTCCTGCTTGAACACTTGTATGACTTTGTTGATGAACTAATTCGAAATGAGTTGCATGCTAAGTGTGTGTGAGGTTTTTACTTGCATTATGTGTTTACATATAATACCTAGAAATTGCCCTGTGTGTTTGCAAAGAGAAGTAGAAGTCGTTTAGTATTAGAGATGATAGGGGCAGTTCTTTGTGCAACCCCATACAAAAACTGTGAATCCACATGTACATAATATCAAAGTAAAGTATCGTTCCCACGAGGAATTTTTATTAACTTGTTGACTGATATTAATTTAACTAATTCTTAATTTATGCTATATCATTCGAAAATATATAAGAGCCACTTTATAATATACTTAATAATTTCACAATTATTCAAGATAAAATTACTACAACCAATTCACAATATTTTTATAATAATATGGACGAATATATTCCAGGGTCATGGACTTTGCTAGCAATCATGCTATTTTTCTAACTTATAATTGATTTATTGAACTATTCGGATTATTGATTATAAGGTTAATAATATTCATAAGAATCTTTCGAATTCTTATGAATCTATCCAAGTTAAATCAATACCTATATGTCTATGGTATTAATATTAACAAGAATGCAATTCAAACTCTTATTATTCAACCAAACAAGGCAATTAAGTATATGTCTATCTTAATTACAAATCCTTCACCCGATGCCCGAGATTCAAATCTTGTTCTATTTGATTTTATATGCAACCAAGAATTTCCTTTGTCAAGTTTAATTCAAAGTTCGTAAATAATATTTCACTGTTAGCTACGCAGTAAAATAATTAAGATCAAAATCAAATAAACAACACATATCAATAACTTCAATAAAATCAATCTATGCTTCAAATAACAAGATCAACTAACATCCATGACCCTAGAATATTAGAGTGTTTAGCTACTCATATTCATACTAAAATGTGACGATCTAACATACTAGAAAGAAAAATACAAGATGAAAGTTTAGATGAACTCTTTATATTGTTTCTCCCAAGTCTTGATCTTCAACTCCTTCTTTGGCTTCAAGAACACTTTCAATGGTTTTTCTCTCAAAATCTTCTCTCTAAGATGAATAGTGTAATTCCACTCTACTCAATAATGCATAAAATCTGATCTTCTCCATAATAAAAGGTTGCATTAATTAACTTTGAGTGGAATTATGTGTCTTTCCATTTTTAACCTTAGAAAAATCATTTTAACCGGACCATGTTGCACGAAGTACTGCGCGAAGTGGTGCGCAAAGTGGTCACTTCGCGCATTTGCAGTCCAATTAATTCCTCATATGCGCGAAATGGTGCGCGAAGTGGTCACTTCGCGCACCTGGGAGAATTTCTCATTAATTCTTGTTTCTTGATCGTAAAGACTCAACTCCGAAGGATTGTTTTTGCTCCAAAATTGTACCATAACATTTCCAATTGTAGATATAAGCTCCTTTTTCTGCAAAGTATACAAATCACAAATTAATAGCTTATATCTTATCAAATTCATAAATTATGTTATTGGATCATAATTAAATGGATGCATAAATAATGGCTAAACTACTTAGTTTTCGCCTATTATCAACACCCCACACTTAATTCATTGCTAGTCCTCGAGCAATCACACTATACTTATAAAAGAGTCATCAACTCAACCATTTTACCTTAATGCTTTACACTTAGAACAAGAATCATATCTCACACCTAGTAATATAAAATTCTAGTTTCTGGACTAACTTTCAAGTGCTACACAATATTCACGCTTCTTTGAAGTACTCTATACAAAGATCAATACTTGCTTATCTGTCACGAATCATATGCCCTCACACTTTTATCAACATTACATATATCAATATGTACAAGAAAGTTCTGTAATTATCTACATCAAAACATAAAAATTTCACTCACACTCACAAAAGAAGTCACATGCATGCAAGTGGTACCATAGGCTTGCCCTTAATGTAAATCTCTACTAATGCAGGCTTGCTCGATCAAAAATCAATTAGGACTTTTTCTTCTGGTTGTAATGTGGGCTAAGGGGTTGGTAGGATATATTTGGGACTAGTGACTAACACTCCTAAGCACTTTAACACATCACTTAATCATTTTTAGCGCAAATTCTTCCAATATCATCACTTTCATCACTCAATTCACTCCTAGCAATGTTCCATCTTTCTTTAAGCATTGCTTTAATTTATACACCACTAGCAGTAACAGAACAGTATAGCAGTAACAGAACGGTATATGCATTTTTTTTAATAACGCAAGTGCACCTTTCTTCCTTTTGTTGGATCACATTCAAAAACCACCCCACACTTAGTTCCTTCAGACGTCTTTTAGCGCTTATTTTACAAATAAAGTGCTTTAAGAGGTAAAGGGATCAAAATAGCATATAAGAACAAAAAGGGTATAGGCTTGTAATGTGGGTGCCAAATAAAGGTTTCAAGGCTAGAAATGGTTAGCTAGGGATAGATTTTATTTGATTTAAGCAATTGAGTTTAAAAAGATCAAAGAAAGCCTAACATCATTTTTAAAACCGAGTATCACCTGTAATTTCGCTTCAATTCACATACTGACAATTTCATAACCACTTCAGTGTAATTCCCGAAGCAATCATACCACACATGGCATAAGACTCATTAAGATCAACTCATCAAGACACTCTATTATGAGTATTCATTTCAGTAGCAAATATGCAATAAAATCACTTTCAGTAAAATTCCAGTAAAACTAGGCATTATACTCTAGGATCTGGTATGTTCAAGTGTATTAACATTATGGATTACCATAAAATAAAATCTACCTAAAAAAAATTAAATTAAAATCTATCTATACCCGGTTCAAATTGCAACCATTGGAAAAGAACCGTGGCCTAAAGAAAAACCAAGGGGAAGTTGTCATACTAATCACAAAATTAAGAAAAGAGGACAGGACTCCTCACAAATAAAATGACCCTAAAATTTATTGTCATCCTAATCAAATAAAAAAAATTTAATAACAAAAACAAAACAAAACAAAAATTTTAATAACAAAGACAACCAAATTAAATTAATCTACTACTATCCATCAACTTCAAACTTAAACAAACCACACACACATATAGTTAAAAAAATCCAAAACATCCATCAACTTCAAAACAAGCAAAACATCAACATAGACAATTCTAATATCCGAAACTATCCAAATATGCTAAACACACCCCCCACTTAAGAATAGGCATGTCCCCATGACTACAACTTTTAAACACAGAGATAAAAATACTTCCCCGACGATCTATTCTTGATCTGACACTATGTCGGGGTTGACATTACAGGCTCGCCCCAATGCTCGCAGCCATCCCATAAATTTCTTTTCCGACTTGACTTGTCGGTCTGCAATTTCCTCCACATGGGTGCTTAGCGTGTTTACTATTTGTCGCAACTCGCCTATCTCTTGCTCCCATGTGTTATGGCTTGGCATGCCAGCAGTTCCTGAAGATGATGCTGCTCTCGGCAGTGCAACCGCTAGTGCATTGGGTGGTTGGGCTTGCTCTCCTCTGTCTGTGTCCATTGGTTGATTTCCTCCCTCATTCTCGTCATCTTCTGAGCTATCATCGCCAGCTCCACCTCTCTTGGGTCTTATGTTCAATGCCTTCCTTACCATTATATCCACATTAGGATCCTCCGGTACCTGTGCTTGCCTGGAAAGTAGAGTGACTAGTGATGGGAAGAAAAAGCCAAACTTACGATTCGGGCATCTAACAAACATTTCTTCATGAATGACTTTGGCCACATCAAAAGCCAGATTCTCTACAAGACACCATATCAGTGCAGCTCTGGGACCGTTAACCTCAGTTGTGTTCTTTGAAGGAAGTAGCCTGCTATTGATCACATAGAGCCAAGTTTTTGCTTCTTGAGTTAGAGATGATGAATGAATTTTTTCACCTCTCTAACCACTCTATATCAACTCCCGGGATGCAAATCTTTGAAAAAAATCTATTCCATTTTGCATCATTTGGAGCTTTTCCATACTCATAGAAATCTTGATTTTCTGGCACAACATCAGGTAAATTGTAACTCGCTCTAATTGCCTCAATTGAGGCATTAGCAGGCCTTCTGCGCACAGTCACAATGTTGTTTTGATGCTCAGATACATTCGCATAGAATTCGCGAACTACTATTTCATTTGCAGGTTCCAGGCTCATTGATAAAGATTTGGAGCCCCCGTTCAATCAACTTTTGGTACATGTTAGGGCAAATTTCCTGAAGATTTTTAGCATCGATGCCCCTTTCCGGAATTGGTTTCTTTGTTCTTTTGTTATTGAACCGGGTTTGTGCTTCGGCCGTAGTAAACCTTCTTGTGTCATAATTAGTTGCCGAATTTGCTCTTGATCGGCTGGAAGATGCTCCTGCAGTTAAACGTCTTTTTGGTGCCATAATTCCTACAAGACAATCACACATTACTTAGTTTTAGATAGGTAATGTGTTTCAATGCGGTTACTCAGACTTCACACGCAAAATTGAGTACATTTTCTCTATCAAACTTCTTTGAGGACTTTCCTCAAACACATTGTGTGCAAGCATATTTCATCCTTATTTTTAATGTTTTGGTTAGGGATTTCCCAACCAAAATTCAGCTATAACCAATTCATGTCCTACCCATCCCATTTATACACAAATTTAACCCCACAAGTATATCAAACTATGCTAAAGTCTATTAACATTGCTCAAATATTCTAAGTTTGAACAAAAACTTAGAATTTATCATAAATAACAAAAATACTGCAAAAACACTATACAACCTATAATTTCTAACATATATATCATCTATATACTAAAATTAAAGTGTTGAGTAGTGCTATACAAAAACGAAATTAAAAACTAAAGAAATTAAAAATTCTAGGGTTCTTACCTTTATGGGGTTGGGATGAAATTTGACAAAGGATGAAAAGCTTTTAATTGTTGTTGAAGAGTTTCAGAGCAATTAGGAAGAAGAAGAATGGTATTTGAGGTTAGGGTTTGGAGAAGAGAGGGGATTTTAGGATTCTTTGAGAGGAAAGTGAGTTACTATATGTTTAGAATCGGATAAAAGGGAAAATAAACGAAGTAAATAATTAGCCCAGTCTCAGGTGCGCGAATAGCTGCGCGAAGTGGTCACTTCGCGCATTTTGCCTAACATTCTGTTTAAGCTTCGCGAAGTGTACGCGAAGTGATCACTTCGCGCAGGACTTCGCGCAACTGGGGAAAATTTATTTATTTATTTATTTTAGCTAAGGAGAGTAGTATACAATCTATTTTCATACCTTGGCATCCCTCCTTGTTGTCCTACAAGTATTAACACACAATTAAACCAAAATAAACTAAAACGAACAAAATAACACACTTAAAGAAAAATGACAAATATCACTATTATTGGGTTGCCTCCCAACAAGCGCCTGATTTATTGTCGCGGCACGACTTCACAACTCATCAAACATCATTTAATTCTATCGAGGTCTTGTGACGATTAATGTCACCACCCCAATAGTGTTTCACCCTTTGTCCGTTCACCAGAAAAGTTTCACTTGAGTTTATGTCCCTTAATTCTATTGCTCCATAGGGACTCACACCTACCACCAAAATAAGTATTCTGCCTTAGCAGATTACTTCCCAGCCTTAACCCCAGTGAGGCCACCCTTAAATATTATGGTTACCTGTCACGACCCGGATTTTCCCCCAACATCGGGATCGTGATGGCGCCTACTCGTGGTAGCTAGGCAAGCCACTTGTATTCATACTATCCTGTTTTTAACACAATTTTAATTAAATAAATGCGGAATACTTTATCGAAATAGAAATAACTAATTATAAAGTGAAAATCATACTGAAATCCTCTACCCAAGACGTGGAGTCACCAACTCACAAACTACTATGGAATACTACACATAAAAGTCTGAAAGAAATATAACACAATTCTGTTTGTCTCGGAACAAAGAGACTCCAGCTAATAACATAAATAAAGAGAGAGACGCCGGGCCTGCGGACGTCCGCAAGCTACCTCGGTCTCAAATATGATCAACTCCCACGCAATCTATTTACTGCTGCTGCTGCTCCTGATCGTAACCTGGACCTGTGCAAAAACGCACAGAAGTGTAGCATCAGCACAACCGACCCCATGTGCTGGTAAGTGCCCGGCCTATCCCGGCGAAGTAGTGACAAGCCTAGGACCAGACACTCACATAAACCGGTGCAATTCAATATATATATGTGTACCACAAAATAACAAGAAATAATCAAGTATTAACACAATAAGGAATATCTTAAAGAATTCAACAATTAACCACGGTTAATAATTTCACAAGGAAAAACAAAGTATAATGTAAACACAAGTAATATCAATTCAAGAAATAGCAAGCAGGTACACGGCATCACCCTTCGTGCTTTTACTCTCATCCTCACCAAATAAACAAATAAAGTACACGGCATCACCCTTCGTGCTTTTACTCTCATCCTCACATCCATAGTACGGCATGATCCTTCGTACATGGTTCAATAAGAGGGCACGGCATGATCCTTCGTGCATAATCAATAAATAAACATGGCACGGCATTAACCTTCGTGCATAAATAAATAAACATGGCACGACATCACCCTTCGTGCATTATCACTCTTCCTCACCCAAATAACAATCACAGGTAAGGGCAAAGAAAGAAACAGTAATTCATAAACCGTCCCATCAAGGGCAATCAATAATTATCTTCACAACAAGTCCCAACAAGGGAGAACAATAACAATTCATCCGTAATATATCTCAAAATAATCATTTTCCAACGACTCACGGTCATACTAGACGCCAGTGTATGGATGCTCGTCACCACAGCCCATACACCGCACTCGATCACATAACACATAACACATAATCCTATTCCCTCAAGCTAGGATAGAACAAACACTTACCTCGAATGCTTATGAACAATTCAATCCGTGGAAACGTCTTTTCTTTCAATTTGGCTCCAATCCAACCGTATCTATACACAATTGATTTAATATCATCAATTCTACTCAACAAACTAATTCTTAAGACCAAATACAACTTTTACAACATTCTGCCCGGAATAGTGAATTTCAACCCCGGGCCCACATAATCGAAACTCAAGTTTCGAACCAAAATAAGTTCACCCAATCTTCCATGAGTTCAAATATACAATTTGTTCTTAAGTTCGACTCCAAAACGAAGTCTAAATCGCAAATTCTTTGAAAGCCCTAACTATACCCATTTCTCAAATTTTCAACCAATTTACACATATTTAAGCCTAAGGATTTGATTGATGTTGATGAAAAATGAAGAAGACGAGTTAACAATACTTACCCAATGAACTTTGATGAAGAAATGCCTCAAAAATCGCCTAAGAGTTGTGGAGAAGAAAGGATTTTGTGAAAATGGGATAAAATCCCGTAAGTGTTCTGTTTTGGGGTATTAAATCACTGGGCGGAAATTTGTTCTACGCGATCGCGTGAATTGGGTCGCGATCGCGGAAGGCAAATATTCAACACTACGCGATCGCGTGGACAATGCTGCGATCGCGTAGAAGAATTTCGCTGGGTGGCTCATTTGTACTACGCGATCGCGTGAAAAAGGTCGCGATCGCGTTGAAGGAAAACGGAAAGCTACGCGATCGCGTGCAGACGGCTGCGATCGCGTTGAAGAAGGACAGAAAGCTTCGCGATCGCGTGCAGACAACTGCGATCGCGTTGAGTAATGTGACAAGGCAGTGCGATCGCGTGTACAAGGCCGCGATCGCGTAGAGTAAAATGTTTGTGTAAAAATTGCAGAAAATCTGCCAGTTTTCTAAGTCCAAAAACACCCCGAACCACCTCCGAAACACTCCCGAGCCCTCGGGGCTCCAAACCAAATATGTACACTAACTCAAAAGCATCATACGAACTTGCTCGCGCGATCAAATCGCTAAAATAACATCAAAATCGATGAATTGAGCCTTAAAACTCAAGAATTCTTTAAAATTCCATAATTTCCAAACTTTCCAATTTAAGGCCGAAACACGTCAAACGACGTCCGTTTTCAACCAAACTTTACAGGAAGCGCTTAACCAATATATATGACCTGTACCGGGCGTCGGAACCAAAATACGAGCCCGATACCAGTACTTTTTAATCAAAATTCAGTTTCATTTTCCTTAAACATTTTCGGAAAACAATTTAACAGAAAAATTCTTTTACCGGGGTTCTAGACCTCGGATTTCAATTCCGGGCATATGCCCAAGTTCCATATTTTTCTACGGATTTTCTGAGACAATCAAATCACGGATCCGGGTCCGTTTACCAAAAATGTTGACCAAAGTCAACCATATCAATATTAATATCAAAATTCTTCAACTTTTTCACATATTTCACATATTTCAACATAAATATTTTCCGGCCTTGTGCCCGGACTGTGCACGCAAATCGAGGCAACTATAAATGAGGTTTTCAAGACCTCCAAAGCTCGGAATGATTACTAAACAAGTGATGACCCTTTGGGTCGTCACAATCTCCACCTCTAAAACAACCGTTCGTCCTCGAACGGACAAAAGAAAGAAGTACCTGAGTCAGGAAACAAGTGTGGGTAACGGCTCCGCATATCAGACTCGGACTCCCAGGCTGATGCCTCAGGAGGCTGACCTCTCCGCTAAATACGCACAGAAGGATAACTCTTCGACCTCAACTGTCGAACCTGCCTGTCTAGAATGGCCACCGGCTCCTCCTCGTAAGATAGATCATTGTCCAATTGGACAGTACTGAAGTCTAACACATGTGTGGGATCGCCGTGGTATCTCCGAAGCATAGATACGTGAAACACTGGATGCACGGCTGATAAGCTAGGCGGCAAAGCTAATCTGTAAGCCACCCCTCCCACTCTGTCTAGAATCTCAAATGGACCAATATACCTAGGGCTGAGCTTGCCCTTCTTCCCGAACCTCATCACGCCCTTCATAGGCGACACTCGGAGCAATACTCGTTCACCAACCATGAAATCTACATCTCGAACCTTACGATCCGCATAAGTCTTTTGCCTGGACTGAGCTGAACGCAATCTCTCCTGAATAGTCTTGACTTTATCCAAGGCCTCCTGGACTAAGTCCGTACCCAACAACCGAGCCTCTCCCGGTTCAAACCATCCAGCTGGTGATCGACATCGCCTACCGTACAACGCCTCATACGGAGCCATCCGGATGCTAGATTGGTAACTATTATTGTAGGCGAACTCTGCTAATGGCAGAAACTGGTCCCACAAGCCTCCGAAATCAATAACACAGGCTCGAAGCATGTCCTCTAGAATTTGAATAGTCCTCTCGGACTGGCCATCCGTCTGAGGATGAAATACTATACTCAACTGAACCTGGGTGCCTAACTCCTGCTGGACCGCTCTCCAGAACCGCGAGGTAAACTACGTACCCCGATCAGAGATAATAGATACTGGCACCCCATGAAGACGAACAATCTCCCTAATGTAAACCTCCGCTAACCTCTCCGACGAGTAGGAGACAGATACTGGAATAAAGTGTGCTGACTTGGCCAGCCTATCAATAATGACCCAAATAGCATCAAATTTCCTCCGAGTCAAAGGAAGTCCAGTAACGAAGTCCATAGTGATCCGCTCCCGTTTCCACTCGGGAATTTCAATCCTCTGGAATACACCACCAGGTCTCTGGTGCTCATATTTCACCTGCTGACAATTTAGACACCGAGCGACATACGCAACGATATCTTTCTTCATTCTGCGCCACCAATAGTGTTGCCGTAAGTCCTGGTACATCTTCGCGGCGCCTGGGTGAATAGAATACCGCGAACCGTGGGCCTCTGCTAAGATCAACTCTCGAATCCCTTCGACATTGGGCACACAAACTCGACCCTGCAATTTCAATACCCCATCATCATCTAGATTTACCTGTGTGGCACCTCCCCGCTGCATTGTATCTCTCAACTCGCGCAAATGAGGATCATCAAATTGCCTCTCACGGATACGCTCTAATAAAGAAGAACGAGCGACCGTGCAGGCTAACACTCTGCTAGGCTCAGAAATGTCTAATCTCACGAACCGGTTGGCTAAGGCCTGGACATCTAGAGCTAATGGTCTCTGATTGACCGGAATGTATGCAAGACTACCCATGCTGGCATACTTTCTACTCAAAGCATCGGCCACCACATTGGCCTTACCTGGGTGATATAAGATAGTAACATCATAGTCTTTTAGCAACTCTAACCATCTCCGCTGTCGTAGATTCAACTCCTTCAGCTTGAACAAGTACTGTAGGCTTTTGTGATCAGTGTACACCTCACATGTCACACCATATAGATAATGCCTCCAGATCTTTAAGGCATGAACCACTGCTGCTAATTCAAGATCATGAGCTGGATAATTCTTCTCATGTATCTTTAACTGCCTTGAAGCATAAGCGATAACCTTACCATCTTGTATCAACACTTCTCCAAGCCCAATACAGGAAGCATCACAATAGACTGTATAAAGCCCTGAACCTATGGGCAAAACCAACACCGGTGCCATAGTCAGAGCTGTCTTGAGCTTCTGAAAGCTTGCCTCACACTCATCTGAACATCTGAATTGGGCAACCTTCTAGGTCAATCGGTCATCGGGGCTGCAATGGATGAAAACCCCTCCACAAAACGACGGTAGTAACACGCCAAGCCAAGGAAACTGCAAATATCTGTAGTCGAAGAGGGCTAAAGCCAACTCTGCACTACCTCTATCTTTTTCGGATCCACCCGAATGCCCTCACTTGATACCGCGTAACCTAAGAACGCCACGGAATTCAACAAGAACTTACATTTTGAAACTTTGCATATAAATACTTTTCTTTCAGATTCTGAAACATTGTCCTCAGGTACCGCTCATGATCTTCCCGGCTGCGGGAGTACACCGGGATGTCATCTATGAAGACTATCACGAACAGATCTAAGTAAGGCATGAATACCCGATACATCAACTCCATGAATGTTGCTGGGGCATTGGTCAGACCGAAGGACATGACCAAGAACTCATAATGCCCATATCTAGTGCGAAAGGTTGTCTTAGGAATGTCAGCCGCCCTGATCTTCAGCTGATGGTAGCCTGACCTGAAGTCTATCTTAGAGAATACCCTCGCTCCCTGGAGTTGGTCAAACAAATCATCAATCCTCGGCAGTGGATATTTATTTTTGATAGTCACCTTGTTTAACTGCCGGTAATCAATACACATCCGCATCGAGCCATCCTTCTTCTTTACAAATAATACAGGTGCTCCCCAGGGGGAAACACTGGGCCTGATAAAGCCCTTCTCAAGAAGGTCCTGCAACCGATCTTTCAACTCTTTTAGTTCCGGCGGGGCCATACGATAGGGTGGAATAGAGATGGGCTGAGTGCCCGGTACCAGATCAATACAGAAATCAATATCCCTATCGGGTGGCATGCCCGGCAGGTCCGAAGGAAAAACCTCGGGAAACTCCCGTGCAATAGGGGCTGACTCAATGGAAGGAACCTCTGCGCTGGAATCACGAACATAAGCCAGATAAGCTAGACACCCCTTCTCGACCATGCGTCGAGCCTTAACATAGAGAAATAACAGTGCGAACGGAGTGGCTTGAGGTACCCTTCCACTCTAATCGGGGTGATTCTGGCAAGGCTAAGGTGACAATCTTAGCATGACAATCAAGAATAGCATGGTATGGGGACAACCAGTCCATCCCCAATATGACATCAAAATCTACCATATCCAAAAGCAACAGGATCAACACGGGTCTCAAGACCCCCAAATATAACTACGCACGAACGATGCACCCGATCGACTACAATGGAGTCACCCACTGGTGTAGCCACATAAACTGGAATATCCAGAGCATAGGCGGGCACGACCAAATACGGTGCGAAGTAGGAAGACACATAGGAATATGTAGATCCCGGGTCAAATAATACTGAAGCACCTCTGCCACACACAAGAATAGTACCTATAATCACGGTATCTGATGCCTCTGCCTCTGGCCTGGCTGGCAAAGCATAGAATCGGGGATCAGCACCTCCCCTCTGAGCTACATCCCTAGGACGGTCATCAACTGGCTGACCTCTGCCTCTGGCTGGACGGTCTCCACCTCTGCGGTCTCGACCTCCACCTCTATGATCTCTACCCCGCCTCTGGCTAGCTGAGCAGGCTGAGGGTCAGCTGGGGCCTGAATCATGGAATGAGGGCCCCGCTGCTGAGTGTTACCCATCGCTCGAGGGCAAAATTTGACAAGATGACCTGGGTCACCACAACCGTAGCAACTCTTAGGCTGATGGGGGCGCTGGCCCTGACGACCCGAATGGCCTCCACGAACACTCTGAAGAGGCTAGGCACTAATAGGAGACTGATCTGAATACTGCTCACGAAACCCACGATTGCATCTGATCCACCCTGTGAAGCCTGAAGGGCGGAATGAAAAGGCCTGGAGGACTGGCCTCTATCAAAGGATTCTCTGCTACCAGAGGAAGAACCACCAAACCTGCCTGAATGACGAGGCCTCTTATCCGAAGAATAACCGCCTCCCCTAGCAAGAGCCATCTCAACTATGCGTGCTGCATTGGCTGCCTCCTGAAATGATATGTCACTCCCCACGCCCATAGCCATCTGGAGTCTAATCGGCTGATTAAGCCCGTCTATAAATCTGCGGACCCTCTCCCGCTCCGTGGGAAGTATCACCACTGCATGACGAGCCAAGTCGATAAATCTCGTCTCATACTGTGTAACTGTCATAGTGCCCTGATGGAGGCGCTCAAGCTGCCTCCGAAGTACATCCCTCTGAGTAGCAGGGAGAAACTTCTCCATAAATAGTTCCGCAAACTGGTCCCATGATAAAGCTGGGGACCCTGCTGGTCGAGTCAGACAATAATCTCTCCACCAAGTCTTGGCGGATCCTGCAAGTCTGAAGGTACAGAAATCAACTCCGTTTGTCTCCACGATCCCCATAGTCTTGAGAATCTCATGGCAACTGAATAAGAAGTCCTGAGGATCCTCTGATGCGGCTCCACTGAATGTAGTGGTAAATAGCTTGGAGAACCGATCAAGCCTCCATAACGAATCAGAAGTCATGGCCGCTCCATCGCCGGCATGAGCTGTGGTACCTGACTGAGTGGCCACAGCTGGCTGAATTACTGGTGCCTGAGGCTGAGGAGCTACTGGCTCCGGAGTATGAGCGATAGGAGTCTGGGCCCCTCCTCCAGCCTGAGAAGTGGCTGGGGCAACTGATAATAAACCCGCTCTGGCAATGCTGTCCATGAATCCCGCTATCCTGACCAAAGCATCCCGGAGATCCGGGGTAATTAAAGCCTCTCATGGGACCTGAGCTGGGCCCACTGGAGCTGCTGGAACCGGAACCTCCTCGTCAATCTCAATATGAGGCTCCACCTCTGGGGTAGCTGCCTGGGGCTGAGCTCTACCCCTACCACGGCCTCCGATACGGCCTTGGCCCCTGCCCCTCACGGGAGCTGCCTGGGGCTCGGGCTGCTGGTCAGCGGACGAAGAAGCGCGTGTCCTCACCATCTGCGAAAGGACAGAATAGAAATTCAATCGGTAATTGAGGAACAAGTCGCACGACAAGAAAGAACAAATGAGAGACTCTTTCCTAACTCAATAGACTCTGGAGGACAAGTACAAACGTCTCCGTACCTACCTCTCAAACTCTACTAAGCTTGTTCGTGAGTGGTGAGACCTATGTAACCTAGAGCTCCTGATACCAACTTGTCACGACCCGGATTTTCTCCCAACATCGGGATCGTGATGGCGCCTACTCGTGGTAGCTAGGCAAGCCACTGTATTCATACTATCCTGTTTTTAACACAATTTTAATTAAATAAATGCGGAATACTTTATCGAAATAGAAATAACTAATTATAAAGTGAAAATCATACTGAAATCCTCTACCCAAGACGTGGAGTCACCAACTCACAAACTACTATGGAATACTGCACATAAAAGTCTGAAAGAAATATAACACAATTCTGTTTGTCTCGGAACAAAGAGACTCCAGCTAATAACATAAATAAAGAGAGAGACGCCGGGCCTGCGGACGTCTGCAAGCTACCTCGGTCTCAAATATGCTCAACTCCCACGAATATACTTTATTACTGCTGCTGCTGCTCCTGATCAAAACCTGGACCTGCGCAAAAATGCACAAAAGTGCAGTATCAGCACAATCCGACCCCATGTTTTGGTAAGTGCCTGGCCTATCCCAGCGAAGTAGTGACAAGCCTAGGACCAGACACCCACATAAACCTGTGCAATTCAATATATATATATATATGTACCACAAAATAACAAGAAATAATCAAGTATTAACACAATAAGGAATATCTTAAAGAATTCAACAATTAACCACAGTTAATAAATTCACAAGGAAAAGCAAAGTATAATGTAAACACAAGTAATATCAATTCAAGAAATAGCAAGCGGTTGCACGGCATCACCCTTCGTGCTTTTACTCTCATCCTCACCAAATAAACAAATAAAGTACACGGCATCACCCCTTCGTGCTTTTACTCTCATCCTCACATCCATAGTACGGCATGATCCTTCGTACATGGTTCAATAAGAGGGCACGGCATGATCCTTCGTGCATAATCAATAAATAAACATGGCACGACATTAACCTTCGTGCATAAATAAATAAACATGGCACGGCATCACCCTTCGTGCATTATCACTCTTCCTCACCCAAATAACAATCACGGTTAAGGGCAAAGAAAGAAACAGTAATTCATAAACCGTCCCATCAAGGGCAATCAATAATTATCTTCACAACAAGTCCCGACAAGGGAGAACAATAACAATTCATCTGTAATATATCTCAAATAATCATTTTCCAACGACTCACGGTCATACTAGACGCCAGTGTATGGATGCTCGTCACCACAGCCCATACACCGCACTCGATCACATAACACATAACACATAATCCTATTCCCTCAAGCTAGGATAGAACAAACACTTACCTCGAATGCTTATGAACAATTCAATCCGTGGAAATGTCTTTTTCTTTCAAATTTGGCTCCAATCCAATCGTATCTATACACAATTGATTTAATATCATCAATACTACTCAACAAACTATTTCATATTGCTAAATATGATTTTTACAATATTCTGCCCGGAATAGTAAAAATCGACCCCGGGCCCACATAATCGAAACTCAAGTTTCGAACCAAAATGAGTTCACCCAATCTTCCATGAGTTCAAATATACAATTTGTTCTTAAGTTCGACTCCAAAACGAAGTCTAAATCGCAAATTCTTTGAAAGCCCTAACTATACCCATTTCTCAAATTTTCAACCAATTTACACATATTTAAGCCTAAGGATTTGATTGATGTTGATGAAAAATGAAGAAGACGAGTTAACAATACTTACCCAATGAACTTTGATGAAGAAATGCCTCAAAAATCGCCTAAGAGCTGTGGAGAAGAAAGGATTTTGTGAAAATGGGATAAAATCCCGTAAGTGTTCTGTTTTGGGGTATTAAATCACTGGGCGGAAATTTGTTCTACGCGATCGCGTGAATTGGGTCGCGATCGCGGAAGGCAAATATTCAACACTACGCGATCGCGTGGACAATGCTGCGATCGCGTAGAAGAATTTCGTTGGGTGGCTCATTTGTACTACGCGATCGCGTGAAAAGGGTCGCGATCGCGTTGAAGGAAAACGGAAAGCTACGCGATCGCGTGCGGACGGCTGCGATCGCGTTGAAGAAGGACAGAAAGCTTCGCGATCGCGTGCAGACAGCTGCGATCGCGTTGAGTAATGTGACAAGGCAGTGCGATCGCGTGTTCAAGGCCGCGATCGCGTAGAGTAAAATGTCTGTGTAAAAATTGCAGAAAATCTGCGAGTTTTCTAAGTCCAAAAACACCCCGAACCACCTCCGAAACACTCCCGAGCCCTCGGGGCTCCAAACCAAATATGTACACTAACTCAAAAGCATCATACGAACTTGCTCGCGCGATCAAATCGCTAAAATAACATCAAAATCGATGAATTGAGCCTTAAAACTCAAGAATTCTTTAAAATTCCATAATTTCCAAACTTTCCAATTTAAGGCCGAAACACGTCAAACGACGTCCGTTTTCAACCAAACTTTACGGGAAGCGCTTAACCAATATATATGACCTGTACCGGGCGTCGGAACCAAAATACGAGCCCGATACCAGTACTTTTTAATCAAAATTCAGTTTTTATTTTCCTTAAACATTTTTAGAAAACAATTTAACAGAAAAATTCTTTTACTGGGGTTCTAGACCTCGGATTTCAATTCCGGACATATGCCCAAGTTCCATATTTTTCTACGGATTTTCTGAGACAGTCAAATCACGGATCCGGGTCCGTTTACCAAAAATGTTGACCAAAGTCAACCATATCAATATTAATATCAAAATTCTTCAACTTTTTCACATATTTCACATATTTCAACATAAATATTTTCCAGCTTTGTGCCGGGACTGTGCACGCAAATCGAGGCAACTATAAATGAGGTTTTCTAGACCTCAAAAGCTCGGAATGATTAATAAAACAAGTGATGACCCTTTGGGTCGTCACAATCTCCACCTCTAAAACAACCGTTCGTCCTCGAACGGACAACTCTTGGTCCTTTCTTTATATAACTTGGCATTTTCATAAGCATTCAACCTAAACTCATCAAGTTCGTTGAGTTGTAGCGGCCTTTTTTAACCAGCTAAATCCATATCCACATTTAACTTTTTGATTGCCCAATAAGCTTTGTGTTCAAGTTCAACAGGCAAATGACATGCTTTTCCATAAACTAACCTGTATGGAGAAGTACCTATTGGAGTCTTGTATGCAGTTCGGTAGGCCCACAAAGCATCTTCTAATTTAACAGACCAATCCTTCCTGTTTGCATTAACTATTTTCTCCAAAATCTGTTTTATCTCTCGATTAGATACTTCAACTTGACCACTCGTTTGAGGGTGGTACGCAGTAGCAACTTTGTGTTTTACCCCATATTTTGATAAAACATTTTTAAACAGTTTGTTGCAAAAGTGTGTTCCTTCGTCACTTATCAACACCCTTGGAGTTCCAAAGCGTGTGAAAATGTGTTTCTTAACAAAACTTACCACAACTTTTGCATCATTCGTAGGAAGAGCAATGGCTTCAACCCACTTAGACACATAGTCTACTGCAACCAGAATGTATCTATGACCATTAGAACCTGGAAATGGTCCCATGAAGTCAATTCCCCATACATCAAACAATTCCACCACCAAAATATTCTGCAAAGGCATCTCATTTCTCTTTGTGATTGTACCTGTTCTTTGACACCTGTCACAAGTTTTAACAAACGCATGAGCATCTTTAAATAAGGATGGCCAGTAAAAACCTGATTGGAGAACCTTTTGTGCTGTTCTATCTCCACCATGATGACCTCCATATGAAGAAGAATGACAGTCATGCAAGATGGCATTCATTTCTTCTTCAGGTACACACTTTCTTGCCAATTGGTCAGCATATTGTTTGTAGAGAAAGGGCTCGTCCCACATATAGGATTTCACATCATGGAAGAATCTTCTCCGTTGATCAACAGTGATTTCTGATGGCATCACCCCACTTGCAATATAATTTACAAAGTTAGCATACCATGGAGTTTCATTAGATGTGATGGCTAACAGATGTTCATCTGGGAACGTTTCTTTTATTGAGTCCCCTTCAATCATATGACCTCTGTTTTCCAATCTGGACAAATGATCTGCCACTTGATTCTCAGTACCTTTTCTATCTCGTATCTCCAGGTCAAATTCCTGCAAAAGAAGAACCCATCGGATTAGTCTTGGCTTTGCATCTTTCTTTGCGAATAGATACTTGATAGCCGAGTGGTCAGTATAGACTATGACTTTAGTTCCTACTAGGTAGGATCTAAACTTGTCAAATGCCCATACTACTGCAAGTAAATTAACCTATCAATCACAACTTTCACAACCCAAGAGTACTTACGAATCAAGTTCCCAAAATTTAGAATATATTTGTGTATGATTTTCGAATACCTAGTTTTGCAAGAATTAAGAATACTTAAAAGAAAGAATTGAATGTTGAATAAAATAATATGGAGAAAGACTAAGGTGTTGATTTCCCCTATTGATGGAATCCCTTATCGTTATGCTCATACAAATTATTAATATATTCTATCAATCATGAACGCTATGTGTATCGTAACCCTCTCCCGAGCAATTACAATAATTTACTAGTGCACTCTCCCGAGCTACCTAGCTAGCTTTAATTTGAATAGTTCACTTTAGATTGCACCCAAGACTTTGTTATTCCTAACCCCGTCTTTACGCCTAAAGTTATAGATTCCTCTAATAACCTAGGTGTGGTGTTGTTCAACAATAAACCTAAATATGCACTCTTTTCCAAGTTATGCACACTAAATAGGCACAACTAATTGGGGATCCTACCAATTAACTACAATAAGAATGAAGTTGAACAAATAGAAATCTAAGTCACAATTTGTAATCACATAAACGATAAGTTCATCACTCAATAGGTTCCATCAAAACCTTAGAAAAGAATTTAGCTACTCATTTTATTAATCATTTCGAGCTTCTGAGGCCTTGAAAACCTCATTCCATGTTGCCTCGATTTACGTGCACGATCCGAGCATGTAGCCGGAAAGATTTTGTGATAGAAAATATGAATTCTATGAGAAATATGGATAAAAATGATATTAATATTGATATGGTTGACTTCGGTCAACATTTTTGGTAAACGGATCCGGACCCGAGATTGGATGGTCCCGGGAGGTCCGTAGAAAAATATGGGACTTGGACATGCGTCCGGAGTCGAATTCTGAGGCCTAGAGCCCAAGTTATGAATTTTTATGTGAAATTGTTTTTGATGTAATTATTAAAGGAAAATGAATTAAATGACCTTGGTATCGGGCTCGTATTTTGGTTCCGATGCCGGTACAAGTCTTAAATATTATATATGTGCTTTTTGCAAAATTTGGTGACATTTGGATGTCGTTTAATGTATTTGAACCTTGAGTTCCAAAGTTGAAAGTTATGAAACTAAAAGAATGATATTCATGAACTTGAGGCTTCATTTGATGAAATCGATGTTATATTGGCGATGCCCGGTACAAGTCTTAAATATTATATATGTGATTTCTGTAAAGTTTGGTGACATTCGGATGTCGTTTGAGATGTTTTGGACCTTGAGTTCCAAGTTAAGAAGTTTTGAAAATCAAAAGTATGAAAATCATGAGTTTGAGGCTTGATTTGATTAAAACGAAGTGATATTGGCGATGTGATCGCACGAACAAGTTCATAATGTGTTTTTGAGGTTATGTACATGTTTGGTTTGGAGCCCGGGGGGCTCGGGTAAAGATTTGATAGGTCGTTGGATGAAATTCTGAATTTTTGAACTGCTGGTTTTTCACCCAGCTGTTGGCTTCGCAATTGCGAAGTTTTCTCGCAAATGCGAAGGGGGACAGGCTCGCAAATGCGAACATTCATCGCAAATGCGAAGCCCCCTTTGGCCCAACCTTGTTCGCAAATGCGAACAATTGTTCGCATTTGCGAAGGTCCCCAGTGCCAGCCTATGTTCGCAAATGCGAACAAAAGTTCGCAAATGCGAACATTCCCCAACACTGCCTTGGTTCGCAAATGCGAACCATTGTTCACAAATGCGAACACTGCCTTATACAGCCTGTGTTCGCAAGTGCGAACATTAGTTCGCAAATGCGAACACCCCTTTGTCTGCCAGTGATCGCAAATGCGAACAAATGTTCGCAAATGCGAACTTCCCGACCTTAGCTTATTTTTCAAACTCCAGAAATTGGTCGGGGTTCGCAATTGCGAACCCATGTTCGCAAATGCGAACACAGAGACCTGAAAAACACGAATTTTAGTCATTTCTTCACTTTTCACAAAACCAAAACACCCATTTGCGATTCTTCAAGGATTTCTTCTTCATCAAAACGATTGTAAGTCACTTTTTACTTAATTCTTTCAATTCCTAACATCATTAAACATGTTTTTCATAAGAAATCAATGATTTTCATGGTAGAATTCTTGTTTTTGTTAGAAAATAGGTTTTTTCATAAATTGGGGAATTGGACCTCGAATTGAGGTCCGATTTTGGAACAAATCATATACATGAACTTGTGGGGGGATGGGTAACCGGATTTTGGTCCTAACCCCGAATTCCGACCATGTGGGCCCGGGGTTGAAATTCACTATTCCGCGCAGAATGTTGTAAAAGTTGTATTTGGTCTTAAGAATTAGTTTGTTGAGTAGAATTGATGATATTAAATCAATTGTGTATAGATACGGTTGGATTGGAGCCAAATTGAAAGAAAAGACATTTCCACGGATTGAATTGTTCGTAAGCATTCGAGGTAAGTGTTTGTTCTATCCTAGCTTGAGGGAATAGGATTATGTGTTATGTGTTATGTGATCGAGTGCGGTGTATGGGCTGTGGTGACGAGCATCCATACACTGGCGTCTAGTATGACCGTGAGTCGTTGGAAAATGATTATTTGAGATATATTACAGATGAATTGTTATTGTTCTCCCTTGTTGGGACTTGTTGTGAAGATAATTATTGATTGCCCTTGATGGGACGGTTTATGAATTACTTTTTTCTTTCTTTGCCCTTAACTGTGATTGTTATTTGGGTGAGGAAGAGTGATAATGCACGAAGGGTGATGGCGTGCCATGTTTATTTATTTATGCACGAAGGTTAATGCCGTGCCATGTTTATTTATTGATTATGCACGAAGGATCATGTCGTGCCCATGTACGAAGGATCATGCCGTACTATGGATGTGAGGATGAGAGTAAAAGCACGAAGGGTGATGCCGTGTACTTTATTTGTTTATTTGGTGAGGATGAGAGTAAAAGCACGAAGGGTGATGCCGTGCAAGTGCTTGCTATTTCTTGAATTGATATTACTTGTGTTTACATTATACTTTGTTTTTCCTTGTGAATTTATTAACTGTTGTTAATTGTTGAATTCTTTGAGATATTCCTTATTGTGTTATTACTTGATTATTTCTTGTTATTTTGTGGTACACATATATATATTGAATTGCACAGGTTTATGTGAGTGTCTGGTCCTAGGCTTGTCACTACTTCGCCGGGATAGGCCGGACACTTACCAGCACATGGGGTCGGTTGTGCTGATGCTACACTTCTGTGCGTTTTTGCACAGGTCCAGGTTACGATCAGGAGCAGCAGCAGCGGTAAATAGATTGCGTGGGAGTTGATCACATTTGAGACCGAGGTAGCTTGCAGACGTCCGCAGGCCCGGCGTCTCTTTCTTTATTTATGTTAATAGCTGTAGTCTCATTGTTCCGAGACAAACAGAACCCCGTCTTTACGCCTAAAGTTATAGATTCCTCCAATAACCTAGGTGTGGTGTTGTTCAACAATATACCTAAATATGCACTCTTTTCCAAGTTATGCACACTAAATAGGCACCGCTAATTGAGAGCTCTACCAATTAACTACAATAAGAATGAAGTTGAACAAATAGAAATCAAAGTCACAATTTGTAATCACATAACGATAAGTTCATCACCCAATAGGTTCCATCAAAACCTTAGAAAAGAATTTAGCTACTCATGCTTGAAGAAACAAAAATAATAATTGAAATCATAAAGAAATAATTGATAAAAATAAAAGAAAGAGTTTGAGAGGAATCTCTCCTACTAAAACCTTGCAAAAGTATTGAATAATAGATTACATGCCTCTATGGGGCAAACTAGGAGTTTATATAGAGGTTTTAGGGCTTAAAAACTAAGTTTGAGTCCAACTGGGATTACTGCCGCTGGGCCTTCCGCGGTTCGTTCGCGGCCGCGAGCGGACCGCGAACAATCAAACTTCAGAGGCCTTCATTTTTCGCGGTTCATCCGCGGCCGCGAGTGAACCGCGGATGAACAGGACTTCTGATTCTTCACTGCTGCTTCCAGGCCTCTTCACTTTAGCTCTTCTTTTGGCCTTTTCATCAACCTAGGACTCCAAAATAGCTCTTTATGGTGTCCAATGTATCACATGTACCTGTAAAACACAATCAAACACTAATCAAAGCATTTTGTCCTCATAAACAACATTAATTCCATAACAAAGTGTGATTATTTAGGGTATAATTATAGTCAAATTCACCTATTATCAACACCCCACACTTAAACCTTTGCTCGTCCTCGAGCAATCGTTAATCACACTTTAGGCCAATTAACAAAAATTTGTCTCCCCCAAAGTATGTCACAAAAGCTATTATACATGAACAACTTAAGATATGCATAATCTTTTACTTAACCGTAAACTCTCATGCCAGCACATTATTACTTACTTTACTTATTATCAAAAACTTGCAAATTTACCTTATTCCTCTTGAATTCATGCCCTTACCAAATTTATTGAGAGAAGTTCCCACATATTAACAATTCATATACATGGAACTTATAAATATCAGAAAAATTCACTCACTCTCACAAAGAACATTCATATGCATACAGACACACCATAGGCTTGCCCCTAGTGTAATACTCCACTAATCGAGTTGTTCAATCATAGATCAAGAGGTCTTTAAGGGTTGTAATGATGGCTACGGGACGGGTAGGATACTTTTGGTTATAGTGACTAACCTCCCTAAGCACTTTTCTTTTCTTTTTCACAACATCCCTTTTTGTTTACTTCCTTATGTCTCCCACATACATACATTTACCTTCCTTCACTTTTACCCCCACTTTTTCTTTTATTGATGTGACTGGATTTTCTAAGATTTTATTCAATATAGCTCATCTTTTCATTGCTTTGCAATACATTTACTTTATTTTGGCCAGTTCACTATTTTTTTCCATTCACTCTTGATTTTTCTTTTTCAATTTCTCTTCACCCCACACTTAAACTTTTGCAAGTTCATTACAATACAAGTGCTTCTAGGAGGTAAAGTAGAACAATAATTTGAAGAACATTCAAGGGTTATCAAAGAATAGGCTTTAAGCTCAAAGGGGTTAACTAAGATATAATGTACGGGTGGATTCATGTCTATATGGGGTTACACAAAGAAATGCCTCTATCCTTTCTACAACCAAACAACTTCTATTTCGCTTTGCAAACACACAGGGCAAGTTCTAGGCATCATGTACAACATACAATGTAAGTAAAAACCTCACACACACATGGCATGCAACTCATTTGGAGTCCGGTTTATCTACAAAGTCCTATCGATGTTCAAGCAAGCATTATTGTGCAATTTAAGGCATATTGAGATTCTACAATCAAGCTTAGAAGATACATTCTCAAGTTCAATTTACGCTTTTGCTAATGTGCATATTCGGGGTTACATGTTGCCCTTTTACCTCTAATCCTAAGAAAAAGAAAGAAAAAAAAATCTACCTAACCCGGTTCAATAAAACCTCTTGGAAAAGAACCGTGGTCAAAAGAAAAACCAAGGGGGAGATGATATACTACCTAGAAAAAGAAAATAAAAGAAAGAAAAATTCCTACGTGGACTACTTCCCTCAAGAGTACTTGTCCTAAATAGTCCGTCATCAGGAAGAGTCCTCTACTCATATTTTTGGATTTTTAAAATTTTTTGATTTTTTTTGTATTTTTATTATTTTATATTACTTGCTACACTAATATATACATTATGTACAAGATAAGTTTCCCACCCCACACTTAAAAGTATGTCATGTCCCCATGGCATAAATAAAAATGAAAGCACAAGAGGGGCAAGAAAACTTACCTGCGACTCACTCGGAGTCGGAGACGGTGGATGGGTCGACATGGCATGCTCTCCCAAGTGCTCTGAACCATGCCATAAACCTGTTCTCTGACCGGGCTTGCCTAGTGGACATGGCATCTAGCCGTGTGTGTAAGCCATCTACGGAAGTGCGTAGAGCAACAACCTCCTCCTCCATTAACCTCAACATAGGTCGTGTGGACTCAGATCTAGACATGCTTGCTCCACGAGGAGCAGACCTGGAAGGTCCAGCTGAATCCGTGGAGTGCCTGGCCCGGGCAACCGGTACAGGATCGTCCTCATCATCTAAGTCAATAGGGGTTGTGTCTCGTCCAACCCGGATAGTAGCAGCTCTAAATGGAGCTCTTGGTAGTAGCTCACCGTCAGCATCAGTAACTGGGGTGTGGTTGAGGAGACACAACGTAGTGACAAGATATGGGTAATAAAAACCCTTGGCAGTGAGGGATCCCCTCAATACCATCTCGTCACTAATGACTCGGGCAATATCAACATCCCGATGTGTTACAAAACACCAAGTCAAAACAGCCCTATTAAAGTTAACATCTGTGGTGTTACTTGAGGGCAAAATACGGTTGCAAATTATGGAGAACCAACATTTGGCAGTGTGTGTAAAACAGTTAGAGTGCAGAGTTTGATTTCTAATCCATACTGGTATGCCATCTACACATAAGGCCTCTATTAGCATGTCCCATGTGACACCGGGCCTATCATGGTAGTAATCAACATCACTAGTGTGTAATGGTAGGCGAAGTACCCGCCGAATAGTAGGAATATGAGCATTGACCCGCTTACCTCGGACGAAAACTTCTCTGACCATAGCATAAGGAGCATTGGCATAGAATTCTCAAACAAGCATCTTGTTCACCTTAAGAGGTGAGTCAAAGAGGAAATCCATCTCGCGCCTTCGAATCTCATCATAAATTTCTGGCTTCTCCGAGCGGATAGCTATCCTGTCAACTTCTACCTCCTGGAGCCACTTCTTGTTTGCTTTAATGTGAAATGCATTTTCGGCTTCTTCATCAGCAAACCTAGACTCGTCATAAGTCGGTTGTCTTGATGAACTAGCACCATGTCGTGCTCTCTTTGGGGCCATGATCCTGCACAATTAAGATAGCCAAAAAGTTTGTAAACCGTTAGTCACTGGAGGGCTACTCAGACTTCGCCATCCTTGAAAACTCACAATTGACCATTCTATTTGTGCAATTCCCTCATACTACTATATTAAAATTCTTTATCTAACTATTTTACCCATGCCTATTTGAGCACCCCATACTTAGTTCTTTGAACACTTCTAATAATACCCAATTGACTTAGTTCATCCCCAATAAACTACACCATTATCAATTCATGAGTTGGGCATTAGTTTTCCTAAACTTCATCAATACCCTATGAACAATTATAATGTGCCCAACTTAGCTTACTAATCAACATACATGGTGTTCATACTAATTTAGGTTTCCAATCATAACATTAGCATCCACAACCCAATTGAAAAACCCATAAACCAATTATCCACCAAACTTCAACTATATGCCAAGGTTCCTTAGTAAAAATTCATGGAAACATGTATAGTGCAAAGAAACCCACATCATATTCCAAAAAAATATACTAATCTAACAATATCTAATTATTTATACAAACTAAAAAATCAAAAACTATGAATAAACACAAAATAAGAGAGAATAGAAGTAGAGAAACTTACAATTAATACAATGAAGAAGTAATGGAGGAAGAATGGGGTGAATTGGAGAAGAGGGTTTTGGGAATTTTTAGAGAGAAGGAGGAGAGTTTTGAGTTAGAGAGAGAGAGGAATTGGAGAATGGGGGGGCGGCTGTTGAGTAGTTGTGAGGGAGAGGGGGAGTGCTTTTAGGGTTTTAAAGGGGGGAGGGAAAAGAAAAAAAAACAGTAATTTTCGCCGACCGCGGAACTGACCGCGACTGTTCCTGGCCGCAGACGCGGATGGACCGCGAACAGTCGAGATTCAGAGAGGTCATTTTTTCGCGGTTGGTTCGCGGCCGCGAATGGACCGCGAACAGAGAAAGTTCAGAGAAGGCATTTTTCCGCGGTTCATCCGCGGTCGCGGATGGACCGCGGACAGTGCTCCTCTCTGAAAAAATTTCGACTGTTCAGCAAAAATTTGTGTTTTTTCTTATATTCCTTTATTACTTACTACTAAGATAAAATTACTTACAACATGTTCGTGGGTTGCCTCCCACATAGCGCCTGATTTAACGTCGCGGCACGACTCAACTTAGCGCATTTTACGGCTCGCTAGACCTTTGAGGTTCATCCAACCGCAACTCTACCTTGTCCTTCATGTCATCCAGGCCTAAGTATTGTTTCAACCGCTGTCCGTTTACCTTGAATGTACGTGATCCATCCATAGTTTGAATTTCCACAGCTCCTGACTCAAATGCCTCAATTACCTTGAAGGGTCCTAACCACCTTGATTTCAATTTACCTGGGAACAGTCGTAATCTTGAATTGTATAGTAGTACTTTGTCCCCGTTTTTGAAGGTACGCTCAACGATATTTTGATCATGGATCCACTTCATCCTCTCTTTATACAATCTTGTATTTTCAAATGCTAGATACCGAAATTCTTCTAGCTCATGCAATCCAGTCAACCTTGCTTTACCTGCTTCATCCAAGTTGAGATTCAATTGTTTCAGTGCCCACCACGCTTTATGTTGTAATTCAACCGGTAAGTGACAAGCTTTTCCGAACACCAATTTGTAAGGAGACATGCCAATGGGTGTTTTGAATGCTGTTCTATATGCCCATAGTGCATCATCAAGCTTCCTGGACCAGTCGGTTCTTGTGGCGTTCACTGTTTTAGTTAGTACACTTTTTATCTCCCTGTTGGAGACCTCAACTTGTCCGCTAGTTTGCGGGTGATATGGAGTAGCCACACGGTGTTTAACATCATACTTGGCCAATAATTTCTCAAAAGCTCGGTTGCAAAAGTGTGCCCCCGTCACTAATGATATCCCTTGGAGTCCCGAACCGGGAGAAAATATTCTTCTTCAAAAATCCCACTACCACCTTAGCATCATAGGTGGGTAATGCTGCAGCTTCCACCCATTTGGACACGTAGTCGACTGTAACAAGTATGTACTTATTGCCGTATGAGCTAATAAAGGGCCCCATGAAATCTATTCCCCGGACATCGAACACTTCCACTTGCTGGATTGGATTCATTGGCATCTCATGACACCGAGAGATGTTCCTGGTGCGTTGACATTCGTTGCAACCTTTCACCCACAAGTGTGCATCCTTAAACACCGTCGGCCAATAGAAATCGGCCTCGAGTATTTTGGCAGCTGTACGTATTCCTCCAAAGTGACCGCCATATGCTGAAGCGTGACATGCCTGCAAAACAGAAGATTGTTCTATCTCGGGGACGCATCTCCGAATCATGTTATCAAGACATATCCTAAACAAATATGGTTCATCCCAATAATAATACTGACTTTCACGAAAAAATCTTTTCCTCTAGACCGATGATAGGTCATAAGGAACAATGCCACTGGCTAGATAATTGGCATAGTCAGTATACCATGGAGCTTCCAGGAGAGTGGTGGTGAGCAATTGCTCATCTGGAAAGGTTTCCGGAATTTCCCCACTCTCTTTGACAAGTTCAGCTCCTTCAAGTCTTGACAAATGGTTAGCTACTTGATTTTCAGTACCTTTTCTATCTCTGAATTTCGAGGTCGAACTCTTGGAGAAGCAACACCCAACGAATTAGGCGTGGCTTAGAGTCCTTTTTATCAATTAAATATCTTAAAGCTGCATGGTCCGTGTATACGATTACCTTTGATCCTATGAGATAGGACCGGAATTTGTCGAATGCAAACACAACCGCTAGCATCTCCTTTTCCGTCACTGTGTAGTTTAGCTGTGCTCCACTCAGAGTTCTACTTGCATAGTATATTGGATGCATCGGCTTGTCTTTCCTCTGGCCCAGCACTGCCCCCACTGCATAATCACTTGCATCGCACATTAACTCGAACGGTTGCTCCCAATCTGGGGCAATGATGATGGGTGCTGTGACCAGCCTCTTTTTCAGCTCCTCAAAAGCAATCCTGCAATCGTCAGTAAAAACAAAAGGATGATCTTTCTCAAGTAACTTACATAGAGGGTTTGATATTTTGGAGAAGTCTTTAATGAACCTCCGGTAAAAACTGGCGTGTCCAAGAAAGCTTCTTATGGCCCTGACGGATGTTGGTGGAGGTAACTTTGCAATGATATCAACTTTAGCACGGTCTACCTCAATGCCTTTGCTTGAAACCCTGTGCCCAAGTACTATACCTTCTTGTACCATAATATGGCACTTCTCCCAGTTTAGCACTAAATTTGTTTCCATGCACCTTTGTAGTACTCTAGTCAGATTGGCAAGGCATTCATCAAATGAATTCCCTACCACTGAGAAATCATCCATGAACACTTCCATAATGTCTTCCACCATGTCGGTGAAAATAGCCATCATGCACCTTTGGAAAGTGGCAGGTGCATTGCATAGTCCGAATGGCATCCTCCTGAAGGCGAAGACACCATAAGGGCATGTGAAGGAGGTCTTCTCTCTATCTTCGGGGGCTATGGAGATTTGATTGTACCCCGAGTATCCATCAAGAAAGCAAAAGTGGGACCTCCCTACCAACCTGTCAAGCATTTGATCAATGAAGGGAAGTGGGAAGTGATCTTTGCGGGTGGCTAGATTCAACTTCCTGTAGTCCATGCATATTCTCCATCCGGTGACAGTTCTTGTTGAAATCAATTCATTGTTGTTGTTTTTCACTACCGTCATGCCTCCTTTCTTTGGCACACATTGGACCGGGCTAACCCAGCTGCTTTCTGAGATTGGGAAGATGATTCCCGCATCTAGCCACTTTATTACTTCCTTCTTCACCACTTCCTTCATGTTGGGGTTCGGCCTTCTTTGATGTTCCCTGGAAGGTTTGTGTCCATCTTCCAGGAGAATTTTATGCATACAATAGGCTTGGCTGATCCCTTTTATGTTTGCTATGGTCCACCCGATGGCAGTCTTGCATTCCTTGAGTACCTGTATAAGCTTTTGGGCCTGCACATCTAACAAGCTAGATGAGATAATAACAGGTAACGTGGAGTTAGGACCTAGAAATTCATACCTGAGATGCGATGGTAGTGGTTTAAGTTCAAGCTTCGGTGGCTCTTCTATGGATGGCTTTGCTGGTGGGCTTTCTCTTTTCTCTAAGTGTAGAGGTTTGAATTCGATCTCTCTCTGCCAGAATCCCTTGCCTTCCAGAGATAATACCCATTCGGCCAAACTTTCACCGTTTACCTCTTCCATGTTCATCGGGCATGCTTGAAGTGGATCTTCAATAGTCAATTCTGCATCGTCGGTCTCCACTATCACATCAACCGCATCAATGAGAGAGCAATTTGCGAACTCACTAGGGCGCCTCATGGATTTTTTCACATTGAAGATGATCTCCTCATCATTCAACCTCATCTTGAGTTCCCCAGTTTCACAATCAATTATGGCTCTCCCGGTGGCTAGGAATGGTCTTCCCAAGATTATGGGAATTTCTTCGTCGACCTTGCAATCAAGAATAACAAAATCGGCGGGAAACACGAACTTCCCAACCTGGATTAGCACATCATCTATAATACCAAATGGACGCTTAACCGTCATGTCAGCAAGCTGTAAAAGCATAGAGGTGGGTCTGGCTCTCCCAATACCTAACCTCTTATAGACAACTAAGGGCATGAGATTAATGCTTGCCCCCAAATCACACAAGGCCTTAGTAAATGCATAATTCCCTATAGTGCATGGGATGGTGAAACTACCTGGATCGGATAGCTTCTCAGCAATGGGTCTAGAGACCACTGCACTACAAGTCTGGGTAAGTGTAACTGTGGCCAAGTCTTGGAAATCAAATTTCCGCGACATTAAATCCTTCATCATCTTAGCATAACCAGGCATTTCTTTTAAAGCTTCAATTAATGGAATGTTTACCTGAATTTGCTTGAGCATGTCGAAGAACTTTTTGTATTGTTCCTCTTTTTGGTGTTTGGCCAGCCTTTGGGGGAATGGTGGTGGAGGCCTCTTCTTCCCGGTGATTTGGGATTTTTCTTTTTCTATTGCTTTCTCATCAATCTACTGCTCTACTTTTTCAGCTACTTTCTCCGTTCCCTATTGTGCTTCTTTATTTTCAGCAACTGGCTGGACTGTGACTTTTGTCAACCCTGTGGATTCATCCAGTTCAATGGGCAATGGAGTAGGTGTCTCAGCCTGTCTGTCAATTTTCTCACTTTCATTCTCATCATCAAGATCTCTACCGCTTCTCAGAGTCACTGCCATTATTTGCTTTGGGATTTGGTCCTTTGGATTTGTTTGTGTATCTGCAGACAATGTCCCTTGAGGACGATTGTTGAGAGACATAGCAATTTGACCCACCTGTACTTCAATATTCTTGATGGCGGCATCATGTGCATCTATCCTCTCGTTTGTCTTAGCATTTGACCCAATTACCTGCTGCATCATAGCTTCCAACCTTGCAAACCCATCGTCATGCCTGCCCCCATGTGGTGGTGGAGGTGGATGATATCTCTGCTGTTGATTGCCGAAATTCTGAGGTCTAGGATATGGAGCCATGTTGTGTGGTGGCCTCATACCTGCTGCATTAAATTGTGGCTGGGGAGGTCTATACTGCATTGGAGCATGTTGGCCCCAGTTTTGATTACCTTGTCGCCGTCCTCCATAGTTAGCCACATAGTTCATATCCTCATGCGGGTGATGATGTTCTTGGTCTGCAGCCCATGGATTACCTATGGGTTGGCTAATGCAGGATGTGCATAAACCACCATTGGTAGTATCAACAATGTGAACCTGCTGCTTGACCCCCGATTCTTCCACCTTCTTTGTTAGGATGCTCATTTGTGTCAATAAGGTTGCCATGTTCTCCTCCAGAGTGTTGGATGGATCCAGAGGTACAGAGTGTACCACTGGTGTGATAGGAGCATTCTTGGACGTTCACCCGGAATTTTGAGCCATCTTGTCTAGCAAATTTTGGCCCTCTCTCCAAGTCTTGCTCAGAAAAGCCCCACCTGCTGAAGCATCTACAATATTCTTCATACTATCTTAGAGCCCCATGTAGAACCTTTGACCCAACATCTGCTCGGGAATCCCATGGTGAGGACACATAACAAGCATACCCTTGAATCGGCCCCAAGTTTCATGTAATGTCTCCATTGGTTTCTGCTTGAAGCTCACAATCTCATCAATTTGTTGAGTTGTCTTGTTATGTGGATGAAACTTGTTGTGGAATTGTTTGACTAACTCATCCCAAGTTGCAATGGAGTTTATTGGGAGTGAGTTTAGCCATATATGTGCTTCTCCTGTAACTGAGAACGGAAAGAGTAATAATCTGATAGCTTCCGGAGTTACATTCGGTTGTCTTTGTGTCTTGCATATTGATAGAAAGTTCTTGAGGTGCTGCTGTGGATCTTCGACCTGAGACTCAAAGAAAAATCCCTTATTTTGCAACAAGTGAAGCATGTTGTTAGTAATCTGGAAAGACTCAGCTTGAATTGCTGGCACAACGATGGCAGTTGCCAAATTATCCGCTGTGGGTTGTGCCCAATCGAACAATGCACCTTCTTGTGCCTCCTGTGCCTCTTGCATATTTAGCCCGGCTTGCTGGTTTTGAGCGTTTATGTCACCCATGTCGAAGTCTAGTTTGATTGGTTGTTGAGTTTGTTGAATTTGTTTGATGGCTTTGTTACGTGCCCGGAAGGTTTGCTCGGGGTCTGAGAGTCCTTCAATTAGTTCTCCAGTCCTTGCAGATTTTCTAGGCATGCACCTGAATACCCAAATCAACAAACGTCAAAATATTCAATGTAGAGTGTAGAAAGGACCTGAATACACAAGAATCTTGAAGTTCTGGCAATGACAATTGATAATTCCGTTAATTCCCCGGCAACAACGCCAAAATTGATTCACGTCCAAGCAACGATCGTAGTCAATATAACTTGGTTTAATAAGTCCAAGATCGATCCCACGGAGAATTAACCTATCAATCACAACTTTCACAACCCAAGAGTACTTACGAATCAAGTTCCCAAAATTTAGAATATATTTGTGTATGATTTTCGAATACCTAGTTTTGCAAGAATTAAGAATACTTAAAAGAAAGAATTGAATGTTGAATAAAATAATATGAAGAAAGACTAAGGTGTTGATTTCCCCTATTGATGGAATCCCTTATCGTTATGTTCATACAAATTGTTAATATATACTATCAATCATGAACGCTATGTGTATCGTAACCCTCTCCCGAGCAATTACAATAATTTACTAGTGCACTCTCCCGAGCTACCCTAGCTAGCTTTAATTTGAATAATTCACTTTAGATTGCACCCAAGACTTCGTTATTCCTAACCCCGTCTTTACGCCTAAAATTATAGATTCCTCTAATAACCTAGGTGTGGTGTTGTTCAACAATAAACCTAAATATGCACTCTTTTCCAAGTTATGCACACTAAATAGGCACAACTAATTGGGGATCCTACCAATTAACTACAATAAGAATGAAGTTGAACAAATAGAAATCTAAGTCACAATTTGTAATCACATAAATGATAAGTTCATCACTCAATAGGTTCCATCAAAACCTTAGAATAGAATTTAGCTACTCATGCTTGAAGAAACAAAAATAATAATTGAATTCATAAAGAAATACTTGATATAAAATAAAAGAAAGAGTTTGAGAGGAATCTCTCCTACTAAAACCTTGCAAAAGTATTGAAGAATTAAAGTACATGCCTCTATGAGGCAAACTAGGAGTTTATATAGAGGTTTTAGGGCTTAAAAACTAAGTTTGAGTCCAACTGGGATTACTGTCGCTGGGCCTTCCGCGGTTCGTTCGCGGCCGCGAGCGGACCGCGAACAGTCAAACTTCAGAGGCCTTCATTTTTCGCGGTTCATCCGCGGCCGCGAGTGAACCGCGGATGAACAGGACTTCTGATTCTTCACTGCTGCTTCCAGGCCTCTTCACTTTAGCTCTTCTTTTGGCCTTTTCATCAACCTAGGACTCCAAAATAGCTCTTTATGGCATCCAATATATCACATGTACCTGTAAGACACAATCGAACACTAATCAAAGCATTTTGTCCTCATAAACAACATTAATTCCATAACAAAGTGTGATTATTTAGGGTATAATTATAATCAAATTCACCTATTATCAACACCCCACACTTAAACCTTTGCTCGTCCTCGAGCAATCGTTAATCACACTTTAGGCCAATTAACAAAAATTTGTCTCCCCCAAAGTATGTCACAAAAGCTATTATACATGAACAACTTAAGATATGCATAATCTTTTACTTAACCGTAAACTCTCATGCCAGCACATTATTACTTACTTTACTTATTATCAAAAACTTGCAAATTTACCTTCTTCCTCTTGAATTACATGCCCTTACCATATTTATTGAGAGAAGTTCCCACACATAAACAATGAAGAACATGGAACTTATAAATATCGGAAAATTCACTCACTCTTCACTTTAGCTCTTATTTTGGCCTTTTCATCAACCTAGGACTCCAAAATAGCTCTTTATGGCATCCAATGTGTCACATGTACCTGTAAGACACAATCGAACACTAATCAAAGCATTTTGTCCTCATAAACAACATTAATTCCATAACAAAGTGTGATTATTTAGGGTATAATTATAGTCAAATTCACCTATTATCAACTATGACTTTAGTTCCTACTAGGTAGGATCTAAACTTTTCAAATGCCCATACTACTGCCAGTAATTCTTTCACTGTGACAGTGTAATTCATTTCAGCGGGATTTAGAGTTTTGCTCGCATAATGAATGGAGTAAAACATTTTCTCCTTCCTCTGTCCCAACACATCACCAATGTCTATGTCACTTGCATCACACATTAATTCGAAAGGCAATTCCCTATCTGGAGAAACAATGATTGGTGCAGAGACCAATTTTCTTTTAAGCTCTTCAAATTCCTTCAGACAAGCATCATCAAACTTGAATGGTGTATCTTTCTTAAGGAGCCTGCAAAGAGGAGATGAAATTTTTGAAAAATCTTTAATGAATCTTCGATAAAATCCTGCATGGCCTAGAAAACTGCGTATGCCCTTAATAGATATGGGTGGGGGCAATTTTTCAATTGCTTCCACTTTTGCCTTGTCTACTTGCAATCCGTTTTTGGACACTTTGTGTCCTAGGACAATACCTTCTCTTACCATGAAATGAACATTTTCCCAGTTTAGGACCAAGTTAGTCTCTTCACATCTGGCTAGCACTTTATCGAGGTTCGTTAAACATTTTTCAAAAGAACATCCAAAAATAGAGAAATCATCCATAAATACTTCTACAAACCTCTCGACCATATCAGTGAAAATGGCCATCATACACCTTTGAAATGTCGCAGGTGCATTGCAAAGACCAAATGGCATTCTCTTGAATGCATACGTGCCATAAGGACACGTAAAAGTGGTCTTTTCTTGGTCCTCTGGGGCTATAGTAATTTGATTGTATCTAGAGTAACCATCCAGGAAGCAGTAGTATTCCTGGCCAGCCAATCTATCAAGCATTTGGTCCATGAATGGGAGAGGAAAGTGGTCCTTCCTGGTGGCATTATTCAATTTTCTATAGTCAATGCAAATTCTCCACCCAATAACAGTTCTTGTTGAGATTAAATCATTATTCTCATTAACTATCACAATTATTCCTCCTTTCTTAGGGACACATTGCACTGGACTCACCCATTTGCTGTCAAAGATAGGGAATACAATACCTGCATCAAGCCATTTGATCACCTCTTTCCTTACCACTTCTATCATGTTGGGATTTAGGCGACGTTGGTGTTCTATACTTGGTTTGTGTCCTTCCTCCATTAGGATTTTGTGCATGCAAAAAGTAGGACTGATACATTTGATGTCCGACATTGTCCACCCAATGGCTCTCTTGTGCTCTCGCAATACACTCAGCAATTTTTCCTCCTACAATTTAGATAAATTAGAATAAATGATAACATGCAATGTATCAGAACTACCCAAATAAGCGTAATGCAAGTGAGATGGGAATGGTTTAAGTTCCAATTTCGGGGCTTCCTCAATTGATGGCGTTAGAGGAGGTCCATGTGGCCTGTTTAACGGTTCAAAAGGATATGTCCCTTGCAAGTATGCACAAGATGTATCAAGGATGTACATTATCTCCTCAACCTCTTCATCAGTTGCCAAATTATCAAACATCGTAAGTGCTTTCTCTAACGAATCGTTGAGATACACACTTGGATCATGATTTTGTTCATCATTCTCAATCAGTGATATCATAGAAAGTTCCTCATATTGACAGGGAAGTTGGATTGCTTTGTAGACATTGAACACCGCTTCCTCGTCATCTACCCTCAAGATCATCTTTCCTTCTTTCACTTTGATAATTGCATCACCAGTAGCTAAGAGAGGTCGCCCTAATATGATTGGAACCAATTCATCAGCTTCATAATCAAGAATAATAAAATCAGCAGGGAAGATGAATTTTCCAATTTTTAGCAACACATCTTCAATCACCTCTTCAGGGTGTGCTACAGACCTGTCAGCCAACTGTAACATCACAGTAGTTGGTCTCGGAGCTCCGAGACCCAATTGCCTGAATAATGATAAGGGCATCAAATTTATGCTTGCCCCCAAATCGCAAAGAGCCCGGCCGACATCAATATCACCAATACACACAGGAATTGTAAAGCTGCCTGGATCTTTAAGCTTTTGAAGAAGCTTATTTTGGACCCTGGCAGTGCACTCCTCAGTAAGTGCAACTGTCTCATATTGAGTCAATCTTCTTTTGTGATCCACTATATATTTAATGTACTTAGCATACTTAGGAATTTCACGAAGTACATCAACAAGTGGAATGTTTAATTGAACCTGGCTCAACATAGACAAAAATTTACTGAACATGCGATCATCATTCTTCTTTTGAAGTCTTTGGGGAAAAGGTGGAGGTGGCCTTGGGACTTCCACTGCTTCAAGACTTTTAGTAGTCTTCTTTGGATCATTTGTCACTTTAGGGATCAACTCTCCCTCAGGCACAAATTTATCTTTCTTTTTCTTTGAGACTTCCTCAAGTTCTTTCCCGCTTCTAAGTGTTATAGCACTTACCTGTGGGTTCTTTTCTGTATCACTGGGGAGAGCTCCTGTAGGTCTAGTATTTTGGTTCATTTCTATCTGCCCCATCTGCCTCTCAAGATTTCTGACATCAGTCCTGAGCTGCTGATTGTCAATCAACAACTTTTTCAATAAATCATTTGTGCTCTCTTCCAATTGCTGAGGTGGTCTCTGAGATTGGTTAAAACCCTCTTGCGATCTTTATTGATTTTGATTCTGCTGATTTCTATCCCACGAGAAGTTAGGATGATTCCTCCAATTTGGATTGTAGGAATTTCCATATTGTGCATGCTGATTTGGTGGGCCTCTATTTTGCTGTCCCACATAATAGATGGATTCCGGATTCGTAGGGCACATATCACTTGTATGGCTATCACCACACATTTCACAGCAAATAGTCATCTATTGTACCTGTTGCATGGGTTGTGGTTGTTGCATTGTCATCCTTGTCATCTGGTTGGATAGCCTTGCAATTTCAGCTCTCATTGCCGACACATCATCAAGCTCAAGTAACCCTGCTGATTTTTGTTTCAATGCCTTTCTGGAATCTCCATCACCATGCTAATTATTGTTATTTGTAGTGAATGTATTCAGCAAGTGTTGGATTTCAGTGTAGGATTTGGCCATGCAACTTCCTCCACACGCGGAATCAAGATTCATCTTTGAAGCTTCATCTAATCCATCTACAAAAGTGTGAGCTAACACCTCGTCTATTTGGCAATGATGAGGACAGTCTCTAAGCAGCTTCTTGTACCTTTCCCATGCTTGACGAAGTGTCTCGCCAGAGCGTTGTTCAAACCCAAGAATTTGACTCCTAAGCATCTTTGTCTTCTTGGTAGGAAAGAATTTAATTAAGAACTTCCTTGCTAGATCATCCCATGTGCGGATTGAATTTGATGGCTCCTTATTTAACCACTCTTTAGCTTCCCCAAGCAGAGAAAAGGGGAAGAGTGTCAGCCTTACATAGTCCTTGGAAACATTCGGATAATTGTAAGTATCCGTAATTTCCAAAAAATTCTGAATATGTCTTTGTGGATCTTCATGAGGTAGACCCACAAATTGCCCTGTAGATTGAATCAGCTGCACCATATATTGTTTCAACTCAAAGTGCCCAGTAATATCAGGCTTCACAATAGCCTGAGTCATATTAGCCAGACTGGGTCTTGCGGCTTCAATCACCGCTCGTTCCTCATTTCCTGCCATCATTGTTGGCTGTGGTTGAATTTGAATGTTCAACTCTCCTTCTGTTTTATATTGAGCTTCCCACTCTCTCCTTGTTCTATGAATTGTTCTTTCAATTTCAGGATCAAATGGAAAGAGATTGTTTGTGCTTCTGCTCCTCCGCATTCAAGAGAAGAACCTGTATAACACAAACAAATAGATGAAAATTTCTTTTTATATTTTCTATTAACAACTACAAAATAGTAAAACGGTCAAGGAGCTAATTTCAAATTCCCCGGCAACGGCGCCAAAAACTTGTTGCGACCAAAACACTCACGCAAGTGTACGTGATCGACAAGTAGTATAGTAATAAGTAAAGTATCGTTCCCACGAGGAATTTTTATTAACTTGTTGACTGATATTAATTTAACTAATTCTTAATTTATGCTATATCATTCGAAAATATATAAGAGCCACTTTATAATACACTTAATAATTTCACAATTATTCAAGATAAAATTACTACAACCAATTCACAATATTTTTATAATAATATGGACGAATATATTCCAGGGTCATGGACTTGCTAGTAACCTTGCTATTTTTCTAACTTATAATTGATTTATTTAAAGTTATCCGGGTTATTGATTATAAGGTTAATAATATTCATAAGAATCTTTCGAGTTATTATGAATCTATCCAAGTTAAATCAATACCTATATGTCTATGGTATTAATATTAACAAGAATGCATTTACAACTCTTATTTTTCAACCAAACAAGGCAATTAAGTATATGTCTATCTTAATTGCAAATCCTTCACCCGATGCCCGAGATTCAAATCTTGTTCTATTTGATTTTATATGCAACCAAGAATTTTCTTTGTCAAGTTTAATTCAAAGTTCGTAAATAATATTTCACTGTTAGCTACGCAGTAAAATAATTAAGATCAAAATCAAATAAACAACACATATCAATAACTTCAATAAAATCAATCTATGCTTCAAATAACAAGATCAACTAACATCCATGACCCTAGAATACTAGAGTGTTTAGCTACTCATGTTCATACTAAATTCAACAATATTAATATCTAACATACTACAAAGAAAAATACAAGATGAAAGTTTAGATGAACTCTTTATATTGTTGCTCCCAAGTCTTGATCTTCAACTCCTTCTTTGGCTTCAAGAACACTCTCAATGGTTTTTCTCTCAAAATCTTCTCTCTAAGATGAATAGTGTAATTCCACTCTACTCAATAATGCATAAAATCTGATCTTCTCCATAATAAAAGGTTGTATTATTTAACTTTGAGTGGAACTATATGTCTTTCCATTTTTAACCTTAGAAAAATCATTTTAACCGGACCATGTTGCGCGAAGTACTGCGCGAAGTGGTGCGCGAAGTGCAGACTTCGTGCATCCGCAGTCCAATTAATTCCTCATATGCGCGAAATGGTGCGCGAAGTGGTCACTTCGCGCACCTGGGAGAATTTCTCATTAATTCTTGTTTCTTGATCGTAAAGACTCAACTCCGAAGGATTGTTTTTGCTCCAAAATTGTACCATAACATTTCCAATTGTAGATATAAGATCCTTTTTCTGCAAAGTGTACAAATCACAAATTAAAAGCTTATATCTTATCAAATTCATAAATTATGTTATTGGATTATAATTAAATGGACGCATAAATAATGGCTAAACTACTTAGTTTTCGCCTATTATCAACACCCCACACTAAATTCATTGCTAGTCCTCGAGCAATCATCATAGTTAACCTTTTGAGCCTTAAACCTGTTCTTTGATAACCCTATAATGTTCATAATATATATGTTGAATAAGTACATTGTTGAACCTTACCTCCTAGAAGCACTCGAATTGTTAATGAATATGCAAAAGTAAAAGTGTGGGGTGAGGGAGTAGTGAAAAAAGGAAATCAAGAATGAATGGTAGAGTTGGTGAACTGGCATATATATACTTCTAATATATATATATATATATATATATATATATATATATATATATATATATATATATATATATATATATATATATAG
Organism: Nicotiana noctiflora; assembly: GCA_032618575.1. NCBI lineage: Eukaryota > Viridiplantae > Streptophyta > Magnoliopsida > Solanales > Solanaceae > Nicotiana > Nicotiana noctiflora. The sequence goes on along the minus strand of JASVEL010004447.1, from coordinate 562,889 downwards.
AATGAAGCCAGTTGCACCTAAAAGAAAAGTGAGATTACAAGTAAATCAAAAGGTGGAAGAATGGTTAGGGTGAGCATAAAGGTAAGACAAAAAGGAAGTTTGGTTTAAAAGAAGTGCTTAGGCAGGTTAGCCACTATATCCAAAAGTATCCTACCCATCCCATAGCCTATATTACAACCCTTAAAGACCTCTTGATCTTTGACTGAATGGATCGATTAGTAGAGTATTACACTAGGGGCAAGCTTATGATGTGTCTGTGTGCATGTGAATGCTCTTTGCTGAGAGTGAGTGAATTCTTTCTATATATAGTTCCTTGTTGTAAATTTCATGTGTGTGGGAACTTCTCTCAGACTTTGTATTGTGAGGGAATGTAACTCAGGAAGAAAAGGTAAGTCTTCAAGTCTGTTAGAGTAACTAGAGTAAGCAATAATGTGCTTTGGTATGAGAGTCTGCAGTTGAGTAAGGATTGTGCACTACTTAGGTTTAATCATGGATTGTAGCTTGTGTGATGTATTTTGGGTAAAGACATTGAGAATGTAGGCCTAGAAGTGTGATTAAATTTGCTCGAGGACGAGCAAAGGTTTAAGTGTGGGGTGTTGATAATAGGTGAATTTTACTATATTCATACCCTAAATAATCACATTTTAAAGTTGTTTTGATAATATATATAATGACAAAATGCTCTTATTAGTGTTTTTCATGAACTTTAGGTACAAAATGGTTAAGAAAGCTTAAAGAGCAATTTTGGAGTCAAAAGTAGATGAAAAATGCCATTTATGCAAAAATCATTAAAAACCACGCAGAACAGTCCTGAAGATTCAGAGAATGTGTTCTACCGCGGTTCCACAACGACCACGGCGTGGTTGAAGCCTGTTGAAAAAATGAAGATTCAGAGAGTTGATTTCACCGCGTTGTTCAACAACGACCGCGGCGGAACAGCGGTGACATGCTTAAACTTATGGGACTAAAGTGTAAAAATGGGATTTTTATGACCTAAACCCTATATAAAACCTTAGGATTCACCCAAAGGAGGCAAGCATTGTATTTTTGAGTACTTTTGCAAGGAAACTAGTGTGAGAGAATTCTCTAAACATATCTCTTACTTTTCTTTTTGAATTTTCATCATGAATTCTATTCTAGCTTTTGTTTTCATAGTTATGAGTAGCTAAATTCCTATCTAAGGTTTTGATGGAACCTATTGGTTGATGAACTTCTGATTTATGTGAATACAAATTGTTAGTTAATCTCTATTTGTTCAACTTCGTTCTTGTTGTAGTTAATTGATAGGATCCTCAATTAGCTGTGCCTATTTAGTGTGCAAAACTTGGAAAAGAATGCATATTTAGGTTATTGTTGAACAACACCATTCCTAGATTATTAGAGGGATCTATAATTGCGGGTTTAAAGGTGGGATTAGGAATAACGAAACCTTGGGTGTAATCTAAAGTGAATTGTGATAATTAAAGCAAGCTAGTGTAACTCGGAAGAGTACAATAGTAAATTATTGTGATCATTCGGGAGAGATTTACGGTAGGATTATTGTTCACGATTGATAGAGAGATATTGATAAATTTGTATGAGTATAAACATAAGGGATTCCATCAATAGCGGAAATCATTACCTTAGTCTTTCTCATTTTTGTTTACAACATATTTAGTTATTTTTCCAGTTATTTAGTTATTTGCAAAAGTAGTTATTAAGAAACACTCAAAAGGATATTTGAATATTTAGGAAGCTGATTCGGAAGATTATTGAGTTTTTAAGATCGTAGTTGGTAGTTTAACTCTCTGAGGAATATCTATGTACCTGAAGTTACTCCCTCCATTTTAATTTATGTGAACCCATTTGACTAGGTACGAAATTTAAAAAAAGAAAAAAAACTTTTGAACTTGTGTTGTAAAATGAGACACATATATTTTGTGTACCTATAAATCATTCCATAAAGATAAATTATTTTCAACAGGAAAATGGCTTATTATTTTGGGCATGAATTTAAAAAAATATGTTCACATCATATCATATCATATACTATACTCATTCACACTATATACATTTGATTTCCGTAACACATACTACAGAAAATGACTAACTAATTAAAATAAACAGCAACCATGAAAAATATATGCGAGAAGTGCGCTTGTCGATCCAGTTTGATTGTGATAATAATCCATAAGAAATGAAATCCTAAGGCTGTCAGCCTGTTACTTCACATAGAAACATCATTCTCCGAGGTCCAATGAACATTGAAGTGTCAATAATACAAGATGCCGGATGGAATTATGAAGAAATTGCCTTGTGATTTGGTTATTTTTATGTTTTTAAGGCTTCCAGTGAAATCTTTATTGCGATTTAAATGCGTATCTAAAACTTGTTACACACTCTTACAATCCTCCACATTTATTAATCTTCATCTCAATCGCACTACAACAATGAAAGATGAAATCATCCTCCTTAAGCGCTCTTTCAAAGAAGATATTCAGCTATATAAAACATTATTTTCTTTTCTTTCTGGTGATGGTGATGGTTATCTTACTCCTATTTTTCCAGATCTTGATGTGCCTTTTATGACAGACACTAGCAGTATTATTTTTGATCAACTGATTGGCCCTTGCAACGGTTTGATTGCTTTGATGGATAGTCAGACTACTGCTATATTTAACCCGTCAACTAAAACTTATAGGTTGCTTCCTCCCAGTCCTTTTGACTGTCCACAGGGAGTCCATCGATACGTCAAATGTGTTGGGTTTGGCTTCGACTCTGTTGTTAATGACTACAAGGTCGTCACAATATCTGAGTTTCTTAAGGATGATAGTTACGGATATGTTCAAGTGGAAAAGGAAAATGTTGAGATTTATGAATTGGGTATTGATTGTTGGAGAGAATTGGATAATGTCGATAAACCGTTCCCTGTCATGCACTGGTTGCCTTGTTCTCAGATATTTTACCAGGGAACTTTTCATTGGATTGCTAACAGCGTATTGCTTTGTTTTAACATGAGCACTGAGATTTTTCACAATATGAGAAAGCCAAATACTTGTCCTAATTTTAGGAATGAACCATACCATAGCCTTGTCATCTTAAATGAGTCGCTAACCTTGATATCTTACCCCTCAGTAGTACCAGTAATTGATCCGGCAGAAGATTTGATAGAAATTTGGATGATGGAAGATTATGATGTATATGGGTCTTGGATTAAGAAATACACAGTTAGAGGTCTTCCTATTCAAATCCCATTAGCAGCTTGGAGATATAATTTATTGCTTTTTCAAAATAGAAGTGGCTGTTTGATGTTATATGATCTTAATTCTGAGGAAGTCAAGGGATTCAATTTGCACGGTTGTCACGAAAGCATGAGAGTTACAGTTTATAAGGAAAACCTGACTGCAATTCCAAAGGGATGCGAGAATAGTACACAAGTGCAGAAATTTTAGAGAAGGTATAACTCATCAACTTTAACTTGATATTTTGAAACTAATACTATCAAGAATATTTTTCATCGTTATGATTTTTAGTACTTCTTCTTGCTAAGTTAGTTACTTATGGCAAACGCATACCCTTCAAAATACTTCTTCATTGTGCTGCAAATAATGTAAGACATTTTAAATAGAGCCAATCTTTACATTTATTTTGACAGACATATGGATAATTCTATGTTTAGTTTTAACTGACTAAATCTATGGATTCAATTCACAAAATCCTTGACATTTGTGACGTGATCTGCATCAAATTTTGTAATTGCCATTTTTCGTTGCCTATAGCTTATGATAATTTTCGCACCTAAGAAACTGATATTTTATTGTTGAATTATATGTGTTTTTATGTTTAAAAAAATGTGCAATAAACATCATGTGCTGTTATAAAGAAACTCTGTATTATACCCAACCGTGACATCTCTCTAATCCGATGTCATATTGACACTATTTAATGAGTCACAATATTTATATATCTTCAATTTGGTAGTTAGATTCTCCCCTAATTCATAGTATAATGGGTGAAAAACTCGGCTAATTTTGACCTAAGTTTCCACACATTTATGAATGGTACTTGTGATGGCCTTTCATACTTTTGTTCCACAATCGCTCGACTTCAAAATATAACACAATTATATTTTCAACCCGAGCATAGAGTTCAAAACCTTTTATCTAAGAATCATTAACAGGGAAGAAAACCAAATTATGGCTGATAGATAGAAAACAACCCAATATCATCAAATACAGTGCAACCTCCCAAAGACCTGGGGTCATGAGTCTAGAGCTTCTACCAGAATATCATAATAATTCTGTAATACAAAAGAGGCTGAGTACGTAGAGTAGTCAAATGCAAGAATTAAAGGAGGAGTCAGGTCCTGCAGATGCCAGGTAGCTACCTCGACAAACTCCGGATAATAGCCCTGAAAAACAGCTATAAACTCAGCTCTTCCCTGAAGAACCTGGATCTGAAGACATGTATAATGACATTGAAGGCAAGAAATCCCAATATATAACAAAGTAAAGCTACAACAGTATTGTCTACACAAGTTTGGATCAAAGCACTTTCGCTTACTTCTCAAACAACCTAAATTATGCCAAATTATTCCACGGCAACGATGCCATTTTTGGTGACGTCCAAATCGACTGCTAAAAAGAAATAGATACGGTCGCAGCAATATAATTTACCCAACTATGAGTCGGGGTCGAATCCCACAGAGAATAATGTGTAGGCGATTAGGTATGTAAGAAAATTATCGCTAGTTATGCAATGCCAAACGCTAAGAATGGTGGTTGAAAGAGTATTTATACCTAAATGCGAAAATGTAAACTAACCTAGAAAGCAAGTAAAATGATCAATGGCTACAAGTATGGTTGCTTCGGGAATTACACTAAAGTGGTCATGGACTTGCTAGTAATCATGCTTCTTTTCATACTTATAATTGATTTATTGAACTATTCGGGTTGTTGATTATAAGGTTAATAATATACATAAGAATCTTCCGAGTTCTTATGAATCTATCCAAGTTAAATCAATACCTATATGTCTATGGTATTAATATTAACAAGAATGCATTTACAACTCTTATTCTTCAACCAAACAAGGCAATTAAGTATATGTCTATCTTAATTGCAAATCCTTCACCCGATGCCCGAGATTCAAATCTTGTTCTATTTGATTTTATATGCAACCAAGAATTTCCTTTGTCAAGTTTAATTCAAAGTTCGTAAATAATATTTCACTGTTGGCCACGCAGTAAAATAATTAAAACCAAAATCAAATAAACAACCCACAACAATAAATTCAATATATTCAATCTAAGCTTCAAATAACAAGATCATCTATTTAATACATAAGCACAACAAGGTATTTAATCCACACTTTAAACATGAATATTCCCATAAACAAGATTCAAGTGTTGGAAATAAATACTACACACTCAAATATTCAATACAAAGCAAGGAGATGAAGAAATAAACATAAATGGGTAAGAAAATCTTAACCACAAGCTTCAATCTTCAAGACCCAAGTGTGTGTGCAAAACCCTAGCTTCCAAAAATGTTCTCTCTAGTTCTAAGAACTGAAAATAAGCCAAAGATACTTTTACAAATGAGCCTAATCGGGTATTAAATGATTTGGGGATCAAAAAGTGTGAAATTCCATAATTGCCCATGCCTGAAGCACGTACTTCGCAATTGCCCATGCTACCAAATATGCCCAGAAAAGCCTGCATCCGCATTCTCAAACTATCTTCGCATTTGCGAAGATGACCTTTTTAATACACAGTTCGCATTTGCGAACATTCACTCGCATTTGCGAGGTATCACAATTTTCTGCACAGTTCGCATTTGTGAACATAACTCGCATTTGCGACGACTGCCCAATTCCTACTAAGTTCGCAATTGCGAACACTTCTTCGCAATTGCAAAGGAGTCCTTTTTATGCCTGTTTTCGCATTTCCCATGAATTGGTCGCATTTGCAAACCATGAAGGCATTGCCCAGAATTTCCTCTCTTTTTGGCTTCTTTTGACTTGTTTTCACTTGATTTCTTCACCATTACTTCTAAATCACATTCAGTCCTGTAGAATAGAAGTAAATAACATTAAATACATGATTTTATCACTTCAAACATAGCAAAAGTATAGGTTTAAAGGCAAGATAAGTTGGTATTTACCAACTTATCACACCCCCAAACTTGAACTATTGCTTGTCCTCAAGCAATGGAGAACGATAAAATCTCCTCCCAAGTGACTAAATCAACCTCATATCCTCAACACACCAAGCCAAAAAGAAAGTCTACTTTAATTACAAATGCATGACTTCGATTGGTACCAACAATTACTCCAAAGCATATGAATTATTGAGCACTTCACATAATCTTCATTATACTGCAAGTGCTCAAACACTAATGCAAATCAAAGTAGCAACCAAGTCATGACACTAAAACTTCAAAATTTTCCTCTATATCACAATCAACTTTCTTTGGTCATCTTATCAATTGAAAATGAGATTAGATTCACAACTAAATTTTCATGTGCCCTTACCTTCAAGAGAGGATCCCACACTCATAAATCTCAATTTAAATCAAAATTGGGATATCAAATGGAAAGAATTAACTCGCTCTCAAAAAGATGTTCAAATGCATACAAGTAGTACCATAGGCTTGCCCTTTATGTATTCCTCCACTAATGTAGACAACTTAGTTCAAAATTAATTAGGACTTAAAAGGTTGTAGTTTAGGCATTTGGTTAAGGTAAGGCACAATTTAAAGTGACTCAAAACTTTTCCAAGAACTACAAGATTCATAATTAAAGTTCACTTCCTTCAAAGATATTTTCCACCCTTTTTTCACTTTTCAATCCACACCTAGTCCTTTATTTACAATATATATATATATAATTTATATATATATATATATATATATATATATATATACATTTTTCTTTTCACAATCCAATCCACCAATTATTTTACGTACCTTTCGCCTTCTCAAATAAATTCCATATCACAACTTTCCCAACTTTCACCCCCAAACTTAGGCTTTTAGCCTACATAAACACTTTCAAGGTACTTTAGGGAAGTAGGGTGCCAAAAGATATAACATTTAAGAACAAAGGATTTAAGCATGTAACATGGTTGCCAAAGAATAAGGTTAAAGGCTCAAAATTGGTTGACTAGGGAAAATATTTAAGGGTAGGAAATTTAAAACATACTAGCGATCCAAGGAAGGCCTAATATCATTTTTCAAACTAAGTTAGTCTATAATTTCGCCTCAAAACACATTCCGGGCAAGTTCTAGACCACAAGTACTACAAAAGAACTTACAAATAAAACTCACCGCACATGGCACATGAAAACTCAAATGGAATACAAATCCACAATCCAATTAACACGAATGACTCAAGGAGGTTATATAGCATACAAGAAGCTATTTAGTGAATTAAAGAGCCAAAAATTGAATCTAAAAGGTCATGACATTTTCTTACTTCAATTGTTTTCTTTTTCAACAACACAAATTCATATTCCAAGGTTTAAATTATGTTGGTACCAAGCAAGTCACAACTTGGTCAATGGGCACCAACCCCAACTCAAACTATTCACGATCCCGATGTCGGGGGAAAATCTGGGTCGTGACACTAAATCCCTATAATTAATTTCAATAATTACCCGATTCAAGAAATGAAAAAAAATTTGGCATCCTTGGAAAAAGAACCATGGTATAAAGAAAACCAAGGATATCGCCACTAACACCAAGCATACTAAAATAAAATAAAAATAAAGAAAAGAAACAACAAAAACATTAAGAAGCTAATGAAAATCACGTACTAAACATACTACTTTCATCATACTAATACCACACATGATATAATAACTAAAAAAAAATCATAGTACTAATCTGCCAAATATCCGTAAAGAAGAAAATAAAACTATAGCAGTTCTACAAGAAGCCACCCCAAACAAAAGATATTGCATTATCCCCAATGCAACTAAACATGATATAGTAAAAGATGGTGGAAAGTGCTCCATGAATTCTGCATCAACTGCTCTCCTCACTCTCTGACTCAGACTCATCATCCTCTTCTTCTTCCTCGGGCCACTCTACAGGAGTATCATCAGGATCCACAGCTCTGCTCGATGGTAGCCGGTCCTGAGGCTTAAGGACCTTCCATATGCCCTTCACACCCTTCCACATGCGAGTAAAGAATTTATCTCTCTTCTTCACCCTTTTCACCATCTGGGTGTGTGACATTAACACCAAGCATACTAAAATAAAACTGCTATAAAGAAAAGAAACAACAAAAACATTAAGAAGCTAATGAAAATGACGTACTAAACATACTACGTTCATCATACTAATAACACACATGATATAATAACAAAAAAAAATCATAGTACAAATCTGCCAAAGAAGAAAATAGAATTATGGTGTCATGGTCCGAATAAATGTATTAGTAATTGTGGTGTCATGGACCCTTGGTAGTGATTTAAGTTTCAAAATGTAGAGAATTAATTTTTCCGAAAAATGTCAAATATGCGGTCAAGAATGCGACCGCAAACCTGACATGCGGACCGCATTCTTGCCGCAAAACGTTCCGGAGAGTTGCCCAAAATCGTGTCAAAAGTGCGGTCGATATGCGATCGCATGTCAAATCTGCGGTGCACTTTGCGACCGCAGAATCAACATGCGGTCCGCATAGTGACCGCATTCCTTAACGGAACCTGTGTAAAATTTGGGGCAATTCTGCGGTCACTATGCGGACCGCATGTTGATTCTGCGGTCGCATAGTGCACCACATAATTGACCCCGGCCCAGATTTTTGTAACATTTTGACCCGATCTCTTCTTTAATATAACACCTTTCTTCTTCATTTTATCATATCATCTCACCAAAATTAGAGAGAGAAGAGAGGGTTTTTAGAGAGAGAAGTTCTTCATCTTCAAAGATTGTTCCAACTACTTAATTCCAAGGGATTCTAGGGCAAGGATTCAACTTCCCCAATATTTTCAAGGTAAAAACCCTAACTATTTTCTTTGATTTTCAGTTTTAATTGGGTAAAGAGAGGTTTGCATATAATAGCTTTTGAAAATAGAATTTTTACACTCATGCATGATTATTGAACTTGATTTCTAGTAAAAGAAGTGAGTAGAAGTAAGAGTCTTCAAGAACAAGGTTGGCAAGAGTAGGATATCTTGGGTAAGCATAAAGTAGGAAGAAAACTCATCACCAGGTATGTATGGCTAATTTTGATTCTTGTGAAATCGCCTATATGTGTGAAGTTTGTTTGTTTCGTGTTAAATTGACAAATTGTGTGAAATTCGTGATGTTGTTGTTGGATATTCAAAGTTTGTTGTTGAGTTATGAGTGATGTAAAATGAGAGTTTAATTTGGCAAAAGAATTGTGAATAATGACTATGATGGCCTATATGGCACCTTGTGGAAAACAAACGAAACACTTGAGAATTGGTTTATTGTGGAAAGAGATGAAACACTTGAATTGTGGAAATATTGTAACATGGTTGTGATATTGAATTGAGAAGAAATTGAGAACATGAACCAATGTGTAAGTTGCTTATTTGAACTTGTTGAAATTGTGTGTAGTACCTTATCTGCCTGTTTGAAATTGTTGTGTTTTCAACTGTAAGGCGGGGTCGTGTTGCGCGCCGCAACGTGGTAAAATAAGGTTTGGGTTGGGGTGATAAGGGTGGCCGAGGTAATAAGGGTGGTCAGGGGCAATAAGGATGGAAAGCGATCGAAATCGCTATTGAAAATTGATACATAAATCAATAATGTGAAATTGTGAAAGGAGACAGCAGGAGAGTTTGCAACCTGTGGGGCACCGATTGCCCCTTTGTTTGACTACTTGTGCTTTACGTGATTGATTGGTTATTGTTAAATTGGTTGATTGTAGAAAGTGCTTTGTGTGAGAATTATTTGAAATGAGGAAAATGTGGAAACATGGTTGGTTGGCTTAATTGATTGTTGATGTAATTTAATGGCTTGAGTTTACTTGGGACAAAGTTTGTCCATACATACCAGTACAATTTAAGTGTACTGACGTCCCTTTTGCCGGGGGCGCTACATTCGTGTTATGATTGTAGGTGGATCAGTAGCAGGCACTTCAGCTCATCGGCAGTAGTATCCTTCTCCTTCCACCGCCCGTTTTGGTGAGCCCCTTTCTTCCTCGGGGCCTTGTGTGGTTCATGCCACTCGGTTTAGATTTCATTTTGGTTTTGTAAGGTATAGCCGGAGCCTTGTTACCGGCAAGTATTGTATTTCTCTTTTTGTATCCTAGAGGCTCTGTAGACATGTAAACTGTGGGACTCCAGTCCTATGTATATATATGGTGTTATGTCGGGCGTTGTAAAAATTGAAATCTTGTTAATGAATCACTCGTATCGTTTTATTTGTTTAATGTGAAATCAATTATGATTAGTAATATATTTGGTTAATGAGAAACGGTCAACACAGGGGTAACGCGTGGGAATGAAAGGCACCCAGGTCCGCTTGACTGGGGCAACCCGGTCAGGCGCCGGTCATGTTCCTCGATTTGGGGCGTGACAAACTTGGTATCAGAGCTTAAGGTTTTAAAGTGTCCTAGGATGTCTCGGAGCCGTGTCTAGTAGTGCCCTTCTTATAGGTGTGTTGTCGACCACATCATATAAGTAGGGGGCTACACGGGAATTTAGGAATTTACCTACTTCTTTGATAATCTATATCGTGCGGTAAAGTGCAATGTGGAGATATCTGTGTCTAATTCGTGCCTTGTTCCCAAATTTTCAGAATATGGCACCTAAGAAGAAGGCTAGACTCGGCCTTAGGGCCAATGCCGATCCAAGTGCAGCTGTTAATCATGTACCCGATGCCGTGGGAGAGAATGACCCACCAGTCCCGAATTTGCCTGGCCCATCCGTTCAAAACCCAAGTGTCCCTATTCCAGCTGCGGCAGAGGATGCCACCATTCCTCCTGCCAGGTGTTCCTGACTCAAATACAGTTCCCGCTTCGGGCTCTGGTATCTCTAATGAGGATCTGAGGGGAGCCATCCATATGTTAACACAGTTAGTGGCTGCCCAGGCCCAGAGATCCCATGATGCCCCTGCATCCTCCAGCGGACAGGGAGATTCCTTTGGCTCCAGAGTCCATCAATTCTTGCGATTGGCCCCTCCGGAATTTTCAGGCACCGATCCAGAGGCTGACCCACAGGAATTCCTTGATGAGATATACAAGACCCTCAGAGTGATGAAGGCTACAGATATAGAGGGGGTAGAGTTGGCCTCTTACAGGCTGAAGGGAGCGGCACGTTCATGGTTTGAAATGTGGGAGGATTCCCGTGAGGAAGGGGGCCCTCCGGCCAGATGGGATGAGTTCGTGGATGCATTTATGGATCACTTCTTACCTGCTGAGGCAATGGCAGCCCGTGCCACTGAGTTCGAGGTTCTCAAACAGGGCAGTATGAATGTTTGGGAGTATCACATGGAGTTCGTAAGGTTGTCCAAGTATGCTCCTCATTTAGTGTCGACCATGGATGCCCGGGTTCGACGGTTTGTTCAGGGCCTTAGCCCTTTGGTGGTGAATGAGGCCGCCACAGCAGCTTTGCACTCGGACATGAACTATGGGAGGATTGTGGGGTTTGCTCAGGCCACAGAGGCCAGGAAATTGAAGATTCGTGCAGAAAGAGAAAGTAGCAACAGGGCCCGGTCAATGGGTCATTCAGGGAGATCACTTCCAGGGAGAGGGTCATCAGGGCCATCCCAGTCATATGCTCAGTCCTCGCGAGTGCACCGCCATCCGTGCACAGTCATCAGCAGGGCAGTTACTCGAGACCCGGTTCGGACAGCAGGAGGTCTCGTCAGTCTGGTCGTCCTGGGTGAGATCCCAGCAGCAGGGGAGACCTACATGCCCCAAGTGTGGGAGATTTCATACAGAGACTTGCTACCTTGACCTTCCAGTGTGCTTCGGGTGCGGGGTGAGAGGTCACATTCAGCGAGACTGCCGTGCACCCCGTCAGGGTATAGGTAGGGGATCTGCTCAGTCATCCGGTTCTTCAACTGCTACATCATCAGCGCGTACTCCAGCAGCAGCAGGGCGTGGTGCAGCTAGGGGTGGAGCTCAGGGTAGGGGTGGACCTAGCCGATTCTATGCATTGAGTGGCCGCCAAAATGCCGAGGCTTCTCCGGATGTTGTTACAGGTATCATGTCTGTTCAGACTATTGATTGCTATGCCCTTATTGATCCAGGGTCCTCCTTGTCTTATGTTACTCCATTCATTGCTTCAAGTTTTGGGATAGAACCCGAACAGCTTCATGAGCCGTTCTCTGTGTCGACACCTATTGGTGATTCTATTACAGCCTCACGAGTCTATAGGAATTGTGTTGTTATGGTGGGTGGTCGTGATACCACAGCCGATCTTATTGAGCTTGGGATGGTAGATTTTGATGTAATTATGGGGATGGATTGGCTCTATTCGTGCTTTGCCAAACTTGACTGTCGAACGAGAGTTATGAGGCTCGAGTTCCCTAACGAGCCAATCATTGAATGGAGAGGAAATGGTGTAGTGCCAAGGGGTAGGTTTATTTCCTACCTTAAGGCTTCGAAGATGATTAAGAAGGGGTGTATCTATCACCTGGTTCGGGTAACGGACACCACCTCAGCGGTGTGACTACCCTCGAGTCCGTGCCAATTGTGAATGAATTTCCTGAAGTGTTTCCGGATGAGCTTCCGGGCATTCCGCCGGATAGGGAGATTGATTTTGGGATCGATGTATTGCCAGATACTCAGCCAATATCCATTCCACCATACAGGATGGTGCCGGCAGAGTTAAGGGAGTTAAAGGAGCAGCTGAGGGATTTATTAGAGAAATGGTTCATACGACCGAGTGTGTCGCCATGGGGTGCTCCGGTTCTCTTTGTCAGAAAGAAGGATGGGTCACTTCGAATGTGTATTGATTATCGGCAGCTCAACAAAGTCACCATCAAGAATAAATATCCTTTGCCTCGAGTGGATGATCCGTTTGACCAATTGCAGGGAGCGAAGTTCTTCTCAAAGATTGATTTACGGTCTGGGTACCACCAGTTGAAAATCAGGGAGCAGGATATTCCTAAGACCGCCTTCAGAACTCGTTATGGTCACTTTGAGTTTTTGGTCATGTCTTTTGGGCTAACCAATGCCCCAGCAACTTTCATGGATCTTATGAATCGGGTTTTCAAGCCATTCCTAGATTCCTTTGTGATTGTATTCATTGACGATATTCTCATCTACTCTCGGAGCAGGGAAGATCATGCCGTTCACCTTAGAGCAGCATTGCAGACCCTTCTTCAGCATCAATTGTATGCCAAGTTCTCAAAATGTGAGTTTTGGTTGGAGTCCGTAGCTTTTCTAGGGCATGTTATTTCCAGCGAGGGAATTATGGTGGATCCTCAGAAGATTGCGGCAGTGAAAGATTGGCCTAGACCCACGACCCCGACAGAGATTCGCAGCTTTTTGGGTCTGGCAGGGTACTATCGGAGGTTTGTAGAGGGATTCTCAACCCTCGCCTCCCCATTGACTAAATTGACGCGGAAAGCAGTTAAGTTCCAGTGGTCCGAAGCATGTGAGAAAAGTTTCCAAGAATTGAAGTCAAGATTGACCTCGGCACCAGTATTGGCCTTTCCAGAAGACACAGAGGGATTTGTGGTTTATTGTGATGCCTCCAGGGTTGGTTTGGGATGTGTATTAATGCAGCACGGGAAAGTCATATCTTACGCTTCCATGCAACTCAAGAATCACGAGAAGAATTATCCGACGCATGATTTGGAGCTTGCAGCTGTTGTGTTTGCTTTGAAAATATGGCGGCACTATCTTTATGGAGTTCATGTAGATGTGTTTTCAGACCACAAGAGCCTCCAGTATTTGTTCAAGCAGAAAGAGCTGAATCTGAGACAGCGGCGGTGGTTAGAACTACTCAAGGACTATGATATGGACATATTGTACCATCCGGGGAAGGCAAATGTGGTAGCCGACGCTCTTAGTCGAAAATCCATGGGTAGTTTGGCTCATTTGGGTGTGGATCAGAGACCCCTGGCTCGAGAGGTTTACCAATTAGCCAGTTTGGGGGTTCGTATTTCGGCGTCAGACGAGGGGGATATCTTGGTGCATAATGGAGCAGAATCATCATCGGTCGCGGAAATCAAGGAAAAACAGTTCATGGATCCAGCATTGGTTCGGGTGAAGGAAGCAGTCATGAATGACAAGACCTCAGCATTTGTACTCAGCAACGAAGATGGTGTATTGCGGTGTCAAGACAGGCTATGTGTCCCGGATGTGGACGAGCTTCGGGAAAGAGTGATGGCAGAGGCTCATACTTCCAGGTATTCTGTGCACCCCGGTTCAACGAAAATGTATCACGATCTCAAGGAGATTTATTGGTGGAACGGTATGAAAAGGGATGTGGCAGGCTTTGTAGCTAAATGTCCGAACTGTCAACAAGTGAAGGCCGAGCATCAACGACCCGGTGGATTAACTCAGCTGATAGAAATACCAAGGTGGAAATGGGAGATGATCAATATGGATTTCGTGGTGGGGTTACCTCGCACTCAGGCGTAAGTTTGACTCAATATGGGTGATAGTGGATCGACTCACCAAATCAGCTCACTTCCTGCCAGTCAAGTCCACTGATACTGCGGAGCAATATGCAAGATTGTACATCAAGGAGATAGTAAGGCTTCATGGCACTCCACTTTCTATCATCTCGGATCGCGGGGCTCAGTTCACAGCTAACTTTTGGAAGAAGTTTCAGCAAGGTTTGGGAACTCAGGTGAATCTCAGCACAACTTTCCATCCACAGACCGACGGTCAGGCCGAGCGGACCATTCATACGCTTGAAGATATGTTGCGGGCTTGTGTCTTAGATTTTAAAGGTAATTGGGATGAACACTTGCCACTGATAGAATTTGCTTACAATAACAGCTATCATGCTAGCACTCAAATGGCCCCGTTTGAGGCATTGTACGGGAGAAGATGTAGATCGCCAATCGGGTGGTTTGAGGTAGGTGAAGCGGAATTGCTAGGGCCGGATATGGTGTACGAAGCTATGGAAAAGGTCAAGGTTATTCAGGAGAGAATGAAAACAGCACAGAGTCGTCAAAAGTCCTATGCAGACGTTCGTCGAAGGGATTTGGAGTTTCAAGTCAATGATTGGGTGTTCTTGAGGGTATCTCCTATGAAGGGAGTCATGCGATTCGGAAAGAAAGGGAAATTGAGTCCTAGGTATGTCGGGCCATATCGGATCGTTCAAAGGATTGGTCAAGTTGCTTATAGGCTAGAGTTGCCTCCCGAGATGTCATCAGTGCATCCGGTATTCCATGTGTCCATGTTGAAGAAAGTGATTGGAGATCCATCCACCATCATGCCAGTCGAAGCTATAGAGGTCAATGAAGATTTGTCATATGAAGAAGTTCCAGTTGCCATTCTTGATAGGCAAGTCCGTAAGTTGAGAAATAAGGAAGTTGCCTCGTTAAAGTATTGTGGCGAAGTCAACAAGTTGAGGAGGCCACATGGGAAGCAGAAAAAGAGATGAAAGAAAAGTACCCCCATTTGTTTGATCAAGCCTAGGAGAAATTAGGTGACCCTCCTACTCTTAGTAACTGTCATCTTGTCTAAGTTGTTTCCCTCTTAGTATTAGTAAAGTCCCCTTCATTTTGTAATGAGTTAAATGTGTTGTTACCTTGGGTCACTTGAACCTTTCTTGATAAATGAAATCCTTATAAATATTCGCGTGTTAAATTGGTTTAACAAGGTAAGAATTCATTGAAGTGACTAGTTTCTGTGCAATTGTAACAATGTGATAGAATATGTGCATTCGTTGAGGTAAGAAAGTGTATACCAATTGTGAAAAGTGTTGTAGTTGTATATTGTTGTTTGGTAATGTGTTTCGGGGGCCCTCTGACAGGTGGATATGTCCATAATACAAAGGAAACTCTGGCGAAATTTTTCTAAAATATAAGAGTTAGTCAAATTTTTGATAGCTTGCATATCATGTCTTTCAAAACTCATTTATTTCAAAATCCTCATTCGAGGACGAATGGTCTTAAGGGGGGGAGGATGTAAGGCCCCGTAAAAATTTTTGTGCATGAAACCTAGTAGATGTGGTGTCATGGTCCGAATAAATGTATTAGGAATGCGTAGCGGTTCGGACCCTTGGTAGTGATTTAAGTTTCAAAATGTAGAGAATTAATTTTTCCGAAAAATGTCAAATATGCGGTCAAGAATGCGACCGCAAACCTGACATGCGGACCGCATTCTTGCCGCAAAACGTTCCAGAGAGTTGCCCAAAATCGTGTCAAAAGTGCGGTCGATATGCGATCGCATGTCAAATCTGCGGTGCACTTTGCGACCGCAGAATCAACATGCGGTCCGCATAGTGACCGCATTCCTTAACAGAATCTGTGTAAAATTTGGGGCAATTCTGCGGTCACTATGCGGACCGCATGTTGATTCTGCGGTCGCATAGTGCACCGCATAATTGACCCCGGCCCAGATTTTTGTAACATTTTGACCCGATCTCTTCTTTAATATAACACCTTTCTTCTTCATTTTATCATATCATCTCACCAAAATTAGAGAGAAAGAGAGGGTTTTTAGAGAGAGAAGTTCTTCATCTTCAAAGATTGTTCCAACTACTTAATTCCAAGGGATTCTAGGGCAAGGATTCAACTTCCCCAATATTTTCAAGGTAAAAACCCTAACTATTTTCTTTGATTTTCAGTTTTAATTGGGTAAAGAGAGGTTTGCATATAATAGCTTTTGAAAATAGAATTTTTACACTCATGCATGATTATTGAACTTGATTTCTAGTAAAAGAAGTGAGTAGAAGTAAGAGTCTTCAAGAACAAGGTTGGCAAGAGTAGGATATCTTGGGTAAGCATAAAGTAGGAAGAAAACTCATCACCAGGTATGTATGGCTAATTTTGATTCTTGTGAAATCGCCTATATGTGTGAAGTTTGTTTGTTTCGTGTTAAATTGACAAATTGTGTGAAATTCGTGATGTTGTTGTTGGATATTCAAAGTTTGTTGTTGAGTTATGAGTGATGTAAAATGAGAGTTTAATTTGGCAAAAGAATTGTGAATAATGACTATGATGGCCTATATGGCACCTTGTGGAAAACAAACGAAACACTTGAGAATTGGTTTATTGTGGAAAGAGATGAAACACTTGAATTGTGGAAATATTGTAACATGGTTGTGATATTGAATTGAGAAGAAATTGAGAACATGAACCAATGTGTAAGTTGCTTATTTGAACTTGTTGAAATTGTGTGTAGTACCTTATCTGCTGTTTGAAATTGTTGTGTTTTCAATTGTAAGGCGGGGTCGTGTTGCGCGCCGCAACGTGGTGAAATAAGGTGTGGGTTGGGGTGATAAGGGTGGCCGAGGTAATAAGGGTGGTCGGGGGCAATAAGGATGGAAAGCGATCGAAATCGCTATTGAAAATTGATACATAAATCAATAATGTGAAATTGTGAAAGGAGACAGCAGGAGAGTTTGCAACCTGTGGGGCACCGATTGCCCCTTTGTTTGACTACTTGTGCTTTACGTGATTGATTGGTTATTGTTAAATTGGTTGATTGTAGAAAGTGCTTTGTGTGAGAATTATTTGAAATGAGGAAAATGTGGAAACATGGTTGGCTGGCTTAATTAATTGTTGATGTAATTTAGTGGCTTGAGTTTACTTGGGACAAAGTTTGTCCATACATACCAGTACAATTCAAGTGTACTGACGTCCCTTTTGCCGGGGGCGCTACATTCGTGTTATGATTGTAGGTGGATCAGTAGCAGGCACTTCAGCTCATCGGCAGTAGTATCCTTCTCCTTCCACTGCCCGTTTTGGCGAGCCCCTTTCTTCCTCGGGGCCTTGTGTGGTTCATGCCACTCGGTTTAGATTTCATTTTGGTTTTGTAAGGTATAGCCGGAAGCCTTGTTACCGGCAAGTATTGTATTTCTCTTTTTGTATCCTAGAGGCTCTGTAGACATGTAAACTGTGGGACTCCAGTCTTATGTATATATATGGTGTTATGTCGGGCGTTGTAAAAATTGAAATCTTGTTAATGAATCACTCGTATCGTTTTATTTGTTTAATGTGAAATCAATTATGATTAGTAATATATTTGGTTAATGAGAAACAATCAACACAGGGGTAACGCGTGGGAATGAAAGGCACCCAGGTCCGCTTGACTGGGGCAACCCGGTCAGGCGCCGGTCATGTCCCTCAATTTGGGGCGTGACAAACTTGGTATCAGAGCTTAAGGTTACCCGGTTCAAGAAGAAAAATTGGCATCCTTGAAAAAGAACTGTGGTATAAAGAAAACCAAGGATATCGCCACTAACACCAAGCATACTAAAATAAAATAAAAATAAAGAAAAGAAACAACAAAAACATTAAGAAGCTAATGAAAATCACGTACTAAACATACTACTTTCATCATACTAATACCACACATGATATAATAACTAAAAAATATCATAGTACTAATCTACCAAATATCTATAAAGAAGAAGAACAGTTATACAAGAAGCCACCCCCAACTAAAGATGTTGCATTGTCCCCAATGCAACTAAACATGATATAGTAAAAGATGGTGGAAAGTGCTCCCTGTATTATCCATCAACTGCTCTCCTTACTCTCTGACTCGGACTCATCATCCTCTTCTTCTTCCTCGGGCCACTCTGCCGAAATTTCATCAGGATCCATAGCTCTGCTCGATGGTGGAAGGTCATGAGGCTTAAGGACTTTCCATATGCCCTTAACACCCTTCCACATGCGAGTAAAGAATTTATCCTTCTTCACCATCTGAGTGTGACTCTTCCAGGTTGGTATGAGAAGTCCTCAACTCGCCATGCTTCTTCGCCAGCTCAGTGTATGCTTTTTCCAAAGCCTTGAGGTGATCTCCCTACTTCCTTTGATCGTCAATGTATTTCTGGAATTCTTTCTTGGAAATGTTAGCAGATCCCTCAGATGTCTCCCCAGGTCCCTGGGGAAGGCCAGAAACTAGCTCACGAATAACTCGTATCTCCTTACCGATCACAGCAAATGGTCCTCCAACTGATGATGATGGCAGACTACTCTGAGAAGATGAAAAAGTTTTCCTCTTCTTCGGCTTCACTGCTCCTCCCTCTCCCCTTTGCTTCAATGGATGTATGGGCTTCCCCGGATCTACCCAGTTGTCCCCAGGAGCTTCCTCCACCCCAGCAAGCTGACATAACTCAGTAATCAGTGAAGGGAATATCAATGAGGGACTGTTTTGGATCCGATACTCTCTTAGTTCATTTATAAAAATCTTGCCCACATTTAACTGAATGCCATCAATGATGCAAGCTACCATTTGTGCTCGAGTGATTGGGATGTTCCATATGTTAGAGACAGAGGAGATACGACTGCATATGATAGCCAGCCATATCTTTGCTTCTGCAGTAAATTCTTTTGATGTAATCCCCCTCTTATCGGTTGCCCATGGAACGATTGCACCTGGACATAGTTTAGACACCAACCACTCTCCCGAAGCACAATCTTTTTCTTTGAATGGAGTCATGTCGTGGTCTGGAAATCGGTAGAACCTGTTCACATCTTTGGCCCCAAAGCGCACCATTTTTCCCCTAATTCTCATCTTGGGCTTTTTCAATCGGATTGCTTGGAGGTTCCCATAAAATTCTCTCACCCATTGCTCATTTGCTCGGCAAGGTTGAGTGGCAAAATAATTCCATCCCATGCCCATTAATCTTTGGTAGAACTCGGGAAGACGTTCTTGGACATCATCCATCACTATCCCACACTCCGGAAGCAACTTGTTTGAGAGAAGCTCCTCATAATACCTGTCCTGGCACTCCATTGTCAGGAACCGGTTGTCATCGAAGGCTTGCCTTTCTGCCTCATGATGTTCACTTGAGGATCCTTCTGAGTTCGGGTGCATTGTTCAATTATAAAACCTGTAAAAAAAATTGGTAAGTATGAAAACATGGTATGGCAATGAATAATAGTGCAAAATGAAGTAAATATGCCAAAAGAATGATCGGACAATCAAAACTCAGCCTTAGAAAAAGTTCCAGAATTTTGAGATTTTAAAGTGCTGGGCTGCAGATGTCGCATTTCCCAAAAATTCTTCGCATTTGCAAAGAAAACAGGCCTGGGAATTGTGAAAAACTATTTCAAAAGTAATTGGGTACTCAGACTTCCCCACATTTTCAATGAATAAACACACTCACTCTCAATCAAACCTCACCCAGAAATCACATTGAATTTCAGTTTTTACAATTTAGGGCTAAACACTTTTGGCAGCTATATTGAACCCTAGGGTTCCATAATACCAAACAAAATCAACAAGAAAGTGAAGATGAAGAAGAAATAAGCGTAAAGATTAAGCTTTCATACCTGATTCTCTTCAAGGAGGAGTGAAATTTGATGGATTTTCAGTGATGAGAGAGAGAGGAAATAATTTTAGAACCTTTGGAGTGTTTTGTACAATGTTTGTTTTAAAAACGAGCAAAGTAGATTTTTACCCTACAGATGTCGCAATTGCGACTTTATCTTCGCAATTGCGAAGACTGTTCAATTTTCTCCCGAATCGCAAATGCGAACTTTTGTTCGCAATTGCGAACTCTACCCTGCATTTTCCAAACAACTACTAGTTTTTGCCAAATGGGCTGTCTCGACCTGTGCAAATTAACTCCAAAAAATTTTAAACTTGGCAGATTAGTTAAAAATATTATTCTAAGATATTCCAACTTTTAAAATCTCATGAATTTTTCCGTGATGATCTTTCAAATATGACAGAACCACTAATAGAAGCAAGAGCTGAGCTCATGCAAGAGATAGACCAATTTGGCTCAGATATCCATGACTTACATGCTCAATTAAATAAAAAGGTTGAGGCATCTAATGCCCAACAACCAATTTTTGTGGATACTGGCCAGCTTGTTGAGCGGAAAGAGGAATTCCAACTATTCGACCAAAATATTATTAATGATCCATGGTTGATGAAGGAATTAGAGTCAACCGGTGTAAATGCAAATGTGGTTGAGATTGACTCTAGTTCGGGGGAAAATGAGGATGTCAAAGTCCAAGAACAATTGCAAAGTGAAGGTTTGAGATCACATTCCGGGCATTTTTCAACGTTGGAATTGTGTGGTGATACGGGAGTTGAACTACACTAGTCAATACAGGATTGAATGTGATTTAGAAGTAATGGTGAAGAAATCAAGTGAAAACAAGTCAAAAGAAGCCAAAAAGAGAGAAAATTTTGGGCAGTTCATGGTTCGCAAATGCGACCAATTCATGGGAAATGCGAAAACAGACACAAAAAGGACTCCTTCGCAATTGCGAAAAAGTGTTCGCAATTGCGAACTTAGCAGGAATTGGGCAGTCTTCGCATATGCGAGATATGTTCACAAATGCGAACCGTGCAGAAAATTGTGATACCTCGCAAATGCGAGTGAATGTTCACAAATGCGAACTGTGTATTAAAAAGGTCATCTTCGCAAACGCGAAAATTGTTTGGGAATTGCGAATGCATGCTTTTCTGGGCATATTTGGTAATTGCGAACTTTCATTCGCAATTGCGAAGTACGTGCTTCAGGCATGGGCAATTATGGAATTTCACACTTTTTGATCCCCAAATCATTTAATACCCGATTAGGCTCATTTGTAAAATTATCTTTGGCTTATTTTCAGTTCTTAGAACTAGAGAGAACAGTTTTGGAAGCTTGGGTTTTGTACACACACTTCGGTCTTGAAGATTGAAGCTTGTGGTTAAGATTTTCTTACCCATTTATGTTTATTTCTTCATCTCCTTGCTTTGTATTGAATATTTGAGTGTGTAGTATTTATTTCCAACACTTGAATCTTGTTTATGGGAATATTCATGTTTAAAGTGTGGATTAAATACCTTGTTGTGTTTATGTATTAAATAGATGATCTTGTTATTTGAAGCTTAGATTGAATATATTGAATTTATTGTTGTGGGTTGTTTATTTGATTTTGATCTTAATTATTTTACTGCATAGCTAACAGTGAAATATTATTTATGAACTTTGAATTAAACTTGACAAAGGATATTCTTGGTTGCATATAAAATCAAATAGAACAAGATTTGAATCTCGGGCATCGGGTGAAGGATTTGCAATTAACATAGACATATACTTAATTGCCTTGTTTGGTTGAAAAATAAGAGTTGGAAATACATTCTTGTTAATATTAATACCACAGACATATAGGTATTGATTTAACTGGAATAGATTCATAAGAACTCGGAAGATTCTTATGTATATTATTAACCTTATAATCAACAACCCGAATAGTTCAATAAATCAATTATAAGTATGAAAAGAAGCATGATTACTAGCAAGTCCATGACCACTTCGATGTAATTCTCGAAGCAACCATACTTGTAGCCATTGATCATTTTACTTGCTTTCTAGGTTAGTTTACATTTTCGCATTTAGGTATAAATACTCTTTCAACCACTATTCTTAGTGTTTTGCGTTGCATAATTAGCAATAATTTTCTTATATACCTAATCGCCTACACATTGTTCTCTGTGGGATTCGACCCCGACTCTTAGTTGGGTAAATTATATTGCTGCGACCGTATCTATTTCTTTTTAGCAGTCAATTTGGACGTCACCAAAAATGGCGCCATTGCCGGGGAACAATTTGGCGTAATTTAGGTTGTTTGAAAAGTAAGCTAAAATGCTTTGATCCAAACTTGTGAATATTTGTGTAATTAATTTTTCTTTCTTATTTACCTTGTTGTGCTTATGTATTAAATAGATGATCTTGTTATTTGAAGCTTAGATTGAATATATTGAATTTATTGTTGTGGGTTGTTTATTTGATTTTGGTTTTAATTATTTTACTGCGTGGCCAACAGTGAAATATTATTTACGAACCTTGAGTTAAACTTGACAAAGGCAATTCTTGGTTGCATATAAAATCAAATAGAACAAGATTTGAATTGTGCATATTTGTCTTTCCCTTCCCCAAGCCCCTACTATGATGAATCTACTTGTTTTGATGAAAATTATAGGGCCAAGGAAGTGGATGATATGGAAAGTAGAGCTCGTATTATGGACATGATAAGGCAAACAGTTGAGCAACAAGATGAAATTCGACAGGCTATACGAAGAATTAGTGCAACAGTCATGAGAATGAAAAACGAAGCGGAGAAAGTGACTGAAGATAACGAGTTCTCACCAGAAGATAATTTAGAAGAAGCAGATATAGTGAGCCAATCTTGGCTAGAGGAACAAGCTCAATTGATAAAATTTCATGACTTTTTACGTGATGGTCTTTCAAATATGACAGAACAACTAATAGAAGCAAGAACTGAGCTCCGACAAGAGATAGACCAATTTGTCTCAGATATTCATGACTTTCCTGCTCAATTGAATAAAAAGGTTGAGGCGTCTGATGCCCTACAACCAATTTTTGTGGATACTGGCCAGCTTGTGGAGCAGAAATTTCAACTATTTGACCAAAATATTATTAATGATGCCGAGAAAAATATGGAATTAGAGTCAACCGGTGTAAATGCAAATGTGGTTGAGATTGACTCTAGTTCGGGGGAAAATGAGGATGTCAAAGTCCAAGAACAATTGCAAAGTGAAGGTTTGAGATCACATTCCGGGCATTTTTCAACGTTGGAATTGTGTGGTTTGGGGGAAAATGAGGATGTCAATGGAGGATTGCGAGGAAGAAAAATTCATGCCATACATTTTACAATTTGAGGAAACAAGAAAGCAAAATGACATTCCTCACTTGAGAGCCAAGAAGTGCAAAATGAAGAATCTAAGCATTGGCTCGGTCATCAACTTACCACCCCCCGTCGCTCGTGGTCACAAGCTAGATTCCAAGCTAGGGGCCTAGTTCATATCATCCAAGTGGCGAGAAAAGTGGTAATGTTGTTTGCGTCGTGTTATGACGTTAAATGCGGCGCTTGGTGGGAGGCAACCCATTGTGTTTCAAAAATTTTAGTCATTTTTGAAATTTTATTTTTTGGGATATCTTAGAATAATATTTTTAACTAATCTGCCAAGTTTCAGATTTTTTGGAGTTGATTTGCACAGGTCGAGACAGCCCATTTGGCAAAAACTAGTAGTGTTTGGAAAATGCAGGGCAGAGTTCGCAATTGCGAACAAAAGTTCGCATTTGCGATTCGGGAGAAAATTGAACAGTCTTCGCAATTGCGAAGATAAAGTCGCAATTGCGACATCTGTAGGGTAAAAATCTACTTTGCTCGTTTTTAAAACAAACATTGTACAAAACACTCCAAAGTTCTAAAATTATTTCCTCTCTCTCTCATCACTAAAAAGGCATCAATTTTCACTCCTCCTTGAAGAGAATCAGGTATGAAAGTTTAATCTTTACGCTTATTTCTTATTCATCTTCACTTTCTTGTTGATTATGTTTGGCATTATGGAACCCTAGGGTTCAATATAGCTGCCAAAAGTGTTTAGCCCTAAATTGTAAAAACTGAAATTCCTTGTGATTTCTGGGTGAGGTTTGGTTGAGAGTGAGTGTGTTTATTCATTGCAAAATGTGGGGAAGTATGAGTACCCAATTACTTTCGAAATAGTTGCAAATAATATGTGCTTTTAATGTGTTCGATGGCTTTCATTTGAATAATCCCTATAATCAGATGTTATAGGGATCATACCGTGCATATTCGATGGTCTAACTAAGTTGATGTATTTCAGAATTCACTAAGAGGCCAAGACTTGGCTCTCCATCATTTGTGCTCGCATCATGCCTTCGAAAAATGAGACATAGGTAACATCTATAACCAGATGTGCACTATGTTAACTTATTTACTGAATCCTTATATATTGAAATTACCGATGAGATAGCAGAGGTAATGGAGAGCGAACCAAGAGCTTACTCTTCCCATCCCTGATCAGCCATTTATGCTATGAGGCCAGGGTACTGCCTAAGACTACAAAGAAGGAAAAGAACCCAGAAAATCTCATCCATCATTTGCTGAGAAAGGGAGCAAGAGTTGCACCAAAGAAGAGAAAAATTGATGTAGCATCTCCCAGCTTTGGCCAGTTCACAGATACGGAGATACATGGCACTCCTGCAGATGCCACCAGTACTTCCACAGCCATCACCCCACTTGATCATGATCCTCTCACTCTCAGGTACATCTCTCGGCATGTTTATGGCATGGATACACACTTACGCCATCTTGTAGCTGGTCTTCCTTTTGGACCATCAAGAGAGGGCACCTCTACAGGTCCTGCTAGCCTAAGAAAGGTTCCAACCTTATCCAACCTTGCTAAGGAGCAACAAGCCATCAAGTCCAGCTGGGGAAGATTGAAAGGAGGCAGCAGAAGCAAAGGGAACATGAAAAGAAGAAAATCAAGTTCCTCACAAAGATCATGAACACTTTGTGAATATGTACTGTGGATCAGATGAGACCAAGGAGGATGACTTTGAGCTTGAGCCTCCCAGCACCTCCAGTGATGAGTGATACCATTCAGGGAGCACCTATTTTATTTTGGCTTCATTTGTGTCATTACATTGGGGACAATGCAATATTTTTGGATGGGGTGGCTCCTATATACATGATGATTATGTGTGAAATTTGTAGTTGTAATTTTTATAGAACGTGAAGTGGTTGTTTTTGGGTGGTTGTGAACTTGAACTTGTGTAGATTGATAATATTGTTAGTTTATTAGTAAATCCTTGTTAGTTTCTATTTTTTAGTCTCCATTTTTCTTGTTGTTTATTTGGTTTTATAATTTTTGTGTTTAAATTTTTTGGCAATTTGTTTTTATTAGTATTAAGGTAACTCCTTGGTTTTTTTATCCTACCGCAGTTCTTTTTTAAGGAATTTATTTGTGTTGAATCAGGTGACTTTTCCCTATGATAGATGGCGTGACACCTTTCTTAAGAGATTAGTCTTTAGTTTTACTTTATAAAGTAAATATATTTCTTTTAGCAGTTAGTAAATTGGTTTTTGGGGTGTAATCTTGTGCCCATGAGCCGACGTGTGACTTATTTGGTACCAACACAATTTAAACTTTGGCATATGAAGTTTTGACCTTTAAAATAAAAAATAATTGATGTAAAAAGTCCTTGTTGTGACTTTTAGATTCTAATGTTGGCTCTTTGGTTCACTAAATAGCCTCTTAGGCTACATGTTTGTGAATTCCTTGAGATTCATTGACTTAAATTGTATTTTGGATTTGTATTCCATCTGAGTTTTTATGTGCCATGTGTGGTGAGCTTTAATTGTGAAAGTTCTTTGGCATCATTTATGGTCTAGAACTTGCCCGGAATGTGCTTTAAGGCAAAATAATAGACTAACTTGGGTTGAAAATTGATATTAGGTCTTCCTTGGACCGCTAGTATACCTTAAATTTCCTATCCTTAAATAGTTTTTCTAGTCAACCCATTTTGAGCCTTTAACCTTATTCTTTGGCAACCATATTACAAGCTTAAATCCTTTGTTCTTAATTGATCTAGCTTTTGACACCCTACCTCCCTAGGTACTTTGAAAGTGTAAATATAGGCTTATAGCCTAAGTTTGGGGGTTGAAGGTTGGAAAAGTTGTGATATGGAAATTGTTTGAAAAAGTGGAAGGTAGAAAAAAATGAAGTCTTCCTTGACTTAAAAAAAATATAGAATAAAATGATAAAAAGTAGTGAATAAAAGGAAGACTAGGTGTGGAATGCAAAGTAAAGAAAGGCTGGAAAATGTTTTTGATGGAAGGAGACTTTATTGTAAATATTGTAGTGCTTTGGGAGGTTTTGAGTCACTTTAACCAAAAAAAATTATGCCCTACCTTAACCAAATGCCTAAACTACAACCTTTTAAGTCCTAATTGATTTTGAATCAAGTTGTCTACATTAGTGGAGGAATACATAAACGGCAAGCCTATGGTACTACTTGTATGCATTTGAACTGTAACGACCTGGCCCGAGTTAGTCATTTCCTTTTGTCATCCCATTGATATTTTAAAATTAAGATTTATGAGTGTGGGATTCTCTCTTAAAGTGTGAGGGCACATGAAATTTGAATTGTGAATTTAATCCCATTTTCAATTTGGAGGAATGAACGAAGGAAAAGAAAAGTGATGGAGAGGCAAATTTTGAATCTTTAGTGTCATGACTTGGTTGCTCCTTTGATGAATTTAGTGTAGAGCACTTGATTTAAAAAAAAAGAATAATTGTTGTGTGAAAAGTTGGTTATTCATATGCCTTATAGTAATTGTTGGTACCAACCAAAGTTACTTGATTGTGCTTAAAGTGGTTCTTTTTGACTTGGATGGTTTGCCATTGAGCGTAAATGATGATTTGAATGAAGGATGTTCTTAGTTTTTGAATTGCTTGAGGACAAGCAATAGTTTAAGCTTGGGGGTTTGATAAGTTGGTATTTTACCAACTTATCTCCTCTTAATATTTAAACTTTTGCATAATTTTGGTAGGAAACTAGGACATTTTATGAAGTTTATTGGCAATTTTCAGGTGTCATGTGGTTTGAAGAAGAAATGAAAGAAATCAAGTCAAATTGTTCCAAAAATGTGGAAAAATGACTGCTCGAAAACTATTCTACGCGATCGCAGAATCAGGGAAGCGTTTCGCACTGTTCTGAAAATGTATTATACGCGATCACAATAGTACTCAAGTGATCGCAGAAGTTCAGAAATTCACTCTACGTGATTCCAGGTCACTACACGCGATCGCAGAGCTTCAGCATGTCCATGTACGCGATCGCAGGTCAGTGCACACGATCGCAGAAGCTTCAACAGGTCACTCTACGCAATCGCAGGGCAGTTAATGCGATCGCGTTGCTTTGAATCTGGGACAGTTCTGGGCAATTTTGGAATTCACACTCTTTGATCCCCAAATCATTTAATACCCGATTAGGCTCATTTGTAATATATCTTTGGCTTATTTTCAGTTCTTAGAACTAGAGAGAACATTTTCGGAAGCTAGGGTTTTGCACACACACTTGGGTCTTGAAGATTGAAGCTTATGGTTAGGATTTTCTTACCCATTTATGTTTATTTCTTCATCTCCTTGCTTTGTATTGTATATCTAAGTGTATGGTATTTTATTCAACACTTGAATCTTATTTATGGAAATATTCATGTTTAAAGTGTGGATAAAATACCTTATTGTGGTTATGTATTGAATGATTTTTATTTATTTATGAAGTGAGTTATTGTTAATTTAATTATTCTTGTTCTTTAATATTTCCAAAGGGATTAGCTAACCCTAGGACTCGCCCATTAACTCCGAATTAATTTTGGGAAAGATAATTTGGGGTTGGGAAAGATTAATTAACAAGAACTTGAGGCGTTAACCCTCATTTTATAGATTCGACCTAGGGATAGGATTGAACTACTTGTAGCCTATCGGGTGTGCTTAATCTTCTAATTGTGTTAGGGATAATTCAAT
The DNA here is from genome assembly GCA_032618575.1 of Nicotiana noctiflora. Lineage (NCBI taxonomy): Eukaryota > Viridiplantae > Streptophyta > Magnoliopsida > Solanales > Solanaceae > Nicotiana > Nicotiana noctiflora. The sequence continues at coordinate 534,491 of JASVEL010004447.1, read as the reverse complement.
TAGGAAGTCTTGTTAGTCTTCGGAAGAAGCTAATTAAGAATTATTATCCGTGGCTAATTAACATAAACTTGCTCATATTTGTAAAATTGTGAAATACATTAGATCGTTACTTGAGTGTAATTCCCGATGCATTCATACTTGTAGCCATTGATCATTTTACTTTCTATCCAGGTTGGTTTATATTTCTGTATTTAGATATAAAATATTTTCAAACTAAAATTCTTAGTGTTTGGCTTTGCGCAACTAGCGATAATTTTCTTACATGCCTAATCACCTACACATTGTTCTCTGTGGGATTCGACCCCGACTCATAGTTAGGTAAATTATATTGCATGCGGCCGCGTCTATTGGTTGGTGAAAACCTTTTGAAAGAAGAATTTTCTTATATATAAATCACACAAAAGAGTCGTTTACTATAGAAAAAGAGTTTAACACTGAAAGTCTCAGAGTCATAAGCAAAAGAGATTTAAGTTCAATTACATACTCACGATGAGTCTGAACGCCTAGGATCCCAAAGTGGAACCCTAGTACCACATGTCAAAGAAACCCTAAAATCTAGGGTTTCAAATAGAGTTAGACAATGGAAGATGAGCAAACAGGTCATTGAAAAGAGGCTTAGAAGTCTCTTTCAAAGACTTATGAGAGACAAACATACACAAACAAGTTCAGAAGCAAGAGATGATACAAGTTTTTAACCAACAGTAGGGGAAATATGCTTAGTTGGAACACGAATAGAGTTCAGTAAAGTGAACAAAATCACAAAATTCAACCACAAACACACATAGCAAACAATGCAAATTAATATGCGAGCATAAGATTAACAGCAAAAGATAGAAGAGTCTTGCATAATAGAACATAAACAAGAGGAGAAAACTCATGCATAATAAGAAGCAAACATACGAGCAAAAAACACACATAAAAAAGAACATGAAGAATAAAAAAATATTTTGAAGAAACTTTACAGAAACCCTAAATGAAATTAAACGATTTTGAAAAAGAGAATTTGGGGAAAACCTTTAAAAAGTTCAATAGAACACAAACATGTTCCAGATCTAAAAGAATAAGCAAGTAAAGAACCCCCGACAACTTAGGGTTGTATAGAAAACCCTAGAAATGAGAAAGGTCTTGAGGAAAGTCAGATTTTGAGTCGAAAAGGCTCCTATTGCTTGAAAATGGCCGGAGAAGCCATAGATCTACAGATCGGAGAAGGTCTGAAAAGAATCGTTGAAGTCATGCTTCACATCCTTGAGTACCTTTAGTTTAATGGTGAAAGAGGGTGAGTACAGGCCATCCAAGGCCTGAAACGCCATGAATTCCGGTGGAAACATGGTAGAATTAGGTAGGAGATGATTAGGGTTTTAGAGTGTTGGACAGTGTTTGAGAGACGAAGGGGTTTCTAAGCTGGCGTCTCAGATAGAATGAATTAGGTTAGGGGGTTTGGGGATAGAGGTTTTGAAAAGGTCAGATATGATGTTTAGGTTGAGAAGGATGGTTAAGGACTGATAGGCTGTGGGAACCGGAGCGAGATCCCTCCTGCTGAAACGGCCGTTGCTAGTCGGTGTACCTACAAGCAAGCAATATGAACATATATCGTGTATGAATTTAAACGTGATGTTGGTTCCTGTTGGACCATGAATGTTGTCTTCGGACGGGTAGGATGACGTCCTCAGACTATGGCGTCCTAGGTCGTGAAGCTTATGATAGATCAAATGTGGGGTTTGATGATTTTTCAGCCAATGCAAGACTTAAATAAAAAGGACGATATTTCAGCCAATGTAAAGTGTAAATATAAATGGCGATCTTTCAACCGATGCGAGATTTAAATGAAGTGGCGATATTTAAGTCGATGTGAAGATTTAAATAAAATAGCGATATTTCAACCGATGCTAAGTGTAAAATATAAATGGCAATCTTTCAGCCGATGTAGGATGAAGTGGCGATATTTCAACCTATGCAATAATGGAGTTAGAGCTTAACCTCGGAAGGCAGAATGGTAGCCTTATGCAATGCCAGAAATGCAGATGGAGGTAAAGCTTAACCTCGGAAGGCAGAATAGTAGCCTTATGAAATAATTGAGATAGAGCATAGCCTCGGAAGACAGAATAGTAGCCTTATGCAATGCTAGAAATGCAAATGGAGAGCCATGCAATTTGGATGGAGACAATGTTTAGTCTCGGAAGGCAGAATGGTAGCCTTATGCAAGTTGGAAGGTAGAATAGTAGCCTTATGAAAGTTTGAAGGCATAATGGTAGCCTTATGTATGTTAGAAGGCAGAATAGTAGCTTTATGCAATACATATGTAGATAGAGGTGGAGCTTAACCTCAAAAGGTAGAATGGTAGACTAATGTAGATTGGAAGGCAGAATGATAGCCTTATGCAAGTTGAAAGGTAGAATAGCAGCCTTATGCAAATTGGAAGGCAGAATGGTAGCCTTATGCAAGTTGGAAGGTAGAATAGTAGCCTTATGCAACCGAAAAAATAAAATAGCAAATGTATTCCTGAAAAGGTATGACTATGTAATCGTATCTGATGATTTTATGTCTTAGGTGCTCGCATCTGCAAAAAAATCATGAGTTTTGTAAAATAGGGGAAGGTTAGTTCGTCTTCCTAAGGACCTCGCTTGTCCTTCTCGGCTCCCATTTTCTTGGGGGAGCATCGTTAAACAAAGCGATTTTGATAGTAGCCATGCATGATTTAAAATGATTTTCTTTTAGATAAACCGATGACTGCGACGCGGTTAAAGACATTGCAACCTCTTTTGCTCCAGAATTTTGAGGGTCCTTCTCAAAATGCTGCCCTAGTTTACTGGGTTGGTGCCTCTCATGGATGCGTGGATGAATGGAATGTCGTTTTCTCTGTATCTTCTTTATCCATCCATATCTGGCGGTATCCAGCAAAACAATCAACGAATGACTACAGCTCATGTTTGGCATTGTTATCAATCAAGATGTGTATATTAGCCAGAGGGAAATCGTCCTTGGGACTGGCCCGGTTGAGGTCCCAGTAGTCGACACAGACTCTAACCTTCCCATCCTTCTTTGGTACCGGCACAATGTTGGCTAACCATCTTTGATATTCTTAGGTCCCGTTTGACCGTGAGTTTTTCCAAAATAAATTTGAGATTTATTTTCAAACTCATCTTTGTCCATAAATTTTGCCTACGTTCTTGCAAAATCCCAAACCCCAAATTTCGAAATTATCCCAATTGATATTTTGGGCCAAAATCTCAAAACCTGAGAATTCTACACATGTTTTACGAAATAAAGTTGGGAAATATGTTTTGTGACAACTGAACGTTGACTCGTGTTTCTTTGATGTTCTCTGCATCTCCTAGATTGGCAATCTCAGTTTCCTCCAAGTTGGACTTAGGCCTATTCTTAAAATTCTCAACTTCCTTAACAATTTCTTTTGGTATATCATCTTCCTCTAAATTTATGTCTGTTTGTCGCGTTGTCTCAAAAAATGTCACAGTCGTTGGTTCATCAAGATAAGTAATAGTAATGTTATTTAAATAAAGTAATGAGAGAAAATAATAAGAGAGAGATTTGTAAGAAAATTGAAATACTTTAATAAATTCCATAATTATTTTGAATATTGGAGCTCTTTCTTGCGAAAAAAGAAAAATGCGAAAAGAAAATAATGCATAATGCTTTGGTCAGCCTTGCTACCCAAAGCTCTCCTAGCCTTGGTGGTTATGGTGGACCAGTTGTTGAGGCGCTCTCCTCGGCTCACTGCCTCTATGGAAGGGCCTTCCTCCCCTTACTTCTTGAGAATGACGTGACAGTCCATATTGTCATCATCTAAGAACACGTTCTTTATTGCTTCTAATCGCTACTAATTCTGACCCATAGATGACTTCACCAGGTTCAAAAGTCTGCTCTAGACGGGGTATCGGTTGCTCCAATGGATAATAGGGGTCGTGCCATGGTGGCAACCAATCCTTGAATTCTTCCCAGGTATACTCATACCCCAACCCGAAGGTGGTTCCATGTTTCTTGAGCTTGATAGGCTTAGCGACTGCTTTGAGGTTTTTGCCAAATCTTTTGACAGGTTCATATCCCGCTCTAGTTCAATATGCTTTCAATTTTGTTATCCCACCACTTATCCTTATCAACAACGTTGACTCGTTCGATGGAGTGCTAAGTTTCCCCGCCTATCCTTTTTCTTCTTCCAATTGTTGGGATGGTCTGGCGACTATATATGGTATTGCTACCGTTGCCATGAATGATCACCTACTGGTGATTCCACTCAAAATTCACTGCCTGATGTAGTTTTGATGCCACGGCCCCGGTGGCATGAATCCATGGTCGTCCCAACACCAGATTGTAAGATGTCGGCACATCTATAACTTGAAAATCAACATCAAACCAAGTGGGCCCCATTTGCAAACATAGGCTAATTTCCCGATAGTGGACCTTTGAGATCCCTCGAAAGCTTTGAAGTTCATGGCCCCATCCTTGATTTCATGCAGCCCTTTTCCCAATGTTCTAAGTGTTACCTGAGGACAAATGTTGAGACTGGACCCTCCATCGACCAGGATTCTAGTGATAAAATAATCTTTGCACTACACAGTGATGTGCAATGCCTTGTTCTTACTCTATCCTTCTAGTGGTAGATCATCCTTATGGAAGGTGATTTTATGACTCTCCAACACTTGGCCTACCATGTTTGCCATTTCTCCTCCGGTAATGTTGTTTGGTACATACACCTCGCTCAGTTCTTCATTAAGGCGTTACTCTGAGCATCTAAACTTTTCAGAAGAGCCAGGATAGATATATGTGCCATTTTTTTGTTCAATTGATCAACGACTGAGTATTCCCTTTGCTTGTATCTTTCTCCAGAGATCATCGGGACCGATTTCAGTGATGGCTTGTCGACCAAAGATCTGCTTACTTGACTCAACCAAGTGTTCCGGGGTATAAACCTCGTCGGTTCTTGTCATACCCTGTGCAACAATTGTTTCCCCGAACTTGGATTTCCCCTTCCTTTTTGCCTCGGCTGTGTAGTCCTATGGTATGGCTTTTGTGTTGGAACGGTGTTATAGCTATCATTACTACTGGAATTGATACACTCGCCTTGGAAGGTAATACAACAACTTCAAAGGGCTCTTGTGCCTTTGAGGACCCAAACTCGACCTCGATCGGTGTTGGCGTCTTTGCGGATGCTGGTGCTTCAAACTGTCACGACCCAATTTAGGATCGTGACTGGCACTTAGGAGCAAGTAAGCCTCATCAAAAATTTTACAGATCAATCTGATCGATCATTTGGGGTCCCAATCATCTTCAATCTCTATCATATAAACACCTCCCCCTTTGTGGCCAGACAGATTATTGGGGATGTTCAAAGCAGACTCCTTTGCCATAATAATGTTATTGTCTATCAAGGCCTGAATCTTGTCCTTCGGGGAGTGGCACTCATCAATGGTATGACTCTTCATGTTGGAATGGTATGCATATGTTTTGTTCGGGTTGACCCATTGGGAAGGATTTTCTGGAGTTATGGTAGGGACAGGGGCGACATAATAAGTAGCTTTAAGCCTTTTATACAACTGGTCGATTGGTTCGGCAATGGTGGTGTATTGTATGGGAGGTTTGCGGTCGAAGTTTGGCCGGGTCCTAGGGAAATTTTGGCAAGGTAATTGATAGTGAGCTTGTTAGGTATTGTAGGCTTGGTAGACGTGTGTGTGTTGGGAATATCAGGGTGAAACAGGTTGGTATGTAGGAGGTGGAGGTGATTGATAGGTAGGTAGTGGAGCTTGGTAGGCAAGTGCGGGTGTTTGGAAATTTGGAGTGGGTTGATATGTAAGTGGAGTTATCGGGTAGGTTTGGTATTTGACAGGTGATTTGGTTCACTGTGCAACCATTACGTCACTTATGTCCCTCTTCTTGGATGTACCACCAGACTTGAGAGCCTTGTTGGTGGCATGCACAGCTTCAAAGTTTGTAACTATGTCGCTCTTGATACCTTCTTCAATCCTTTCTCCCAACTTGATGATGTTAGAAAACTTATGATTCTTGATCAGCATCAATCTTTCATAGTATTGCTCCCGGACAAAAAATTTATTCATTAGAAGAAATATGTATGGTATAAGTTTTAATATTGCTTTATCTAGTGTTTAATTTGTACTTTAAATTTTGAATATAAAATATTTATGTACCTAATTTAACAAGGGTGAAAATCATTTACATTCCCCAAGTTTACTCAATTGTTGGGGTGTTGGCTAATGTACCAAGACAGAGCATCTCCTTTCAGGCTTCTCATGAAAAGCTTCATTTGGATTCTCTTATCTTTCCCTACTCCGACCAGCTTATTGCAGTATGTCCTCAAGTGTACCCTGGGATCCCCTATACTATCAAACATTTCGAACATAGGAGGTTTATACCCCTCGGGCAGTTTGACATCTGGTTGAATGCAAAGGTCTTCGTAATTCAGTCCCTCGATCCCCTTGCTTCCTTCAACACCCTGAACTCGGCTAGTCAGCTAATTCAGCTATGCGGCCAGATTCTTGATAAGAGAGTCTTTGTCATCAAATTCAGGTGTGCTCGATGCGGGCTTAATGAGGTTTGGTATGGTTTTCACATAGATGGTGGTGTTGTAGTGATGATCATTTGTGGAGTTTAGTGGTTCAGTGATGAGCAGTGGGGTGTTGCTTGAAGTTTGGCATATGTTGCAGTGGTGATGAGGAGCAGGTTGGTTTTGTGGTTTCAGGATGTTTTGTTGTGGTATGGGATTTTGAGTGTTGGGGAACTTGACATCTGGGGTAGTGAGGGAAAATTACAAGCTTGCCAAGATGCGAACATGGACTAGTTCTTCCTGAAATTTCAATAACTTCTGTTCGAGTGGGAGGAACTTTCCTTGGAAACCTGAATACCCTCAAGAGCCTCTACCCTTTCAACTGAGTTCTCCTTTCTTATGTTTCTCAAATCTTCTATTTTTTCCTTGTTCTTGTTTCTGATAGGACTCAGATGAGGCCAAGGTGAACTAATCTTTGGGGTGGGGAATAAACAAAAGCAAAAACATAGAAAGGTAACAAGTCAGTAAGGGCGATAATAAAAGATGTTGCGATATTTAAACACATAGTGCGGGAATGTAAATTGTGTCCTAATTTGGGAGCCTCGTTGTGCCTGAGGTAGTCCTAAAGACAAATATATTTGGAGAACTTTAGATGACAATGAATGCCTTATTTCATAATATGAAAAATAGACGAATCCCAAAATGACATTAAGATAATAGAAAAGTAAGTCACTATTGGTACTTGGACTTATTACATTCAGGAAATCAAATAAATCTTCTAATCTATTTGGTCCAAGAAAGACCTTCGCCAAATTCGATCTTCCGGACTCCACCATACAGATCTCCTAGCTCGCGCAGTCCCAGCAATAAGTAGGCTCTGGCCAGATGTCCTCCCTCAGCTGCCTCAGTATTCTGGCAGTTTTCGATCCTCTTATAACTTTGCCCTCCAACTCCACTACTCATCGCTCCAAATTTTCCAGTTTCTGTTGGAAGTGATGGATGTTAGTCACCATGCTGAATCTGGCGACTTCGTGCCTCATTTTCTGCAAAACAAAAGGTTAGGCCCTTTTTCCTATCAGACTCGACTATTTAATATCAATAATTGGCATAAGAAGCATTTGGTTCTCCAAATGAATGCACAGAATGTGGTAGTGTCCATTTGGGTTTCAAGGAAACCCAATGAACTTTAGATGAGGCTATCTTAAAGAGTCATCATGCGGACAACATAACTGACTCGGCTACGTTTGACCATGATGCATGCATAATTTTAAAGAGAAATGGTTTCTATGGGGTATTAGACTTGGTACCCTTGAGCGGACAACTCAAGAGGGAAAGGCGCAGAGCTGTCGATGGCACCGTTGATCGACTAGTTTTACCGCAAACATGCCTTTGCCAAATTTAGGGAGTGATAATATTGGAAGGGCGGAACCACTCATTATAAGCATTTCTATTGTATTTTGTTTGTCACGAGTGGAATATGATATTAAAAAATGCAATTACAATAACTAACAAGTTGTCATGCATTTCAACATTCATAATTGCTCATAATTACAACATTATTAAAGGAAAGCGGTAAAAGCATAAAGAAAAGAAAACAAAGAGCCAAGTTAGTTTTGTAGTAGAAAAGATATAAAGACATTAAATAAAGGCAATAAAAGCAATAAAGTCACAAGCAACATGAAATGGTGAAAGCCTAAAGTAAATCCCCAGCAGAGTCACCATGTTGCCGAGGCCCCATTTTTCTTGCAAAATTAGATTTACGATATTTGGGCGGACAACTTTTTCCTTTTGGGAATTAGGTTTGCAAGTTAGAAGAGTCGCAACCTAATGATTAAGTGCATTAGGACACTAAGAAGAAATTAAAAAAGGGAAGAAGAACCAGAGAATGGGTTAGGGCTTGAAATTATCTCGAGGGGAAGGTGTTAGGCACCCCTCAAGAACCACTCGTAATGGCGCCCAGCACACTGCTAGGCCAGCCTGACCAATTAACAACCATCACGGAGCCATAAGCTCACTTTGTCCAATTTAAGCATAACAGAATAATTCAACAGTGATAGATATATTAAAAACAAGGAACCAAGTCCCAACACGTGCCAACTCCCATAGACCGAAGAGTCTAGAGTCATGCGCCTCTACTGAACATAAGTGTATAAAGGTCTTCAAGATACCAAGTGCGGAAATAAATGTCAATACAGAATCAAAAGACAGTAAGAAGGAATATCGGGTCCTGCAGACTCTGCAGCTACCTCGAATATTCTACCGATGTCGCCTCGCACAGCTACTGGATCACTGCTGAGAGGTACCTGGATCTGCACACAAGGTGCAGGGAGTAAAATGAGTATTGCCAGACTCAGTGGTAATAAACAGGGGTAAGACAGCGCAGATAAGAAATCCGCAATAAAGCACTATGTAAAGCTGTCATCAAATACCCTGTCACAGAATCAATATCAATTGTACCTGTACCAACAAGTACCAGCAAAACAGTATAACAACTATCGGATGTAGCTAAATGCAATGCAATGCATGATATGACCGCTACGGCGTGTAGCCCGATCCAATTTGGGTACCTGTGCTCACTGTGGGGGTTCAGACTCCGGATGGGCTCCTCCAGCCCAAGCACAATATTACTACGGCGTGTAGTCCGATCCAATATATATACCACTACGGCGCGCAGCCCGATCCACTACCAGTCAGCTAATATGCAAATACAACCTCGGAGGCTCAAAAGTAGTTTTGAAAACATCTTTTATCATTTTTCAGTTGAAAACAGTAATATCAAGTTCCAGAGATTGGAAATAGCATGATAACAGAAATAGCTACGGACAGGTAGTAACTAACATGCCAATATGATAAAACAATGATAACGATCCTCGCGGGATCCAATAACTGGCTCACGGCCCACATGTATACTCAACCGCCCAAGAAGGGGTTCCTCGGCTCAAGAGTGGCCATTATCACAATATATAGTATGCAACCATCCGAGAAGGAGGTTCAACGGCTCAAGGATGGCCTAATATCATAACACAATATCAACAAGTCGGACTAAGCCATAGTCCCCAATCACAATCGACCCCGCACTCACACGAGAGTACGTGTCTCGCCGCTATACAGCGTCACAAAGTGGTATACCGGGGTTTCGAACCCGCTGGTCATCACCCACATCTATTACTCACCTCAATACAGTGCGACGCCTACTCCGCGATGCCCTTGCCACGAGAATCCAGCTCCGCACGCGTAGAATCTGATCAAATACAGTAGAATTACAACAAATTAGGCCAATGGGACGACACCCAAGCAATACAACTCAATTTACATCAAAATTCTCAAAGTTGTCAAAACCCGACTTCCGGTACACTTCTCGAAAAATTACAAAAGTCACATATTCGGAACCCTCATCTCGATACGAGTCTAAGCATATAAGATTTACCAAATTCGGACTCCATTTGCCCATTCAAAACCTTGATTTTCTAAAGTTCAAGCCTAGGGTTAAATCTTCCATGAATCACCCCAAATTCCTCCATTTTCATGATATAATTGCATAATATTATCAATACTAATCACAGTTTAAGTCCATAGTTGATTACCTGATGATTTCCCTTGAGTTTCTCTTCAAAATCGCCCAAATCGCCTCTAAAGCCGAGACCCAAATGTGTGAAATGTTTCTGAAATTTTCTAACTTCTGATACACTTAACTCACCGCGATTTTCGCTTCTGCGGGCCATTTTCCACCCCTGCGGAACCGCTTCTGCGGAATACCTTCCGCCTCTGCGGTCCTTCCCGCTTCTGCGGACAGGAGTCCGCTCCTGCGATACACGGACCGCTCCTGCGGGTCCGCTTCTGCGGATAACATTCCGCCCCTGCGGTCCTTTCCGCCTCTGCGATCAAGAGTCCGCTCCTGCGGACTCGCCTATGCGATCAATAAATCCGCTTCTGCGGTTTTTCCCCTATCTCTCTCTTGACCGCTTCTGCGGTCTCATCTTCGCTCCTGGGACGCCGCTTCAGCAGAGATTATTCCGCTTCTGCGAAGTCACTCGTCCCTGGACCCTCTTGTCCGCTCCTGCGGACTCGCTCCTGCGCCCCCATTTCCGTAGGAGCGAAAACAACAGAAACAGAATCCCAAACCTGCAATTTTCCACATTTTCTCCCGTTTAGCCATCCGAAAACACCCCGAGGCCCCCGGGACCTCATCCAAACACACCAACACATCCTAATACCTTATTCGAACTTGCTCCAATCCTCAAAACACGTCTAATAACATCAAAACCCATAATTCACATCGAATTCAAGCCTAAATTCCCTAAAACATTCCGAATTACACAATCAATCAAAAACCCGACCAAACGACGTCCGAATGACCTGAAATTTTGCAGACACATCCAAAATCACCTAACGGAGCTACTGCAACTGTCGGAATTCCATTCCGACTCCCGGATCAAAATCTCACCTACCGTTCGGATTTCGCCAAAATTCAACCTTAGCCAATTCAAGCCTATTTCTACACCGGCCTCCAAATTCAATTCCGATTGCTCCCCTAAGTCACAAATCACCTCCCGGAACTAACCAAATCATCAGAATCCGATTCCGAGCCCTCTAACCAAATAGTCAACTCCGGGTTGACTTTCCTTATTCAAGTTTCCTTCAAAAAGGCTATATGCCTCATTTTCAATCCAAATCACTCCTAACTCACCCGATAGACTTTAACACTGATATAAAAGCATAAAACATACAATTTCAACATAACGGGGTGGTAATTCCCGTGACGACAAGCTGGGTCGTCACATTCTCCCCCTCTTAAGCAAACGCTCATCCTCGAGCGGGTCAAGAAACATACCCGAAGTCTCAAACAAGTGAGGATATCTGCTCCGCATCTCCCGCTCGATCTCCCAAGTGGCCTCCTCCACGGGTCGACCTCTCCACCGAACCTTAACTAATGCAATCTCCTTGGACATCAATTTTCTCACCTGACGACCCAAAATGGTAATAGGCTCCACATCATAAGATAGATCACCATCAAGCTGAATGGTACTGAAGTCTAATACATGAGACGGATCTCCAATGTACTTCCGGAGCATAGACACATGGAATACTGGATGAACGCTGGATAAGCTGGGCGGCAAGGCCAACTCATATGCCACCTCTCCAACTCTCCTAAGTATCTCAAAAGGACCAATGTACCCGGGACTCAACTTCCCTTTCTTCCCAAACCTCATGACACCCTTCATAGGTGAAACCTTCAACAATACTCCGTCACCAACCATGAAAGACAACTCTCGAACTCTACGGTCCGCATAACTCTTCTGACGAGACTGTGCTGTACGAAGCCTCTCCTGGATCAACTTTGCTCTATCCAGAGCATCCTGGACTAACTCAGTCCCTATCAATCTATCCTCACCGGGCTCAAACCATCCCACGGGGGATCTACATCGTCTGCCATACAATGCCTCGTACGGGGCCATCTGAATACTCGACTGATAACTGTTGTTGTAGGCAAACTCGGCAAGTGGTAAGAACTCATCCCATGAACCACCAAAGTCGATCACACATGCTTGCAACATATCCTCCAGAATCTGAATAGTACGCTCAGACTGCCCATCTGTCTGGGGGTGAAATGTCGTACTCAACTCAACCCGCGTACCCATCTCTCGCTGAAATGCTCTCCAAAACTGAGAAGTGAACTGGGTACCCCTGTCGGATATGATAGACACTGGGACTCCATGCAACCGGACAATCTCTCGAATAAAGATCGCTACCAACCGCTCCGATGAGTAGGTAGTACTAACTGGAATGAAGTGAGCGGACTTGGTCAGTCTATCCACAATCACCCATACAGAATCAAACTTCCTCGCCGTCCGAGGGAGTCCAGTAACAAAGTCTATAGTGATCCTCTCCCATTTCCACTCAGGAATATCAATGCGCTGAAATACGCCACCGGGCCTCTAATGCTCGTACTTAACCTGCTGACAGTTGAGGCACCGTGCTACATGTCCGACAATGTCCATTTTCATCTTTCTCCACCAATAGTGTTGTTTCAAATCTTGATACATCTTCGCGGCTCCATGATGGATAGAATACCGCGAGTTATGGGCCTCCTCCAGAATCAACTCACGAAGGCCATCAACATTGGGCACACATATCCGGCCCTGCATCCTCAATACGCCGTCACTATCAATGGTGACATCTCTAGCATCATCATGCTGAACTCTATCCCTAAGGACAGCCAAATGTGGATCATCATACTGGCGCTCACGAATACGATCATATAGAGATGACCGAGATACAACACAAGCCAATACCCTGCTGGGCTCCGAAATATCTAACCTCACTAGCCGATTGGCTAGCACCTGAACATCATAAGCAAATGGCCTCTCCTCAGCTGGAATATATGCCAAGCTCCCCATACTGACCGCCTTCCGGCTCAAAGCATCGGCCACCACATTGGCCTTTCCCGGATGATATAAAATAGTGATGTCATAATCCTTAAGCAACTCAAGCCATCTCCGCTGTCTCAAATTAAGATCCTTCTGTTTGAACAAGTGCTGGAGACTACGATGGTCGGTATATACCTCACAAGACACGCCGTACAAATAGTGCCTCCAAATCTTCAAGGCATGAACAATGGCGGCTAGCTCCAAATCATGAACAGGATAGTTCTTCTCATGTGGCTTCAACTGCCGAGAAGCATAAGCAATCACCTTACCTTCCTGCATCAACACACAACCTATCCCCACTCTCGAGGCATTACAATAAACAATATATGAACCTGAATCTGATGGCAATACTAACACTGGAGCTGTGGTCAAAGCTGTCTTGAGCTTCTGAAAGCTCTCCTCGCACTCATCCGACCACACGAATGGTGCACCCTTCTGGGTCAATTTAGTCAATGAAGAAGCAATGGATGAAAATCCCTAAACAAACCGGCGATAATATCCCGCCAAACCAAGAAAACTCCTGATCTCTGTAGCTGAGGACGGTCTAGGCCAACTCTGCACCGCCTCTATCTTCTTAGGATCAACCTGAATACCATCACGAGACACCACATGCCCCAGAAATGCTACGGACTCGAGCCAAAACTCGCACTTGGAGAATTTAGCATATAGCTTCTCCTCCGTCAATCTTTGCAACACAATACTCAAATGCTGAGCATGCTCCTCCCGACTACGGGAGTAGACTAGAATGTCATCAATGAACACAATCACAAATGAATCCAAATAGGGCCCGAACACACTGTTCATCAGATGCATAAATGCTGCTGGGGCGTTGGTCAGCCCAAAAGACATCACAAGAAACTCATAGTGACCATATCGGGTCCTGAATGTAGTCTTCATAATATCCGAGTCCCTGATCTTTAGCTGATGATAGCCTGAACGAAGATCGATCTTAGAAAACACCCTCGCACCCTGTAACTGATCAAACAAATCATCTATGCGCGGTAGAGGGTACTTGTTCTTCACTGTCACTTTGTTCAATTGTCTATAATCAATACACATTCGCATGGAACCATCTTTCTTTTTAACAAATAACACCGGCGCACCCCACGGGGACACACTAGGACGGATGAAACCCTTATCCAGAAGCTCCTGAAGTTGCTCTTTCAGTTCTTTCAACTCGGCTGGTGCCATCCGATAAGGAGGAATGGATATGGGCTGGGTGCCCGGCACCAAGTCAATGCCAAAATCAATATCCCTGTCCGGCGGCATGCCCGGCAGGTCTGAGGGGAATACATCTGGGAAGTCTCTCACAACAGGTACAGAATCAATGCTAGGAGACTCAACTCCCACATCTCTCACAAAAGCTAAGTACGATACACACCCTTTTTCAACCATTTTCTGAGCCTTTAAGAACGAAATAACACAGCTAGGGACAAAATCGGTCGAACCCTGCCACTTAATCTGAGAAATACAAGGAATGGCCAACGTAAATGTCTTAGCATGACAGTCCAATATCGCATGATACGGAGACAACCAGTCCATACCCAATATAACATCAAAGTCCACCATCCCCAACAATAACAAATCTGCCTGGGTCTCCAGGACCCCCAATAGATATAACACAGGATCTATAGACATGATCCACAACAATCGTATCACCCACGGGGGTGGATACATGAACAGGTAACTCAAGACTACCACGAGTCGCACCCAAATGATGTGCAAAATAAGAGGACACATAAGAATATGTGGACCCTGGATCAAATAGAACAGAGGCATCTCTGTGACAGACAGAAATGATACCTGTAATCACCGCATCGGAGGCAACTCTATCACGCCTGTCAGGAAGTGCATAGAATCGTGCTTGACCTCCACCAGATCTCTCCTCGCCTCTGGGGCGACCACGAGAAGACTGACCTCCACCTCTACTAGCCTTAGATGGTTCTGAAGAGGAGGGCGGATCCCTCTACCGAGTCCTGTCCCTACGGAGTCGAGGGCACTGCTTCCTCATGTGGCCAACTCACCACACTCATAACAAGCACCTGGTGCTGGAGAAGGGGACTGAAGGGAACCCCTCACCACAGAAGAACCCTGGGCTGAAGAAGTAGGTGCTGAACTCTGGGCTGGGAGGGCACTAAGTGAAGACTGGCCCTGCTGAAATCCATGTCGACCACGACCAGAAGAACCTTCGCTCTACTCAGGGCGGCCTGAATGAGAAGGTCTAGATGAGCGACCTCTGCTCTGCTGGGAATGCCCTCTAGATGGAGCACCACTGAAACTGCCGGAACCACGAGGCCTCTTGGCCTCCCGCTCCTCTCTCTCTCGGCGACGATCCGCCTCAATGGAGCGTGCCATATCAACAACCTGCTCAAACGATGATGACAGAACTCGCTCGCTGGTCATAAGAATACGGATAGAGTAGTTGAGGCCATCAATGAACCTCCTGATCCTCTCCCTCTCAGTGGGGATCATCCATGTGGCATGCCTAGCCAACTGAGTGAATCTAAGCTCATACTGAGTCACAGACATGTCGCCCTGAATCAACCACTCGAACCGGCGACGTAGCTCCTCGCGACGAGACCGAGGTACATATTTCTCTAGAAAGAGAGTAGAGAACTGCCGCCATGTGAGAGGTGCTGCTCTTGCAGGCCTACGCCTCTCAAACTCCTCCCACCAATCAAATACGGGACCAGTGAACTGAAATGTAGTAAATGAAACTCCGCTGGACTCAAGTATACCAGCCGTCCGCAACATCCTCTGACACTTATCCAAGAAACCCTGGGCATCCTCGCCCTCAACGCCACCGAAATGGGGTGGCTGAAGTCTACCAAACCTCTCAAGACGACGCTACTCATCGTCGGGCATAGCCTGAACTATATGCTCTGGAGCTGGAGCTGGTGCAGCTAGAGGAATAACTGGTGCAACCACCTGAGCGGGGATCGCCTCTGGCGTCTAAAGTCCCTGAACAACCTGCTCGGGTATGCGAGCTGCAGGGGTCTGCTGACCACCCCCTATCTGAGATGTCGCTGCAGTAGCGGTAGCTGAAACTACCTGAGCCAAATTGAAACACACCGATAATATCTGAGCAAGAGTCTCCTGAAGACCAGGAATAGCAATAGATACAGTCTGTCCCTTAACTGGGGCTGCTGGAGCATCAACCACTGGGGGCTGCTCCTGAACCGGTACAACGGGCGGGTCAGCTGGCACTGCCTCAGCTGCCCTACCTCTACCTCTAGCACGACCGCACCCACGGCCTCTAACAGGTGGCAATGGAGGTCGTCCACCTCTCCCTGATGCTCGCGTTCTCGCCATCTGCGAGAGAATAGAGTATAGAAGTTCAGTTCTCGGAACAACAAGATCGCACGACAGAGTTCAAGAAAAATGAAGTGTTTCCTAAAGGTTCGCAGCCTCCCGAGGATAAGTACAGGCGTCCCCGTACCGATCCACAAGACTCTACTAACCGGCTCAAGACTCACGAGGCCTAGTAAACCTAGGCTCTGATACCAACTTGTCACGACCCCAAATCCGGTCGTGATGGCGCCCAGCACACTGCTAGGCCAGCCCGACCAATCAACAACAATTATAGAGCTATGAGCTCGCCTTATCCCATTCAAACATAACAATTGTAAATTAACAGTAATGGATATATCAAAAACGGGAAACCAAGTCCCAACGCATACCAACTCCCATAGACCGAAGGGTCAAGAGTCATGAGCCTCTAAAGAACGTAAGTGTAATAAGGTTTACAACCAAAGCTCAGAGCGGAAAGAAATAACAATACATAATCAAAAGACAGTAGGAAGGAATATCGGGTCCTGCGAACTCTGCAGCTACCTCGAATATCCTACAGATGTCGCCTCGAACAGCTACCGGATCACTGCTGAGAGGTACCTGGATCTGCACAGAAGGTGCAGGGAGTAAAATGAGTACTGCCAGACTCAGTGATAATAAATAGGGGTAAGACAGCGCAGATAAGAAATCCGCAATAAAGCACTATGTAAAGTTGTCATCAAATACCCTATCACAAAATCAATATCAACTGTACCTGTACCAACGAGTACCAGCAAAACAGTATAACAGCTATCAGATGTAGCTAAATGCAATGCAATGCATGATATGATCGCTACGGCGCGTAGCCCGATCCAATTTGGGTACCCGTGCTCACTGTGGGGGTTCAGACTCCGGAGGGGCTCCTACAGCCCAAGCACAATATTACTGCGGCGTGCAGTCCGATCCAACATATATACCGCTGCGGCGTGCAGCCCGATCCACTACCAGTCAGCTAATATGCAAATACAGCCTCGCAGGCTCAAAAGTAGATTTGAAAACATCTTTTATCATTTTTCAGTTGAAAACAGTAATGTCAAGTTCCAGAGATTGGAAATAGCATGATAACAGAAATAGCTACGGTCTGGTAGTAACTAACATGTCAATATGATAAGACAATGATAACGATCCTCGCGGGATCTAATAACTGGCTCACGGCCCACAAGTATACTCAACCGCCCAAGAAGGGGGTTCCTCGGCTCAAGAGTGGCCATTATCACAATATATAGTATGCAACCATCCGAGAAGGAGGTTCGACGGCTCAAGAATAGCCTAATATCATAACACAGTATCAACAAGTCGGACTAAGCCATAGTCCCCAATCACAATCGACCCCGCACTCACATGAGAGTACGTGTCTCGCCGCTATACAGCATCACAAAGTGGTATACCGGGGTTTCGAACCCGCTGGTCATCACCCACATCTATTACTCACCTCAATACAGTGCGACGCCTACTCCGCGATGCCCTTGCCACGAGAATCCAGCTCCGCACGCGTAGAATCTGATCAAATACAGTAGAATTACAACAAATTAGGCCAATGGGACGACACCCAAGCAATACAACTCAATTTACATCAAAATTCTCAAAGTTGTCAAAACCCGACTTCCGGTACACTTCTCGAAAAATTACAAAAGTCACATATTCGGAACCCTCATCTCGATACGAGTCTAAGCATATAAGATTTACCAAATTCGGACTCCATTTGCCCATTCAAAACCTTGATTTTCTAAAGTTCAAGCCTAGGGTTAAATCTTCCATGAATCACCCCAAATTCCTCCATTTTCATGATATAATTGCATAATATTATCAATACTAATCACAGTTTAAGTCCATAGTTGATTACCTGATGATTTCCCTTGAGTTTCTCTTCAAAATAGCCCAAATCGCCTCTAAAGCCGAGACCCAAATGTGTGAAATGTTTCTGAAATTTTCTAACTTCTGATACACTTAACTCACTGCGATTTTCGCTTCTGCGGACAATTTTCCGCCACTGCGGAACCGCTTCTGCGACCAATAGGTCATTTCTGCGAACCCAGTCCTATTTGGCCATTTCCGCACCTGCGATCCAAGGGCCGCTCCTACGAGTCCGCTCCTGCGGATTTTCATTCGCCCCTGCGGTCCTTTCCGCCTCTGCGATCAAGTGTCCGCTCCTGCGGACTCGCCTATGCGATCAATCACCCGCTTCTGCGGACTTCTCCATTTCGCCTCTTGACCGCTTCCGCGGTCTACCCTTCGCTCCTGCGACGCCGCCTCAGCGGACATATTTCCGCTTCTACGAAAACAAGCGCTCCTGCGCCTCCTCGTCCGCTTCTGCGGACTCGCTCCTGCGCCCCCATTTCCGCAGGAGCGAAAACAACAGAACCAGAACACTTCCCTGCAATTTTTCCACATTTTCTCCCGTTTAGCCATCCGAAAACACCCCGAGGCCCCCGGGACCTCATCCAAACACACCAACACATCCTAATACCTTATTCGAACTTGCTCCAATCCTCAAAACACGTCTAATAACATCAAAACCCATAATTCACATCGAATTCAAGCCTAAATTCCTTAAAACATTCCGAATTACGCATTCAATCAAAAACCCGACCAAACGACGTCCGAATGACCTGAAATTTTGCAGGCACATCCAAAATCACCTAACGAAGCTACTGCAACTGTCGGAATTCCATTTCGACCCCCGGATCAAAATCTCACCTACCGTTCGGATTTCGCCAAAATTCAACCTTAGCCAATTCAAGCCTATTTCTACACCGGGCCTCCAAATTCAATTCCGATTGCTCCCCTAAGTCACAAATCACCTCCCGGAACTAACCGAATCATCAGAATCCGATTCCGAGCCCCCTAACCAAATAGTCAACTCCGGGTTGACTTTCCTTATTCAAGTTTCCTTCAAAAAGGCTATATGCCTCATTTTCAATCCAATTCACTCCTAACTCACCCGATAGACTCTAACACTGATATAAAAGCATAAACCATGTAATTACAACATAACGGGGTGGTAATTCCCGTGACGACGGGCCGGGTCGTCACACTCCAAGCCAAGTTGGGGAGGTTGTATTTACACTTTGAATATAAACAAATAAACATGCATAATTATCTTTCGCGTAATGATTGCAAAAAAGGTGAAGAGTAAAAGTTAAATAAACATGCTGAATGTTTTGGGAATAATCTATTTCATAATTATTTAAGGGATATAGAAGTGCGGAAAATGGGGGGTCAAATAATTGATGCAAATAATCAAACAAGGAATGGAATGGGGGTGAAAATTTGGAAAGAGAATAGTACCAGAAGTTGAATAACCAAAATAGATCCTTGAATAATTAAAGTGAAATACGGGATTTAAAAGAACTAGAAATTAGATAGGTTTTAAGGGGGTCCTAGGTTTATGAAATACATGGATCATCCACACAACACCCGGTAACCAATTGTACGCGTGGTGTTATCACGTGATCATCATCTCCATGTCTACCCCTTCCCACCCTGTTAAGGTAATAAAGCATGAAATAATATCATTACTTATTGTATTCTATTACCCGTCCCAATCCTATCAGTCCCGAAGGCATTGAGATTACTAATCCTAAAAGGGGTGAAGTTGGGGGCTTTTCAGAAGTTTTAAAAGGATAAAAGTCTAGGCGACAAACAAAACACATAATCAAATAAGGGAAAGGCAAACAATAGTTAAGGCTCAAACATGCCTCCTCACTCAAAGGCAAATATATAGCATGACTTCAAATACTGGTTATGGTTTTAATTGAATTTAAAAGCATTAAGACAGGAGTCCAAATTAGCCTTGTCGGTTGTAGTTATCAAGAACTGACACCATTAATTAATTACCTAATGATTTGCCTAGGTGAGACCTATATGCACGATGTCTAACAAAGCACACTCCTTTTAAAGAAGGATTACCGGTTTTATAAACAAAGAAGATCCGTAGATTTTAAACGACTTTATGAATGGTTTTAGACGTATAGATAAAATAGACGAGGCTGATTCGTTTGGTTATTAAAATGCAGGAAGTCCTATAGTCATATTATATATAGAGCTTGAGCATTGATTTATTGACATGGTACTTATATGAAGCACAACAAATCCTATGAGATATAGTATCTATGTGGAAATGCAATGTTTGAAAGTAATAATTCTATGATTATGATTTCTATATGAAATATAGAAATGAAAGAGTATACATCCTATAAACATGGCATCCATATGAGAATGCTGAGTTTGAAAGAGATAATCCTATGAATATGATTTCAATTAGAACTCCTTTAGACATGTTATCTATATGTGAACATGTAGAAATTAGATATCCTATAGACATATTATCTACCCCTTTTGCACATATGGTTACCCTCCCTTTTTTACTAGCCATCCCTAATAGTTCATTACAAGTTATTACAGCCTAGAATGAAACAAGAAAAGAAAAAATACATTAGAATTAAATAGTACTTCAAGCTACATCTAAATAGCCCAAATCAGACTCGAAGTCCAATAATATGAGATAAACCAACTTCCAAGATCAGATTTCCAAAAGACATTCTCATATTTAGAGTGTGCTAAAGTTCCCAAGAGTCTAAAGGGACTCCGGGCACTGCTTACACCCCAAAACATCACAGAGTTAAGAACATAGTGTAGTGTGGAAATGCCAGCGCCCAGATGTCCAAGTTCAGAAGGAACTCAAGGTCACAAAGCAAGGCTTATAAGAGAGGGGCAGAACTTAAAAGCCTAAGAATAAGTGTAAGTGCATAAGGGGGAGGGAATCAAGGAGAGCCATTGAAGGCTAGTGGTCATGCCCAACAATTGGGATGCTGGCACACCCCTAACCTGCCTGCTAGCCAAACATTGAGAGTTAGGGCGCATTGTGGATCAGGTTATGGCCTAGGCAGTAATTTGGATACTGTCAGGCCATGTACTTTAACTCAAACATATAGAAGGGAATAGGGGTGGGGATTTATAATAGAAACAAATACAAGGAAGGACATAATTAGCGTAGATCATTGAACATGAGTAGTAAAGCAAACAAGAGTGTTGGAATCGTAAAGTAATTACATAGGGGTAAGGCAGAAAACTAAATAAAAGACATACCAATTTCAAAGGAAAACAAATAAGAAAGCAGTAGTCTTGAGAGAGCCAAGTTGCAAAAAAAAGTGATTCCAAAAGATCTCAAGCAAAGCAGAGTGTTGATTTCAATATTGAACTCAAAAGGCAATGTGAGTGTGTGAGTTGGAAGTAAGAAGTTCGAGGTATTGAAATTGAAGTGTAGATGAAAGTATTGAATTGGAAGTTTGTTAAAAAGTCATGGTCTCTTTAACCCTCTAATATTGCAGAGAAGCAAGTAGAAAAGGCAACAAGTACTATTGAAATCCTTCCCTTAATTATGGGATTCAGATTCAAATGGGTAAAATCAATTAAGGAATGAAATTAATCAAATACTTTGTGCAAACCATTGAGGGCAAATACATACAAGTTATTTAAGGATAGGGTTTGACAATACACGGTTTGTGCATATAAGGCAAGGAATTAGTTAACAGCCGGTAAATCATAAAGTCTGAACTGTGGTATGAATGAACCCGGAAAAACAGTGACAAATCATAAGCCTTATTAAAGGGATTTCAGAATCAATTACTTGGTTGGTGAAAACTTTTTGAAAGAAGAATTTTCTCATATATAAAGCACACAGATCAAACAAAAGAGTCGTTTACTATAGAGAAAAAGTTTAACACTGAAAGTCTCAGAGTCACAACCAAAAGAGATTCAAGTTCAATTATAGACTCACAGTGAGTCTGAAAGCCTAGGGTTCCAAAGTGGAACCCTAGTAAGGTAGGGTTTCAAATAGAGTTAGACAATGGAAGATGAGCAAACAGGTCATTGAAAAGAGGCTTAGAAGTCTCTTTCAAAGACTTATGAGAGACAAACATACACAAACAAGTTCAGAAGCAAGAGATGATATGAGTTTTTAACCAACAGTAGGGGAAAATATGCTTAGTTGGAACACAAACAAAGTTCAGTAAAGTGAACAAAATCACAAAATTCAATCACAAACACACATAGCAAACAACGCAAATTAATATGCGAGCATAAGATTAACAACAAAAGATAGAAGTGTCTTGCATAATAGAACATAAACAAGAGAGAAAAATCATGCATAATAAGAAGAAAACATACGAGCATAAAACACACATAAAAAAGAACATGAAGAATTAAAAAAAAATGTTTGAAGAAGCCTTTTCAAAAAATCTAAAATCGAATTTGAACGATTTTGAAAAGGAAATTTGGGGAAAACCTTTAAAACGTCAAGTATAGCCTAGAAATATCATAAATCTAAGAAAATAAGCAAGTACAGAACCCGGGAAGGCTTAGAGTTGCAGAGAAACCTCTAGAAATGAGAAAGGTCTTAAAGAGAGTCAGATCCCGTGTCGAAAAGACTCATATTGCCGGAACATGCCGGAAAATGGCCGGTGAAGCCACGAATCCATAGATCCAAGAAGGTCTAGAGAGATCGTTGAAGTCAGGCTTCACAACCTTGAGTAGATTAGGTTTAATGGTGTGAGAGGGTGAGTACATGCCTTTCATGGCATGAAACACCATGGATTCCGCTAAGTTTCAAGGTGGGAGATGATATAAGTTCAACAAAGATTCGAGAGTGTTTGAGAGACGAAGGGATACAAAGGCGGTGTCTCAGATGAAATGGCTTAGGATTGGGGGGTTTGGGGAATTAAAAAGGCATGGGGGAATCGTAGCAGTTGATCATTTTAATCAACGACCTGGATCAAAGGGGAGCTGGGTGGGTAAAAATAAATGGGTCAGGGGGTCGGGTAATTTAGGATTTGGGTCGCTCCAATTGAGATTAAAACTAGGATTAAACAAGGGGTCAATTTGGGTTAAAATTAAAATGAAATAGGGCTAGTATTTAAATATCTATTTTTTCCTTTTTATTTTATAAAAATAGTAAAAAAAATTGGAAACAAATTAAAAGAACTTAATTAATTACTAATATGTAAACATTAAATAAAAAACACTGAAATTGCTTTGGTAACTATAAACCCAATTAAATCTTAAAATATGCTAAAATTATAATTATATGCAATTTAATTTTAAAATACTCTATATATTTGTAAAAAATGTGAAAAAATTACCTTAGCTATATTTTGGTATAACTATGAGAATAAAATAAATTAATCACCAATAATGATAATTTGAGGAATAATTATTGGTTTTTGTACTGCTAAAATATGGCAATAAATTGGTTTAAAAAGGTCACAGAGCAGCTATCATATGAAGAAACTCCCATCGCTATATTAGACAGGCAGGTTCAAAAATTAAGAACTGAAGATGTAGCTTTGGTAAAAGTACTTTGGATAAACAACAATGTGGAAGAAATGACTTGGGAGGCCGAGGAAGACATGAAGTCTAGATATCCCTACATATTTCCTCCTCCAAGGAAGGATCCGACTGAGACTTGATAACCTCAAGGTACGTGTACGGTTCTTGTGTTAGTTATTGTCATTGGTCGTGTAAGGCCATTGTTGTTATTGATGATTGTGGTCATGTGTGGCGTTGTATAGAGTATATTAAAAATAAGTAGTAAGTAATTTAAGACAATTTGTAATTTTGTGGTCAACTGGTTAATTACCTTATAACAGAATATTACATAATTATCTAATAAGTTAATAAAATTAAATATCTCACCCCTACCCCTCGTGGAAGCTAGCCATATTATCAAAAAATGACTAAGAGTCGTTCCTTGATTAGGTGTCACAAGGATATAAATTCCTTTCATTTTCAAGACTCTGCATTAAAAGACTTGTGAAAGAACGTTAGCCATCCATAACTCCTTCAAACTTTTCAATCTAAAAAAACACATTTTATGCTTTAATCAATGCGACTTCTGCAATTCCAACAAATTCCAGCGAGAATTTTAGAGTTTTAGCAACAGAGAAATTTTACGGTTCTAAAAAAGTACGGTGAGCAGAAATTTAATTTTGTCCAATTTTTGTGGTTCCAAAAGAGTATGGTGTATTATTCTTCGCCAATAATATTATACGGAGTTTTCTTATTCCAAGTATATTAAGACTCCCTTTTTTTTTTGGCATGGTCTAAATTATACTGAAGAAACGAGCAAATACTCAACTTCTATAAATTACTCCATTCATAAAAATAGTAGGGGTGTCTATATTCTGAATTCCCCATGAGAATTATTATTATCTTTTGTTCACGGGTCTCAATATTAATATGTAGTTGAAAAAGTTTATCCGGAAGAAATATTGAGATTATTACGTATTTTTCATGCATTTCACCCATTTATACATGTGCATTGACCCATGACCATATGACTTTATATATGTGTATATATGTATATGGATATGAAAAAAACTTACGGCGTTATATACGCACCACCACCTATGCATGACACGGAATTTATACGCATGTGCATGACATTATAGATGTTTCAAGATTTACAAAGTAATTTCGACTTACATGCGGAATTCTTTATTCCATGTTTCATCTATGTCTTTTATGTACTTTTTTATGCCTTACATACTCATCACATTATTCGTACTGATGCCCTATTTACCCAGACCTGCGTTTTATGCTTGCATGTGCAGGTACGCAAGCTGACAGCCCACCTTCTTAGGATCCTTGATCAGCTGTAGTTGGCATGCTCCACTTGATCCAGAACTTACATTTGTATTTATACATGTCTATGGGTATAACGTGGCTCAGTCCCGTCTTTGTATAGTTATGTTTTTGTTAGAGATTTGTGAACAGTATGTCTAGTTGGGTTATATGTGGCCTTGTCGGCTTTCAGTTTTGGATTTATAGTTGTCTATAGCAGCCTTGCTGGCTCGCCCACTGTATTCTGTATGTATATGTACATATGCCTTGAAGGCAGGTTCCTTCTTGTATGTTATTTTTGTAATTCATCAGATGTTATTCAAATTCATATCTTAGATGCATGCTTAGGGATATTTGACAAATAGGACTTAGGCACCCATCGCGACCCATCGGTTTGGGTCGTGACACCTTCACTGTGCAAAGTGTAAGTAGTAACGTGCTCATTGGGGTCTGAGGTCCCATTGTATTTTGGGAGTTCTGGAAAACATGCCCAAAAGACATATATACATGACAAGGCCACATACTATCCAAATATACATGACTGTCTACAGACCTCTAACAGAGTGTAAAACTATATAAACAACGGAACTATGTCCCGTCATACCCATATGTATACAAAAGTATCATACCAAAACTCAATAGCAACTCTAAATTAAATGGAGCACACCAACTATTACTGATCAAGGATCCTAAGAAAGGGGACCGTCAGCTTGTCTACCTGTACCTACAGGCATAAAATGTAGGCCCCAAAAAATAGGGCATCAGTACGAATCATGTACTAAGTATGTAAGGCATGAAAATCAGTACATAAAAGATATAGATGAAACATGGAATATAGAATTCTACAAGTAAGTCTAAATAATCTTGTAAACCCTGAAACATTTATAGTAGCATGCACGTGCGCATCAATGTCGTGTCATGCATACCCTATAGGTGTTCATGCATCATCAAACCTCTTAGGGCATCCCATCATATCAATGTGTACCGGCTGATCTGGTGGTGGTGCGTATATAACAACGTATACCAGTTGATCATGTGGTAATGCGTACATAATACCGTAACCTTTTTCCATATCCCGTATACATATATAAGCGTATATAATGCCGTTTAAGTCATGGGTAAATGCACATGTAAATGAATGCAATGCATGAGAAGTACATTAATAAAATCTCACGGAATGTCATAAGACCATTATACCTCCACTATAATTGGATGACATACATATTTAAAATTTAAATATAGATACCCCTAGTATGCATTGATAACACCTCCGACATATGTCACATCGGGAATAGAGTCATTTATGAAAGTTGTATATTTGCTCGTTTCTTTTGTACTATTTAGATCATGCCAAAAATAAATAAGGGATAGCTTCAACATACATATAGTAAAAAAAAATTCGTATAATATTCTTGGAAAAGATTACACTGTACTCCTTTAAAACCACAACATCTTACGTTGCCAAGGTTCTAATAATTCTCGTTGGATTTTTGTGTGTAGGAATTGGTTGAAGAATCGCGTTGCTAGTGTAGTGTTTAATCTGATTGAATTGTATTTGAGAATGAAAAGTTGTTTTGTATTTACAAATTATAGTAGTAAATTAACAACTAACGATACTGAGGGTGAGAAAAAAATTAATGTCACGACCCCAAACCCGGTCGTGATGGCGCTCAGCACATTGCTAGGCAAGCTCGACCTATCACACACATTATCGAGCTGCAAGCTCACATTCCTTATTTCAAAAATTATTAACAGTGACAAATTGTTTGAAATTTAACAAGTTTATAAAAATATCCCAATAACAGTGCACACCACCTCCCACGGATCTGGGGGTCACGATTCAAGAGCCTCTACCGAATAACATAGCAATAATACTGTATACATAGTAAATTTGAAAAACACGAAATGTCTAAAAACATAGGAAAAATAAGGGAGAGTCGGGTCCTACGGACGCCAAGCAGCTACCTCGACAACTCCTAGATATCACCCCTGCTGAGAGGTACCTGGATCTGCACACAAGGTGCAGGGAGTAAAGTGAGTACTTCCAACTCAGTGGTAATAGGCATGTATAATGATATCGAAGGTAAGAAAATCCAAAATACCACATAGTAAAGCTATACAATATTTCATTTCCTTTTTAACAGTATAAATCTCAGGGAAAATAATAACAGATAAAGCAATTAAGTATTAATGAGTAAATGCAATGCAGATGCATATGAACATGACGATATGGCACGTAATCCGATCTATTTGGGTACCCGCGCTCACTGTGGGGGTTTAGACACTGGAGGGGCTCCTACAGTCCAAGCGCAATATCAGTAACATATACTGCAACGCGCAGCCCGATCCACTATCAGTCCATCTACATGCAATGCAAGCCTCACATGCACAAATACTTACCATTTTTAGTTCTGTTTAACAGAAATTATCTAATTAAGTGTTCAGAAATCTCAAATTTGTAAATCATTTTTAGACAGTGTTTAGCTTAGGACTGATATCATGATAACATGCTATAATCATAGAAACAATGATAATAATCCCTACAGGATCCAAATAATCGGCATACAGCCCAAATATATCCATAACCATCCAAGTAGGAGGTTTGCCGACTAATTTCTAGCCAATAGTACGAACATCATTCGGCCGGACTAAGCCATAGTCCCAATCACAATCGACCCCGCACTCATCTATATCTATTACGCACCTCAAACCGGCCACGAGACTAGTCCGCTAAGCCTTTCCCTCTTGAATAAACCTCCTCACGCGGCGAATCTGATCAAAACCATAAGGAATATGTTATATAAAAGCTAATGGAACATAACCCAGTTGAAAGAACCACAAATAACTCAAAAAACATCCATAACACGAAGTTGGTAAAACCCGAGTCCCAGACCCACTTCTCAAAAAATTACGAACTCACATTTCCGAAATCCTCGTCTCACCATGAGTCCATACATATAAAATTTATCAAAATCAGAGTCCATTTGGCCCCTCAAATCATTATTTTACCATTTCTTAGGCTTTAAGCAAAAACCTCCATTTTTACCCTTTGATTCCTCCAATTTTCAGTGATAATTTCATGTTTTTACACTATAATTACATAAACCAAGTCCAAATATCCTTACCTGATGATTCTTCTATGAAGCCTCTTCAAAATCGCCCAAAAATTGCCTTAGTTCGCACCCCAAATTGATTTTACACTCCTGAAATTCGAATGCTTTGATTCATTAAACCTTTCAAACATTTTCGCTTCTGCGGTCCCGCTACCGCTTCTGCGGGACCACTTCTGTGGATTCCTCACCACTTCTGCGGTATAACTTAAATCCCGCTCAACTGCTTTTGTGGTCCTACGCCGCTTCTATGATAACCGCTTTTGCGGTCAAACTACCGCTTCTACGGTCTGAACCATTCTACTCCAGACCACTTCTGCGGTCACTAATCCGCTTCTGCGGAGACCGCTTTTGCGGAATAAGGTCCATGTCGCAGAAAGATCCCAGGCCACCAAGGGCCGCATCTGCGAGATCGTTTAAGTGGCTCACCCACCGCAGATGCGAAAACAATAGAAGATTTCATGACATACCTCATGCAACACTTCGAAATGCCCGATTAACCATCTGAAACCATTACTGAGGCCCCCAAGACCCCAACCAAAAACACCAACCCACTCTAAAACGCCATACGAACTTGTTCCAATCATAAAAACGCATTCTTAAACACAAAAATCATCAAATCATGATGGATTCAAGCCTAAGTTTCAGCTATAACTTCCGAAACCAAGATTCAATCAAAAACCCGACCAAACGATGTCTGAATGACCTAAACATTTGCAGACATATCCAAAATCGCCTAACGAAGCTACCACAATTGTCAAAATTCCATTCCGACTCCCGGATCAAAATCTCACCTATCAACCGGATTCCGCCAAAATTCCAACTTCGCCAATTCAAGCCTATTTCTACACTGGACCTCCAAATTCAATTCCAATCGCTCCCCTAAGTCAAAAATCACCTCCCGAAGCTAACCGAACCGCCGGAATTCATATCCGAGCCCTCTAACCACATACTCAACTTCCGGTTGACTTTTCTGAAACAAACTCCATTCTAAGAGACGATGTTCCTTATTTTCAACCAGAACCAGTTCCATTACACCTGACCGACTCTAATACCGATATAGAAATATGAAGCAACACAATAAGGGGAAAACGGGGTGGTAGCTCACGTGATGATGGGCCAGGTCGTCACACGAACCTACTTCAACTTCCGAAATTTGATTCCGACCCCAATGTCAAAAAATCAACCCACAGTCAAACTCTCCAAAAATCTTCAACTTCCTATCTTTAGCCAAATGGCTTCAAAATGGTCTACGGACCTCCGAATTCACTTCCGATTGCGCCCCCAACTCTAGAATCACTAAATGGAGCTATTCACAATCTCGGAATCCCAAACAAACATCGATAACACTAAAATGCTCTTCAAGCCAAACTTATGAAATTCCTTCTAGTGGCAAAGAAAGCATATAGGCCACCTCTCCAATCCTCCTAGGTATCTAAAAAGGGCCAATGAATCTCGAACTGAGCTTTACTTTCTTCCCAAATCTCATGACATCTTTCATAGGTGAAACCTTCAGCAAGACCTTCTCACCCACTGAATAAGACACATCCTGGACCTTCCGGTCCCGATAACTCTTCTAGCACGACCGGGCTGTGCGAAGTCTCGCGTGAATCACCTTTACCTTGTACAATGCACTTGGAACAACTCTGTCCCTAACAATCTATCCTCACCGGGATTAAACCAACCAACTGGAGATCTACACCATCTCCCATATAAGGCATCATACGACGCCATTTGAATACTGGATTGGTAGTTGTTGTTATAAGCAAACTCTAGAGAGGCAAGTAATTAGCCTAGAACCACCAAAATCAATAACATAGGCACGCAACATGTCCTCCAAGATCTTAATGGTACTCTCGGACCGTCCATCTGCCCGAGGATGAAATGCAGTACTCAACTCAACCTGTGACCCAACTCTCATTTGAATGTCCTCCAGAACTGCGAAGTAAACTGAGTACCTCTGTCTGATATAATAGAAACCGGGACCCCATGCAATCTCACAATCTCACGGATGAATATCTCTGCTAACGACTCCGAGGAATATGTAGTGCACACAGGAGTGAAGTGTGTAGACTTGGTCAACCAATCCACAATCACCCAAACTGAATCAAACTTCCTCGATGTCCGAGGGAGACCATTAACAAAGTCCATAGTAATCCTCTCCCACTTCAACTCGGGGATATCCATGCATTGAAGTACACCACCGAGCCTCTGATGCTCATATTTCACCTGCTGACGGTTGAGACACCGAGCTACATGACTCACAATATCCTTCTTTATTGTCCTCCACCCGTAATGTTGTCTCAAATCCTGATACATCTTTGCGACACCTGGATGGATAGAATACCGCGAGCTATGGGCCTCCTCCAATATCAACTCCCGAAGGCCATCTACATTGGGCACGTAAATCTGACCCTGCATCCTCAACACACCATCACTATCAATAGTACCATCCCTGGCATCATCATGATGAACTCTGTCCTTAAGGACAAGCAAATGTGGATCATCATATTGGCGCTCACGAATGCGATCATATAAGGAAGACCGAGAAACAACACAAGCCAATACCCGGCTAGGCTCTGAAATATCTAACCTCACTAACCTATTGGCCAAAGCCTGAACATCAACTGCAAAGGGTCTCTCCCCAACTGGAATTTACGCTAGGCTGCCCATACTAACTGCCTTTTGGCTTAAAGTATCGGCCACTACATTGGCCTTCCACGGATGATATAAAATGGTGATGTCATAATCCTTGAGCAACTCAAGCCACCTCCACTGCCTAAAATTTAGATCCTTCTAGTTAAACAAGTGCTGGAGACTGTGATGATCAGTATATACCTCACAGGACATGCCATACAAATAATGCCTCCAAATCTTCAAGGCATGAACTATGGAAACTAACTCTAAATCATGAACATGGTAGTTCTTCTCATGAGGCTTCAACTGACGATAAGCATAAGCAGTAATCCTACCCTTCTGCATCAACATACATAACCTATCCCAACTCTCGATGCATCATAATACACGACATAAGAACTTGAAGCTGATGGAAAGACTAACACTGGAGTTGTGGTCAAAGCTGTCTTGAGCTTCTGAAAGCTCTCCTCGCACTCATCCGACCATACGAACGGTGCACCCTTCTACGTCAACCTGGTCAAGGACGAAGCGATAGATGAAAATCCCTGAACAAACCGACGATAATACCCCGCCAAACCAAGGAAACTCCTGATCTCCGTAGCTGATGACGGTCTAGGACAACTCTGCATCGCCTCTATCTTCTTCGGGTCAACCTGAATATCATCACAAGACACCACATGACCCATAAATGCTACTGACTCGAGCCAAAACTCGCACTTGGAGAACTTAGCATACAATTTCTCATCCCTCAACCTCTGCAACACAATGCTCAAATGCTGAGCATGCTCCTCCTAGCTACGAGAGTACACCAGAATGTCATCAATAAACACGATCACGAAGGAATCCAAATACGGCCGGAACACATTGTTCATCAAATGCACGAACCCGGCTGGGGCATTAGTCAGCCCAAAAGACATCACTGGAAACTTATAGTGCACATATCTCGTCCTGAAGGTTGTCTTCATAATATCAAAATCTGTAATCTTCAGCTAGTGATAGCCTAAACGAAGATCAATCTTCGAGAATACCCTTGCTCGCTGGAGCTGATCAAATAAATCATCAATGCGCGGTAGAGGATACTTGTTCTTCATTGTTACCTTGTTCAACTGTCTATAATCAATACACATCCTCATTGAGCCATCTTTCTTCTTAACAAACAACACTGGTGCACCCCACAGTGACACGCTAGGGCGAATGAATCACTTATCCAGGAGTTCTTGAAGTTTCTCATTCAACTCATTTAACTCTGCCGGTGCCATACGATAGGGAGGAATAGAGATAGTCTGAGTGATCGTCACCAAATCAGTACAGAAATTAATGTCCATGTCCGATGGCATGCCCGGCATGTCTACTGGAAACACATCTGAAAAATCCCTTACAACGGAGATAGAATCAAGACTACGAGCATTAGCTCCAACATCCCTCACAAACGCTAAATATGATAAACACCCTTTTTCAACCATCCTCTGAGCCTTTAAGAATGAAATCACCCGGCTAGGGACATAATCAGTCGAACCCCGCCACTCAATCTGTGGAATGCCAGGAATAGCCAATGTAACTATCTTGGCATGACAGTCCAGAATAGCATGGCACGGGGATAGCCAATCCATGCCCAAAATCACATCGAAGTCTACCATACCCAATAACAGCAAATCAACTCGAGTATCCAGACCCCCAATAGAAATAAGACAGGATCGATATACGTGATCCACAAAAATAATATCACCCACCGGGGTGGATAAATGCACAGGCAAGGCAAGACAACCACGGGTCGTACCCAAATGATGAGCAAAATAAGAAGACATGTACGGGTATGTAGACCTGGGATCAAATAAAATAGAAGCATCCCTGTGGCAAACTGAAATAATACCTGTGATCACTACATATAAGAAACAACATCTCTCCTATCTGGAAGTGCATAAAAATGAGCCTGACCACCGCTCGATCGCTCAACACTCCTGGGGCGACCTCTAGAAGACTGCTACTAGCCTGAGATGGTGCTGAAGTAGATGGAGTTGAAGAGGAGGGATGTTCCATCTGCTGAGACCTACCCCTACGAAGTCAAGGGCAATGCCTCCTAATGTGGCCAAACTCGCCACACTCAAAACAATTACCTGGCGCTGAAGAAGGGGACTGAAGGGAACCCCTTGCTGTAGATGAACCCTCGGCCGAAGAAGAAGGTGCTGAACTCTGAGCTGGGAGGGCGCTGAGTGGGCCCTGTTGGTTGATAACCCTGACAGCCACGGCCGGAAAAAGCTCTACTGTGCTCTAGGCGACCTGACTGAGGAGGTCCAAATGAACGACCTTTGCCCTGATGAAAATGTCCCCTAGATGGATCACCACTATAGCTGCCCGAACCTCGAGGCTTCTTGGCCTCCCTCTCCTCTCGCTCTCGGCGACGATCTACCTCAATCTGGCATGCCATACCACTACCTCCTCGAAGGATGCTGCTACTACTCTCTCCCTGGTCATCAAGATACGAATAAAATAGTTGAGGTCATCATTGAACCTCCTGATCCTCTCCCGATCTATCGGGATCATCAAAGTGGCATGCCTAGCCAACTGAGTATACCTTAACTCATACTGAGTCACTATTATATCACCTTGCACTAGCCACTCAAACTAGCAGCGTAGCTCCTCTTGACGGGACTGTGGCACATACTTCTCTAAAAAGAGAGTGGAAAACTACTTCCAAGTAAGGGGTGCTGCCCCTGCAGGCCTACGCCTCTCAAACTCCTCCCACCAAATGACTGTTGTACATGAAAACTGGAATGTAGTAAAAGAAACACCGCTGGACTTAAGAATCCCTGCTGTACGTAACATCCTCTGACACTCTTCCAAGAAGGAATCCTCGCCCTTAGTACTACTAAATAAAGGTCGCTGAAGTTGCCAAATCTCTCCAATCGACGCTGCTCATTGTCAGGCATCACTGGTACAACATACTCGAGGTTAGCGCAATTGGAACAGCCAATGCAACTTCCTTAGCTGGGACTACCTCTCGCGTCTGAAGTCCATGCACAACTTGCTCTGGTGTGCAAGCTGTGGGGGTCTGATGACCACCCCCGGTCTGAGATGTCGCTGCTGCTGTAGTAGCTGAAAATATCTGAGCCAACCCAGTACAAAATGATAATATCTGAGTCAATGTCTCCTGAATGCCAAGAATAACAATAGGCACCGCCAGTGCCTGAATGGGTACTTGTGGAGCCTCAACCACTGGGGGATGATCCATGATAGCGGCAGACCGGGTTGCCCCAGTCAAGCGGACCTGGGTGCCTTTCATTCCCACGCGTTACCCCTGTATTGATTGTTTCCCATTAACCAACTATCTTACTAATCATGAATGATTTCACATTAAACAAATAAAACCATACGAGTGATTCATTAATAAGTTTGCAGTTTTTACAACGCCCGACATAACATAATGTGTACATAATACTGGAGTCCCACAGTTTACATGTCTACAGAGCCTCTAGGATACAAAAAAGGGGAATACAATACTTGCCGGTAACAAGGCTCCGGCTATACCTTACAAAACCAAAATGAAATCTTAACAAAGGTGGCATGAACCACACAGGGCCCCGAGGAAGAAAGGGGCTCACCAAAACGGGCAGTGGAAGGAGAAGGATATTACTGCCGATGAGCTGAAGTGCCTGCTACTGATCCACCTACAATCATAACACGAATGTAGCGCCCCGGCAAAAGGGACGTCAGTACACTTGAATTGTACTGGTATGTATGGACAAACTTTGTCCCAAGTAAACTCAAGCCATTAAATTACATCAACAATTAATTAAGCCAGCCAACCATGTTTCCACATTTTCCTCATTTCAAATAATTTTCAACACAAAGCACTTTCTACAATCAACCAATTTAACAATAACCAATCAATCACGTAAAGCACAAGTAGTCAAACAAAGGGGCAATCAGTGCCCCACAGGTTGCAAACTCTCCTGCTGTCTCCTTTCACAATTTCACATTATTGATTTTTGTATCAATTTTCAATAGCGATTTCGATCGCTTTCCATCCTTATTGCCCCCGACCACCCTTATTACCTCGGCCACCCTTATCACCCCAACCCACACCTTATTTCACCACGTTGCGGCGCGCAACACGACCCCGCCTTACAGCTGAAAACACAACAATTTCAAACAGCAGATAAGGTACTACACACAATTTCAACAAGTTCAAATAAGCAACTTACACATTGGTTCATGTTCTCAATTTCTTCTCAATTCAATATCACAACCATGTTACAATATTTCCACAACTCAAGTGTTTCATCTCTTTCCACAATAAACCAATTCTCAAGTGTTTCGTTTGTTTTCCACAAGGTGCCATATAGGCCATCATAGTCATTATTCACAATTCTTTTGCCAAATTAAACTCTCATTTTACATCACTCATAGCTCAACAACAAACTTTGAATATCCAACAACAATATCAAGAATTTCACACAATTTGTCAATTTAACACGAAACAAACAAACTTCACACATATAGGCGATTTCACAAGAATCAAAATTAGCCATACATACCCGGTGATGAGTTTTCTTCCGTTAACTTCCTACTTTATGCTTACCCAAGCTATCTTACTCTTGCCAACCTTGTTCTTGAAGACTCTTACTTCTACTCACTTCTTTTTACTAAAAATCAAGTTCAATAATCATGCATGAGTGTGAAAATTCTATTTTTAAAAGCTATTATATGAAAACCTCTCTTTACCCAATTAAAACTGAAAATCAAAGAAAATAGTTAGGGTTTTTACCTTGAAAAGATTGGGGAAGTTGAATCCTTGCCCTAGGATCCCTTGGAATTAAATGGTTGGAACAATCTTTGAAGATGAAAGATTTCTCTCTCTAAAAACCCTCTCTTCTCTCTCTAATTTTTGGTAAGATAATATGATAAAATGAAGAAGAAGTGTGTTATATTAAAGAAGAGATCGGGTCAAAATGTTACAAAAATCTGGGCCGGGGTCAATTATGCGGTGCACTATGCGACCGCAGAATCAACATGCGGTCCGCATAGTGACCGCAGAATTGCCCCAAATTTTACACAGGTTCTGTTAAGAAATGCGGTCACTATGCGGACCGCATGTTGATTCTGCGGTCGCAAAGTGCACCGCGGATTTGACATGCGATCGCATATCGACCGCACTTTTGACACGATTTTTGGGAAACTCTCTGGAACGTTTTGCGGCAAGAATGCGGTCCGCATGTCAGGTTTGCGATCGCATTCTTGACCGCATATTGGACACTTTTCGGAAAAATTAATTCTCTACATTTTTGAAACTTAAATCATTAAGATTGTGTTAAAAACAGGATAGTATGAATATAGTGGCTTGCCTAGCTACCACGAGTAGGCGCCATCACGATCCCGATGTTGGGAAAAAAAATCCGGGTCGTGACAGGACTGATCCTGAATAGGGGCAACAAGTGGGTCTACTTGCACTGCCCCTGCTTCTCTACCACGACCACGGCCGTGCCACGGCCTCTAACTGGTGGCAATGGTGGTCGTCCACCTCATCCAGTAGCACGAGTCCTCGCCATCTGTGAGAGAACATAGTACAAAAGTTCAATTTTGGAACGACAAAACCGCACGACAAGAGTTCAAGAATATGAAGTGTTTCTTAAAAGGTCTGCAGCCTCCCGAGGATAAATACAAATGTCTTTGTACCGATCCGCGAGACACTACTAACCGACTCAAGACTCATGAGGCCACGTAACCTAGGCTCTAATACCAACTTGTAACTTACCGAAACCCGATCGTGATGGCACCCAGCACATTGCTAGTTTAAATTTGATTAAATACAAAAAAATACAACTACATACATTTTGGTTATTGTCCAGACAATTAATAGCAACTTAGATATATTATAAAAAATACTTATGCTACTGTTGTATATTGTTCAATAGTAAAAAAACACTTAAATACAAATACAAATGAATACAGTTAAATACAATAAAGTTAAACAAACATCATACCTGACAACATTAGACCGATCAACACGAAATTGAAATAACGGTCGCAGTCAATATAATCTGGTCTATTAAGTCCAGAGTCGATTCCACAGAGAATTAACCTATCAATTGCAACTTCCAAAACCCAATAATACTCCTGAATCAGCTTCCCAAACTTTTGAATATATTTTTGTGGATGATTTCTACTAACTGACTTTTGCAAGAAACTAAAGACTTGAAGGAAATAATTGAATGTGATGTAAATAATAAAGAGAAAGACTAAGGTATTGATTTCCCCTATTGAGGGAATCCCTTCTGTTTATGCTCATACAAATTGTCAATATTATTCTATCAATCATGAACGTTATTTCTACCGTAATTCTCTCCCGAAAATCTCTCTTTACCCAATTAAAACTGAAAATCAAAGAAAATAGTTAGGGTTTTTACCTTGAAAAGATTGGGGAAGTTGAATCCTTGCCCTAGGATCCCTTGGAATTAAATGGTTGGAACAATCTTTGAAGATGAAAGATTTCTCTCTCTAAAAACCCTCTCTTCTCTCTCTAATTTTTGGTAAGATAATATGATAAAATGAAGAAGAAGTGTGTTATATTAAAGAAGATATCGGGTCAAAATGTTACAAAATCTGGGCTGGGGTCAATTATGCAGTGCACTATGCGACCGCAGAATCAACATGCGGTCCGCATAGTGACCGCAGAATTGCCCCAAATTTTACACAGGTTCTGTTAAGGAATGCGGTCACTATGCGGACCGCATGTTGATTCTGCGGTCGCAAAGTGCACCGCAGATTTGACATGCGATCGCATATCGACCGCACTTTTGACACGATTTTTGGGAAACTCTCTGGAATGTTTTGCGGCAAGAATGCGGTCCGCATGTCAGGTTTGCGGTCGCATTCTTGACCGCATATTTGACATTTTTCGGAAAAATTAATTCTCTACATTTTTGAAACTTAAATCACTACCAAGGGTCCGAACCGTGGCGAGCAAGCTCGCCGCGAAGAATTCTACGCATTCCTAACACATTATTCGGACCATGACACCACAGCTACTAGGTTTTATGCACAAAATTTTTACGGGGCCTTACATCCTCCCCCCTTAAGATCATTCGTCCTCGAATGAGGATTTTGAAATAAATGAGTTGGTTTCGAAAGACATGATATGCAACCATCAAAATTTTGACTAACTCTTATATTTTAGAAAAATTTCGCCAGAGTTTCCTTTGTATTATGGACATATCCACCTGTCAGAGGGCCCCCGAAACACATTACCAAACAACAATACACAAATACAACTTTTCCCACAACTGGTATACACTTTCTTACCTCAACGAATGCACATATTCTATCACATTGTTACAATTGCACATAAACTAGTCACTTCAATGAATTCTTACCTTATTCAACCATTTTAACACACCATGTACACTTAACAAACCATTACCAATCTACAGTTACTATTAGTCGTTTATTAAACACGTAAATCTTTATAAGGCTTTCATTTATCAAGAACGGTTCAAGTGACCCAAGGTAACAACACATTTAACTCATTACAAAATGAAGGAGACTTTACTAATACTAAGAGGGAAACAACATAGGCAAGATGACAGTTACTAGGAGTAGGAGGGTCACCTAATTTCTTCTAGGCTTGATCGAACAAATGGGGGTACTTTTCCTTCATCTCTTTTTCCGCTTCCCATGTGGCCTCCTCAACTTGTTGACTTCGCCACAATACTTTAACAGAGGCGACTTCCTTATTTCTCAACTTACGGACTTGCCTATCAAGAATGGCAACTGGAACTTCTTCATATGACAAATCTTCATTAACCTCTATAGCTTCGACCGGCATGATGGTGGATGGATCTCCAATCACTTTCTTCAACATGGACACATGGAATACCGGATGCACTGATGACATCTCAGGAGGCAACTCTAGCCTATAAGCAACTTGACCAATCCTTTGAACGATCCGATATGGCCCGACATACCTAGGACTCAATTTCCTTTCTTTCCGAATCGCATGACTCCCTTCATAGGAGATACCCTCAAGAACACCCAATCATCGACTTGAAACTCCAAATCCCTCCGACGAATGTCTGCATAGGACTTTTGACGACTTTGTGCTGTTTTCATCCTCTCCTGAATAACCTTGACCTTTTCCATAGCTTCGTACACCCTATCTGGCCCTAGCAATTCCGCTTCACGTACCTCAAACCACCCGATTGGCGATCTACATCTTCTCCCGTACAATGCCTCAAACGGGGCCATTTGAATGCTAGCATGATAGCTGTTATTGTAAGCAAATTCTATCAGTGGCAAGTGTTCATCCCAATTACCTTTAAAATCTAAGACACAAGCCCGCAACATATCTTCAAGCGTCCGAATGGTCCGCTCGGCCTGTCCATCGGTCTGTGGATGGAAAGCTGTGCTGAGATTCACCTGAGTTCCCAAACCTTGCTGAAACTTCTTCCAAAAGTTAGCGGTGAACTGAGCCCCGCGATCTGAGATGATAGAAAGTGGAGTGCCATGAAGCCTTACTATCTCTTTGATGTACAATCTTGCATATTGCTCCGCAGTATCGGTGGACTTGACAGGCAGGAAGTGAGCTGATTTGGTGAGTCGATCTACTATCACCCATATTGAATCGAACTTACGCTGAGTGCGAGGTAACCCCACCACGAAATCCATATTGATCATCTCCCACTTCCACCTTGGTATTTCTATAAGCTGAGTTAATCCACCGGGTCGTTGATGCTCGGCCTTCACTTGTTGACAATTCGGACATTTAGCTACAAAGCCTGCCACATCCCTTTTCATACCGTTCCACCAATAAACCTCTTTGAGATCGTGATACATTTTCGTTGAACCAGGGTGCACAGAATACCTGGAAGTATGAGCCTCTGCCATCACTCTTTCCCGAAGCTCGTCCACATCCGGAACACATAGCCTATCTTGACACCGCAATACACCATCTTCGCTGCTGAGTACAAATGCTGAGGTCTTGTCATTCATGACTGCTTCCTTCACCCGAACCAATGCTGGATCCATGAACTGTTTTTCCTTGATTTCCGCGACCAACGATGATTCTGCTCCATTATGCACCAAGATATCCCCCTCGGCTGACGCCGAGATACGAACCCCCAAACTGGCTAATTGGTAAACCTCTCGAGCCAGGGGTCTCTGATCCACACCCAAATGAGCCAAACTACCCATGGATTTCCGACTAAGAGCGTCGGCTACCACATTTGCCTTCCCTGGATGGTACAATATGTCCATATCATAGTCCTTGAGTAGTTCTAACCACCGCCGCTGTCTCA
The DNA here is from genome assembly GCA_032618575.1 of Nicotiana noctiflora. Classification (NCBI taxonomy): domain Eukaryota; kingdom Viridiplantae; phylum Streptophyta; class Magnoliopsida; order Solanales; family Solanaceae; genus Nicotiana; species Nicotiana noctiflora. The sequence continues at coordinate 494,563 of JASVEL010004447.1, read as the reverse complement.
GATTCAGCTCTTTCTGCTTGAACAAATACTGGAGGCTCTTGTGGTCCGAAAACACATCTACATGAACCCCATAAAGATAGTGTCGCCATATTTTCAAGGCAAACACAATAGCTGCAAGTTCCAAATCATGCGTCGGATAATTCTTCTCATGGTTCTTGAGTTGTCTGGAAGCATAAGCTATAACCTTTCCGTGCTGCATCAATACACATCCCAAACCGACTCTGGAGGCATCACAATAGACTACAAATCCCTCTGTGCCTTCTGGCAAGGCCAATACCGGTGCCGAGGTCAATCTTGACTTCAGTTCTTGGAAACTTTTCTCACATGCTTCGGACCACTGGAACTTAACTGCTTTCTGCGTCAATTTAGTCAATGGGGAGGCGAGGGTTGAGAATCCCTCTACAAACCTCCGATAGTACCCCGCCAGACCCAAAAAGCTACGAATCGCTGTCGGGGTCGTGGGTCTAGGCCAATCTTTCACTGCCGCAATCTTCTGAGGATCCACCATAATTCCCTCACTGGAAATAACATGCCCTAGAAAAGCTACGGACTCCAACCAAAACTCACATTTTGAGAACTTGGCATACAATTGATGCTGAAGAAGGGTCTGCAATGCTGCTCTGAGGTGAACGGCATGATCTTCCCCGCTCCGAGAGTAGATGAGAATATCGTCAATGAATACAATCACAAAGGAATCTAGGAATGGCTTGAAAACCCGATTCATAAGGTCCATGAAAGCTGCTGGGGCATTGGTTAGCCCAAAAGACATGACCAAAAACTCGAAGTGACCATAACGGTCTTAGGAATATCCTGCTCCCTGATTTTCAACTGGTGGTACCCAGACCGTAAATCAATCTTTGAGAAGAACCTCGCTCCCTGCAATTGGTCAAACAGATCATCCACTCGAGGCAATGGATATTTATTCTTAATGGTGACTTTGTTAAGCTGCCGATAATCAATACACATTCGAAGTGACCCATCCTTCTTTCTGACAAAGAGAACCGGAGCACCCCATGGCGACACACTCGGTCGTATGAACCCTTTCTCTAATAAATCCCTCAGCTGCTCCTTTAACTCCCTTAACTCTGCTGGCGCCATTCTGTATGGTGGAATGGATATTGGCTGAGTATCTGGCAATACATCAATTCCGAAATCAATCTCCCTATCCGGCGGGATGCCCGGAAGCTCATCTGGAAACACTTCAGGAAATTCATTCACAATTGGCACGGACTCGAGGGTAGGCACCTCTGAGGTGGTGTCCGTTACCCGAACCAGGTGATAGATACACCCTTTCTTAATCATCTTCGAAGCCTTAAGGTAGGAAATAAACCTACCCCTTGGCACTACACCATTTCCTCTCCATTCAATAACTCGCTCGTTAGGGAACTCGAGCCTCATAACTCTCGTTCGACAGTCAAGTTTGGCAAAGCACGAATAGAGCCAATCCATCCCCATAATTACATCGAAATCTACCATCCCAAGCTCAATAAGATCGGCTGTGGTATCACGACCACCTACCGTAACAACACAATTCCTATAGACTCGTGAGGCTATAATAGAATCACCAATAGGAGTCGACACAGAGAACGGCTCATGAAGCTGTTCGGGTTCTATCCCAAAGTTTGAAGCAATGAATGGAGTAACATAAGACAAGGAGGACCCTGGATCAATAAGGGCATAGCACTCAATAGTCTGAACAGATATGATACCTGTAACAACATCTGGAGAAGCCTCGGCATTCTGGCGGTCACTCAATGCAAAGAATCGGCTAGGTCCACCCCTACCCTGAGCTCCACCCCTAGCTGCACCACGCCCTGCTACTGCTGGAGTACGCGCTGATGATGTAGCAGCTGAAGAACCAGATAACTGAGCAAATCCCCTACCTATACCCTGACGGGGTGCACGACAGTCCCCCTGAATGTGACCTCTCACCCCGCACCCGAAGAATACTGGAAGGTCAAGGTAGCAAGTTTCTGTATGAAATCTCCCACACTTGGGGCATGTAGGTCTCCCCTGCTGCTGGGATCTCACCCCAGGACGACCAGACTGACGAGACCTCCTGCTGTCTGAACCAGGTCTCGAGTAACTGCCCTGCTGATGACTGTGCACGGATGGCGGTGCACTCGCGGAGGACCGAGCATATGACTGGGATGGCCCTGATGACCCCTTCCCTGGAAGTGATCTCCCTGAACGACCCATTGACCGGGCCCTGCTGCTACTTTCTCTTTCTGCACGAATCTTTAATTTCCTGGCCTCTGTGGCCTGAGCAAACCCCACAATCCTCCCATAGTTCTTGTCTGAGTGCAAAGCTGCTGTGGCGGCCTCATTCACTACCAAAGGGCTAAGCCTCTGAACAAACCGTCGAACCCGGGCATCCATGGTCGACATTAAATAAGGAGCGTACTTGGACAACCTTACGAACTCCATGTGATACTCCCAAACACTCATATCGCCCTGTTTGAGGACCTCGAACTCCATGGCACGGGCTGCCATCACCTCGGCAGGCAAGAAGTGGTCCATGGATGCATCTACGAACTCATCCCATCTGGCCGGAGGGCTCACCTCCTCACGGGAATCCTCCCACATCTCGAACCATGAACGTGCCGCTCCCTTCAGCCTGTAAGAGGCCAACTCTACCCCCTCTATATCTGTAGCCTTCATCACTCGGAGGGTCTTGTATATCTCATCAAGGAATTCCTGTGGATCAGCCTCTGGATCGGTGCCTGAAAATTCTGGAGGGGCCAATCGCAAGAATTGATGGACTCTGGAGCCAAAGGAATCTCCCTGTCCGCTGGAGGATGCAGGGGCATCATGGGATCTCTGGGCCTGGGCAGCCACTAACTATGTTAACATATGGATGGCTCCCCTAAGTTCTTCATTAGAGATACCAGAGCCCGAAGCGGGAACTGTATCTGAGTCAGGAACACTGGCAGGAGGAATGGTGGCATCCTCCGCCGCAGCTGGAATAGGGACACTTGGGTTTTGAACAGATGGGCCAGGCAAATTCGGGACTGGTGGGTCATTCTCTCCCACGGCATCGGGTACATGATTAACAACTGCACTTGGGTCGGCATTAGCCCTAAGGCCGAGTCTAGCCTTCTTCTTAGGTGCCATATTCTGAAAATTTGGGAACAAGGCACGAATTAGACACAGATATCTCCACATTGCACTTTACCGCACGATATAGATTATCAAAGAAGTAGGTAAATTCCTAAATGCCCGTGTAGCCCCCTACTTATATGATGTGGTCGACAACACACCTATAAGAAGGGCACTACTAGACACGGCTCCGAGACATCCTAGGACACTTTAAAACCTTAAGCTCTGATACCAAGTTAATGTCACGCCCCAAATCGGGGAACATGACCGGCGCCTGACCGGGTTGCCCCAGTCAAGCGGACCTGGGTGCCTTTCATTCCCACGCGTTACCCCTGTGTTGATTGTTTTTCATTTACCAAATATCTTACTAATCATGAATGATTTCACATTAAACAAATAAAACCATACGAGTGATTCATTAACAAGTTTGCAGTTTTTACAACGCCCGACATAACATAATGTATACATAATACTGGAGTCCCACAGTTTACATGTCTACAGAGCCTCTAGGATACAAAAAAGGGGAATACAATACTTGCCGGTAACAAGGCTCCGGCTATACCTTACAAAACCAAAATGAAATCTAAACAAAAGTGGCATGAACCACACAGGGCCCCAAGGGAGAAAGGGGCTCACCAAAACGGGCAATGGAAGGAGAAGGATATTACTGCCGATGAGCTGAAGTGCCTGCTACTGATCTACCTACAATTATAACACGAATGTAGCGCCCCCGGCAAAAGGGACGTCAGTACACTTAAATTGTACTGGTATGTATGGACAAACTTTGTCCCAAGTAAACTCCAGCCATTAAATTACATCAACAATTAATTAAGCCAGCCAACCATGTTTCCACATTTTCCTTATTTCAAATAATTCTCAACACAAAGCACTTTCTACAATCAACCAATTTAACAATAACCAATCAATCACGCAAAGCACAAGTAGTCAAACAAAGGGGCAATCAGTGCCCCACAGGTTGCAAACTCTCCTGTCGTCTCCTTTCACAATTTCACATTATTGATTTTTGTATCAATTTTCAATAGCGATTTCGATCGCTTTCCATCCTTATTGCCCCCGACCACCCTTATTACCTCGGCCACCCTTATCACCCCAACCCACACCTTATTTCACCACGTTGCGGCGCGCAACACGACCCCGCCTTACAGCTGAAAACACAACAATTTCAAACAGCAGATAAGGTACTACACACAATTTCAACAAGTTCAAATAAGCAACTTACACATTGGTTCATGTTCTCAATTTCTTCTCAATTCAATATCACAACCATGTTACAATATTTCCACAACTCAAGTGTTTCATCTCTTTCCACAATAAACCAATTCTCAAGTGTTTCGTTTGTTTTCCACAAGGTGCCATATAGGCCATCATAGTCATTATTCACAATTCTTTTGCCAAATTAAACTCTCATTTTACATCACTCATAGCTCAACAACAAACTTTGAATATCCAACAACAATATCAAGAATTTCACACAATTTGTCAATTTAACACGAAACAAACAAACTTCACACATATAGGCGATTTCACAAGAATCAAAATTAGCCATACATACCTGGTGATGAGTTTTCTTCCGTTAACTTCCTACTTTATGCTTACCCACGCTATCTTACTCTTGCCAACCTTGTTCTTGAAGACTCTTACTTCTACTCACTTCTTTTTACTAAAAATCAAGTTCAATAATCATGCATGAGTGTGAAAATTCTATTTTTAAAAGCTATTATATGAAAACCTCTCTTTACCCAATTAAAACTGAAAATCAAAGAAAATAGTTAGGGTTTTTACCTTGAAAAGATTGGGGAAGTTGAATCCTTGCCCTAGGATCCCTTGGAATTAAATGGTTGGAACAATCTTTGAAGATGAAAGATTTCTCTCTCTAAAAACCCTCTCTTCTCTCTCTAATTTTTGGTAAGATAATATGATAAAATGAAGAAGAAGTGTGTTATATTAAAGAAGAGATCGGGTCAAAATGTTACAAAATCTGGGCCGGGGTCGAATATGCGGTGCACTATGCGACCGCAGAATCAACATGCGGTCCGCATAGTGACCGCAGAATGGCTCCAAAAATTACGCAGGTTCTGTTAAGGAATGCGGTCACTATGCGGACCGCATGTTGATTCTGCGGTCGCAAAGTGCACCGCAGATTTGACATGCGATCGCATATCGACCGCACTTTTGACACGATTTTGGGCAACTCTCCGGAACGTTTTGCGGCAAGAATGCGGTCCGCATGTCAGGTTTGCGGTCGCATTCTTGACCGCATATTTGACACTTTTCGTAAAAATTAATTCTCTACATTTTTGAAACTTAAATCACTACCAAGGGTCCGAACCGCGGCGAGCAAGCTCGCCGCGAAGAATTCTACGCATTCCTAACACATTTATTCGGACCATGACACCATAGCTACTAGGTTTTTATGCACAAATATTTTACGGGGCCTTACAAAAACATGAGGGATTGAGTGAAGGAAAAGAACTCTTTAGTGAGAGAAAAGAGGCTAAAGGGCGAGGAAAACACGGCCTCTAACTGGTGGCAATGGTGGTCGTCCACCTCATCCAGTAGCACGAGTCCTCGCCATCTGTGAGAGAACATAGTACAAAAGTTCAATTTTGGAACGACAAAACCGCACGACAAGAGTTCAAGAATATGAAGTGTTTCTTAAAAGGTCTGCAGCCTCCCGAGGATAAATACAAATGTCTTTGTACCGATCCGCGAGACACTACTAACCGACTCAAGACCATTATGACATATACACTTTCTATGAATAAAGTACCAAATTCATATCTGTGTATATGTAATGTTGTATACTAATGAATTTTAATATTTTAAATTTGATTAAATACAAAAAAATACAACTACATACATTTTGGTTATTCTCCAGACATCTAATAGCAACGTATACATATTATCAAAAATACTTATGCTACTGATGTATATTGTTCAATAGTAAAAAATACTTAAATACAAATACACATAAATACTGCAAGTTGTTGTGTAAGTTGCCTGATCCACGCCCAAATATGTCGTATAAAAGACAATGCGGTCGCTGTCAATATAATCCGAATTATTAAGTCCAGAGTCGAATCCCACAGAGAATTAACCTATCAATTGCAACTTTCAAAACCCAACAATACTCCTGAATCAGCTTCCCAAACTTTTGAATATATTTGTGGATGATTTCTACTAACTACTTTTTTGCAAGAAACTAAAGAATTGAAGGAAATAATTGAATGTGATGTAAAGAATAAAGAGAAAGACTAAGGTATTGATTTCCCCTATTGATGGAATCCCTTCTGTTTATGCTCATACAAATTGTCAATATTTTTCTATCAATCATGAACTCTATTTCTACCGTAATTCTCTCCCGAGAAATTACAATAATTTACTATTGTACTCTTTTGAGATACCATAGCTAGCTTTAATTTGCACAGTTCACTTTAGATTGCACCCAAGGTTTTGTTATTCCTAACCCCACCTTTACGCCCACAATTATAGATTCCTCCAATAATCTAGGTGTGGTGTTATTCAACAATATCCTAAATATACACTCTTTTCCAAGTTATGCACACTAGATAGGCACAGCTAATTGAGGATCCTATCAATTAACTACAACAAGAACGAAGTTGAACAAATAGAAATTTAGCTAACAATTTGTATTCACATAACCCAGAAGTTCATCAATCAATAGGTTCCATCAAAACCTTAGATAAAGATTTAGCTACTCATAATCAAGAAAACAAAAGAGATAATTGATTTCATAATCAAGAATTCAATGTAAAAGAAAGAAAGATGTTGAGAGAGTTCTCTCTTACTAGTTTGCTTGCAAAAGTAGTCAATAGTACAAAACTTGCCTCCTTTGGGCGAATCCTAACAATATATATAGGGTTTAGGTTACACAACTTGCGTTTTGACACTTTAGTCCCTTAAATTTCCACCTTCCACCGCGGTTTGACCGCGGTCGCGGTGGAACCGCAGTGGATTGAGTCTTCTGAATCTTGAAACATCCGCAGGCCTGTTCTACCGCGGTTCTGCCGCGGTCGCGGTGGAACCGTGGGCAAACAATGCCTCGGATTCTTCCTGCTATTTCAACACAATTTCTTGACTTGTTCCATAATTGGTCCTTTTCACCTTCTTTTGACTCATAAACCGCTCTTTTAGCCTTCATTAACTCTTGTGTACCTATACCACACTAAAAACACTAATAAGAGCATTTTGTCATCATAAATAATATCAAAACAACAATAAAGTGTGATTATTTAGGGCATAAATATAGTCAAATTCACCTATTATCAATACCCCACACTTAAACCTTTGCTCGTTCTCGAGCAACCTTAATCACACTTTTAGGCCAATTTTATCAATGTCTCTCCCAAAATATGTCACACAAGCGCTCATTCATGATTAACCTAAGAAATGCATAATCCTTACTCAACTATAAACTCAAATGCCAACACATCATTGCTTACTCTAATTATTATCACAGACTTGCAAACTTACCTTTTTCTTCTTGAGTTACATTCCCTCACACAAATATATTGAGAGAAATTCCCACACATAAGCAATTTAGAACATGGAACTTATAGATATAGGAAAATTTTCACTCACTCTCAACAAAGAGCATTCATATGTATACAGATACACCATAGGCTTGCCCCTAGTGTAATACTCCACTAATCGAGTTATTCAATCACATATCAAGAGGTCTTTAAGGGTTGTAATGTAGGCTATGGGACGGGTAGGATACTTTTGGTTATAGTGGCTAACCTCCCTAAGCACTTTCTTTTTTTTCACAACTTCCCTTTAAGCTTTTTCATTATGCTCCTCTAAAGATTCCTTCACCGTTTATTCACTTTTAATCCCCATTTTTTTGTTGGTGTAACTGGCCTTTCTATTTTACATATATACATTGATTTTTTTATTGCTTTGTAAAGCATTTACAGTATTTTGCCAGCTCACCATTTTCTACCATTCATTCTTGATTTTCCCTTTCTCAACTTCCCTTCACCCAACACTTTGACTTTTGCATATTCGTTACAACACAAGTGCTTCTAGGAGGTAAAGTGTAACAATATATGATATAGATTTTTTGAACATCATAGGGTTATCAAAGAACAGGCTTAAGGCTCAAAGGGGTTAACTAAGATATTATGTACAGGTGAATTCACAGTTTTTGATTTATGGGGTTACACAAAGAAATGCCTCTATCATCTCTATAACTAAACAACTTCTATTTCGCTTTGCACACACACATGGCAAGTTCTAGGTATCATGTATAAACATATAATGCAGGTAAAAACTCACACACACTTAGCATGCAACTCATTCAGAATCAGGTTCATCTACAGAGTCCTATCAATGTTCAAGCAAGCTGTATTGTGCAATTTAAGGCATACCCTAGAATCTACAGTCAAGCATAGATCATACACTCTCAAGTTTATTTTAGTTTTGTTAGTGTGCATACTTGGGGTTACATATTAACCTTTACCCTCTAATCCTAAAAAGAAAAATCTACCTAATCCGGTTAAATAAAAACCCTTGGAGAAGAACCGTGGCCAAAAAAAAAACCAAGGGGGAGGGGATACACTACCTAGAAAAAGAAAAGAAAAGAAAGAAAAAATCCTACATGGACTACTTCCCTCAAGAGTACTTGTCCAAATAGTCTGTCATCAGGAAGAGCCCTCTACTCATATTTTTGGATTTTTTTAATTTTTCTTTTTTGTGTTTTTATTCCGACTTGGACCCATAAGAAACCAGTCATCAAGTGTCCATCATCGGGCCAAGATAGCTAATATACTATACATCTAAATCTACTATGTACAACATACAATACAAGATAAGTCTCCCACCCCACACTTAAAATCATGACATGTCCTCATGGCATAATAATCAATGTAAAGCATAGAAGGGTGAGAAAACTTACCTGGGACCTACCCCGTGTTTAGCCACTTTAATCACTTTCTTTTTCAACCCAATGCTCTGAACCATGCCATGAAACGATTCTCAGACCTAGAATGCCTCTAAGACATCACGTCCATGCGCGTGTGCAGGCCGTCCACAAAAGTGCGTAAATTCGCAACTTCTTCCTCCAAAGACCTAAGCATAGGTCTGGTGGACTGGGCCAGGATAGGCCAGCTCCATAGTGAGCTTGCCTAGAAGTACTTGCGGAGTCAGTGGACCTACGAGACTGGACAACCAGAACAGGGTCATCCTCATCATCAATGTCAATAGGGTTGGTGCCTCTACCCACCCGAATAATAGAAGCCTTAAACGGAGCTTTTTGGTGAAGCTCACCATCCGTAGGTAATAAGGGAGTCAGGTGGGAGAGGCAAAGGGTGGTGACCAAAGAAGGGATGTAAAATCCCTTAGACTTGAGGGGTCCCCTCAGCGTCATCTCATCACTTATCAAGTGGGCAGCATCAAACTCCCGCTGGGTGACAAAGCACCAAGTCAATAATGCCCGATTAAAGTTAACATCGGTAGTGTTGCTGGAGGGCAGAAAATGGTTACAGACAACCGTAAACTAGCACTTGGCAAGATGTGTGAAACGAGTGGAGTTAAGAGTAATTTTGGTCCTTGATCCAGAAAGGACGACCACCTACACATAAGGCCTCTATCATGGTGTCCCAAGTGACACCGGGCCTGTCGTGGTAGAAATCCATGTCACTGGTAAAAGCAGGCAGTCTCAAAGCCTGCCTAACACTAGGCACTTTGGCCCAAACACGCTTACCTCGTACGAAGACCTCCCTAGCCATGTCGTAGGTCGCATTTGCATAGAACTCCCTGACAAGCATCTTGTTGACGAGAGCAGGTTCATCGAATAAGAATTCCACGTCCCTGCGTCGAATTTCCTCATACATGTCGGGCTTTTCTGCCCGAAGCGCCATCCTGTCAATGGAGATCTCCTGCAGCCTTGCCTTGGTAGCCTTGGCATGAAAATCGTTTTCTGCCTCCTCGCACTCAAAACGAGACTCGTCATAGGTAGGACGCCTAGACGAGCTCGCAGCATGCCTAGATTGCTTGGGAGACATAATCCTGCACGTTAGTACTTCGAATGGTTACACATACTTCGAATGGTTACTCAAACTTCACCATCTGTTGACTATAAAGGTACTTCTTTTAGTGCTATCATACCATGACCCCTAATTTGACCATATATTTCCAACAATTTTTCCAACTCTAACCTAGTTCACCCCACACTTACTTCTTTTAGCATTCCAACATCACCCCACACATAAATACACCATCTCCAAATTTTTACAACAACAACCAACCCAAACCTAAGGATTATATCCCTTAAAAATTAGCAACAACATATATTACAACATACTTGGCCAAATCATGGCCCAAAACCAAACTAATTATTCAACTAGTTAATTTGGGTCTCCAAACCACCATAATAAAGCACAATACATAATAATGGAGACCCAACCAAGTTAATTATCAACCAAAATCCAAAAATCAATTATACAACAATGTTTCTAAATTAATAGGGCATATTAACATATTTTACACTAAGCATAGGAAGGGTTTAAGAAAATACTACAATTAAATTATACTACACTAATTGAATTAACAAAAATTAAAAAGAGAAGAAAAAGAAAAAGAAAATCTTACTTGTAGTGGAAGGAGGAGGATGAATGTAATGCTAATGGAGGATGGGTGAAGATGAGGGAGGAAGAAGAAGAGATTTGGGGGAAAAAGGTTAGAGAGAAGGAGGAGAGAGAAAAAAATTTAGAGAGAGAGAGGGGATTTGGGAGGCGACTGAGTGAGGTAAGAATGGGGAAGGGTTTTTAGGTTAGGGATATTAAAAAGGGGGTTTTAAAAAAAAAACAAATTTCGGACTTACCTGGGCCGCCCGCGGTCCACCGCGGTCGCACCGCGGTCGCGGTGGAACCGCGAAGCATAGGGTTCAAAAGGGTCATCCCACCATGATTTGACCGCGGTCGCAGTCCAACCGCGATGGGTTGGGTTGAGAGAGGCCAATCAACCGCGCCGCGGTCGCGGTGGAACCGCGGTGAGACGGATTCTCTGAATTTTAAGCATGGTAGCATCAGGTTTTTATATAGACTAACTATATTGATTTATACTTACAGCAATTTTGTCGGTTGCCTCCCACGTAGCGTCATTTAACGCCATGGCACGACTCAACTTAGCGCATTTTAAGGCTCGCTTGACCTTTGAGGTTCATCCAACCGCAATTCAACCGTCTCATTGATCTCATCCATGCCAACGTACAATTTCAACCGCTGTCCATTGATTTCGAAAGTGAGAGAGCAATCTATATATTGTATTTCCACAGTGCCAGACTGTAGCACTTTAATCACCCGGAATGGGCCAGACCATCTTGATTTCAATTTGCCCGGGAACAACCATAATCTTGAGTTATAGAGTAGTACCTTGTCCCAGGTTTTGAAGTTGCGCTCTATGATATTTTGGTCATGTATCCGCTTCATCCTCTCCTTGTATAATCTTGTGCTCTCAAAAGCTAGATACCGAAACTTCCAGCTCATGTAATTCAGTGACTCTTGATTTACCCGCTTCATCCCAGCTGAGATTTAGTTGCTTGAGTACCCACCATGTTTTATGCTCCAGTTCAAACGGGTAGGTGACAAGCTTTCCCAAACACAAATTTGTATGGTGACATGTTGATTGGTGTCGTAAAAGTTGTCATATACGCCCATAATGCATCATCGAGCTTTCTTGACCGGTCGGTCCTTGTGGCGTTCACTATTTTTGTCAATACACTCTTTATTTCCCTGTTAAAGACCTCAACTTGCCCACTGGTCTGCGGGTGATATGGAGTAGCCACCATGTGCTTCACATCATACTTAGCCAACAATTTCTCAAATGCCCGATTACAGAAGTGAGTGCTCCTCTGTCGCTGATGATTGCCCTCGGCATCCCAAAACGAGTGAAAATGTTTTTCTTGAGGAATCCCACCACCACCTTAACATCGTTGGTGGGTAATGATACAGCTTCCACTCATTTGGACACATAGTCTACAGTGCCCAACTATGTCGTATAAAAGAAAATGTGGTCGCTGTCAATATAATCCAAACACTTCTACCTGTTGGATTGGGTTCATAGGCATCTCATGATGCCGGGAGATGTTCCCGGTGCGTTGACATTCGTTACACCCTTTCACCCAAAAGTGTGCATCTTTAAATACCATTGGCCAGTAGAAACCGGCCTCAAGTATCTTGGCAGCTGTTCGAACTCCTCCAAAATGGCCACCATATGCTGAAGCATGACAAGCATGCAAAACAGAAGATTGTTCGATCTCGAGGACGGCATATCCTAAACAAATAGGGTTCATTCCAATAATAAAGTTGGCTTTCATGAAAAAATCTTTTCCTCTGGACCGATGATAGGTCATGAGGAACAATACCATTGGCCGGATAATTTGCATAATCTGCATATTATGGCGCTTCAAGGAGAGTGGTAGTGAGCAGCTGCTCGTCTGGAAAGGTTTCCAGAATTTCTCCACTCTCTTTGACAATTTCAGCTCCTTCAAGTCATGATAAGTGATCATCGACTTGATTTTCGGTGCCCTTACGATCACGGATTTCAAGATCGAACTCTTGCAGAAGCAGCACCCAACGAATTAGGCACGAGTTAGAGTCCTTCTTGTCAATTAAGTATCTTAGTGCTGCATGGTCAGTGTATTCTATTACCTTGGATCCTATGAGATAGGACCTGAACTTTTCGAGCACGAACACTACCGCCAGCATTTCCTTCTCTGTCACAGTGTAATTCAGTTGTGCTCCACTCAGTGTTCTACTAGCATAGTAGATTGGATGCATCAGCTTGTCCTTTCGATGGCCCAGCACTGCCCCCACTACATAGTCACTTGCATCGCACATAAGCTCAAATGGTTGCTCCCGGTTGGAGGCAATAATGATTGGTGTTTTTATCAGCCTCTTCTTCAGATCCTCGAATGCAATCCTGCAATCATCAGAAAATACAAAGGGGTGATCTTTTTCAAGCAACTTACAGAGGGGATTGGCAATTTTGGAGAAGTCTTTAATGAACCTCCGGTAAAAACCGACATGTCCAAGAAAGTTTCTAATGGCTTTGACAGATGTTGGTGGAGGCAACTTTGCAATGACATCAACTTTGGCTCGGTCCACCTCAATACCCTTGCTCAAAACCCGGTGCCCCAAGACTATACCTTCTTGTACCATGAAATGGCACTTCTCCCAGTTTCGCACTAAGTTTGTTTCCATGCACCGTGTCAGCACTCTTGTCAGATTGACAAGGCATTCTTCGAATGAATTCCCTACCACTGATAAATCATCAATGAACACCTCCATAATGTCTTCCACCATATCAGTGAAAATAGCCATCATGCACATTTGGAATATGGCAGGTGCATTGCATAGTCCGAATGGCATCCTTCTGCACAATTGGTGAACTAGGGTCGTGACATCTCTCTATCCTCAGGGGCAATTGAGACCTGATTGTACCCTAGTACCCATCCAAGAAGCAAAAATCTGTCCTCCCTTCCAACATGTCGAGCATATGGTCAATGAATGGAAGTGGGAAGTGGTCCTTACGGGTGGCTAGATTAAGTTTCCGCTTTTGCGGAAACTCCCAGCCCACCAAAGTCAGCTTTTGCGATCACTGAGCCGCATCTACAGGACCGCTTAAGCGGCTCACCCAACGCAGATGCGGAAACAACAGAAGCTTTCCCAACAGACCTGCTACAACACATCCAACTTCCCGGTTAACCATCTGAAACCATCCCGAGGCCTCCAGGACACCAACCAAAAATATCAACCCACTCTAAAACACCATATGGACTTTTTCCAATCATAAAAATATGTCCATTAACACAAAAATCACCAAATTACCACGGATTCAAGCCTAAGTTTTTTCAAAACTTTCAAAACTTACATTCAATCCAAAACCCGACCAAACGACGTCCAAATGACCTAAAAATTTGCAGACATATCCAAAATCACATAACGAAGCTACAGAAATTGTCGGAATTCCATTCCGACTCCCGATCAAAATCTCACCTATCGTTCAGATTCGCCAAAATTTCAATCTTCGGCATTTCAAGCCTAATTGAGCTACGGACCTCCAAAATACATTCCGATCGCTCCCCTAAGTCACAAATCATCTCCCGAAGCTAACCGAACCACCAAAATTTACATCCGAGCCCTCTAACCACATAGTCAACTTCAGGTTGACTTTTCTAAAATAAACTCCATTCTAAGAGGCTATATGCCTTATTTTTAACCCGAATCAATCAAAATTCACCCGATAGACTCTAATACTGATATAGAACATGAAACAACACAATAGGGGAAAAAACAGTGTGGGAACTCTCATAACGACGGGCCGGGTCATCACAAGAAGCACTCATGAGCAAAGTGATACACAAGGAAATCATGTTTTACTCCACATTTAAAATCATCGATGTAAAAGCTCCATCGACATCAACTCTGAACTCCAATGTCATGATTTTGACAATTACACCTCCCTATAAAGCCACCCTTGACCTCAAGGGTAATATGTGAAGTTATTACAATTTGTTTTGCAAAATCTTTTTAGTATCTACTCAGTTTTAAAAAAATCAAAAATATTTTATAATTTTTTTTTAAAGTTTTACAAAAAGAAACATTTTTTAAAATTGGAAAAACAAATTCGTCAAAATAGAAAAAAAAATTTGTTTTTTAACATAATATTTTTGTTTTTTAAAAACTGAAATTTAAAAAACAAACTGGAAAAAAATGAAAATAGAAGTCGGGTTACATGTTTTTAAAAACGGGTCGGGTAAAAGAAAAAAATGGGTCTTTTTAATCTGGTGCTGCCACGTGACACTCCATTCAAAAATAGGAGTATTTTTGTTTCAAAGTATGACAATAGGGGTATAGATAACCCAATAGTATGACGGTACGGATATGGATAGCCCAATAGTATAACGAAGGGTAGAAGTAAACAATATTTGAAAGTAGAAGGGTATATTAATTTTTCGATGAAGAAGATTCGGGTGTACCCCTTTCTGTTATTACACTGCATTTGTAAAATAATTCTGAAAATATAAATAAATACAAACAAAAATGTGCATAAACAGAAGCCAAATCTTTAACTACATACTCAAAATAAGCCAAAAAGTCAACTTGGGCCCGCACCCTGAAATCCAACAAAACTTACAAATTTCAATAACGCATTCGAATACTAGTCCAACCATACTAATTTCATCTAATTCCAACTCCGAATCAATGTCAAAAACTTAATTATTCACTTTAAAAAACATTTGACAAAAATCCTCAAGTTCTCTTTTGGACTTAACAAATTAAATGTCAAAATTGAAGATGAAATTTGTAAAATAATTAAAATCGAGTAAAAAATACTTACCCCAAACCATATGGTAAAATCCTCTCCAAAATCACCCAAATTTGAGCTCGCTAACTAAAAGTATGATAAAATAACCAAAACATTCAACGCCACATAGGACCAATAACAATAGCTAACACAAGAATTCGTACACGACCTTGAGGTTATGACGTCTTAGTCGGACCTTTCTCTGCAGGAGGAAATAAGTAGGGATATCTAGAGTTGATATATTTCTCGGCCTCCCAAGTAATTTCTTCCACATTGTAGTTCCTCCGAAGTACTTTCACAGAGGCTACCTCCTTATTCTATAGCTTGTGGATTTTTCGGTCTAGCATAGCAACCGGAATTTCCTTGTAAGACAAGTCCTCTTAATCTGTACATCATCTGTGGGCACCACTCAGTTAGGATCACCAATGCACTTTCGTAACATAGATAAGTGAAAAACCAGATGGATAGACTCCAATTCCAAGGGCAATTCTAACTCATAAGCTACTTGGTCCACTCTCCGAATGATCTTATAAGCCCCAACATATCGTGGGCTAAGTTTGCCTTTCTTTCCAAGTCTCATCACACCTTTCATAGGTGACACCATTAAGAATACCCACTCATGAAACCCAAAATCTAAATCTCATCACCGCACATCAGAATATGACTTTTGATGACTATGAGCTGTCAAAAGTTGCTCTCAAATAAGCTTTATTTTTTCTATGGCCTGCTGAACCAGGTCTGGCCCATGTAACCTAGATTCTCCAACATCAAACAACCCTATGGGTGACCTACACTTCCGTTCGTAAAGAGCTTCGTATGGAGCCATCTGAATACTAGAATGATAATTATTATTATATGCTAACTCAATAAGCGACGATGATCTCCCAACTACCTTTGAAGTCTATTACACAAGCTCGTAACATATCCTCCAGTATTTACAAAGGAGGCTCTGCCGAAATCTTTGTAAATTTTGGGATTTAGTTAAATTTTAGGGATATGAGGTAGGTTAGAAAAGAGAAATGTTATGTTAGATGTTTGGGGCAGGCTCTGCATCTCATTCCTATGCATGGGAGAATGTAATGCCCCGAAAAATTTTTGCTAAGTAAATTAGGATTTCGTGGTGCGTTGTAGGCTAATTATAATGTTTTATGTGCTATTAACATGATGGCCATCAATTGAATTTGGTAAATAAGTGTACAAGTCTTATGGTAAAGTAATTTGGGGTCAAAGGAAAGGCCTAAGTCTGAGGAAAATTTGAAAAGTTGATAATAGGCTAAGATTCCAAAGGTACTTGCACAAGTCCACACTTTGAATAAGCTCATCTAAATATAACTATCTAATGAAAGGTCTCTGAGTCTAGTTTCTAATGCTTCAAAGCGTTCATCATTTAAATATTATTATGCAAAGTTATGATTAAATTACCAAAGGCAGGAAAATGTTATCCTGTGTAAAATCTGCGACCGCATTCTTATGGCATTGTTGACTATGCGGTCGTATTTCTGAGATTGGGCCAGTGTTTCCCAGTTTTGGGGACCTATTTCTTGATGCATTTTGCATCCTACATTCTTGTTTTGCGTTCATCTGGGGTCATTTCCTATTGATTTTAGGCACCTTGTTTCGAAGGTTTATTTTTCCTATTTTTTTTAACCTGGCCCCGTTTTCATAAATAGGTTGAGGGGCTTCATTTGGGGTCATTTCCTACTGATTTTAGAGAGAGATGAAAGCATATATAGAGATAAATGAGGGGCCTAGGTTCATAATCATCCAAATCTTGCTCAAGTCTTCAAGAATCGGAGATAACCATAGATTGTCCTCTATCCGGGTAAGTTCTACTTTCAAAATTTCATGCAAGAGGTTAAAGGTTCAAATATGTTGTGGGGGTTAGAAATAGGCCATGCATGTGAGACTAAGTTGTAGTATGTGATGTTAAAGAACTAATATGGGTAGTTCATGTTAAAATTTATTGAGGGAGGAAGGAATGCCATTTCTAAACCTTGTAGTCTACTTCACATGTTAGGTGTTTGATGAAATTCCTAAGAGAGTTAGACCTTGGGTAGTCTTCCTAATTATTAATCGATTTCCGCTATCTCCTTATAGATTGTTATTGCTAGAGGTTTTGGAATGTTATAGTAACTTATGGAAAGCTTAAACAAGGTATGTATGGCTAAAACCCCCTCTTTTTAGAAATTGAGCTCCCATGGTGTCCATGTAAAATTGTAAGTCCATAATTTGATTGACGTAATATTTGTTATTTCAAAGGAATTAGTGTTGCAAGAACATATGTGGAAGGTGTGTCCCAATATGTTCAATATGCTATTCTTAATAAATTGGTGATATGTGAAGAATGTGGACTATATGCTAAATTGCCTTGATTTTAAGTCAAGTTTAAATCGTGATCATTATTCCAAATCATGTGAATCTCTTTATGCTTACAACTTGAATTGCTCTTGTATGTTCCCATTATCTTAAATTGTAAGTTTGATATTGAAAGTGAAAGTGATATGGAATATGAGTTGTGAAATTAGGCCTAACGCCAAGTATGATGTGATAATTGTGGCCCTAAGTGCCTATGAATTTATATATGTGAAATAAAGATTGAAATGAGGTGATTGATGGAAAAGGAAACGCCTTGGTAAGGCGGCCTAGCCGATCGAACCGAGATCGGATGACATGCTACATACATGGTAGTATTGTGCTGATATTGAAACCGAAAAGCGAGAATCAAATTATGAGGTATACATCTCAAATGAGACGGCTTAGCCGATCGGGTCGTGATCAGACTCCGTTCAAGAAAGAGGTGGTATTGTGAATGATGATGAAACTAAAGTTATAGAAATTGTGTGAAAGTTATGGAAATTGTGTGAAAGCTATATGATACCTTATTTGTATTTGATGATGTGGTGATTGTTTAAAGCTTTGTTGATCCTTATGATTTCTTTATTCTTGTATGGTTGTTCTTTCTAATGAGATGTGTTTAGTTATACATACTAGTGTTATTCTATGGCACTAACGTCCCTTTTGTCGGGGATGCTATATCTTTAAAGAAATGTAGGTATTTCTATAGCAGACAGTGTTGGTCGCAACTAGCGCCGCATCATCCGTTCAGCTGACTTGGTGAGCCCCACTTGATTTCGGGATCCTATACAGTTGATTATCATGTACTTTGTATTTTGAGGTATGGTCGGAACCTTGTTGCTGATATTTTCATATTACTCTTCAGTTTTATTTAGAGGCTCCGTAAACATATTGTGGGTTGTGTCGGGTATTAAAAATTTGAACTATATATGTTGTTATTTGGCAGAATATTTCCTTCGTACCCATTAATTGTAATAATTTGGTTAGTATGATTAAACTCGTAATGAATGACAAAGACAAAAATTGTCAATGTAATGCTCATAAAGTAGGATTTATTGAGTTCATCTCCTTGTTATTCATAAATTAATTTTGGGTAGAATGAAACCTAATAGGCTTGCTCAGTCAGGCTTGCTCGTTTGAGCGCCGGTTGTGCCCCTTAGTTTTGGGGCGTGACAAACTTGGTATCAGACCTTAAGGTTTTAAAGTGTCCTAGGATGTCTCAGAGCCGTGTCTAGTAGATTCCTTCTTATCGGTGTGTCGTCGACCACATCTATAAGTTGGAAGCTATATGGACATTTAGGAATATTACCCTTCTTCAACACTCCAAATTGTGCGATAAAGCTTGTCTATAAGATTGTTTTCTAACTCGTGCGTTGAGATTCAAGGTAAGTTTGAATGCTCTTTCGTCTATAAGGAGGGAATAACCCCACCAATGAATCGGAGGGAGATTGCCCAAGCGTTTCTTAGGAGAATGTATAGCGCCATGGGGGGATTGTTAGAACTTGGTTCTAAGGGGAGTACCCTTGTTCCTATCAATTTCGATACACTACCAGATAATGTAGTATATTAGTATGTTACTAACGTGCATTAGAGATGTGGAGTCGATGGGGCATCAATTAAGTTATTGCCCTATCAACCTAAAGACACCAAGTAAGCCACTCCCCAGTACATCATTATGAACAACACAAAAATTTTACTCATTGCATGTCTAAATCCATATTGAAGAGTCCTCATAAACATGGTCTTAATAAGATATGAGTCACATAAACTTGTGTGTAAACTCCTTGAAGAAGATATATTGTTCGTGAATCCACTCTATCACAAATTCTCTTATTTACATCCTCTTGTGGAATTAAGTTCTATAAATACAACCTTGAATGGAGTTATAACTCTAGGATTAATACTTACCACTTTACATCCTAAATTTTTAACAGGGGACTACATCCGATGAATTAGTTACAAAATCTTTTTATGGACGACGTCTGCTCATTTGTGCCTATGCATGCACCATCGTAAAGTTCTCCTATGTTGTGTCATGTTCGATGTAAAGCATCCCAGTGTTACGATCCTTCTCGAGTCACTCTTTTACTCACTTGTGTATATGGCTTATATGGTTTGAACAATCACTCTACTCTCTTGCGAGTATCATCATGAAAGCTTCTCAATGTCTAGTAACATAAGAGCATACCTTAACACCTATCACATGAGTGCATGTCAATCGAAATGGTCACCGTGCGCATAAAGTCTCTCTGAAAATTGAGATCCCCGCATCCCCGTCATAGGAAGCCATTTTAGTATAACTTTTGTGTCCACTTGGGACATCCCGCAGTAAGTAGCTCACTTTGTTCCTAATATCATGGTTGCTCGTGAAGTGGTCATGTATAGCAGTTGGAAGTTAATATAGCAGAAGCATGTCTATCTCATAACAAATATTTATTTTCTCTTTACACCTCCACAACATGTGATAATTGTGTTTCTTTGTTAATTAATTCATTGTGCTAGTTTCCCCACACTTTTTCGATACCCATGAGATAACATATCCTTCTATGTGTCATTGTAGCACTTCATTTCTCGTAAGGACCCTTACTAGACTCTACATCAAGACCTAGCGCACCTTTGGAGGTTATCATAGCACAACACTAGTTTCTTATGTTATTCTGCCTTTCATTAGCATCTGGGTAATTCTCAAATTAAAATCTATGAAGAACTTTTAAAGAACATCATCAAACCCTCCATGATTATTCTATAATATCTCATTGGGTTCCCATATCACCTCAAATTCATCAAGGGTTGATAGCATATCGCAATTGCTGAGATCGAATGATCTCCTCTTGATAATGGATTATCTACACATGTGCTAGTCCAACGATTTGTTTATCAATCTAACTCTCACCTATAGGTTTTGAGTTGACCAAGGAGAAGTACACCAAGTAACACATTCATATGTCAAAGCCTTTCTCTCGGTCAAGTCTTAGCCTCTCCCAATATGGTTTGCAATAGCTGGTTGTGTAGAAATGTGTTGTAGTGCTTCATTATGAAGTAGAGTTGCTAAACATAATTGGATTTTTAAATTCTAGAGCTATACATCACGTGACTTCATACAGAGATATTTTTTCAAAAATGTAGCTTCTCGTAACCCTACTTATTAGATATTCTCCTAAACAATCATCTACCTGTTCCACTTGTCCATGTGACTAGATAACCTAGGTTACTTTTCCCCAATAAATATATTAAGACGTCTCATTCCTTCAAACTTATCTATGCGGGTACTTTGGGGCCTTGATTTTAGACCAACTCGTAATAGTTTTAAGTACTTTCTAGCCATTGTTAACGATTTTTTAGGGCTACGTGGGCTTGTCTCATGAGTTCCAAAAGTAATGATTTCCCCTAAGTTAAAACTTAAATTGCCATGATTTCAAGCAAAAGTGCATCCCCTTTTCAGAAGTCTTAAATGGGTCGGATTGGATGAGTTACGTGATCTTCTGCTCACTCGGCTTCTAGGATTATTGACAAAGTCATTGTCATGTGAGGGAAATTTTTCTACCCCCAGCATTCCACCTCCTTAAGGAGTATATGAGTTTTAATTATCTTTCTTCCCGGAGCATTACGTCAACCATTGGAACTCCTACAACCAATACATGATTTTACCCCTATGGTAGGATGTCCTAGCTATGTGGTTTCACTCGTGAAAGGTTGAGATTAGATGCTTCAGATTTTTGCACATATCATGAGCATATTGATTTGGAAGACAAGTTGACGTATCTTTAGTTCTCTCATATAGGGTCAATTATGAGGAAGTTTTAAGCTATTTGAATTATGATAATCTCATAAGTGTTCAACTTCTTTTTCATCCTCATGGGCTTATGGCATAGATTCCTTGTGTCAGCTAACGTCAGGAGTGTAATTCAACTTCATGTATTTTGAAACCCCGATCGCATTCAAAGTGCCGGAGTATTCTTATTCTTGATAAACGGAATTTCCCTACACTCTAGGAGATGAAGGGGTCATGTACTTGAATATTCCTCCTTAATAGTACATATTGCAAGTGTACGAGTTACCCTCATGCCCAAATCGAGGGACATGACCGGCGCCTGACCGAGTTGCCCCAGTCAAGCGGACCTGGGTGCCTTTCATTCCCACGCGTTAACCCCGTGTTGATTGTTTCTCATTAACCAAATATTTTACCAATAATGACTGATTTCATAATGCATAAACATAACCATGTGATTGATTCACTAACAAGTTCATAATTTATATTTACAACGCCCCATACATATACATAGGCCACAATCCCACAGCTTACATGTCTATGGAGCCTCTAGGATACAAAAAGGGAAATACAATACTTGCCGGTAACAAGGCTCCGGCTATACCTTACAAAACCAAAATGAAATCTAAACCGAGTGGCATGAACCACACAAGGCCCCGAGGAAGAAAGGGGCTCAACAAAACGGGCAGTGGAAGGAGAAGGATACTACTGCCGATGAGCTGAAGTGCCTGCTACCGATCCACCTACAATCATGACACGAATGTAGCGCCCCCAGCAAAAGGGACGTCAGTACACTTGAATTGTACTGGTATGTATGGACAAACTTTGTCCCAAGTAAACTCAAGCCATTAAATTACATCAACAATTAATTAAGCCAACCAACCATGTTTCCACATTTTTCCTCATTTCAAATAATTCTCACACAAAGCACTTTCTACGATCAACCAATTTAACAATAACCAATCAATCACGTAAAGCACAAGTAGTCAAACAAAGGGGCAATCGGTGCCCCACAGGTTGCAAACTCTCCTGCTGTCTCATTTCACAATTTCACATTATTGATTTTTGTATCAATTTTCAATAGCGATTTCGATCGCTTTCCATCCTTATTGCCCCCGACCACCCTTATTACCTCGGCCACCCTTATCACCCCAACCCACACCTTATTTCCCCACGTTGCGGCGCGCAACACGACCCCGCCTTACAGCTGAAAACACAACAATTTCAAACAGCAGATAAGGTACTACACACAATTTCAACAAGTTCAAATAAGCAACTTACACATTGGTTCATGTTCTCAATTTCTTCTCAAGCCAATATTAAAACCAAGTTACAAGTATTCCAAAATCGAAAATGCCCACATAATCATGTTCAACAATTTACCACAATTAAGGTGTTTCAAATTCCTTCCACAATAAGCCAAATATGCCATCACAATGGTTGTTCCCAATTCTTTACCAATCTCGATTACCTTTTTATCTTTCAATTCATATTTCATACCACACCACACGTAGTTCAACATCAATCAAATGCTCAACAAGGAAATCAAAGAATTACGTAAAATTTCTCAATTTGACACATGCCAAAACAATTCGCACACATTTGGGCGATTTTACAAGAATCAAAATTAGCCATACATACCTGGTGATGATTTTTCTCCCTACTTTATGCTTACCCAAGATATCCTACTCTTGCCAACCTTGTTCTTGAAGACTCTTACTTCTACTCACTTCTTTTTACTAGAAATCAAGTTCAATAATCATACATGAGTGTAAAAATTCTATTTTCAAAAGCTATTATATGCAAACCTCTCTTTACCCAATTTAAAACTGAAAATCAAAGAAAATAGTTAGGGTTTTTACCTTGAAAATATTGGGGAAGTTGAACCCTTGCCCTAGGATCCTTTGGAATTAAGATGGTTGGAACAATCTTTGAAGATGAAAGATTTCTCTCTCTAAAAACCCTCTCTTCTCTCTCTAATTTTGGTAAAATGATATGATAAAATGAAGAAGAAAGGTGTTATATTAAAGAAGAGATCGGGTCAAAATGTTACAAAAATCTGGGCCGGGGTCAGTTATGCGGTGCACTATGCGACCGCGGAATCAACATGCGGTCCGCATAGTGACCGCAGAATTGCCCCAAATTTACACAGGTTCTGTTAAGGAATGCGGCCAGAATGCGGTCCGCATGCTTGATCTGCGGTCGCAAAGTGCACCGCAGATTTGACATGCGATCGCATATCGACCGCGCTTTTGACACGATTTTTGGGAAACTCTCTGGAACGTTTTGCGGCAAGAATGCGGTCCGCATGTCAGGTTTGCGATCGCATTCTTGACCGCATATTGGACACTTTTCGGAAAAATTAATTCTCTACATTTTTGAAGCTTAAATCACTACCAAGGGTCCGAACCGCGGCGAGCTTGCTCGCCGCGAAGAATTCTACGCATTCCTAACATATTATTCGGACCATGACACTATAGCTACTAGGTTTTATGCACAAATATTTTACGGGGCCTTACATCCTCCCCCCCTTAAGATCATTCGTCCTCGAATGAGGATTTTGAAATAAATGAGTTGGTTTTGAAAGACATGATATGCAACCATCAAAATTTTGACTAACTCTTATATTTTAGAAAAATTTCGCCAGAGTTTCCTTTGTATTATGGACATATCCACCTGTCAGAGGGCCCCCGAAACACATTACCAAACAACAATACACAAATACAACACCTTTCACAACTGGTATACACTTTCTTACCTCAACGAATGCACATATTCTATCACATTGTTACAATTGCACATAAACTAGTCACTTCAATGAATTCTCACCTTATTTAATCATTTTAGCACACCATGTACACTTAACAAACCATTACCAATCTACACTTACTATTAGTTGCTTATTTAACACGTAAATCTTTATAAGGCTTTCATTTATCAAGAGCGGTTCAAGTGACCCAAGGCAACAACACATTTAACTCATTACAAAATGAAGGAGACTTTACTAATACTAAGAGGGAAACAACTTAGACAAGATGACAGTTACTAAGAGTAGGAGGGTCACCTAATTTCTTCTAGGCTTGATCAAACAAATGGGGGTACTTTTCTTTTATCTCTTTTTCTGCTTCCCATGTGGCCTCCTCAACTTGTTGACTTCGCCACAATACTTTAACAGAGGCAACTTCCTTATTTCTCAACTTACGAACTTGCCTATCAAGGATGGCAACCGGAACTTGTTCATATGACAAATCCTCATTAACCTCAATAGCCTCGACCGGCACGATGGTGGATGGATCTCCAATCACTTTCTTCAACATGGACACATGGAACACGGGGTGCACTGATGACATTTTAGGAGGCAACTCCAGCCTATAAGCAACTTGCCCGATTCTTTGAACGATCCGATATGGCCCAACATACCTAGGACTTAATTTCCCTTTCTTTCCAAATCGCATGACGCCCTTCATAGGAGATACCCTCAAGAACACCCAATCATCGACTTGAAACTCCAAATCCCTTCGACGAACGTCTGCATAGGACTTTTGACGACTCTGTGCTGTTTTCATTCTCTCCTGAATAACCTTGACCTTTTCCATAGCTTCGTACACCATATCCGGCCCTAGCAATTCCGCTTCACCTACCTCAAACCACCCGATTGGCGATCTACATCTTCTCCCGTACAATGCCTCAAATGGGGCCATCTGAATGCTAGCATGATAGCCGTTATTGTAAGCAAATTCTATCAGTGGCAAGTGTTCATCCCAATTACCTTTAAAATCTAAGACACAAGCCCGCAACATATCTTCAAGCGTCCGAATGGTCCGCTCGGCCTGTCCATCGGTCTGTGGATGGAAAGCTGTGCTGAGATTCACCTGAGTTCCCAAACCTTGCTGAAACTTCTTCCAAAAGTTAGCGGTGAACTGAGCCCCGCGATCCGAGATGATAGAAAGTGGAGTGCCATGAAGCCTTACTATCTCTTTGATGTACAATCTTGCATATTGCTCCGCAGTATCAGTGGACTTGACAGGCAGGAAGTGAGCTACTATCACCCATATTGAGTCAAACTTACGCTGAGTGCGAGGTAACCCTACCACGAAATCCATATTGATCATCTCCCATTTCCACCTTGGTATTTCTATAAGCTGAGTTAATCCACCAGGCCGTTGATGCTCGGCCTTCACTTGTTGACAGTTCGGACATTTAGCTACAAAGCCTGCCACATCCCTTTTCATACCGTTCCACCAATAAATCTCCTTGAGATCGTGATACATTTTCGTTGAACCGGGGTGCACAGAATACCTGGAAGTATGAGCCTCTGCCATCACTCTTTCCCGAAGCTCGTCCACATCCGGAACGCATAGCCTATCTTGACACCGCAATACACCATCTTCGCCGCCGAGTACAAATGCCGAGGTCTTTTCATTCATGACTCGCTTCCTTCACCCGAACCAATGCCGGATCCATGAACCTGTTTTCCTTGATTTCCGCGACCAATGATGATTCTCGCTCCATTATGCACCAAGATATCCCCTCGGCCGACGCCGAGATACGAACGCCCAAACCGGCTAATTGGTAAACCTCTCGAGCCGGGGTCTCCGATCCACACCCAAATGAGCCAAACTACCCATGGATTTCCGACTAAGAGCGTCAGCCTACCACATTTGCCTTCCCCGGATGGTACAATATGTCCATATCATAGTCCTTGAGTAGTTCTAACCACCGCCGATGTCTCAGATTCAGCTCTTTCTGCTTGAACAAATACTGGAGGCTCTTGTGGTCCGAAAACACATCTACATGAACCCCATAAAGATAGTGTCGCCATATTTTCAAGGCAAACACAACAACTGCAAGTTCCAAATCATGCGTCGGATAATTCTTCTCATGGTTCTTGAGTTGTCTGGAAGCATAAGCTATAACCTTTCCGTGCTGCATCAATACACATCCCAAACCGACTCTGGAGGCATCACAATAAACCACAAATCCCTCTGTGCCTTCTGGCAAGGCCAATACTGGTGCCGAGGTCAATCTTGACTTCAATTCTTGGAAACTTTTCTCACATGCTTCGGACCACTGGAACTTAACTGCCTTCTGCGTTAATTTAGTCAATGGGGAGGCGAGGGTTGAGAATCCCTCTACAAACCTCCGATAGTACCCTGCCAGACCCAAAAAGCTGCGAATCTCTGTCGGGGTCATGGGTCTAGGCCAATCTTTCACTGCCGCAATCTTCTGAGGATCCACCATAATTCCCTCACTGGAAATAACATGCCCTAGAAAAGCTACGGACTCCAACCAAAACTCACATTTTGAGAACTTGGCATACAATTGATGCTGATGAAGGGTCTGCAATGCTGCTCTGAGGTGAATGGCATGATCTTCCCCGCTCCGAGAGTAGATGAGGATGTCGTCAATGAATACAATTACAAAGGAATCTAGGAATGGCTTGAAAACCCGATTCATAAGGTCCATGAAAGTTGCTGGGGCATTGGTTAGCCCAAAAGACATGACCAAAAACTCGAAGTGACCATAACGAGTTCTGAAGGCGGTCTTAGGAATATCCTGCTCCCTGATTTTTAACTGGTGGTACCCGGACCGTAAATCAATCTTTGAGAAGAACTTCGCTCCTTGCAATTGGTCAAACAGATCATCCACTCGAGGCAAAGGATATTTATTCTTGATGGTGACTTTGTTAAGCTGCCGATAATCAATACACATTCGAAGTGACCCATCCTTCTTTCTGACAAAGAGAACCGGAGCTCCCCACGGCGACACACTCGGTCGTATGAACCCTTTCTCTAATAAATCCCTCAATTGCTCCTTTAA
Organism: Nicotiana noctiflora; assembly: GCA_032618575.1. Classification (NCBI taxonomy): domain Eukaryota; kingdom Viridiplantae; phylum Streptophyta; class Magnoliopsida; order Solanales; family Solanaceae; genus Nicotiana; species Nicotiana noctiflora. The sequence continues at coordinate 467,169 of JASVEL010004447.1, read as the reverse complement.
CTCCCTTAACTCTGCTGGCGCCATTCTGTATGGTGGAATGGATATTGGCTGAGTATCTGGCATTACATCGATCCCGAAATCAATCTCCCTATCCGGCGGGATGCCTGGAAGCTCATCCGGAAACACTTCAGGAAATTCATTCACAATTGGCACGGACTCGAGGGTAGTCACATCTGAGGTGGTGTCCGTTACCCGAACCAAGTGATAGATACACCCTTTCTTAATCATCTTCGAAGCCTTAAGGTAGGAAATAAACCTACCTCTTGGCACTACACCATTTCCTCTCCATTCAATAACTGGCTCGTTAGGGAACTCGAGCCTCATAACTCTCGTTCGACAGTCAAGTTTGGCAAAGCACGAATAGAGCCAATCCATCCCCATAATTACATCAAAATCTACCATCCCAAGCTCAATAAGATCGGTTGTGGTATCACGACCACCCACCGTAACAACACAATTCCTATAGACTCGTGAGGCTGTAATAGAATCACCAATAGGAGTCGACACAGAGAACGGCTCATGAAGTTGTTCGGGTTCTATCCCAAAGCTTGAAGCAATGAATGGAGTAACATAAGACAAGGAGGACCCTGGATCAATAAGGGCATAGCAATCAATAGTTTGAACAGACAGGATACCTGTAACAACATCTGGAGAAGCCTCGGCATTCTGGCGGTCACTCAATGCATAGAATCGGCTAGGTCCACCCCTACCCCGAGCTCCACCCCTAGCTGCACCACGCCCTGCTGCTGCTGGAGTACGCGCTGATGATGTAGCAGCTGAAGAACTGGATGACTAAGCAGATCCCCTACCTATGCCCTGACAGGGTGCACGACAGTCTTGTTGAATGTGACCTCTCACCCCACACCCGAAGCACACTGGAAGGTCAAGGTAGCAAGTCTCTGTATGAAATCTCCCACACTTGGGGCATGTAGGTCTCCCCTGCTGCTGGGACCTCACCCCAGGACGACCAGACTGACGAGACCTCCTGCTGTCTGAACCGGGTCTCGAGTAACTGCCCTGCTGATGACTGTGCACGGATGGCGGTGCACTCGCGGAGGACTGAGCATATGATTGGGATGGCCCTGATGACCCTCTCCCTGGAAGTGATCTCCCTGAATGACCCATTGACCGGCCCTGCTGCTACTTTCTCTTTCTGCACGAATCTTCAATTTCCTGGCCTCTGTGGCCTGAGCAAACCCCACAATCCTCCCATAGTTCATGTCTGAGTGCAAAGCTGCTGTGGCGGCCTCATTCACCACCAAAGGGCTAAAGCCCCTGAACAAACCGTCGAACCCGGGCATCCATGGTCGACACTAAATGAGAAGCATACTTGGACAACCTTACGAACTCCATGTGATACTCCCAAACACTCATACTGCCCTGCTTGAGGACCTCGAACTCCGTGGCGCGGGCTGCCATCACCTCGGCAGGCAAGAAGTGGTCCATAAATGCATCTACGAACTCATCCCATCTGGCCGGAGGGCTCCCTTCCTCACGGGAATCCTCCCACATTTCGAACCATGAACGTGCCGCTCCCTTCAGCCTGTAAGAGGCCAACTCTACCCCCTCTATATCCGTAGCCTTCATCACTCTGAGGGTCTTGTATATCTCATCAAGGAATTCCTGTGGATCAGCCTCTGGATCGGTGCCTGAAAATTCTGGAGGGGCCAATCGCAAGAACTGGTGGACTCTGGAGCCAAAGGAATCTCCCTGTCCGCTGGAGGATGCAGGGGCATCATGGGATCTCTGGGCCTGGGCGGCTACTAACTGTGTTAACATATGGATGGCTCCCCTAAGTTATTCATTAGAGATACCAGAGCCCGAAGCGGGAACTGTATCTGAGTCAAGAACACCGGCAGGAGGAATGGTGGCATCCTCTGCCGCGGCTGGAATAGGGACACTTGGGTTTTGAACAGATGGGCCATGCAAATTCGGGACCGGTGGGTCATTCTCTCCCACGGCATCGGGTACATGATTAACAGCTGCACTTGGGTCGGCATTGGCCCTAAGGCCGAGTCTAGCCTTCTTCTTAGGTGCCATATTCTGAAAATTTGGGAACAAGGCGCGAATTAGACACAGATATTTCCACATTGCACTTTACCGCACGATATAGATTAACAAAGAAATTGGTAAATTCCTAAATGCCCGTGTAGCCCCCTACTTATATGATGTGGTCGACAACACACCTATAAGAAGGGCACTACTAGACACGGCTCCGAGACATCCTAGGACACTTTAAAAACCATAGGCTCTGATACCAACTGTCACGCCCCAAATCGAGGAACATGACCGGCGCCTGACCGGGTTGCCCCAGTCAAGCGGACCTGGGTGCCTTTCATTCCCACGCGTTAACCCCGTGTTGATTGTTTCTCATTAACCAAATATTTTACCAATAATGACTGATTTCATAATGCATAAACATAACCATGTGATTGATTCACTAACAAGTTCATAATTTATATTTACAACGCCCCATACATATACATAGGCCATAATCCCACAGTTTTACATGTCTATGGAGCCTCTAGGATACAAAAAGGGAAATACAATACTTGCGGTAACAAGGCTCCGGCTATACCTTACAAAACCAAAATGAAATCTAAACCGAGTGGCATGAACCACACAAGGCCCCGAGGAAGAAAGGGGCTCACCAAAACGGGCAGTGGAAGGAGAAGGATACTACCGCCGATGAGCTGAAGTGCCTGCTACTGATCCACCTACAATCATGACACGAATGTAGCGCCCCCGGCAAAAGGGACGTCAGTACACTTGAATTGTACCGGTATGTATGGACAAACTTTGTCCCAAGTAAACTCAAGCCATTAAATTACATCAACAATTAATTAAGCCAGCCAACCATGTTTCCACATTTTTCCTCATTTCAAATAATTCTCACACAAAGCACTTTCTACGATCAACCAATTTAACAATAACCAATCAATCACGTAAAGCACAAGTAGTCAAACAAAGGGGCAATCAGTGCCCCACAGGTTGCAAACTCTCCTGCTGTCTCCTTTCACAATTTCACATTATTGATTTTTGTATCAATTTTCAATAGCGATTTCGATCGCTTTCCATCCTTATTGCCCCCGACCACCCTTATTACCTCGGCCACCCTTATCACCCCAACCCACACCTTATTTCCCCACGTTGCGGCGCGCAACACGACCCCGCCTTACAGTTGAAAACACAACAATTTCAAACAGCAGATAAGGTACTACACACAATTTCAACAAGTTCAAATAAGCAACTTACACATTGGTTCATGTTCTCAATTTCTCCTCAAGCCAATATCAAAACCAAGTTACAAGTATTCCAAAATCGAAAATGCCCACATAATCATGTTCAACAATTTACCACAATTAAGGTGTTTCAAATTCCTTCCACAATAAGCCAAATATGCCATCACAATGGTTGTTCCCAATTCTTTACCAATCTCGATTACCTTTTTATCTTTCAATTCATATTTCATACCACACCACACGTAGTTCAACATCAATCAAATGCTCAACAAGGAAATCAAAGAATTACGTAAAATTTCTCAATTTGACACATGCCAAAACAATTCGCACACATTTGGGCGATTTTACAAGAATCAAAATTAGCCATACATACCTGGTGATGAGTTTTCTTCCTACTTTATGCTTACCCAAGATATCCTACTCTTGCCAACCTTGTTCTTGAAGACTCTTACTTCTACTCACTTCTTTTTACTAGAAATCAAGTTCAATAATCATACATGAGTGTAAAAATTCTATTTTCAAAAGCTATTATATGCAAACCTCTCTTTACCCAATTTAAAACTGAAAATCAAAGAAAATAGTTAGGGTTTTTACCTTGAAAATATTGGGGAAGTTGAACCCTTGCCCTAGGATCCTTTGGAATTAAGATGGTTGGAACAATCTTTGAAGATGAAAGATTTCTCTCTCTAAAAACCCTCTCTTCTCTCTCTAATTTTGGTAAAATGATATGATAAAATGAAGAAGAAAGGTGTTATATTAAAGAAGAGATCGGGTCAAAATGTTACAAAAATCTGGGCCGGGGTCAATTATGCGGTGCACTATGCGACCGCAGAATCAACATGCGGTCCGCATAGTGACCGCAGAATTGCCCCAAATTTACACAGGTTCTGTTAAGGAATGCGGCCAGAATGCGGTCCGCATGTTTGATCTGCGGTCGCAAAGTGCACCGCAGATTTGACATGCGATCGCATATCGACCGCACTTTTGACACGATTTTGGGCAACTCACTGGAACGTTTTGCGGCAAGAATGCGGTCCGCAAGTCAGGTTTGCGATCGCATTCTTGACCGCAAATTGAACACTTTTCGGAAAAATTAATTCTCTACATTTTTGAAACTTAAATCACTGTTCTACGCATTCCTAACACAGCGAGCTTGCTCGCCGCGAAGAATTCTACGCATTCCTAACACATTATTCGGACCATGACACTATAGCTACTAGGTTTTTATGCACAAATATTTTACTGGGCCTTACATCCTCCCCCCCTTAAGATCATTCGTCCTCGAATGAGGATTTTGAAATAAATGAGTTGGTTTTGAAAGACATGATATGCAACCATCAAAATTTTTGACTAACTCTTATATTTTAGAAAAATTTCGCCAGAGTTTCCTTTGTATTATGGACATATCCACCTGTCAGAGGGCCCCCGAAACACATTACCAAACAACAATATACAACTACAACACTTTTCACAACTGGTATACACTTTCTTACCTCAACGAATGCACATATTCTATCACATTGTTACAATTGCACAGAAACTAGTCACTTCAATGAATTCTTACCTTATTAAACCAATTTAACACCATGTACACTCAACAAACCATTACCAATCTACACTTACTATTAGTTGCTTATTTAACACGTAAATCTTTATAAGGCTTTCATTTATCAAGAACGGTTCAAGTGACCCAAGGCAACAACACATTTAACTCATTACAAAATGAAGGAGACTTTACTAATACTAAGAGGGAAACAACTTAGACAAGATGACAGTTACTAAGAGTAGGAGGGTCACCTAATTTCTTCTAGGCTTGATCAAACAAATGGGGGTACTTTTCTTTCATCTCTTTTTCTGCGCTTCCCATGTGGCCTCCTCAACTTGTTGACTTCGCCACAATACTTTAACAGAGGCAACTTCCTTATTTCTCAACTTACGGACTTGCCTATCAAGAATGGCAACTGGAACTTCTTCATATGTCAAATCTTCATTAACCTCTATAGCTTCGACTGGCATGATGGTGGATGGATCTCCAATCACTTTCTTCAACATGGACACATGGAATATCGGGTGCACCGATGACATCTCTGGAGGCAACTCTAGCCTATAAGCAACTTGACCAATCCTTTGAACGATCCGATATGGCCCAACATACCTAGGACTCAATTTCCCTTTCTTTCCGAATCGCATGACTCCCTTCATAGGAGATACCCTCAAGAACACCCAATCATCGACTTGAAACTCCAAATCCCTTCGACGAACGTCCGCATAGGACTTTTGACGACTCTGTGCTGTTTTCATTCTCTCCTGAATAACCTTGACCTTTTCCATAGCTTCGTACACCATATCTGGCCCTAGCAATTCCGCTTCACCTACCTCAAACCACTCGATTGGCGATCTACATCTTCTCCCGTACAATGCCTCAAACGGGGCCATTTGAATGCTAGCATGATAGCTGTTATTGTAAGCAAATTCTATCAGTGGCAAGTGTTCATCCCAATTACCTTTAAAATCTAAGACACAAGCCCGCAACATATCTTCAAACGTCTGAATGGTCCGCTCGGCCTGTCCATCGGTCTGTGGATGGAAAGCTGTGCTGAGATTCACCTGAGTTCCCAAACCTTGCTGAAACTTCTTCCAAAAGTTAGCGGTGAACTGAGCCCCGCGATCTGAAATGATAGAAAGTGGAGTGCCATGAAGCCTTACTATCTCTTTGATGTACAATCTTGCATATTGCTCCGCAGCATCAGTGGACTTGACAGGCAGGAAGTGAGCTGATTTGGTGAGTCGATCTACTATCACCCATACTGAATCGAACTTACGCTGAGTGCGAGGTAACCCTACCACGAAATCCATATTGATCATCTCCCATTTCCACCTTGGTATTTCTATAAGCTGAGTTAATCCACCAGGCCGTTGATGCTCGGCCTTCACTTGTTGACAGTTCGGACATTTAGCTACAAAGCCTGCCACATCCCTTTTCATACCGCTCCACCAATAAATCTCCTTGAGATCGTGATACATTTTCGTTGAACCAGGGTGCACGGAATACCTGGAAGTATGAGCCTCTGCCATCACTCTTTCCCGAAGCTCGTCCACATCCGAAACACATAGCCTATCTTGACACCGCAATACACCATCTTCGCTGCTGAGTACAAATGCTGAGGTCTTGTCATTCATGACCGCTTCCTTCACCCGAACCAATGCTGGATCCATGAACTATTTTTCCTTGATTTCCGCGACCAATGATGATTCTGCTCCATTATGCACCAAGATATCCCCTTCGGCTGACGCCGAGATACGAACCCCCAAACTGGCTAATTGGTAAACCTCTCGAGCCAGGGGTCTCTGATCCATACCCAAATGAGCCAAACTACCCATGGATTTCCGACTAAGAGCGTCGGCTACCACATTTGCCTTCCCTGGATGGTACAATATGTCCATATCATAGTCCTTGAGTAGTTCTAACCACCGCCGCTGTCTCAGATTCAGCTCTTTCTGCTTGAACAAATACTGGAGGCTCTTGTGGTCCGAAAACACATCTACATGAACCCCATAAAGATAGTGTCGCCATATTTTCAAGGCAAACACAACAGCTGCAAGTTCCAAATCATGCGTCGGATAATTCTTCTCATGGTTCTTGAGTTTCCTGGAAGCATAAGCTATAACCTTTCCGTGCTGCATCAATACACATCCCAAACCGACTCTGGGAGGCATCACAATAGACTACAAATCCCTCTGTGCCTTCTGGCAAGGCCAATAATGGTGCCGAGGTCAATCTTGACTTCAGTTCTTGGAAACTTTTCTCACATGCTTCGGACCACTGGAACTTAACTGCTTTCTGCGTCAATTTAGTCAATGGGGAGGCGAGGGTTGAGAATCCCTCTACAAACCTCCGATAGTACCCTTCCAAACCCAAGAAGCTACGAATCTCTGTCGGGGTCGTGGGTCTAGGCCAATCTTTCACTGCCGCAATCTTCTGAGGATCCACCATAATTCCCTCACCGGAAATAACATGCCCTAGAAAAGCTACGGACTCCAACCAAAACTCACATTTTGAGAACTTGGCATACAATTGATGCTGATAAAGGGTCTGCAATGCTGCTCTGAGGTGAATGGCATGATCTTCCCTGCTCCGAGAGTAGATGAGGATGTCGTCAATGAATACAATTACAAAGGAATCTAGGAATGGCTTGAAAACCCGATTCATAAGGTCCATGAAAGTTGCTGGGGCATTGGTTAGCCCAAAAGACATGACCAAAAACTCGAAGTGACCATAACGAGTTCTGAAGGCATAACCTGCTCCCTGATTTTTAACTGGTGGTACCCGGACCGTAAATCAATCTTTGAGAAGAACTTCGCTCCTTGCAATTGGTCAAACAGATCATCCACTCGAGGCAAAGGATATTTATTCTTGATGGTGACTTTGTTGAGCTGCCGATAATCAATACACATTCGAAGTGACCCATCCTTCTTTCTGACAAAGAGAACCGGAGCTCCCCACGGCGACACACTCGGTCGTATGAACCCTTTCTCTAATAAATCCCTCAACTGCTCCTTTAACTCCCTTAACTCTGCTGGCGCCATTCTGTATGGTGGAATGGATATTGGCTGAGTATCCGGCATTACATCGATCCCGAAATCAATCTCCCTATCCGGCGGGATGCCTGGAAGCTCATCTGGAAACACTTCAGGAAATTCATTCACAATTGGCACGGACTCGAGGGTAGGCACATCCGAGGTGGTGTCCGTTACCCGAATCAGGTGATAGATACACCCTTTCTTAATCATCTTCGAAGCCTTAAGGTAGGAAATAAACCTACCCCTTGGCACTACACCATTTCCCCTCCATGTGCCATATTCTGAAAATTTGGGAACAAGGCGCGAATTAGACATAGATATTTCCACATTGCACTTTACCGCACGATATAGATTAGCAAAGAAATAGGTAAATTCCTAAATGCCCGTGTAGCCCCCTACTTATATGATGTGGTCGACAACACACCTATAAGAAGGGCACTACTAGACACGGCTCCGAGACATCCTAGGACACATTAAAAACCATAGGCTCTGATACCAAGTTTGTCACGCCCCAAAACGAGGGGACATGACCGGCGCCTGACCGAGTTGCCCCAGTCAAGCGGACCTGGGTGCCTTTCATTCCCACGCGTTAACCCCGTGTTGATTGTTTCTCATTAACCAAATATTTTACCAATAATGACTGATTTCATAATGCATAAACATAACCATGTGATTGATTCATTAACAAGTTCATAATTTATATTTACAACGCCCCATACATATACATAGGCCATAATCCCACAGTTTACATGTCTATGGAGCCTCTAGGATACAAAAAGGGAAATACAATACTTGTCGGTAACAAGGCTCCGGCTATACCTTACAAAACCAAAATGAAATCTAAACCGAGTGGCATGAACCACACAAGGCCCCGAGGAAGAAAGGGGCTCACCAAAACGGGCAGTGGAAGGAGAAGGATACTACCGCCGATGAGCTGAAGTGCCTGCTACTGATCCACCTACAATCATAACACGAATGTAGCGCCCCCGGCAAAAGGGACGTCAAGACACTTGAATTGTACTGGTATGTATGGACAAACTTTGTCCCAAGTAAACTCAAGCCATTAAATTACATCAACAATTAATTAAGCCACCCAACCATGTTTCCACATTTTCCTCATTTCAAATAATTCTCACACAAAGCACTTTCTATGATCAACCAATTTAACAATAACCAATCAATCACGTAAAGCACAAGTAGTCAAACAAAGGGGCAATCAGTGCCCCACAGGTTGCAAACTCTCCTGCTGTCTCCTTTCACAATTTCACATTATTGATTTTTGTATCAATTTTCAATAGCGATTTCGATCGCTTTCCATCCTTATTGCCCCCGACCACCCTTATTACCTCGGCCACCCTTATCACCCCAACCCACACCTTATTTCCCCACGTTGCGGCGCGCAACACGACCCCGCCTTACAGTTGAAAACACAACAATTTCAAACAGCAGATAAGGTACTACACACAATTTCAACAAGTTCAAATAAGCAACTTACACATTGGTTCATGTTCTCAATTTCTTCTCAAGCCAATATCAAAACCAAGTTACAAGTATTCCAAAATCAAAAATGCCCACATAATCATGTTCAACAATTTACCACAATTAAGGTGTTTCAAATTCCTTCCACAATAAGCCAAATATGCCATCACAATGGTTGTTCCCAATTCTTTACCAATCTCGATTACCTTTTTATCTTTCAATTCATATTTCATACCACACCACACGTAGTTCAACATCAATCAAATGCTCAACAAGGAAATCAAAGAATTACGTAAAATTTCTCAATTTGACACATGCCAAAACAATTCGCACACATTTGGGCGATTTTACAAGAATCAAAATTAGCCATACATACCCGGTGATGAGTTTTCTTCCTACTTTATGCTTACCCAAGATATCCTACTCTTGCCAACCTTGTTCTTGAAGACTCTTACTTCTACTCACTTCTTTTTACTAGAAATCAAGTTTAATAATCATACATGAGTGTAAAAATTCTATTTTCAAACGCTATTATATGCAAACCTCTCTTTACCCAATTTAAAACTGAAAATCAAAGAAAATAGTTAGGGTTTTTACCTTGAAAATATTGGGGAAGTTGAACCCTTGCCCTGGGATCCTTTGGAATTAAGATGGTTGGAACAATCTTTGAAGATGAAAGATTTCTCTCTCTAAAAACCCTCTCTTCTCTCTCTAATTTTGGTAAAATGATATGATAAAATGAAGAAGAAAGGTGTTATATTAAAGAAGAGATCGGGTCAAAATGTTACAAAAATCCGGGCCGGGGTCGAATATGCGGTCACTATGCGACCGCAGAACCCACATGCGGTCCGCAAAGTGACCGCAAAATGGCCTCAAAGTTGTGCAGGTTCTGTTAAGGAATGCGGTCACTATGCGGACCGCATGTCTGATCTGCGGTCGCAAAATGCACCGCAGATTTGACATGCGATCGCATATCGACCGCACATTTGACAGATTTTTTTGGGAAACTCTCTGGAACGATTTGCGGTCAGAATGCGGTCCGCATGTCAGGTTTGCGGTCGCATTCTTGACCGCATATTTGACATTTTTCTGGAAAATTTTATTCTCTACATTTTGAAACTTAAATCACTACCAAGGGTCCGATAACTGGGTTACATACTTAATATCCCTCCTTAATGATTCATATTGCCAATGTAGTAGTTACCCATACACTTCATTTGTCTAATAGTTGATGTCGTCACAGTGATTAACCATGTATGTATTGTTAGTAGTAATCCTCATTTCTATTATCATATAACCTCATGAAATACTCTGCTCAGAACATTAATGGATTCCTGAATAATTCCAGCCTAATCTTGAACTATGTTGTTCCTCATTGCATTAAATTTATTAGGTATTGAAGGTCCAAACATGTCAAATGGGGATCATCCCCGTGTGATCACATATATTTGATAGGTAGTTTTATGGTCAGCTTATGATAACACGTCTTAGAGTAATCGTTGAAGGTCATCAAAGGTTTAGCTTGGGTGTTAGAGTAGAGATTTAGTATTTAGGAGTGCTAATGGGTTGTTCCCAATATTATTTTTCCCCCTTAAGATGTTACGTGAATTGATAATGAAGGTGAAATAAGTATAGTTCACATTAGGCCGTGCTATGAGTATGATGTATCCCCATCGTTGTTCTTCATGTATTCTGTGTTTTCATATATCTATGGCTAAGAATGTAGTTGGAAATCCCTTGTGCATCATTTCGATGGAAATTACTGAAGGTGAAGTTAATGGATAGTTGGACTATTTGGGGGGAGGGGTATCTATTTGACATCCTTGTTAGATAAGTCTAGGAGTTGAGATTGGTTCCTTTAATGTATTGTGGCGAAGTCTGTAAGCATAAAAGGCCACATTGAAGGCCGAGAGTGTTTTAGATATAAAATATTTGATCTTGATTGTTTGGTTTTGATTGAAAGGTGCCTTATAGGTGTTATGATTTAAAAATGTGTAGTCCATGTCGAGGTATCATTATAATAATATAGTGCTTGTAATGCTGAGATTTGTGGTATTGATATATACATTGCGATACTTTATCGAGTTGTGGATGTGTTTTCAATATGTTTTTTGTAGTTCTCTGGCATATGGATAGGTCTAGTTATAAGTGAGACTCTACCAAAATTTCTGAAAAATTTGGGAGTTAATCAAAATTTAGGGACTTGTGGTGTGTGAGAAAAAGGAATATATTATTTTAAGTATTTTGAGAAGACTCTGCTTCTCATTGGAGGATTAATGATCCTAAGTGAGGAAGAATGTAAGGCCCCAGAAAATTTTGCTAAGTAAATTAGGATTCCGTGGTGCCATGTAAGTTAATTATAGTGCCTTATGTGCTATTAACATGATGGGAATCAATTGGATTGGGTAAATAAGTGTATAAGTCATATAATAAGTAATGTGGGGTCTAATGGGAGGCCTAAGTCTAAGTCACGTTAGAAAATTCCTTAATGGGCTAAATTTTCAAATGAGTTTGCACAAGTCCCTACTTTGGACGATATATATATATATAAGGTCTTATATGATGAACAACCTATCAAATAAAAGGTCTTCTAACACTTCAAACAGTTCGTCATTTGGATATTCCTACGCAAAGTTATGATCAAATTACCAAAGGCTGGAAAATGCTATCATGTGTCAAATCTGCGACCGCATTCCTGTCGCATTGCTGACTCTGCGGTGGCATATCTGTCGTAGAATGGGCCAGTGTAGCCCAGGTTTGGGCGCTGATTTTATGGTGCATTATGTGGCCAACATTCACTCTGTGGTCCATTCTGCTATAGCATAATTGACATCGGAGGGTTAATTTTCTAATTTTTATAACCCGACCTCATTTTAATATATAGTCTTTGGGACTTCATTTGGGGTTATTATCTACTGATTTTAGAGAGAGATGAGAGCATATAGATATATAAAGTAGGGGCCCAACTTCATAATCATCCAAATCTTGCTCAAGTCTTCAAGAATCAAGGAAGATAGCCATAGATTGTCCTCCATCCGTGTAAGTCATACTTCCAAGATTTCATGTAAAAGGTTACGTGTTCAAATATGTTGTGGGTATAAATAGGCTATGCATGTGGGACTAAGTTGTAGTATGTGATATTATAGAACTAATTTGGGTAGTTCATGTTACAATTGGTTGAGGGAAGAAGGAATTTCCATTTTCTGACCTTGTAGACTACTTCACATGTTAGGTGTTTGATGAAATTCCTAAGAGAGTTAGACCTTGGGTAGTCTTCCTAATTATTAATCGATTTCCGCTATCTCCTTATAGATTGTTATTGCTAGAGGTGTTGGTGTATTCTAGAAACTTAAGGGAAAGCTCTTTGAGGTATATATGGCTAAAACCCCGTCTTTTTAGAAATTTTGAGCTCCCATGGTATCCATGTAAAATTGTAAGTCCGGAATTTGATTAACGTAGTATTTGTTATTTCAAAGGAATTAGTTTTGCAAGAATATATGTGAAAAACGTGTCCCAATATGTTCAATACGCTATTCTTGATAAATTGGTGATATGTGAAGAATGGACTATATGCTAAATTTGCCTAGATGTCAAGTCAAGTTTAAATTGTGATTATTACGCCAAATCATGTGAATATTTCTCTATGATTACAACTTGAATTGCTCTTATATGTGCCCATTATCTTAAATTGAAGGCTTGATGTTGAAAGTGAAAGAAATGTGGAATGTGAGTTGTGAAATGTGGCCTAGCACCAAGTATAATGTGAAAATTATGGCCCTAAGTGCCCATGAGTTCATACATAAAAAACCAAATATTGAAGTGAGATGATTAATGGAGAAATAGTAACATCTCGGAGAGACGGCTAGACGATCGGGCCGAGATCGGATACCATGCTAAATACATGGTGGTATTGTGCTGAGATCTAAAGCGAAAAGCGAGAATGAATTTGTGATTTAGGTATACGTCTCAAATGAGACGGCTTAGCCGATCGGGCCGTGATCGGACTCCACTCAAGAAAGCGATGGTATTGAGAATGATGATGCAACAATATGGAATGCCCCAAACTAAAGTTATGAAAATTATGTGAAAGCTATGTTATCCCTAATTTGTGTTTGATGATGTGGTGATTGTTTAAAGCTTTGTTGATCCATATGATTTCTTTATTCTTGTATGGTTGTTCTTTCTAATGATATGACATTTAGTTATGCATACTAGTGCTATTTGACGACATTAACGCCACTTTTGTTGGGGGTGCTACGTCTTTAAATGGATGTAGGTAGTTTCATAGCAGGAAATGTTGGTCGCAGTTATGTCCCACTAAAATATTCCCCTTATATCGTGATACATCTTTGTTGCTCCTGGATGGATAGAATAATGAGAATAGTGAGTTTCTCCCATAACGTGCTAATGCAACCCTGCAACATTAGGGACACATAATCGTCATTGATATCTGAGGACCACATCTTCTGTAACCTCAAACAGTGTCTTCTCTTTTTGAGGGGTTGTATCCCTATAATGAGCTAACACAAGATCCTCGTGCTGGCGTTCCTTCACTCCAGTTACTAAAGAGGATATTGTCGTGTTCTGAATAGCAATTCAGTATCACCTGAATCTAGCAATCGAACTTCAAGGCTAGCTAGCTAAATAATCTCATGGTCTATTTCACTCTTCTCTAGCTGTAAATATGATAGGCTACCCATAGATCTATTACTGAGGACGTCGACTACTACATTCTCCTTTCCTGGATGGTATAAAATATCAATGTCATAATATTTAAGTAGCTCCAACCATCTCCTTTGACGTAAAATTCAATTCCTTTTGCTTGAAGATATATTGGAGGCTCTTATGATCCGTATATATATTAATATGAATGCCATATAAGTAGTGCCTCCACATTTTTAATGCATGAACCACTGCGGATAACTCTAAATCACGGGTCAGGTAATCCTTCTCATGCTTTCTCAGTTGTGTAGAAGCATAAGCTACAAACTTACCATTCTACATCAGTACACAACCCAATCCAATGCCCGAAGAGTTGCAATAGATAGCATAACCATCAGTCCCCTATAAGAGCGTTAGAATCGGTTCGGAAGTTAATTTGTCCTTCAATGTATAGAAACTCCATTTGAAAGCATCATCCCATTGCAACTTAGCTCCTTTCTGAGTCAACTTTGTCAAAGCTACTGAAAGAGAAGAAAATCCCTCTACAAATCTCATGTAGTAACCTGCCAAACCGAGAAAGCTACGAACCTCCGTCGATGTCATAGGTCTAGGCCAAGTCTTTACTGCCTCAATCTTTTGTGTATCAACTCAAATGTTAATACAATGCTCGAAGTCGACTACCTCGTTTAAGGACACTAGTAAGCCACCAAATTTGTCCTCCTCATCCCATATAACAATGAAATCCCTACTAACAAGCCATGGAACAGTCATATATCTAGCCATCGCATATAATGATTCCCACAATTCTATCCTCCCTATAGCATCACACTTAGCATATACTAGTGTGAGGATGAGCTCTACATGAGATTTAATGTGATATAATCTTAACGTTAGTTGTTATACCATATCATATAAGACAGTTATTTCAAAATTTTCATCAATGAATGCCCAAAATTTATTATAAATATTTGCTACTACTTAACAAAAACCAATCTTTCTTCTATATCTTTCAATTTTGTGGGCTTGTTGCATTAGTTATTTAATAACTATAAACTCAAAATGATGTTGTCTATGCAATGTGACAAGTCTCTTAAAAGCTTGTTGTGTATTCACTGACCTAATATTTCAAATGAGAAAATCCATTACAAATTATTGAATTTAGTTAGGGCTCCGCATATTTGCACCCCAGCTGATGAAACATTAGGGGTATCCTTAGTTGATTTCTTCTTTCCTTTGGTTTCTACTTTGACCTGCTTAACGTGTATTGGAGATAAATATCCTTGATGAGCTGTATGAAGAAAAATTTGGACATTCAATTCCTCATCAAAATCTTTTCCAGCTTTAAAAAAATTTTCTTAGCCGCTTCAAGGAGAATTTTGTAAGGCCAGTTCTCTACGCACTTATGAAATCAGGCGGTGTTCATGGCTGAAACGAACACAACAATGAGAACCAAAGACGGTTAATGGTTGGTTGTGTGACTTGTGGTTGTCTAGGTATACACCAAAGTTCGACGGTTCAAATATATCAAATCTACCGATTGATCGAGTATATCCGACATAAGTTCACTACAGAAAGTTCAAAGGGAAACCTACTTATCGAGATGCAATTAATCCTTACTTGCGAATCACACAGTTTTTCATGCATACTTCCGTGATATAGCCATTCCCCATTCATGTGGGGATTGTTGGGTTTTTAATATATTTAAATAATATATTAAAGAGTTAAAAGAGGGTGAATGAGAAATGGAAGGAAATGAAATTTTGAGTGAAATTTCAAGTTCCCCCTCCTTGGTAAATGGGCATTGTCCCATATCGGAAGAGGAAGATATATTTTATGGGTATATAAGCAATTGCTCTTCTTCTAGCTCTTAAAGAGTTAAGAAGAAAGCAAGCCTCGCGTCGTCGTCGTCGTCGCTCGATCGGCTCGGCTCGGCTACGGCTACGGCTTCGGATTCGGATTCGAATTCGGATTCGGATTCAGATTTGGATTTGGTCAAGTGATCGATTAATTGATTAAATTTTTGGACAAAATTTATTTGTTAATAGTAAAATATTAACAGAAATGTTATTAAATATTTATTATAATAACAGAATATTAATATTAAATAAATATTAATATTAAATCCAAATTTCAGTTTTCTGTTTTTGTAACAGAAAATTAACTACCCATCAATTTTCCCTCTTTATTTTCCCTCTTTGTTGTTGAATGAATGGCCATTTATGTAATGACATTTATAATGTGGGCATTTTGCATAAACAGCCATTCTGAAGAGTTGCACCTCTTCAGATTTCAACCCAACTTTTGGTTATAAATACAACACTATTCTGCTCAGAATTTGACTACGATTTACTGAGTTTTCTCTCCCTCTTCTGCATACTTTTAGCATCAAACAAAGCAAAAGTAAGTGTGATTTGCTACCGAACTTTGTGTTCACTGAAACACTGAGGTTTGAAGTACCACTACACCAGTGTGTAATTCGTTCTATCTTCGGAGGAAATAATCCATAACCTTGGGTACTAGGAGGAGATTAAATTCCTTAAGGAAACACTGTGAATTCAATGGGCTCGAATTGGTTTCTTCCTTATGTTTAGCAGCCTTTCTAGCATCTACCTTTGTTTCCATTAATTTTGGATGTAGTCTCTAGCATTCAAGCTTATCATGACCTTGCAGCTTACATTGCTTACAGTAGTTAGGCAGATTATCATACTGTATATTCACCCATTTTGTTCTTAATTCTCCAGCTTTTTCACTAATTATATCCATCCTCACCTTCTTAGGTAAATCATCTGTTAGATTAATCAAAACCTTTCCTCTTGCACAACTTGGTTTAGTCTTGTTTATGGTACCTTTATCTAGTTGTTAAGTTTTACCCACAGCAGAAGCTAAGGAAAACAACACTTCGTTCACAAAATATGTGGGTAACAAATTTGGGAAGGAAATCCACGTCATGACCATAGGTGTTTCCTCCCCTGCCTTGAATTTTGCATCATATATCAGTGTTCTCAATTGATACTCCTCACCATACTTGTCACTACAATTATATTTAATTTTATGATTTTAAAAATACGAGAGTTATCCTAACACTAGTTGTTAGGCAATAGATGCTAAGTGTGAATGAAGAAAATAAAAAATCAAACCAATAGGTTCAAAAACTAGGCCTCGAGGTAGCAGGAGCAGGGCCTCGAGGTCTAAACGGAACTAATAGCTATGAACGATCGATGAAGAATCTATAATAATGAGGGCCTTAAAAATTACCTTTTATGGCTAGTAATGAGTAATAAATGAAGAACAATAAAGAATAATTTATGAGCAACAAAAGAATAAGCAATAAATGCAAAGAACAATAGTGTTAGTAAAGAGAGCAGAGAACATTGTATTGTATTCAATAATATTGTCTAATGATCCGGATCAATTAAAAGATGACAAAGACTCCCTTTATATGGGGGGAGGGGATTCCAACATATTACATGTCTAATAAATTGCGAATAAATGCTACTAGTACAAATGTATGATGGTTTAGTACAGATTGGTACTATTCTTGCAGACTCTATTAGTTCTCATTGTGTGCCCTCGGGGTTTTTCCACCTTTCCATGAAGATTATCGACTCGTGTTGCTCCAAGATCGACCTTCGATGTGCCCCCTCGAAGGGGGGGTCCACCCTCAAGTCCCACTCTGAGCTCCTCGAGGTCAGGCGTGGAGTGCTGCCTCAATGGCCATAAAATCAGACCCTCTAATTTTTGTTGTATACAGATAGTCCCTGCATTTCTTAGAATGGAATGATAAGAAATAATTTTGACACAGATCTCCTCGAGCCGTTTGTGATGACATCACGCTTATGACGTACGCTAATGACTGAAAACATCCCATAGATTCGTCCCCCTAGAATCATTAATTATACCGTCGGTTCATTTTCTCAAAAGTGTTAATGGCACCGTTGATCCGTTTCCCCAAAAGAATTGATTGCTCCGTTGATATGTTTTGCCAAGGGCATTGATTGCACCGTTGATACATTTTCCAAGGGAAGAAAAGAGACAAGTAGTATATTGCTTTACATAATGTGAATATGATCCCTTTTACAAATGATCAGACCCCATTTATATTGTAGTGGAGTCCTACTCTTGGGACAATTTTAAATACAATAGAAAATTCCATGATTGAATAATTAATCGGCATTTTCTCGATACGTTCCGAGATTTGCGTCGTGTCCTCATCCCGATTGCGGATATCTCGGCTTTCCGTTATTTGGCTTGGTAGGTTTCCCTCGATCTTGCTCGATCTCTATTTTGCTTGGTCTCGATCTTGGCCGATCTCGATCTTGATATCGGTCCCTGGGTCACGAGCTCGACGATCTATCTTTGCACCATGGTTCGATACAACACGAGGTTGAACGTTGGCCTATCATGTTCCAGTCACGATTAATCCTATTAAAGGGCAAGTCCGATTTGACCGTATACACCTATTTATTACTAAAATTCAATAATTTGGGTTCTTTAATACTAAAATTTCTTTAATCTTCCTATGCCCGTTTACAATTTAAATGGATTAAAATTATCTTACAAAATGTCTTGTATGTCTCTTATGTTATATAATATTACATTAACCACAGATAAACATCATTCCCAAAAAATAAGTTTCTTTGCCATTAATAAAAGATGGCGGGTGGATCTATAAAGAAAATGCCTAGAGATGTTCTGATTTTTATTCTCATAAGGCTTCCAGTAAACTCTATCATGCGATTCAAATGTATCTCTAAAACTTTATACTTTTTAATGCAATCCAACACTTTTACCAATCTGCATCTTAACCGCACCACAGACGCAAAAGATGAATTAATTCTCTTGAAGCGCTCCTTCAAAATAGAAGAACAATTTAAAAATGTCTTGTCTTTCCTTCATGGTGTTGATGATGATGGTTTTAATCCTCTTCTTCCAGATCTGGATGTCCCTCATCTGACCACTGATTATGGCAGTCTTTTTCACCAACTCATAGGTCCTTGCCATGGTTTGATTGCTTTGACGGATTCGGTTGAAACCGTGTTGCTTAATCCAGCTACGAGAAATTACCGACTACTGCCGCCTTGCCCTTTTGGTTGTCCAAAGGGTTACCATCGTACCATTGAAGGTGTTGGGTTTGGTTTCGTCTCAATTCTGAATGACTTCAAAGTTGTAAGGATTTCAGATGTCTTCTGGGATCCACCTTACGGATATCCCGAGGGTAGAGATAGCAAAGTTGATGTTTATGAATTAAGCACCGATTCTTGGAGAGAGCTCGAACCTGTACAGGTGCCTAGGGTATATTGGTTGCCCTGTTCTGAGATAGTTTACAAGGAAGCGGTTCACTGGTTTGCAACTACAGACAAAGTGGTCATTCTTTGTTTTGACTTTGGAGCAGAAATTTTTCGCAATATGAGAATGCCGGATGCATGTTATCTTATTAAACAATCACGTTATGGCCTCGTAGTACTAAATAAATCTTTAACGCTAATTTGTTACCATGATCCAGGGTGTGCAATAGACCCAACACAAGATTTTATTCACATTTGGATAATGAAGGAGTACGGTGTAAGCGAGTCTTGGATTAATAAATACACAATTAAATCTCTTCCAATTGAATCCCCGTTAGTAGTTTGGAAGGATCATGTATTGCTACTTCAAAGCAAAACTGGGCAACTTATATCCTATGATGTTAATTCCAATGAAACTAAGGAATTTGATTTACATGGCTTTCCCAAAAGTTTGAGAGTTATAGTTTACAAGGAAAGCTTGACTCCAATTCCAAAAGTGGAAGAGACCGTGGAACAAAACTCCCATATTTTTGAGAAGGTATAACTCTTCATCTTGAACTTGTCGAAATAGCACCTAATTGTCAACATGCCTTGTTAATTTATTTTTTATGTTACATATTATATTTGTTATGAAAAACTGTTTCTTGTTACAAGTAAACGGACGTGAAAAATCTATACACCATCAGAGCATAAATTTATACTCTTTGAAAATTTGGTCTATAGTTGACAAATCTTTGAGTCTGATACTTGCATATTATTTAAAATAGATATTAGATGATTTCCTAGCAGCAACGGATAGAACCTTAGAGCAAAAATACTTGACAAGAACAAGTGTGAAATAACGTGTGTTTTCAGAATCAGCACTAAAACAATCATTATTATCCTTAAACCTGCGGTTGGCATCAAATTGTTTACTCTAGAATTCGAGTAACAATTAAACTTATATTGTGGTTTTAAAGATATGTGATTTAATCCAATACTAATTGATAAACAAGGAATCTAATGTGGAAATTTAAGAGTGAGGCAAGTCAAACCAGTCGTGTAAACAGACCTCGAGCAAGGGTGACCTCGGGGTAAATGAACAAAAATAACAGGAACAATAAAATAATAATAAGATGATTCAGATGAACAGTAGGCAAGAAAGTAAAAGTGTAAATTCTCTTCTAAGTGATTGATTCTTACAAATGATTAGGACCCCTTTTATATAGTAGGAAAATCCTAAATAAGGTATAATTTCATTGTAGTAGGGAATCCTATTATATAACTGTTTATCGCCTAGTATAAATCCATTTCTAAATTTAGGCTATGATCTTAGGGCCACCGTGGGAATCTTGCTCTTTCTGTTATGAAACTATAACGGCAGCATTTCGAGGTTGGTCATACTTGACCTCGATGTTCATCGAGCACTTCGATCTTCGAATCTTGTACTCCGCCCTCGGGCTCGAGCCTCGTCCATTTCGAAGTTGTTCTCGAAGTGCTCAAGCTCACGTACTGATTAACAACTTACATACGCAATGCCTGAAAATTTCTATTAGAAAAAAACAGTTGCATCATTTTCTTCAAATAACTCGATCATGATGTTAATTTTGTGACATCAGCGACAGAAATGATTGTAAGGTCGCGTCTGCATAGTTCCCAAGGTATTTAATTGAAGGCGGCTGATGGTCGGCCGTTGGCTTCCCCAAATCGTTGAAGTGACCAATACAAATAGGTCACTTTCACAACCTTTTCAATCTTTATTTCTCACACCTTTCCCAAAATCTTACTAGCTTCTTCATCTTCTCGGAGTCCATTCTTTCTTCAACAACATCAACTTATTTTTTTTTTCTTTTGAGTTTCTCAACAACAATGGCTAAAACATCTAAAACCGTTCCTTAAAATGCAAAAGCCTCCTCGTCATCGTGTCCGGCCGATGGTAGAATGATGGTGCTACCTCCTATCGAGGAGTGTATTCCTTAGCCATGTGAGCTATCTTTGGATTTCAAGATCGATAAGCCTGCCTCAGTCCTAGGGTGTTGCGTACCCATGTCCCTATACAACTGCTCGATAATTGGAGACGATCTCGAGCAGGTGAAAACAGATTGTAATTGGGGGGAAGGAGGTGGTGATTCCTTCCCCTCGAAGAGGATATCACTACTCGTGTGGAAGAGTATTTAAGCGTGTATACTTATCCTTTCACACGGGTCCTCTAGATGCAGCACCGGGTCCTCTAGATCCAGTCATTCTCGATTTCTGTAACCAATATCGAATGACCCTTGGCCAGATCTATCTTTTTTTTTGGCGCATCTTTAATTTGCTCAGGTACTTGTCACGACCCAAATTCTATATTAGGCCGTGATGGCGCCGAACCACCATTTTTAGGTAAGCCACAATAATCAACAAGTGAAATCCTTGTTTAAATAATTAGTACGTGAAAACCTTTCCTTATTGATAAAGAAATTAGGAGTTTGTAATTTATCAATGCATACATGTTTTGCCGTTGGGGGCTCGACTATTCTATATACACACGGCCCATTTGATCGTTTGGCCCATTATAACATCCCTCTATCGAGGCCCTCCTTGACGTGAATTTATTTCTTCAAGAATGCGCCCTCTAGGGGTGATGCCCCCATTGTTCGAGGTTGATTAAAAAGAAGCCTTAAATACTTTGTTGAATATTCCTTAGATAGCATGTTGGTGTTTCCTTGTTAAAAACCTTGCCGGTAAAACCGTTTGGGAATAACATGAGCTAAGGGAAAAAGAGTGCAACGCATGATTTAAAACCCAAGGTCTTCAAGCAGAAAGGTGCCTCAATGTTTCCAATAGAACATATGCAACGAGTTAGTTTTACATACAAATGGAAAAAGGGGAGAAAAAATGAGAAGGTCAGAACTTAGTAATAAATATCGTTTGAATAGCGATACATTCCAATTATTTGGCAATTATTCACCTTCTATCGTGCCATGTTTGTAAGATCATTTTCCAATAACTTCGATGAATCGGTATGGTCCTTCCCAATTCAGGCTTAGTTTCCCTTCATTTCGGTCTCAAGTATTAAGGATGACTTTCCTTAGAACTAAGTCCCCCATTTTGAAGTATCGAAGGTTGGTTCTTCTATTATAATATCTCTCGATTCTTTGCAAGTGTAGCCATCCGAACAATTAAAATTGTATTGTGGTTTTAATGATACGCGATTTAGTCTAATACTAATTGATAAAGAAGGAATCCAATGTATAAATTAAAGAGTAAAGTAAGTCAAACAACCATATAAGCATACCTCAACCCCGAATAATGGATACTTTGAGGTAGGTGGATAAGAACAATAAAATTATAAAGAAAGTTAGATCAACAACAAGCAAGAAAGTGAAATATGTATATTTCAAGTTTTGAATGACAGTCTTGTTTGTCAATTCGGCTTGTCCGTTTCTGCTCGGGTGATATGGCATTGATAAGATCCTTTTATTTTATGTGATTCGAGGAATTCCATTACCTTGTTGCCAAAGAATTGCTTGCCATTGTCGCATACGATTTCGGCAAGTATCTCGATTCGACACACGATATGGTTCCAGATGAAGCCAATAACTTCTTTTTCTCTGATATTCTCATATGCTTGTGCTTCCACCCATTTAGAAAATTAGTCAGTCATAAACAAAATGAATTAGTTTTACCTAGGGACGTCAGAAGAGGGCCGACGATGTCCATTCCCCATTTCATGAAAGGCCATGTGGACAGAACTAAATGAAGTTGCTTTCGGGATGATGTATCATCGGTGCAAACCTTTGACATTTATCACATTTCTTAACAAACTCCTTAGTGTTTGTTTCCACTCTATCCCAGTAATATCCTGCTCTAACAATTTTACGAATCAAATACTCGGCGCCAGAGTGGTTTCCACAAGTGCCTACATGGATCTCTCGTAAGACATAATTGGTATCCCCGGCCCTAAACATACCGCTAATGGTCTATCGACGTGCCAAATCGATGGACCGATACAGGTATCCGATACCTTACTCAATCGAGTACCAACATAACATATCTTTTTATGTCATACTATCATAGATAACTGAGCCGGAAGGGTGTCATGACATAAGTAGAATACAACATGTGATACCAACTTATGCATAAGACATACGCGCATATAAGACCAAAATAACCACTCGTATACTAAACATAGGCCGACATGTTAGTTTATCTTGTTCACCAATCCATACAGATTTCTGTTACTCTGGGGATTAACTCTCCCCTCTGGTAGTCGCATTGGAGTCACGAACATATTTCTCAAATGAGGATATAACCTTATGGCCTATACTCTTTCGTTGTCTTAAGGCCCATCACCTTTCATCTATTTCTTCATTTGACTATAGGTTCTCTAACACTCTACCATTTTTATCCATGTCTCCCACCTTATTCATACGCTTCCTTATCTTTTTTCTCATTACTTTGCTAATATTTGTGCATATCCATTTATTCTTAAAACTTCAACAAGATATTCTTTTGCTTTTAGCTCCCTTTCACTCCATCCACTGGCTCTTCGGGTTACCTAGCATTATCTCTACTAGGGACAAGAGCCATACTAAGGTAATATTATCCCTTCAAGGTTTCCAATTTCTATCTTTGTAGTACTCATATCTAGTTGTACTATTTTAGTGTGCACCATCTAGGTGTCTCACAAGGAGATCTATTAGTATATCAGCCGAACCGAAATGTCAACTAATGCAAACAATTCATTCACCATTTTGGTTCACTCTAACCCCAGTCGGATTGCGATATTATGTCATTCTCTTAAACCATATTTGTTAGCTCTCATAGAGCATAACTTATATCGGTGTGGCCAATTATACATACCCTTGTTACTGTTGAGGGTAACTCAAAATGCTTATATCTCTCTTCCTAAATGGTAAATAAGGATAATCTTTATTAACTGGATACCTCGTACCCTTTACAAATCAATCATTTGCTTTCCTAAGGATATACTGAAAATTGGCATCAACGAAGTCTAATATGACATTCTATAAAATTCTAATAACAATTAGATTTGATGTTGTGGTTTTAAAAATACGTGATCTATTTTTATGCAAGTTGTTAGGCAATAGATGCTAAGTAAGAAATTAGAAAACGAGATAACAGCATGTAGATAGTGTAATGATCAAACCGAATGGCCGGAGATTGAGGCCTCGAGCTTACTTACACGGGGCCTCGAAGTTGAATCGGACGCCAGGTCGAGAGCAAACGATGGAGGGTTAACAATTATGATAGCTTTGATGGAAGCCTTTTATGACCAATAATGAACGAATAAATGATGAACAATAAACAGAACACAATGAATGTAAACAATAAATGAAGTAGTGAAATCAAAAGAATATGTTAGAGAGTAGAGAGAATGTTCGTGTATATCTTAGCATTGAGCATTCGATCCCTCCAAAATAACAAGGACCCCCTTTATATATGGGGGACAAAACTAACGTACAAATGAATTTACTACAAAACTACATGGTTGGTACAACTATTTAATGCCACGGTACGGGCTTGAACTAGGGAAATAGACTAGGTCAGCTTTAGTCACATTGGGAGCTTCCCACTTTTTCACCATAACTATCAATCTACACTACCCCGAGGTTGAAAATCGATAACCCCTCGGGTGTTAATCTTAACCACAATCTCGAGCCTATGAAAATGTGCTTATGAAGTGTCATAATGATCGAAATTGGATCCTTCCATTTTATCGCATACAGATAGTCCCCGCATTTCTTAGAGTGGAACGATAAGAAACGACTTTGATATCCATCTCTTTGATAGTCCTATGATGATGGTATACTTATGATGTGAGCCTTTGTGATAACCGAGGCATCTTGTCAGCTTATCTTTCAAGAATTATTCAGTGCACTGCCGATTCTTATTCTCTAAAGCGATAATAGCATCGTCGGTCCAGTTCCCAAAAACTCATTGATTGCGCCTGTCGATTCATTTTTTTAAAGACATTGATGGCGTCATCGGTTGCGTTGCCACCCTTTCTATAAATAAAGGACATCTTGAGCCAACTCTTCATTCAAATATATTTTAACAGCCCTTCACCCCTTCCTTCTCTTCATCTTTATCCATTGGTATTTTCCATGTTTGAGGCATGTGGCCTGAAGGTTACATAGCGGCGCTCTCATCAGTTATGCCATGGCCTTTTTCCAGGGCTTTTCCTTACCGAGCGAGATCCTATTGATTTTTTGTTGTTGTTGACCCGATGTGATGAGAGAGAAATCTAAAATTATCCTCGCATTAAAGGATATGCAGATTATGAACTTCTACTCATCTCTCCTGACTACCCGAATTGAGGAAAGGTTTGACTCTATTTAATGGTCCGCGAACCAGAAATCCGGATAAGGAATTCTGTTAACCCTGAATAAGGAATTCTATTAACTTGGGAGAAGGTGTTAGGCACTCAACTGCCATATTTGTTTTTATCTAATTTCTTTATATATTTCAATTTATGTGCATTTATTAATATTCCGCTTTATTATTTTTTAATGAATTGCAACGTCGTGAAAATGCATTTCGGGCCACACCGTACCAGTATGCCTATGGCCTTTAACACATTTCGACTTCGTTGAGAATAAGATTTGGGTTACATAAATGCTCACCCGCATTTGAGAATGTACATTATTAATCGCGCCTAAAGTTCCTACGTCTTAATTAACTTTTGGAAAGACCGTAAAATTCGCTAAACGGTCCTTCCGAGTCTAAAAATTTTATAATAATTGATTGAGGGCCCCGTGCGTTTGTACTCTAAAGAGGCTAATCTCCTTTATTTTTTTAAAAAGTCATATCTAAAGTGACTAAGTTTTCTATTGTTTTGTTTTTGTATCTAAAAGGAAAGAAAAGTCCTAATTGATGTTGTTATTAATTGTTTATCACCATAAGGTTCCAAATGAATTTCACAAAGGAGATTGCGTAGGCAAAAACTAGCATGTTAACATCCACCAAATTTGTTCAGGCCCAAACTATATAATGGCCCAAACGGAGAAAAACAAGACAAGAACTCCTATTTGATTGAACATGTTATTAAGTTTAATTGATCATCTGTAATTAATAATTGGCTAGTTTTAACGGATAACATGGTCTGGCTTGCCTAACAATGTGTTGGGCACCATCACGACCGGGGTTTGGGTCGTGACAGCTGTTATTTTAACTATTCTGATTCGAGCAACAACAATTAATCAAGTAATCAATTAGTAGAACAAACTTTGAAGTAATAAACTAATAATTTAACCAAGTGCTTAATTGCTCTTTTATCTTATCCATAGGTTTGATGAATGAAAACTAAGCTGAAATTGACGACTTGAAAGCACTTGTATATTTACTGTTTTTATATCAGAATCTAAATTAACATCGGTATGTCAAACGGCCTAGTTATTCATATACAGGATCATTTTGTTTATGAGCTTGTTTCATACTACAAACCAAACTACAGCTTTCCACTTCTATTACTAAAACAGTCCTTTATTACATAACCTTAATCATAATCTAGTGGGAATCAATTACAAATTGTAATACGAGCATAAAATCTAACGTATACGAGTAATTGCAGTCTAGTGTCCATAGTCCCCATTATACAGTTTTAGAACGCTGATCTAATTAACAAATAACATACAGTTTAATCATTTTTTTATATAAAAAGAAACTAAAGAAACAGAAATGAAAAAATTTCAGCAGAGCAGTTCAAACAACTTTCATTTCATTTCCATAAGCCTGAGATTTACAAATGTGTACCTGAAAGTGGAGCAAATCTATTAGATCTAATAGACACAGCAATATAGTATTATTCAACAAGTAGTTTCAGTAGTAACAATGACATCAACAGCAACACACATGCGAATTCAACCAGAAACCATTAACCCAATTCCAGTCTAGGAGGACAGTTTTCACAGCAAGAGCAGGTCAGAAAAAGTTTGAAAATCTTCGAATCCGATAGCTCGAACCAAACTTATTTGAATTCATTCATACAGGTTTCAAAACCAAATCTCGAACTCAAATTACTGTAATAACAGTTTTCCTATTGATTTTTGATTGATTTCCTTATTTGTTTTTGGATTTTTTATATGAATATGAAGTGAAGAAAAATGATCTGAAAGTGTTAAATTTCAGATCTGAAACTTAGCAGATATTTTTTGGGAATTTTTCTAGGGTTTTAAAGCTTATAGGGTTCAAAAGTCTTTTTAATTCAGCAGAATTACTACCTATTTATAGGCAGAACAATGTGAGGGAATTTCAAAATTAATAATTATAAGAGAATCCCTCATTTTTTACTTTGTGGGACAGATTGCTACATTTACTTTATTAAAGTTTACACTAGAACCCCATCTAGAAGGTTCTAGCTAATTCTACCATATTCCAATCCTTTGTAATACCTATTGTACCCCCACTTGCCTAGGAAAACCACTGATTCTACCCTTTTCTATGCCCAAATAACCCCTTCCTTATTACTTTTATTACAACACTCCCATTTTGTATATCGAAACTGCCCTTAACTCCTTAGTCTTATCACAATTAAACCATTTCCTATTCCCCATTTAGCCCTCCCTTTTCCTTTATTTACCCTTTTAACTCTTTTATTTTTATTCCTATTTACTTGACCAACTTTCAAAATCAGAACTGAATTTATCAAATAGCCATAACTAAGTAATCTTTTTATTATAGTCCAATTAAGACTAAGTAATATTTTCAGAAATAACCAACATTTCGATGATTTACAGACATAGCCCTAATTATGCCCAATTAACCAATTGGTCCCTTAATTAATCAAAGATCCAGAAAAGTAAAAAAAAATCAAAATCACATTGCAAAGATAACCAACATCAGGCAGTCTTACAAACATAGCCACGTTATAATTAATCACTCGATTAACATGACTCAGGGAAACAAATTGATAAATGGTTGAATCTAGTTAATCAGAATACTTAATCATTAATTAAGTCTATCAAGTAAGCACCTTAAGTGGATACGAAACATGTGATTTTTTAACTATTGACTTATGTGAACCCATAATTGTTAAGGAGCAGATCCTATAAACTAACTAACTACTAATCACAGCTATAACCAATTCCCTAACACTATTTATCAATTGATTTTTCTAAGTCTTAATTCACTGATTTTCAATCAAAACAGAATTATAAACGAAATTAATCAGTAACCCTAATTAGTCTAACAATTAATACGAATCAACTATTAGAACAAACTATTTAAATCGGGAGTAATCAATTAACTGCTAGTTAACAGATACAACCAAATCGAACTTAGTTAGTCGACTAACGAGACTCGAAAGTCACTCAAACACTAAAGAATCCAATTAATCCAAACCCTAAACTATATCATTTTTAATCAATCAAGAAGAGAATCACGGGTATGCAAACAAAACAGAAAAAGAGTTAGACACTTAGCCGAGATTATTATTTTTTACAGACAATCTAAAAGAAAATCTGGAATTGCTAAAACGGCGTTAAACAAAAACCAAATTTTTGTTGTACGGGAGATTTTCTTGAAATTCCATCACTGTCGAACTTGTTCTTGTTCATTCGGAACTTTCCAGTGACTTCTAGGGAATGAGGAGATGAAAAAGAACCTGGAGGGTGTTAATTTGAGGAGGTTTTGGGTGGTGGCGCCGCCATGGGTGGTGGTGGCGGTGCCTAGGGTTTGAGGGATTTGAGGCGTTTAGATGATATTTGAAGAAAACCAGTGTTGGATCTGGGGTGAGGAGGTGAAGAGGAGTCGTTTGGTGTTGGTTTCATCGGATAAGAGACCTGTCGCCGCTATGGACGGCGGAACTCTAGCGGCGACAAGGAGGCAGAGGGGTGACTGGGGATACGAGTGTTTAAAGAATGAGAGATGGTTATATTTTTTAAGGTTTGGGAATTGTTTTATTGAATATGTGTTGTTGAATACAAACCATTAGATTAATGGTAATGAACAGTTGAGATTAAACAACGCCTAAGCGGCGTCGTTGTGTCTTAATAGAACTGGACCGATGAATTTGGATCTGGACGTTTGGGTTATGGGTAATTTGGGCTTGGGATTTTGGGGTATTTGGGCCACTGGTTGGCTGATTCTAAAATTCAGCCCTCTTTTGCCATGTATTTTGTATTTTCTCTTCTTTATATTTTGTATTTTGTTGTATTTTAATTTTCCTTTGCATTTTCTGTATTTTTTCTATTTAGTATTTATTTTTTATTTTTATTAAAATTGTTAAGACCTAATTAAACTAATTAAATCCTAATTAAACTATTTAAATTCTAAAAATTAATTATCAACTAAGAACTATATATATTTTCTTTAATTTTCTTTTAATTTGTTCTAAAACGAATAAATAACTACTTAGAATATAGAATTAACTTCCTAAATGTATATTATATATTTTTTCGTATTTCCATATGCACAAATAACATGTAGATAAACAACACAAAAATTCACAAAAATTGTTAAAATAAGGAAAAATTACTCATTTTGAATTTTATGGGAATAATCACGTGCTCACAGCTGCCCCTCTTTGCTCGGGAACACGAAGAGTTTCGGTGCAAAGATAAGTGAGCAGTAATGAGAGATTTTTGCCCACTTGCATATTCCGTATGAAGCATTTTAAAAAACTTTTGACCGCACCCTGCTTCAGAGGTTGCCTACATATCCCGGGCTAAACAGAAATCAGGTCAGTGTAGTTCGGGAAGGTCGGGTAGTTTAAAACTACCAGGGAATTGTTGTTGTTGCTATTATTGCTATTATTGTTGACTAACTCCTTATTACACCGGGATAACAATAAAATAAAGTAGCCTAAGCTATAGTCTATGAATTACAAAAAATCCTATCTATGCCTTCCAACTTGTTCTTGTGTTGCCTTGAACTTGTATCTTGTATTCTTCTAACGACATTCTTGTCGTTGCCTTGATGATATTCTTCTGACGACATTTTTGTTGTTGCCTTGATGATGTTCAAACCACTTCAATTTGAAATATGCATCCATTTTCGAGGTGAACTCCTGCTTGCGACAAAATAAACAACCAAAGAAAAAAACATTCTGCCCTAGTATGGTGACTCGGCACATCGTGTTATTAAATGTCAGATTTTAAAGAAAATTTTCAGTTTTGAAAAAGTATTCCCTCGCTATACAGGTGGGCGCCTGAATAAAAATTAAAAATACAGAAAATTATTCCATCGTTATACAGGTGGGCACCTGAACAGAAATTAAAAAATGCAGAAAAGTATTCTCTCGTTATACAGGTGGGCGCCTGAATAGAAATTAAAAATGCAGAAAAGTATTCCCTATTTATACAAGTGGGCGCCTGAATAGAAATTAAAAATGCTGAAAAGTATTCCCTCGTTATACAGGTGGGCACCTGAATAGAAATTAAAACTTTTGTGTTACTTTGTGACTAAAGTTTATCGTAGGTGAAAAATTCATCAGACTAAGACCATTAATCTTAATGTAATATCAGGAGGATTATCCATCGGACTGAGTTTATGACTCCAGGAGATAATTCTTCGGACTGGGTCTATTTTCAATGTTGTCTCAGGAGAAATATTCATCGGACCGAGATTTTGACTCCAGGAGATAATTCATCAGACTGGGTCCCTTTTCAATTCAAACTTTCTTAACTCTTACAAATTCAAAAATATTTCTTTTCTTTTTCGGCTTTTGCCTTTCTTTCTTTTTCCAACTTCCGATTTTCCCTTTCAAATTATGTCTTCCTTTCCTTTTCAAATTACTATCTTTCATTTTTAAATTGACTTTTGCCTTTTCTTTGTTTTCAACTTACATTATCCCTTTTATCTTAGGTGAAAAATTCATCAGACTAAGATTTCATCTTAGGAGAATTGCCTTTCTTTCTTTTTCCAACTTCCGCTTTTCCCTTTTGTTTTCAAATTATGCCTTCCTTTTCTTTTCAAATTACACCTTCGTTTCCTTTTTCAACTTCTGCTTTCATTTTCAAATTATGCCTTTTTATCAACTTCTACCTTCCTTTTGTTTTCAAATTACATTATTCCTTTATCTTAGGTGAAAAATTCATCAGAATAAGATTTCATCTCAGGAGAAAGTTTCAACAGACTAAGATTCTTTCCTTTTATCTTAGGTGAAACGTTTCAACTTTGAATTGTCCAACTTCAAAAACAATTGTATATACCTTCATGCTCTTCGGATGACTACCCGATTTCAAGAAAATGACAGAAAATTTATTCTGCCCCAGTTTGATAATCCTCTTGTAGAATATCTTTTGCCCCTATTTCAAAGCAAAGAAAAATCTGTCAGTTTAAAATGCGGTGGTTGGTTGTGGCCTTGAACTTTGATGGCGACTGCTTTCCACTCGACTGCCTTGCCTGTTCACCGACAATCCATTTTTACTTCTTCTTTGTTCAAAATCCACCTCTCTTTAGGTATGTATATTGTTCCTTTCTTGACGGATCCCACAAACTTCGATCTCGATTCCTTGAAGTCTATGATTCCTTTGATGACTTTATTTGACAACCTTGGGTGTTTCTTGACTGGCCCTTTCTTTTGTCAGAATACACTCCCATATTTCCATTTGTTATATTTTCCCAAGCTGGTACTTTGCCGACCTTTGTATCTCGCATGAACCCCAAACATTTTAATTTTTGCCCATTTCATTGCTCATATTGCTCTTTTGGTTTAAATCACTGGCCTTGGCTTTTCCTGACTCACAACAATTGATGTGCTGACCAAATCTCATCTCGTGCAATTGGAAAGCTTGGTGGCAAATTTTGAAATCATTTCTTTATTTGTTATGACCCAAGAGACTCAAGAAGAAAGAAAGATAAGCAAAGTGGGAAAAATAGAGTGAAAGAAAAAGTGGGGAGAGATGCTTCCTAATAAGAAACCTACAGAAGAATGACCCATCGAATGTGAATACCGACTCTAGCGACCTTGACATGCACTTTTATCCTTCTCTGTATAGCAAATCTGATGCTCAACTGTTGTAGCAATTTTCCATGAAACTAGTCTTCAATACTCCATTTGCCCAATCTGATTCATAATCCTTAATCGACTTGTAGTGCCCATAGGGTTTTCACCATCAAGCCTCTCTCATTTGATTTTTCTCTCAACTCACTGTCGCCCCAACATCGGGATCGTGATGGCGCCTACTCGTGATAGATAGGAAAGCTACTTTATTCACACTATCCTATTTTTAGCAATATTTCATATTCAATTTAACAACCAAACCATAACCTTAATTAAACAAGTGCGGAAGACTTTATAAAAATAGCAATAAGCAGTTTCAAGGTAAAATAATACTGAAATCCTCTACCCAAGACGTGGAGTCACCAACTCACGAACTACTATATGAATACTACACATAAAGGTCTGAAAGAAATATAACATAATTTGTTTGTCTCGGAACAAGGAGACTACAGCTAATAGCATAAATAAAAGGAAGAGACGCCGGGCCTGCGGACGCCTGCAAGCTACCTCGGTCTCAAATATGATCAACTCCCACGCAAAAGATCTATTGCTGCTGCTCCTGATCGAATCCTGGACCTGTGCAAAAATGCACAGAAGTGCAGTATCAGCACAACCGACCCCATGTGCTGGTAAGTGCCTGGCCTATCCCGGCGAAGTAGTGACAAGCCTAGGACCGTACACCCCCATAAACCTGTGCAGTTCTATATATATATATATGTATACCACAAGATAACGAGAAATAATCAAGTAACAACGCAATAAGGAATATCACAGAAGAACTCAACAGTTAACAACAGTCATTAAATCAACAAGGAAAACAAGTATAATGAGAAACAAGTAATATTAAGTCAATTAAATAGCAAATAAAGTGCACGGCATCACCCTTCGTTCTTTTACTCTCATCCTCACATCCATGGTACGGCATGATCCTTCGTACATGGTTCAATAACAAGGCACGGCATGATCCTTCGTGCATAATTAATAACATGGCACGGCATTAACCTTCGTGCATAATCAATAACAAGGCACGACATTAACTTTCGTGCATAATCAATAAATTAAGGCACGGCATCACCCTTCCTGCATTATCACTCTTCCTCACCCAAATAATAATCACAGTTAAGGGCAGTGAAAACCGTAACAACTCCTAGGCTGATGGGGCTGCTGGCCCTGTTGACCCGAATGGCCTCCACGAACACTCTGAAGAGGCTAAGCACTAATAGAGGGCTAATCTGAATACTGCCCACAAAACCCACGATCACCTAGTCCACCCTGTGAAGCCCGAAGGGCGGAATGGAAAGGCTTGGAAGACTGGCCCCTATCAAAAGATTCCCTGCCACCAGAAGAAGAACCACTAAACCTGCCTGAATGACGAGCCCTCTTGTCTGAAGAATAACCCCCTCCCCGAGCAAGAGCCATCTCAACTCTACGTGCCGCATTAGCTGCCTCCTGAAATGATATATCACTCCCCACTCCCATAGCCATCTGGAGTCTAATTGGCTGATTAAGCCCATCTATGAACCTGCGGACCCTCTCCCGCTCTGTGGGAAGTATCACCACTGCATGACGTGCCAAATCAACAAATCTCGTCTCACACTGAGTGACAGTCATAGTGCCCTACCGGAGGCACTCAAACTGCCTCCGAAGTGCATCCCGCTGAGTAACAGGGAGAAACTTCTCCAGAAATAACTCTGCAAACTGATCCCATGATAAAGCCGGGGACCCTGCTGGTCGAGTCAAACAATAATCCCTCCACCAAGTCTTGGCGGATCCTGAAAGCCTGAATGTACAGAAGTCAACTCCATTGGACTCCACTATCCCCATAGTCTTGAGAATCTCATGGCAACCGAATAAGAAATTCTGAGGATCCTCTGATGTGGCACCGCTGAAGGTAGTGGTAAACAGCTTGGAGAACCGATCAAGTCTCCAAAAAGAATCAGAAGTCATGGCCGCTCCATCTCCGGCCTGAGCCGTGGTACCTGACCGAGTGGCCACAACTGGCTGAACCACCGGTGCCTGAGGCTGAGGAGCTACTGGCTCTGGAGTACAAGCAATAGGAGTCTAGGCCCCTCCTCCAGCCTGAGAAGTGGCTGGTGCAACTAGTAATAACCCTGCTCTGGCAACGCTGTCCATAAAACCCGCTATCCCGACCAAAGCCTCCCGAAGATCCGGGGTAAATAAGGCCTCTCCTGGGACCTGAGCTGGGCCCACTGGAGCTGCTGGGACTGGAACCTCCTCGTCAATTTCAATGTGAGGCTCCACCTCTGGAGTAGCTGCCGGGGGATGAGCTCTACCCCTACCACGGCCTCTGATACGGCCTCGACCCCTGCCCCTCACGGGAGCTGCCTGGGGCTCGGGCTGCTGGTCGGCGAACGAAGAAGCGCGTGTCCTCACCATCTGCGAAAGGATAGAATAGAAGTTCAATCAGTAATTGAGGAATAAGTTGCACGACAAGAAAGAACAAATGAGAGACTCTTTCCTAACTCAATAGACTCTGGAGGACAAGTACAGACATCTCCGTACCTACCTCTCAAACTCTACTAAGCTTGTTCGTGAGTGGTGAGACCTATGTAACCTAGAGCTCTGATACCAACTTGTCACGACCCGGATTTTCCCCCTATATCGGGATCGTGATGGTGCCTACTCGTGGTAGCTAGGCAAGCCACTGTATTCATAATATCCTGTTTTTAGCAATATTTCATATTCAATTTAACAACCAAACCATAACCTTAATTAAACAAGTGCGGAAGACTTTATAAAAATAGCAATAAGCAGTTTCAAGGTAAAATAATACTGAAATCCTCTACCCAAGACGTGGAGTCACCAACTCACGAACTACTATATGAATACTACACATAAAGGTCTAAAAGAAATATAACATAATTTGTTTGTCTCGGAACAAGGAGACTACAGCTAATAACATAAATAAAAGGAAGAGACGCCGGGCCTGCGGACGCCTGTAAGATACCTTGGTCTCAAGATGCTCCACTCCCACGCAAAAGATCTACTCCTGCTGCTCCTGATCGAAACCTGGACCTGTGCAAAAACGCACAGAAGTGCAGTATCAGCACAACCGACCCCATGTGCTGGTAAGTGCCTGGCCTATCCCGGCGAAGTAGTGACAAGCCTAGGACCGGACACCCACATAAACCTGTGCAGTTCTATATATATGTATACCACAAGATAACGAGAAATAACCATGTAATAATGCAATAAGGAATGTCACAGAAGAACTCAAAAATTAACAACAGTCATTAAATCACGGCATCACCCTTCATGCTTTTACTCTCATCCTCACCAAATAAGCAAATAAAGTGCACGGCATCACCCTTCGTGCTTTTACTCTCATCCTCACATCCATGGTACGGCATGATCCTTCGTACATGGTTCAATAACAAGGCACGGCATGATCATTCGTGCATAATCAATAACATGGCACGGCATTAACCTTCGTGCATAATCAATAACAAGGCACGGCATTAACCTTCGTGCATAAACAATAAATCAAGGCACGGCATCACCCTTCGTGCATTATCACTCATCCTCACCCAAATAACAATCACAGTTAAGGGTAGAGAATGAAAACAACAAATCATGAACCGTCCCGGTAAGGGACACAATAATCACTACAACAATGGTCCCAGCAAGGGAAAACAATAGCAACTCTACAACCCGGCAAGGGTTCAACAATTCATCTTCACAACAAGTCCCGGGAAGGGAGAACTTTAACAATTCTACAACCCGGCAAGGGTTTAACAATTTATCTTCAAATATGTCCCACAACAAGTATTAACAACGACTCACGGTCATGCTAGACGCCAGAATATGGATGCTCGTCACCACAGCCCATACACCGCACTCGATCACATAACACATAACACATAATCCTATTCCCTCAAGCTAAGATAGGACAAACACTTACCCCTAGCCTTGAAGTCCAAATTATGCTTCAATTATAGCTTTTTCCCTGAATTTCCGCTTTCAACTAGCTCAAATCTAATCACAATTGATTCCATTATATTAATAATCACTAATTAACTTGGTTTGAATGCTTAAAGATGGTTTTCTCAAAGTTTACCCCAAAATTTCCCAAAACGCCCCTGGCCCCAGGTGGTCGAAACTCGGGGTTCGGACCAAAATCCGGTTACCCATTCCCCCACGAGTTCAATTATATGATTTGTTTCAAAATTGGACCTCAATTCGAGGTCCAATTGCCCAATTCATGAAAAACCTAGGTTCTACCCAAAAACATGGATTTCTACCATGAAAACCTTTGATTCTTATTGAAAAACATGTTTAATGTTGTTAGGAATTGAAAGAATTAAGTAAAAAGTGACTTACAATTGCTTTGGAGTGAATTTGGCCTTGAGAGCTCGTATGTGGTGTGAGGGTTTTTGAAAAAGTGAAGAATGAGCTGAAAAATTCGTTTAAGTATAGAATTACACAGCTGCGGATATCGCAATTGCGAACATTTGTTCGCAATTGCGAACGCTACAGGTCTGGGGTCTGCTGTTCTCGCATTTGCAAGAGAAAGTTCGCATTTGCGAACTCTAGCCCAGGTCTGCCAGTCTCGCATTTGCGAAGGTGAAGCCTCCTTGCCCAGGATCGCATTTGCGACCCTTTGTTCGCATTTAGGTACATCTTCGCATTTGCGATCAAGGGTTCGCATTTGCGAACCCAGCCTTGACCTGTCACCTTCGCATTTGCGAGAAATTCTTCGCAAATGCGAAGCCAACAGCTGGGTGAAAAACCAGCAGTGCAAAAATTCAGAAATTGATCCAACGGCCTATCAAATCTTTACCCGAGCCCCCCGGGCTCCCAACCAAACATGTACACAACATCAAAAACATATTACGAACTTGTTCGTGCGATCACATCGCCAATATCACATCGTTTTCATCAAATCAAGCCTCAAGTTCATGATTTTCATACTTTTGGTTTTCAAAACTTTCAAACTTGGAACTCGAGGTCCAAAACATATCAAACGACATCCGAATGTCACCAAACTTTACAGAAATCACTTATATAATATTTAAGACTTGTACCGGGCGTCGGAACCATAATACGAGCCCGATACCAAGGTTATTTACTTCATTTTCCTTTAATAATTTTAGCAAAAACAATTTAACAAAAAAATTCATATCTTAATCTATAGGCCTTAGAATTCGACTCCGGACACATGCCCGAGTCCCATAATTTCCTACAGACCTTCCGGGACCGTCCGATCTCGGGTCCAGGTTCGTTTACCAAAAATGTTGACCGAAGTCAACTATATCAATATTAATATCATTTTCTTCAATTTTCTCATAGAATTCACATATTCTATCACAAATCATTTCGCCTACATGCCCGTATCACGCACGTAAATCGAGGCAACATAGAATGAGGTTTTCAAGGCCTCGAAAGTGTAGAACAAATGAGTAAAACAAGTGATGACCCCATTGGGTCGTCACATCCTCCACCTCTAAAACAACCGTTCGTCCTCGAACGGTGCCCGTGAGGGTTTTCACCGATAAGACTCTCTCATTTTGATTTCTCTCATTTTGGGGTCCCGTAGGAGTTCTTATCATAATGACCCTCTAATTCTTCATTTTCATTTGTTCGGACTGGGGTGTTGCCCCTGATGTGGTTTACCTTTGCTCGCTTGACTCGGCATTTCTTGAAGATTGATCGGAAGGTGTTTCTTTGGACCGTAATGCAGGCTTTTGGATGGGATTTAGAAATAAGGATATAAAGGCTCAAAGTATTTTCAGCATGGGTTAAAAATTACAACTTTCGGAATCGTATCTTCCGTCCCAGTTTCATTCTTTGAGGACTCTTGGATTTTCTTTAATTGTTGAACATAATGGTATGGGTACTCTCGAATATGGAAACATTGTAACTTGGTTGTGATATTTGTTTGAAAAGTATTTGAGAACATGAACCAATTTGTAACTTGCTTATTTGCACTTGTTGTAATCTTGTGTAGTGCTTTGTTTGTTGTTTGTGATTGTTGTGATTGAAACTGTACGGTGGGATCGGGTTGCACGCCGTAACACGAAGTAATAAGGTATGGGTTGTGGTGATAAGGGTGGCCGAGGTAATAAGGATGGAAAGCGATCGCAATCGCCATTGAAATTGATATACAATCATTTATGTGAAATTGTGAAAAGAGACAGCAGGAGAGTTTGCAACTTGCATGGCACTGATTGCCCCTTTTTGACTTGATTGTGCTTTTTCGTGTTTGTTTGGTTGTTGCCTTCCTTGTTGGTCTTTAGTTGTGCTTGAGTTGAGAACTACTTGAAATGACGTAAATGTGGGAAACGTGGTTGGTTGTCTTATCATCATGATTACTTGTTTAATGGCTTGAGTTTACTTGGGACAAAGCTTGTCCATACATACCAGCACCCAGGTCTGCTTCCCTTTTGCCGGGGACTCTACATTCGTGTTATGATTGTAGGTGGATCAGTAGCAGGTACTTCAGCTCATCGGCAGTAGCATCTTTCATCTTCTACTGCTCGTTTTGGTAAGCCCTTTCCTTCTCGGGACCCTGTGTGGCTCATGCCACTTCTGTTTTAGACTTTAGTTTGATTTTGTAAGGTATAGCCAGAGCCTTGTTACCGGCAAGTATTGTGCTATCCTTGGTATCCTAGAGGCTCTGTAGACATGTAAACTATGGGATTTCAGTCTTATGCATATATTATGTCGGGCGTTATAAAAACTGCAAACTTGTTAATGAATTAATCATGTGGTTATGTTTGTACAATGTGAATTCGGTTATAATTGGTAAGATCTTTGGCTTATGAGTAATAAACAATACAGGGGTATCGCGTGGGATATAAAGACACCCAGGTTATGGGGCATGTTATTTCCAGTGAGGGAATTATGGTGGATCCTCAGAAGATTGCGGCAGTGAAAGATTGGCCTAGACCCACAACCCCGACAGAGATTCGCAGCTTTTTGGGTCTGGCAGGGTACTATCGGAGGTTTGTAGAGGGATTCTCAACCCTCGCTTCCCCATTGACAAAACTGACGCAGAAGGCAGTTAAGT
Organism: Nicotiana noctiflora; assembly: GCA_032618575.1. Taxonomy (NCBI): domain Eukaryota; kingdom Viridiplantae; phylum Streptophyta; class Magnoliopsida; order Solanales; family Solanaceae; genus Nicotiana; species Nicotiana noctiflora. Next base: position 427,962 of record JASVEL010004447.1, on the reverse strand, counting down.
TCCAGTGGTCCGAAGCATATGAGAAAAGTTTCCAGGAATTGAAGTCAAGGTTGACCTCGGCACCAGTATTGGCCTTGCCAGAAGGCACAGAGGGATTTGTGGTTTATTGTGATGCCTCCAGGGTTGGTTTGGGATGTGTATTGATGCAGCGCGGAAAGGTCATAGCTTATGCTTCCAGGCAACTCAAGAATCATGAGAAGAATTATGCGACACATGATTTGGAGCTTGTAGCAGTTGTGTTTGCTTTGAAAATGTGGCAGCACTATCTTTATGGAGTTCATATAGATGTGTTTTCAGACCACAAGAGCCTCCGGTATTTGTTCAAATAGAAGGAGCTGAATGTAAGGCAGCGGCGGTGGTTAGAATTGCTCAAAGACTATGATATGAATATATTGTACCATCCAGGGAAGGCAAATGTAGTGGCCGACGCTCTTAATCGAAAATCCATGGGTAGTTTGGCTCATTTGGGGGTGGATCAGAGACCCCTAGCTCGGGAGGTTTGCCAATTGGCCAGTTTGGGGGTTCGCATCTCGGCGTCGGTCGAGAGGAATGTTATGGTGCATAATGGAGCAGAGTCATCACTGGTGGCAGAAAATTAAGGAAAAGCAGTTTATGGATCCAACATTGGATCGGATAAGGAAGCATCTGTGTATAACAAGACTTCGGCATTTTCGCTCAGCGGCGAGGATGGTGTATTACAGTGTCAAGGTAGGGTATGTGTCCCAGACATGGATGAGCTTCGGGAGAGAGTGATGGAAGAGGCTCATATTTCCAGGTATTCTATGCACCCAGGTTCTACGAAAATGTATCATGACCTCAAGGAGATTTATTGGTGGAACGGTATGAAAAGGGATGTAGCAAGCTTTGTAGCTAAATGTCCGAACTGTCAACAAGTGAAGGCCGAGCATCAACGGCCCAGTGGATTAACTCAGCTTATAGAAATACCAAGGTGGAAATGGGAGATGATCAATATGGATTTCATGGTAGGGTTACCTCGCACTCAGCGTAAGTTTGACTCAATATGGGTGATAGTGGATCGACTCACCAAATCAGCTCACTTCCTGCCTGTCAAGTCCACTGATACTGCGGAGCAATATGCAAGATTGTACATCAAGGAGATAGTAAGATCTTCATGGCACTCCACTTTCTATTATCTCGGATCGCGGGGCTCAGTTGGAAGAAGTTTCAGCAAGGCTTGGGAACTCAGGTGAATGTCAGCACAACCTTCCATCCGCAGACCGACGGTCAGGCCGAGCGGACTATTCAGACACTTGAAGATATGTTGCGGGCTTGTGTCCTGGATTTCAAAGGTAATTGGGGTAAACACTTACCACTGATAGAATTTTCTTATAATAACAGCTTTCATGCCAGCATTCAGATGGCCCCGTTTGAGGCATTGTACGGGAGAAGGTGTAGGTCGCCAATTGGATGGTTTGAGGTAGGTGAAGCAAAAATTGCTAGGGCCAGATCTGGTGTACCAAGCTATGTAAAAAGTTAAGGTTATTCAGGAGAGGATGAAAACTGCACAGAGTCACCAAAAATCCTATGCAGACATTCGCCGAAGAGATTTAGAGATTCAAGTCAATGATTGGGTGTTCTTGAGGGTATCTCCTATGAAGGGAGTCATGCGATTCGGGAAGAAAGGGAAGTTGAGTCCTAGGTATGTCGGGCCGTATCGGATCATTCAAAGGACTAGGCAAGTTGCTTATAGGCTGGAGTTGCCTCCTAAAATGTCATTAGTGCACCCGGTGTTCCATGTGTCCATGTTGAAGAAAGTGATTGGAGATCCATCCACCATCGTGCCAGTCGAGGCTATCGAGGTTCATGAAGATTTGTCATATGAAGAAGTTCTAGTTGCCATCCTTGATAGGCAAGTTCGTAAGTTGAGAAATAAGGAAGTTGCCTCTGTCAATGTATTGTGGCGAAGTCAACAAGTTGAGGAGGCCACATGGGAAGCAGAAAAAGAGATGAAGGAAAAGTACCCCCATTTGTTCGATCAAACTTAGAAGAAATTAGGCGACCCTTCTACTTTTTAATAACTACCGTCTTGCCCAAATTGTTTCCCTCTTAGTGTTAGTAAAGTTTCCTTCATTTTGTAATGGGTTATATGTGTTGTTACCTTGGGTCACTTAAACCTTTCTTGATAAATGAAAGCCTTATAAAAGATCCATGTGTTAAATAAACAACTAATAGTAAGTGTAGGTTGATAATTCTTTGTTTATGTGTACATGGTGTATTGAGATAGCTAAATAAGGTAAGAACTCATTGAAGTGACTAGTTTATGTGCAAATGTAACAATGTGATGGAATATGTGCAGTCGTTGAGGTAAGAAAGTGTGTGCAAGCTGTGGAAATTGTTGTAAATATGTGTTGTTGTTTGGTAATGTGTTTTGGGGGCCGTCTGACAGGTTGATATGTCCATAATACAAAGGAAACTCTGGCGAAATTTTTCTAAAATATAAGAGTTAGTTAAAATTTTGACAGTTGCATATCATGTCTTTCAAAAACCAACTCATTTTCGAAATCCTCATTCGAGGACGAATGATGTTTAGGGGGGGAGGGCCCCGTAAAATTTTTGTGCTTGAAACCTAGTAGTTGTGGTGTCATGATCCGTATAACGTGTTAGGAATACGTAAAATTCTTCGCGGCGCTCGCCGCGGTTCGGACCCTTGGTAGTGATTTAAGTTTCAAAAATTGAAAGAATAAATTTTTCCAGAAACTATCGATTCCGCGGTTAGGAATACGATCGCATATCTGCTATGCGGACCGCATTCCTACCACATAGCTTAACAGAATGTTTTCCAAAAATGGTGTTGAAAATGCGGTCAAATATGCGATCGTAGAATGGAAATGCGGACCGCGGATCTATCGCATAATTTCTTGAGAATATTTTAGTGTCAAATCTGCAGTGCATTCTGCGACCGCAGAACACGAATGCAGACCGCATTTTGGTCGCATACCGTAATAAAACATGTGCAAATTTTGAGGCAATTCTGCGGTCCATTATGCGTACCGCATGTTAAATTTTGACCCGACCCCTTCTTTAATAAACACCCCCAACCTTCATTTTTCTCCTATTTTCTTAACAAAACTAGAGAGAGGAATGAGGGGTTCTAGAGAGAGAAGTCTAACTATCTTCAAAGATCGTTCCAATCGTTTGGTCCGGTAGATCCTAAGGCAAAATGTCATCTTCCCCAAATCTCTAAGAGGTAAAAACCCTAGTCATTTTCCTCTAATTTTTCAGTTTTCAAAGGTAAAGAAAGAATTGCATACAATATCTTTTGGAAATAGAATGTGATACTCATGCATGTTATTTGAACTTGAATTTTTTTAAAAAGAAAGTGGGTAGGAGTAAGGGTTTGCAAAAATGGAAGTTGGCAACTTAGGATAACTTGGGTGAGCTTAAGTAAGAGATTGAAGGAAGTAAATTCGACTCCAGGTATGTATGGCTAACTTTGATTCTGTTGTTGGGTATCCAATTCATGTTGAACTATGTGTGGTGTGGTATGGAACATGAACCGAAAGATAAAAAGGGAACAGAAATTGGTAATAAATTGAGAACAATTGTTGTGATGGCATACATGGTTTCTTGTGGAAAGAAATGAAACACTTGAATTGTGATAAATTGTTGAACATAATGGTATGGGTACTCTCGAATATGGAAACATTGTAACTTGGTTGTGATATTGGTTTGAAAAGTATTTGAAAGCATGAACCAATTTGTAAATTGCTTATTTGCACTTGTTGTGATCTTGTGTAGTGCCTTGTTTGTTGTTTGTGATTATTGTGATTGAAACTGTACAGTGGGATCGGGTTGCACGCCACAACACGAAGTAGTAAGGTGTGGGTTGGGGTGATAAGGGTGGTCGAGGTAATAAGGTGTGGCCGAGGTAATAAGGGTGGCCGAGGTAATAAGGATGGAAAGCGATCAAAATCGCCATTGAAATTGATATAAAATCACTTATGTGAAATTGTGAAAGGAGATAGTAGGAGAGTTTGCAACCTGTGGGGCACTGATTGCCCCTTTGTTTGACTTGATTGTGTTTTTCGTGATTGTTTGGTTGTTGCCTTCCTTATTGATCTTTAATTGTGCTTTGGGCTGAGAACTACTTGAAATGAGGTAAATGTGGAAACATGGTTGGCTGGCTTTATTATTTCTTGGTGTAATCATTTTTTGTCTTATCATCGTGATGTACTTGTTTAATGGCTTGAGTTTACTTGGGACAAAGCTTGTCCATACATACCAATACAATTCTAGTGTATTGACGTCCCTTTTGCCGGGGACGCTACATTCGTGTTATGATTGTAGGTGCATCTGTAGCAGGTACTTCAACTCATCGGTAATAGCACTCTCCATCTTCCACTAGCCGTTTTGGTGAGCCCCTTTCCTCTCGGGGCCCTATGAGGCTCATGCCACTTTTGTTTAGACTTTATTTTGATTTGTGTAAGGTATAGACGGAGCCTTGTTACCGGCAAATATTGTATCCTCCTTTGTAATCCTAGAGGCTCCGTAGACAGTAAACTGTGGGACTATGGCCTATGTATGTATATGTATATCTCGGGCGTTGTAAATTGTAACTTTTTAGTAATGTTAATAATGTGGTTATGTTTGTACAATGTAAATTCAGTTATAATTGGTAAGATCTTTGGCTTATGAGTAATAAACAACACAGGGGTATCGCGTGGGATAGAAAGGCACCCAGGTTGGCGCCCACCGTCGGGTTAAAAATAATAGTGATTGTTTTGGTTCTAGTTTTCTGAAAAGATGCTCGAGGACCTCACCAAAAGGATTGAATCAGGAGAAAAGAAGATAGAGGCTAACAATAAAAAGGTGGAGACTTATAACTCGAGGGTCAATCAGATCTCGGGCGCACCCCTGATTCTGAAGGATGTAGATTCAAAGAAGTTCATACCGAAACCATGCCCATCAAGTGTGGCTCCGAAGCCCATCCCGAAGAAATTCAGAATGCCCAATCTCCTAAAGTACAATGGGACCTCGGACACCAACGAGTGTGGCACTAGTTACACTTGTGTTGTAAAGGGAAATGACACGAAGGACGACAAGATTGAATCTGTCCTGTTGAAACAATTCGGAGAAACACTTTCAAACGGGGCCATGTGTGGTATCATAACCTAGATCCTAACTCTATAGATTCATCTGCCATGCTGGCAGATTCTTTTATAAAGGCACATGCCGGTGCCATCAAGGTATCTACAAGGTAATCCGACGTCTTCAAAATCAAGCAAAGGGAGAATGAGATGTTACAAGAGTTCGTATCTCGTTTCAAATGGAACGAATGGAACTACCACCAATCTCTGATGACTGGGCAATATAGGCCTTTAATCAAGGTTTGAACGAGCGAAGCTCGGTAGCTCAAAACAACTAAAGCATAATTTGGTTGAATATCCTACCGTGACTTGGTCGGATGCCACAACTGATATCAGTCAAAGATTAGGGTTGAGGACGACCAACTAGGAGCCCCCTCGGGCTTAGTATATCCTAGCAGGCTCCCGGAAAAGGAACCAAGGACAAACAAGGAAAGGTAACAACTATATAATAAAGATCGAAGAAATGCCCCAAGGAGTAACATACCCCAAAATTATTGCAGGGCCGATCAAGGTAGCCTCACTCTGATCCGCAAAGCAGTTTGCATTGATGAAGCCATAATATCTATAAGGCCCTGTAAAATTTTCAATAAAAAACCTAAAATCTCGTAGTGCCAAGTTAGGAATATGTGTTAGAAATTTACAGCGGTTCATACCTTTTGGATTGATCTGTGTATTAAAAATTAAGAAAAATATTTTTCAGAAAAGCGTATTTCTGTGGTCCATTATGAGGTTGTATAATAGCTATACGGGCCGCATAGTTGCAACGTGATAGTTAATTTAAGGTCAACTATGCGGCCAATTATGTGATCGCATAATCACTATGTGGGCCACATAGTCATCGCATAATCCCTTTAGAATTTTGTAAGGGGCAGTTCTGCGGTGCATTATGCAATCGCAGAACAGGTATGGAGAACGCATTTCTATCGCATACCCTGACAGTGTGTTCAGGTTTTGGTACCATTTTTACGGTCCATTTTGCACACCGCATATCAGGTATATGCAATTGCAGATTGTGTCGGGGCTCCTATTCTAACTTTTAAAACCAGACCCTATCCTATTAAAAATACCCATTAAGCCTCTTTTATGTGATTTTTATTGCAAATAGTGTGATAGAGAAATTTATTGAGGGAGGAAGGAATGCCATTTCTAAACCTTGTAGTCTACTTCACATGTTAGGTGTTTGATGAAATTCCTAAGAGAGTTAGACCTTGGGTAGTCTTCCTAATTATTAATCGATTTCCGCTATCTCCTTATAGATTGTTATTGCTAGAGGTGTTGGTGTATTCTAGAAACTTAAGGGAAAGCTCTTTGAGGTATATATGGCTAAAACCCCGTCTTTTTAGAAATTGAGCTTCATTGGTGCTTATGTAAATGCGATAAAATTAAAGTTTGGGTTCTTGTATTGATTATTACTTCACATGAATTGGTGTTGCGACTTTAAATACGTGAATGGTGTGTCTCAATATGATCAATGTGTTATCCTTGATGACTTAAAAAGGGTGCGAAGAATATGAATCATGTATTGAAATGCTTAGACCTTAAATCAAGATTGAAACTGCGTTTGTTGTGCCATCTATTTGAAATATTATCTATGCTTGCGTATGTTGTGCCATCTATGTGAAGTCTCATTTATCCTAAATTACAAAGCTAACAATGAAATTGGGAATGATGTGAAATGTGGCCTAGTGCCAAAAATATGATGTGATAGTTGTGGGACCAAGTTCCTATGAAATTCTATATGCGAAACAAATATTGAAATGAGATGATTGATGGAAAAGTGAAATGCCTTGGTAAGGCGGCCTAACTGACCGGGCCGAGATTGGATTTCATGCTATACACATAGTGGTATTGTGCTAATATTGAATTTCGAAATAGGAACATGAGATTGTGATTGAGGTATATGTCTCAAATGAGGCGACCTAGCTGATCGGGTCGAGATCGGACTCCGCTCAAGATAGCGGTGATATTGCAACAATGATGAACAATATGAAATGACCCAAACTAAAAGCAAGGGAATATTATGTGAAAGTTATATAATTCTTTTATTTGATGATGCGGCGGTCATTTAAAGCTTTTGAGTTACACTTGTGATTTCCCTATTCATGAAAGTTATTTCTAATTAGATGGTGTTTTACTATACATACTAGTACTATTTCATGGTACTAACATCCCTTTTGCAGTGAAGCTACATTTTTAATGAATGTAGGTGGCTCTATAGCGGACAATGCCAATAGTGCGTTGTGGAATGTCCTCAACACAAAGACTTGGTGAGCCCCTTTTCCTTCAAGGGGTTATGATGTACTTCTTTTGTTGTAGACTTCTATTTTTGAGGTATAGTCGAGGTCTTGTTGGCGGTATTTTCGTAATTCATCTTTTTGTATCCATAGAGGCTCCGTAGACGTTGTGTGGGTCACGTATGGGTGTTGGTTGGGTTAATGAACTATGTTGTAATTCTAAACTCTTGTTTTCTGTAAATTGTAACTGTATGGAAATCTTGGAACCTAACTACGGTTAGTCTTTATGATATGAAATAAACTAATGATATAGTATGCATCATGTATTCTCGTCTGAATTAATGAAAGTCATGGGTTCCATATTCATATTGGTTTGGGGTAGGAAGCATTCAATAACGCTTGCTCCGTTGTGTTCACTCGATTGAGCGTTGGTTGCGCCTCCCAAGGTTGAGGCGTGACACGCCTGGCCCAACTCGTCCCGCTTTTATTAAACCCAGCTAACCTAAGAAGATTAGATCCTCCAGGTGGCCAAAATCTATACTATTAGATCCGTCGCAAAGGACCTTAACTTGGGAAGCTCCAAGAAGAAGTAGCCCGACTAATCAACAAAGGGCACCTCCGAGAGTTCCTCAGTGATCGAGCCAAAAATCAATTTTGGGAAAGAGAGGCGAAAAGAAAAAATGAAACAAAATAGCCATCACCAGGGAAAAGCAAATTCGAGGTTACATACCTGAGGACGCCCTCACATTCAGCGACGAAGACATCGAGGCTCTATCCCAGCCCCATAATGACACATTGGTAATTTCTTTTCTTGTAAATACATTTCAAATTAAGCGTGTGCTTGTAGATCCAAGTAGCTCGGCCAACATCATAGGTTGAGAGTGGTGGAGCAGCTTAGACTTCTCGACCAAATCGTGCCCGCAAGTATAATGTCACACCCCAACCTTGGGAGGCGTGGCTGGCACCTAGTGCCATAGTGGCACGAGCGAACCACTTTGTAATTTTTTTTCTTTGTAACTATCATGGGCCAACATGGCCATAATTCGTTATGCATAACTATATATGGACAACACTATTTTACTGAACCATTTTGCCTAACACATGGATACATATGAGCCGTTAAGGTCTCTGGCGTACTATATAAAAAGAACCTCTGTCTACAAAACCTCTTAGATTAATTGACATCAAACGGGACAGGGTACCAGCCTACCCATAAGTCTGTAAAGAAACTCTGACATGATGACTCATAGACTCGGCTGCACTCTAAATGAGATCGAGCCTTACCGATCCTTCACTGAATACCAATTCCGTCTACGATGAAGGCTCGTCAAACTAATTAGCTATACCTACAGGCAAGAATGCAGCGTCCCCAATAAAAGGATGTCAGAAATAATGTAGCAAAACAACAACAACCAAAATGAACTTGAACAAACCAATTTTAACTTAATATCACCCAAATATTAGACAATTTCAGGTCTGGAACTTTTTATGATGACCCGGTCAGTCATCACGTGAGTTACCATCCCGTTTTCCCATTTATATGCTTGTTCAAGTTTCAATATATGTGTTTGGTGAATTTGAGTCAATTCGGATCGAGTTTCGTAGAAAATGAGACAAATAGCCTCTTTGATGAAGGAATAGTTGGGAAAAGTCAACCGGATGTTGACTTGTGAGTTAGAGGGCTCGGAATTGAATTTTGATGGTTCGGGTAGCTTTGGGGGATCATTTGCGGCTTGGGATAATGATCTAAATTGAATTTGGAGGTTCAGTGTAGAATTAGGCTTGAATTGGCAAAGTTGGAATTTTGGCGAAATCCGGTCGATAGGTGAGATTTTGATTCGGGCATCGAAATGGAATTCCGACAGTTGAAGTAGCTTCGTAGGTGATTTTGGATATGTCTGCAAATTTTCAGGTCATTCGGACATCGTTTGGTCGGGTTTTTGATTGGATGTTGTTTTCGGAAGTTTTAGTTGGAACTTAGGCTTGAATCCGCCTTAATTCGATGATGTTTGTGTTTAAGGATATGTTTTTATGATTGGAACAAGTTTGTGTCGTGTTTTAGAGTAGGTTGGTGGTTTTCGTTGAGGTCCCGGGGGCCTCGGGATGAATTCGGGTGGTCAAATGGACCAAATCTAGTTGTTGGAAGCTGCTGAATTGCAGCAGTTATTGCAAAGCTTGGTTGCTCTATGCGATCGCATAGAATGGTTTGCGATCACATAGCAGAGGAAATATGAGGAATGCGATCGCATGGCTATGTACGCGATCGCATAGAAAGTTTTAAGGGGCAGCTTATTTTTGCACTATGTGATCGCATGAGGAAGGTCGCTATCGCATAGGGTTGGGAGTTCATGAACTGCGATCGCATATTGTTTAATGCGTTCGCATAGAGTATTTTTGGAGGCCAGAAATTTTATTCATCGCGATCACATGCCAAGGGTTACGATCGCATAGTGTTACATTTGGGCGACAGAAGGGTTTTAAGGCAGTCATTTCAGTCGCAAATTCATTCATAATTTCCTCCATTTTTAGGCACCTTGAGAGCTAAGTTATAGAATTTGAAGAGGATTTCATCGGGAAGTTATTGTAGGTAAGTCTCATGGTCTTAATACATCATTTTATCGAAGAATCTCCCATTAATTCTTTGAATTTGGGTATAAATTGAGGGAGTTAGGGCTTGGATTTTTGCTAGGAAAAATCATGATTTGCCAACTCATTTGAAGTCCGATTTTGATAAATTTTATATGCACGGACTCGTGGCAAGATAAGGATTCTGAAAATGTGACTTTCGTAATTTTTTGAGAAGCGGGCCTGAGGCTCGTGTTTTGGCAACTTCGTGATTTTCGGTGTAATTTGAGTTATTTCGATTGGGTTATGTTCCTTTAGCCTATTTTGATGTATTCTTATTGGTTTTGATCAGATTTGGCATCCGAGGAGGTCGATTTGCGAGGCAAGCGCAAGGCGAGCTAGGAATTTTGCCGGTTCGAGGTGAGTGGTAGTAATAAATGATATACTGAGCAATTGAAACCTGGTATTTGCACTATACAGTGCTATGCTGAGATAGAACACGCATCATGTGACGAGCGTGGTGGTGTTGTGACTGAGGATTTGGACTTGGTCCTTCCCGATTGTTAGTTTACAGTGCATATTGACTGAGACTGAGCTTATACATGTATAATTGGGCTAGTTGCCATATTTGGGGCCTTGTGCCGATCTGTAGAATATTAGGGAAGCATGTGGAGCTAAATGATCTCTATACCATGTTGAACACATACTCTCAGCCGTATTCATAGTTGTATAGCATGACATGAACCAGTACTAGATGTGTACTCTAAGTGAGAATACCTAGGATTGAATACCCTGTTCTAGCTGAGTGGGCCCGAGAGGCCGAGTCTATATTGACTGAGAGGGGTCGAGGACCCACTGTGAGGTATTGATATATATACCGGATCGGGCTGCATGCCGCAACAGTATATACTTATACATATATTGGATCGGAGCACTATATATATTGGATCGAGCTGCACGTTGCAGCACTATATATATTGGATCGGGCTGCACGCCACAACACTATATATATTGGATCGGGCTGCACGCCGCAGCACTGTATATATTGGATCTGGCTGCACGCCGCAACGTTATATATATTGGATCGAGTTGCACGACGCAGCGCTATATATATTGGATCGGGCTGCACGCCACAACATTATATATATATATATATATATATATATATATATATATATATATATATATATATATATATATATATATATATATATATATATATATATATATATATATTGGATCGGGCTGCACGCCGGATCGGGCTGCACACCGCAGCAGCATGAGCGAGGATTGGGAAGCACGCCACAACAGTGTGGGATCAGTGTTGGGATCGGTGTGAGATTGTAGTAGTCTGGAACTGAGCATATCATTTTGGTGAGGATTTACTATGCAGTTATTTTTAGAACTGTTTAGTGTTCATACATGTTTTCTTACTTTCAGTTATTATTTATTATTTACTATACACTGAGTTGGAAGTACTCACTCTACTCCCGTGCACCTTGTGTGTAGATACAGGGATCCTGGAGGGTACCTGAGCTTTACACACTGTTTCTACTACCAATCGAGGAGACATCGAGGTAGCTGCCGGCGTCCGCAGGACCCGATCTCTCCCTCCTTCTATTTGAATCTTTGGTTATTCTACTTAGACTTGGATTGTATAGGGTGTTCTCTTTCTGTTAGAGGCTCAGACTTGTGACACCGGATTCGTTGGGCTGTATTGAAATGTTATATTCTGCCCACGTCTGTTGTTCAATGCCATCGCATACAAGGGATTGCGATCGCGTAGTATAAAATTTGAAGCCCCCAAAATTGTGCTATGCGATCGCAGCCTAAGGCTTGCGATCGCGGAAAGTGAGGAATTAGTTCACTGCGATCGCATCAAGGCCAATACGATCGCATAGAAGAAAAGGGACCCTTGAGGCACAGACTCAAAATACACTATGCGATCGCGGACAAGGAGTGCGGTCGCATTGAAGAAGGAAGCACACCTATGTGATCTCGGACAAGACAATGCGATCGCATAGAAGAAAATTTTGGACTCCTCACCAGACTCTATGCGATCGCAGGGGAACCTAAACGATCGCATAGAGTAAATGTCTGCAACAGAAAACCAGCAATGCTCATAACTCCGTATTTGATTCGTTGATCATCCGGAACACACCCGAGGCCCCCAGGACCTCAACCAAACCCACATACATGACCCATAACATCGTTCAAACTTGTTCAAATCCTTAAACCACCTAAAACAACGACGAAAACACGAATTAACAAGGATTCAAGCCTATGAACTTTGAATTCTAACCAAATACATTTTCGATCAAAAACTTATTCGAATGACATGAAATTTTGCACGCAAATCCAAAATGACAAGATGAAGCTACAGCAACTTCCGGAATCCCAAACCAACCCTTGGATAAAAAATTCACTATCAGACCGGAGTTTTAATAATTTCAAACTTCGGCATTTCAAGCCAAAATGAGCTACGGACCTATTCCAAACATGCTCACAACCCCAAAATCTCCTAACGGAGCTAACGAAACCATCAAATTTCTATTCTGAGGTCGTATTAACACTGTTCCAAATACGGACCATTTTTCAACTATTAAGCTCTCATTTAGGGACTAAGTGTCCCAAAACACTCCGAATTCTAGAACCGAACATCCCGGCAAACCAAAATAGCAGAAATAGACTTAGGGAAAACATTTAATAGGGGATCGGGCCGAAAATTCAAAAAACGACCGGCCAGGTCGTTACATCTTCCTACATTTAAACATTTGTTTGTCCTCGAATGAGCATGGAATATATACCTGAAGTGGCAAAAGAGATGAGGGTATTGGCTGTGCATATCCTACTCGGTCTCCCAAGTCGCCTTCTCGGTCGGCTGACCCTGCCGTTGGACCTTCACCAAAGCGATGTTCTTTGACCTCAAGTTTCTGATTTGTCTGTCTAAAATGGCCACTAGCTCCTCGACATAAAATAGATCCTTGTCCAGCTGGACTGAACTGAAATCCAATACGTGTGGCGGGTCACCATGATATCTCCGGAGCATAGAGACATGAAATACTGGATGGACTCCGACTAGGCTGGAAGGAAGGGCAAGCTCATATGCAACCTCCCCAACTCGCCTCAAAATCTCAAAAGGCCCAATAAATCTCGGACTCAGCTTCCCTTTCTTTCCAAATCTCATGATGCCCTTCATGGGCGAGACCCGAAGTAGAACCCGCTCGCCGACCATAAATGCCACATCGCGAACCTTCTTGTCCACATAACTCTTTTGTCTGGACTGGGCTGCACGGAGTCTATCATGAATCACCTTGACCTTGTCCATCGCATCCTGGACCATCTCTATACCTAATAACCTGGCCACGCCCAGCTCGAACCAACCCACCGGGGATCTGTATCTCCTACCATATAAGGCCTCATACGGCGCCATCTGTATGTTGGACTGATAGTTGTTGTTATAAGCAAACCCCACCAGTGGCAAGAAGTGGTCCCATGACCCTCCAAACGCAATCACTTACGCATGGAGCATAACCTCCAAACTGAATAATGCGCTCAGACTCTCTATCCGTCTGGGGGTGAAATGTCGTGCTCAGCTCCATCCGAGTACCTAACTCCTACTGCACGGCTCTCCAGAACCATGAAGTAAACTGAGTCCCTCTGTTTGAAATGATAGAAATTGGAATACCATGCAACCGGACTATCTCCCTAATGTAGATCTCCGTCAGTCGCTCCGATGAGTAAGTAGTGCTCACCGGTATGAAATGGGCGACTTGGTCAGCCGATCTACAATGATCCGAATGGAATCAAACTTCCTCACAGTCCGTGGAAGTCCGGATACAAAGTCCACGGTGATGCACTCTTATTTCCACTTTGGAATCTCAATCTGCATTATTAACCCACCTAGACGTTGATGCTCATACTTCACCTGCTGGCAGTTGAGGCACCTAGAAACATAGTCAACTATATCCTTCTTCATCCGCCTCCACCAATAGTGCTGCCTCAAGTCCTGATACATCTTCGCGGCACCCGGATGGATGGAATACCGTGAGCTATGGGCCTCTGCTAGAATCAGCTCTCGAAGATCATCTACATTGGGCACACATATACGCCCCTGCATCCTCATAACTCCATCATCCCCAATGGTAACATCTCGAGCGTCACCACGCCGAACTCTATCCTAGAGGACAAGCAAATGAAGGTCGTCGAACTGACGCTCCCTGATGCAATCAAATAGGGAAGACCGAGAAATCACACATGCTAGCACCCGACTGGGCTCTAAAAGATCCAATCTAACGAACTGCCTGGCCAAGGCCTGAACATCCATCGCCATAGGTCTCTCTAAGGCTAGCAGATATGCCAAACTCCCCAAACTCTCCACCCGGCGACTCTAAGGCATCGGCAACCACATTGGCCTTGCCCGGTGATAAAGAATAGTAATATCATAATCCTTTAACAACTCTAACCATTTCATCTAATGATATTCAGGTCCTTCTGCTTAAGCAAGTGCTGCAAACTCCGATGATCAGTGTAAATTTCACAAGGAACCCCATACAAGTAATGACGCCAGATCTTCAAGGCGTGAACAATGGCAGCTAACTCAAGATCGTGGACAAGGTAGTTCTTTTCATGCACCTTCAGCTGTCGGGACGCGTAGGCAATCACCCTACCGTCCTGCATCAATACTGCTCCAAGTCTACAAATGCAAATAATACAAGAAAAATAACACAAAATTCACAACAATTACAAGAAAACTAAAATTATTTTATTTTGAATCTTAGGGAGTATTTCTTTTATAGGGCAAAAATCACGTGCTCACAATAAGTGACGCGATCGAAGAGAACCCCTACACAAAGCGACGGTAATAACCCGCCACACCAAGGCAACTACGAATATCAATAGCTAAGGAGGGCCTAGGCCAACCCTGTACGGCCTCCACCTTCCTTGGGTCAACTCGAATACCCTCGCTCGACACCATGTGGCCTAGAAATGCCACCGAACTCAGCCAAAACTCACATTTAGAGAACTTTGCATATAATTGCTTCTCCCTCAGAACTATCCTCAGGTGCTGCTCATGCTCTTCCCGACTCCGGGAATATACCAAAATATCATCAATGAAAACAATAATGAACGAGTCCAGATATGGCCTGAATATATTGTACATCAAATGCATAAAAGCTGCTGGGGCATTAGTCAGCCCGAAAGACATAACGAGAAACTCCTAGTGACCATACCGAGTCCTGAAGGCAGTCTTCGGGGTATCTGGCTCCCGAATCTTTAGCTGATGATAACCAGAGCGCAAATCGGTCTTTGAGAACACCTGTGCGCCCTGTAGCTGATCAAATAAGTCATCAATATGTGGAAAAGGATACCGGTTCTTCACTATAAGTTTGTTCAACTAGCGATAGTCAATGCACATACGCATAGAACCGTCTTTCTTCTTCATGAGCAACACAGGAGCACCCCAAGGCGAAACACTAGGTCGAATGAAACCCTTACCCAACAACTCCTATAACTGATCCTTCAACTCTTTCAACTCAGGAGGAGCCATGCAATACGGCAGAATAGAAATAGGCTGAGTGCCCGGCAATAAATCAATACAAAAATCGATATCTCTATCGGGCGGCATGCCTAGGAGATCAGCTGGAAACACATCGGAGAAATCTCATACCACTGGGATTGAATCAATAGAAGGGGTGTCAATACTGACATCCCTCACGTGCAAGCAGTGGCCCCTTGGCTCTAAGCCTGATAGTGGTCTTAGTGTAAGGAAGCAAGCAACCTAAATATGGCACATGTCACAGGGTGATGAGCGGTGATTTCACCACTCATTTTAGCCTCTTTTGCTTAGCGTTTTATGCCTTTTAAGTATGAAATGAGGTTGCTTATGGTGGTTATTGCTAGATTTTCAGGTAAATGATGCTAGTAGGTGATTTGGGTTGAAGTGACAAGGAATTGAGCTAAAAAAGAGAGGAAACATTGCAAAACTGCCAGGCATTTCGCTTCTGCGGATGTTGATCGCAGAAGCGATGCCGCCTCTGCGAGAGTTTGGTCGCTTTTGCGAATTTGTCGAAGGACCAGCCAATTCCGCTTATGCAGGGATAAAGACACAGAAGTGTGACCGCTTCGGCAATAGGAAGGTCGCTCATGCGAAAGCATTCCGCTTCTGCGGTTCCTGAGGCTCTTCAGCGATGTCGCTTCAGTGGCCATTTGTCTGCTTCTGCGATGGCTTGACAGGAGGCACATTGTCGCTTCTGCGGGTAAATTCAGCTTAAGCGTAGCCGCACCTACGAGGTGTTTTACGCAGGTGCGAAAACTGGGCATCAGACCTGGACACATTCCGGCATTTCACATATTTTTTACCCCAAATGATTTATATACTCGTCCAAACAGACATTGTAGAGAGCTCTATGCATCTCTCATTATTTTCTTCATTTTTGGAACATCTTTTTACTCCTTGGCTTAGAGAGAACAAGTTTGAAGGCTAGGGTTTTGCACACACACTTGGGTCTTGAAGATTAAAGCTTGTGGTTAAGGATTTCTTACCCATTTATGTTTATTTCTTCATTTCCTTGCTTTGTATTGTATATCTAAGTGTGTAGTATTTATTTCCAACACTTGAATCTTGTTTATGAGAATATTCATATTTAAAGTGTGGATTAAATACCTTGTTGTGCTTATGTATTGAATGATTTTTATATATTTATGAAGTGAGTCATTGTTACTTTAATTATTCTTGTTCTTTAATGTTTCCAAAGAGAATAGCTAACTCTAGGACTCACCCATTTACTTTGAATTAATTTTGGGAAAGATAATTCGGAGTTGGGAAAGATTAATTAACAAGAACTTGAGGCGTTAACCCTCACTTTATAGATTCGACCTAGGGATAGGATTGAACTACTTGTAGCCTATCGGGTGTGCTTAATCTTCTAATTGTGATTAGGGATAATTCAATTAGGAAGTCTTGTTAGTCTTCGGAAGAAGCTAATTAAGAATTATTATACGTGGCTAATTAACATAAACTCGCTCATATTTGTAAAATCATGAAATACATTGGATCGTTACTTGAGTGTAATTTCCGATGCATTCATACTTGTAGCCATTGATCATTTTATTTGCTTTCTAGGTTAGTTTACATTTCCGCATTTAGATATAAACATTTTCAAAAACCCAAAATCTTAAGTGTTTGGCTTAGCGCGACTAGCGATAATTTTCTTGCATTCCTAATCGCCTGCATATTGTTCTCTGTGGGATTCGACCCCGACTCATAGTTGGGTAAATATATTGCATACGACCATGTCTATTGCTTTTTAGCGGTGGAAATGGATGTTATCAAAAATGGCGCCGTTGCCGGGGAACAATTTGGCATAATTTAGGTTGTTTGAGAAGTAAGCGAAAGTGCTTTGGTCCAAACTTGTGAATATTTGTGTAATTATTTTTCTTACCTTGGGTCTATTTTTAGTGTTTGTTTCTTGTTTATTTTCTTAATTTTGAAAAACAAAATGGCATCATATAATGAAAATTGGTCGGATGGTAGTTGTTCATATTTTGATGATCCTTGTCCTTATTGTGGAGGACCACATTCATGGCAAAATTGTTTAAATTCTCCCGGGGTGGATTGTGCGCACAATTCCAAACCCATAGGTGGAGTATTTGTGATAAGTGTGGTTTCCAAAATGGTCATTGGGATGATTGTGCTTATTTGTTATTCCCTTCCCCAAGCCCCTACTATGATGGTTCTATTTGTTTTGATGAGAATTATAGGGTTATGGAGGTGGAAGAATTTGAGCATGGTCAAAATGGAGAATTCAAGCTCATGTTGGAGTGTTTACTTGAAGAAGGAAACAAGGAAGAAAATGACTTGGAACATCTTTTGGAGACTAGTCTCCAAAATGGTTTAGCACTTGAAAGGTTACACTCACAAATGGATGAAATGATCGAAGCCTCAAGGGCTCAAAAAGCCTCGGAAGTGAATGAAAACCAAGAATCCTTCTTGGATGTTGAAAATGAAAATCCTTCCTTGGCAATTGATCAAAACCAAGAAGAATTCTCTAATGCCCAAAATGAGAGAATAATGCTCATGTTGGAGACCATTCTTGAAAATGAGGAGATGCGCAACTTTGCACTCGAGGACTTGAAACAATGCATAAATTACAATGGTGAACACATCCGAACTTTGGAGGATCAAATGCAAATTTTGGTTGAGGCTCACTATGCCCAACAAATTTCTTGTGCGGATGAAAGCCAAGAAGAGTCCAACTCCGAGGAAGAGAGTGAGCTTTACTTTGAGGAGTCAAGAATTGAACATCCGCCAACCAACTCAATGAGTGTTGTTGATGCCAGCAAAAATATGGAGTTGGAGTCAACCGGTGTGAATGCTAATGTGCTTTATGTTGACTCTAATCCGAAAAAAAGAGGATGTCAACATAGAAGAATTGCAAAGTGTAGGCTTAAAGTCACATTCCAAGCATTTTTCAACCTTGAAATTGTGTGGTGACACGGGAGTTGAACCACATGAATCAATGAAGGAATGCGAGGAGGAACAACTTTGGCCATACATTTTACAGTTTGAGGAGGCAAGAAATCAAAACGACATTCCTCACTTGAAAGCCAAGAAGTGCAAAATGAAAATTTTAAGCATTGGCTCGAACATCCAATTACCACCCCCCATCGCTCGTGGTCATAAGCTTGATTCCAAGCTAGGGGCCCAATTCATATCATCCAAGTGGCGAGAAAAGTGGTAATGTTGTTTGCGTCGTGCTACGGATCAATAACCGTTGCTATAGGTAGTCTATTGTTACGGTTTTAACCGTTACAAAATATTATTGGAACTACCGGGACACTTAGCAACTGAACCGTTGCAATAGTCTTAAAACCGTTCCAATAGAGATATATATCGCAACGTTTCGCAGAACCGTACCGATAAATCGATCTATGGTTACGGTTATATCTATTGTTACGGTTATTAATTCCCTCCCTACTTTTAATCGACAAATTTTCTATACCCGCTAAAATCAAAAGGACGCACCATCTGATTTTTTATTTTATTTTGTTTTGTTTTTATACCTAATAAAATACTACTATGAAATATGTAAACCCCAAAAATTAGGGTACAAAGATCGGAACTTCTCAACTCATCTTCAACACCAAAAATCAGCAAAAACTACCCCCAAATCACCTTTAAATCAGTCAAAAAACAGCCCAAATACCCCAACAAAATCAGTCAAAAAGACCTCAAAACAAACACCTTTGAAAATCAGTCCAAATCTCAGTCAAAAGGCGGTCAAAACGCTGCAGAAGATAGCCATTAGAGCAGCTCCAAATTACCATCTCCTCCAATACGATCTCCTCCGGTCAATAGCTCTTCTCGCTTGCCAGCGCCATTACCGACTCGCTCGCTATCCGTAAGTTTTCTGTAGTATTTCACTTTTCATTTTCAGTTCCTCTCTGTTTGCTCAATTACTCAAAATTAATTTTCCTTTAAAAAACCCTAGTATACGAGTTTCTATTTATTTACTAGTTCACATCGAGTTTTTGCTTTGTGCGTGTAATTTGGGTAACCTTCAGCTCTTCTTGAGTATTATTATACGAAAATCTTAATATTATTTGATTTGGTAACTGTTATTTTTATATTTTATTTTCTTCATCTGCATACAATGTGGTTTTCCCTTTTATATGATTTTGCAGATCTATTGTATTCTTGTCGATTTGTCGAAATTCATGTTTATTTCGTTTATTAACTCAATTGATTGACTGCCCTTGGAAAAAAATTGGAAATTATTTGGAACAATGGTTGTGAGCATCTAGTTAGAACAAGCTGTACTTTGTTGGTCATTTTCAATTTGTGTAACTTTCTCTCTTTCTTGTCTTTTATCTATATGTGTCTATTTTGTAATAATTATAATGGTTCACATACTCTCTATTCTCTTTGCAAAAAATTGGATGCAATTCATGCCTTTGCCAGAGAAGGGGACAAGGAGAACTTGCTCAAGTGCATTGAGAGTGATGTTCCTGTGAATGTGAAAGGTTGGTTCTTAATGTGATAAATCAATTCTTGTGAAGTTCAGTTATGGTGTTTTAATGTTGATATGTTTGGTTCACTAGTATTTGCTTTGCTTATGTTTTTAAACTAATAATCAACTCCGAGGATGGGTCAATTTTCACTGAACTAAAATGATTCTCTTGTGTTCATACCAAGAAGAAAAAGAATATGGTGGAGAGCTGGGAGAATGTTTAGGGTGGTCTAGTGTGACTCGAGACCCTGGAGCTTCTTGAATGATGTCTGCCTGGAACTTGTAGCGCAGCTTTTGCTCTTTTTCGTTTATTTGATGTTCCTCCTGACTAAAAGTTGTTTACATTTAGAACCAAAATCATGGCATCCAAACCAACTACTAGCAGCTAGGCAAAAACGATCACTATTAACTAGTTTAAGTAGCACACGTGACACAGGTGCATCCAGGACCGCACTTGCAGTGAACCTTGCCAGCTGCGGCAGTCATGCCCTCACTCTTGGAACATGTGCAGGGATTGCACCAACAGTGTACTCCACAGGAGCACCTCTTGTGCTCCATGCTCGCATCACCCCCTATTGTCCCGGACGCACACCTGCATACATCATTTATTCATATAATTATTACATTTAGAGACTATACCTATTAGAGATCGATCGACCGAGTAGTACTATTAAATATACCTGCAAGTAATGCCACCAGGACAAGGGAGAAGGACAGCCACACCTTTCATCGCAAATAGCAGCACTTCCTCTTAGGTCAGCCATATAGATCTCTAGCTTGTTAATACTAGTATTAAGGGGATACTATATATGGTCGAAAAACTCAGATATTATTATGGTGAAGTGTAAACTGCAACAAGAAAAGTGGAACAAAATAAGGAGCGCGAGAGGATAGCTCTGACCTAGACAAATATATTTATCTTAAATGAGATAGACGATATATAGTTGGTGAGCAGATAGAGAGGAATATTGAAGACGGCATACCCTTAAATTTGGTACCAGCAACAAGGGAACCAGAACCAGGTGGCTACACAGTGCAGGATTCTAGGACACTATATATTGCTTCGTGATTGACGCCTGGCTGTGTACTATTATTCTAGGACACAGAGCAGGATTCTAGGAAAAAACCTGATGGTCAAAGTTGATTGATTAATTATTTTAAAGTATCTTGCAATTAAGTATGTTTGATTTTTCCACTTTAAAAAAAGAGGGCTGGGTGGCGTTTGTTAAAAATAATAGTATTTTAAACTTGAATAAGATGCAGTAATTTTAATTTGTTTGACCTCTGGAGAAAGGCGATATACCTTATTGCATACATAGGAGCTTTCACTTGTAAATCTGTGTGGAAAAATTAAGAAAAAGTTGTACATCTATCACTCTGCCCATACTACCTTATCGCTACCTATCTTTCTGCTTATTCTAATAACTGATTGCTATTATATATTCTGTACTACTACATGTTTCCTTTGTGCTTCTTTCTCATGTTCATTAGGTACAATTTTATTAAGCTTCATTCTTTTGGTTCAAATATCAAACATAATTAGTTATTTAAGCAGAACTTCCATGGAAAATCGAGTTATATGCCTTTGCAATACTCTAGTGGGACACTCTAAAGTTCCTCATTCTTGATAATTGTATGAGTTCTGTTTTGGAATCAGTTTCTTGTAACAATACAGATAGTTTGATGTTTAAATTATTCTTGATCTAAAGAAATGTGTTACCTATAATAGAAGTATTTACCTGCTGCATAAACATATGCATTTCAAGTGCTTTCAGCACAACTTGCTCGAATGAGGCAGAAGAAAACATTCCTTTGTGCTTCTTTCAAGAAGTCTGATAATTTCCTTAGCTACTTTTAGTCGGGTTCATGATAACAAGGGTAACTTGAAGTTTAAGTGCCCTTATAAAAGAAAACTTGAAATAATTGTAAAATACTAAAAATGATATTACCGATGTTGAAAGGACCAAGGTTTGAACGGAATTACCGTCCCAGAATACTGCTATACATAAAGAAAGAGAAATGACACTAACAGTCCATGTCAATGTGCATACACGCAGACACGAACACATAGACAGAAGAAGGGGGTGTTACTCTGTAGTTGGATGAGCTATGAAGAGAAAAAGAATCCGAAGAAGGAAATAAGATGTAGGTGAGAAAGAGGGACAGGAGACGTATTAAAGATGTCTCAACTTGATTAACCATCTATACATAATAAAGGCCACATGTGTAAGCTAGTAGCATTGCCTTTAGTATTCTTCTTGGAGAAACAGAATTGACACCAGCTTGCCTTCAAATAATCTCCTTAGCGAACTAGATTGATGTCTTGGCAGATGTGGTATCCAGGATCTCTTTGACCACTAGATTGGACTTTGCTGATTTCTTGATGTTTGTGACTCCCAGTGACATCCATTCTTCAGAAGAATCTGTTGAAGTAAGAATGACAGTTGATTTACGCGAATGCAATTATGTCTTTTAAAACTCAATGAACTGTTGATACTCTGAATCCCATTCAAATGGGCTTCATGACTGCCGAATTGTCCCAATGCGGACTTTCACGTGATGAATGGATTCTTACTTATAAACCTTTCAGATTAAATTGCAAATCATACCAAACAAGTATGTAGATTGCCTTTCCTTTGTAATCCAATTCCAAATTGGATTTTACAGTTAAAGTCTCAGGTAATACTTTTATATATCCTATTTATAACTATATAGTAATATGAGTATTAAATTGTAAAATCCAATTGACTTTTACTGCTTAACAAGAGTGATGGAATAACCTTTGAAGCTTTTTCATCACCAACTCTGTTGAATAAGATTAGTGTACATTTGTTGAGATTCCAAGTTTTTAAATTCATCAACATGTCTTTGAATGTTAATAAAATAGTAGTGTACTTCATTTCCATGCAGCAATAGAATTGAAAAATGGTTGTGAAAGCATGATCATTTATACAAATAATTACCTCATGAGTCACTCGAGCCACATTTCCATAAATATCATTTTTGGTTGCATTATTATAACGCTGAGGATACTGAACATAAGCTATATTGTGTCCTTGCTTTTCGTCCATAAAGAAGCACAATGATTCTCTTATTGCATCTGGATCGTTTGAGTACATGTCACAATCCAAGTTAAGGATGATGGGCGCATTGCTTATTTGTGATGAAACTCGTATCTGCACACGTACAAAGTTTTTTTTACTATTAGTTAGTATACATAACTTAAATCCTAAAAAAACGAAAATGAAGTTGTATAAGCAGAAATAGTCATTGCTTTATTTACCAGTGAGTTCATTGATCCAGCCTTGAAGTTATGTGGCCACTTTGGTTTTTTCTCTCGTGACATATAGACAAGTGTAATAATAA
Organism: Nicotiana noctiflora; assembly: GCA_032618575.1. Classification (NCBI taxonomy): domain Eukaryota; kingdom Viridiplantae; phylum Streptophyta; class Magnoliopsida; order Solanales; family Solanaceae; genus Nicotiana; species Nicotiana noctiflora. The sequence goes on along the minus strand of JASVEL010004447.1, from coordinate 404,676 downwards.
ATTCTTTGAATTGGACCTGAACAAAGCAGAAATAGTCATTGCTTTATTTACCAGTGAGATCATTTCCATGACTGCTTTGCCTCATTGTGCTTAAGGCATATCAAGAAAATGAAGCAGCTAAAGAAACTACCAAATGCACATAGCATCCATTTCTGACTAATTTTTGAGTTGGTTTTCATTTTGACAGATTTTCTTGTACGAGGAGTAGTAATTAAATAATAATGGAAAAATAAACAAGTGGTTTGCAGGTAAATTGAAGTTTGTTCGAGGTGATAATTTGTGGATTTACTTAAAATCTAACTGTAATTTGTGAAGCTGGTGAATTAGCAAATGGTGAGAAGTTAGTCAACTACCCTTGTGCTCTTTCTTGTTGCTACTTGTCCTGAAACTAATTTCTGACCATTTTTCCTTGGTGCTAATACAAACCAGGGGGCACTTACTACAATGCTACGTACGGTATAGATTATCAAGCATTTATATTGTGTATGAAATAATGGAAAAAATGAACAACTTGGTCTTTTGTTATATCTGGAGAACCACTTGGTCAAATAGGTGTTGAATCATAAGGGAGGCTGAACAGAAAGGTAGTAGTTTTTGCCTCTCTACCTTTTCTTTTCATACTTCTCCTTTTTTCGGTAATATGTACTCATATTATAGTACTTCGCGTCTGCTTTTTTGAATCTGTCAGAGATTTTAATTCAGGAAATAGCATGCATTGAAAATGCATAAAGAGAACATGGCTCCTTGATTCCACACATTTGAACATGGTTTCATGTCTTGTTAGAGTTAAATAGCAAATGTTTTATCTTTAATCCATTTTGCAAATCTCACTTTATACTACTCTTTTGTAGGTGGAGTAGATGAAGAGATGGAAGACGGAGGGAGTGATGAAGATCTAGACCTTACTTGAATTTTGAATTGTTGATTGTTGTAGATGCATGTGACGGTTTCTAGGAATGTTTGTTATCAAAACATTTTAAAACTTTTGATATTGAAATATCATATTGTTATTGGTTTCATCACTATCTATGTATTTATAATTAACTTGCCCGACAATTTGGATTATCAAAAGTTTCATTATGTGTTTATATGAATTTTAGTGTTTTATAGTTTATTGTATATTTATGTAAAATCTTTATTGACAATAGGGGGCACTTTTTTAATTCAATTAAATTGTAACAGGTAACAAAACCGTTGCCACAGGGTCTGAAAACCGTTGCCACAGGGTCTGGAAACCGTTTCAAAATAATATAAAAGCTGTTGCAATAGGTAGATCACCGTTGCCATAGGACCTGCAAACCGTTCCAAAATACTCTAACAACCGTTGCAATATGTTAGTGAACCGTTGCCATAGTATCTACAAACCGTTCCAAAACAATCTCTAAACCGTTGCAATAGGTAGTTTAACCGTTGCAATATCTTAATGAAATCGTTGCCATTTCTATTATACATGTAACGGATTTGATAGATATAGTAACGGTTTAAGGCCGTTGCATTTAACTTTACGGTAACGGTTATTAACCGTTGCAATTGATAGGAATAATCGTTCCAACAGGAGGAGGGAAAACCGTAACAATAGACTATGCTATAGCAACGGAAATTGAAACCGTTCCAAAAACCGTTGCATAAACTCTATAGCCACGGCAGCTCATGGAACGGGCACTGAACCGTAGCAGTACATCTATGGCAACGGTTTTCTTTCCTATTGTAACGGTTTTCTTTGCGTAGCCATAGGTCAATTTTCCAGTAGTGCAAATTAACACCTAGAGAGGACGTTAAATGCGGAGCTTGGTGGGAGGCAACCCATCGTTTTACAAAATTTTCGTCATTTTTGAAATTTTCTTTTTTAGAATAGCTTAGAATATTATGTTGAACTAATCTGCCAAGTTTGAGAATTTTTGGAGTTGATTTGAGTAGGTCGGGATGACCCGGAGAGGCCAAACCAGTAGCTGAAGAAAACTGGCAACAAAATTCTGCTAAAATCGCCTCTGCGATAAAAAGCTCGCACCTGCAATCCCGCAGAAGCGACTATTGAACCGCAGAAGCGGACAAATCACAAGAGCGGCCACTATTTCGCATCAGCGATACCGCAGAAGCGGTTATACAAACCGCAAAAGCGGCCCAGTTCGCAGAAGCGGCCCATAACCCGCTTAAGCGGTTGCGCAGGAGCGGATAATTTTCGCAGAAGCGAAAGTCGTCCAGGTTTTAATTTCAAAACAGAGGGAATTGAGTCTTTTGGTTAACCCTCTTCACTAAAACCGTCTCCCCTGCCCTAAACCACCAAAATTTCGAATTTTCTTAGCAAAGAGTCAAAAACATCGCGTGTACTCTCCTTCTCTTCTGCAAACTTCAGGTAATCTCTTCCCATTCCTCATATCCCCCATGTGATTTCCATATCCAACATTGTTTGTAGGTAATATTTCTTGATTTTTCTTTTTCCTTCTTTTGGTTCTTAAATTCTTGTTGTTTTAGGAAGTGAGGAATTGGTTGAGTGTAGGTAGTGTGTGCTGATAATGTGAACAAATTTTGGGAAGTCTGAGTACCAAAATGTTGTTCAAAGAGAGGTCAAATTGAATTGCCCGCAAGATGTTTGTCACATTATTTCAATGAAATATTGTGGCTTTACATCGCAAATGGGACTTAATTGAATCATAAACCTTTTACTGCACTAATACAAGCCAAAAATTGGTTTGGAGATCGAAAAAGAAGCCAAAATTTTGATAAAAGTGCTGGGCAGTGAAGAAGATGTCGAAGACTGCAAAAGCGGACTTTCTTCGCAGAAGCGAAAAGCCGCTTCTGCGGCTCTTCGTTCGCAGAAGCGTAAACCATCGCAGAAGCGAAGAAATTTTCGCAGAAACGGATCCGCTTCTGCGGCTCTTTGTTCGCAGAAGCGGAAACTGGAATTTTTCGCAAATTCCAGTAGCTTTGTAACTGCTCCTTTCCGGGCCCGTTCAATCCAAACTTTTGGCTAAATTGCAGTGTTTTGAAGTTCTTAATCTGGTTCAATTGCCCAATTGACGTTGTGTTGAATTTTTGTAGGTGATTTATTTGAAAATGGACGCAACCACAAGCGGACAACGGAGAGAAATCGAAGAAGAGATCAATGAGCCATATGATGATACACGCTTCATGTCCGCTGAGTGTGAGCGGCGATATTTGGACGACCTCGTCCACAAGAAGATTATCCTTGAAAAAGGAATTCATGAAGAGAAGTTGGCAGAAAAGCTTCCGGACTTCTATGCTCGACTCGAATCATCGGGATGGTCCTGCTTTATCACCACTCCTTGCAAAGCCAATGAGGAGTGGGTCCGTGAATTCTATGCTAACCTCAGGCGGGCAAATTTTGATAGCCCACAGATAGTCATCCGAGGGAAGTTAGTGAGGTTTGGAATTGAACGAATCAATGATACTCTTGGAATTCCCAACTTTCCGGTGGACCGGGTACGGGAAAAGGATACTTGTGAAAATGGAGCATGGCTTGTCTCCAAGCTCTTTCCACCACAGCTGAGAGAAAAATAGGGAACTAGAAGAAAAGGGTTCAAATCTACCGACTTCACACCTGAGGCTAAAATGTGGCTATACATCCTCAACAACAGAGTTTCTCCTTGTGGCAATAGGGGGGAGAATGTAAGGCCCCGGAAAATTTCGCTAAGTAACATAGGATTCTGTGGTACCACGTAGGCTAATTATTATATTTTATGTGCTATGAACATGATGGACATCAATTAGACTAGATAAATATGAGTATGAGTCTTATGGTAAGTGATATGAGGTCCAAATGGAAGCCCAAGTGTAAGCCAAATGGGAAAATTTTCGAAATAGGCCAAAATTCCAAATGGATTCACACAAGGCTCCACTTTAAACGACCATATATAATTATGTATAAGGTTTTATGTAGTGAATAGCATATCAAATGAAAGCCCTTTGAGTCTAGTTTCCAATGCTTCAAACCGTTCGTCATTTGGACATTCCTTCACAAAGTTATGATCAAATTACCAAAGGCTGGAAAATGCCGTCTTGTGTCAAATGTGCGACCGCATTCCTGTCGCATTGTTAACTTTGCGGTCGCATTTCTATCGCAAATTGAACCCGAGAAGCCCAGTTAATTCTTCTATTTTTATAACCCGACCCCATTTCAATATATAGGCTTTGGGGTTCATTTTGGGGTCATTTCTTACTGATTTTAGAGAGTGGTGAGAGCATTTAGAGAGAGAAGGAGGAACCCAACATTTAAATCATCCAAATCTTGCATCAATCTTCAAGAATCAAGAACCCAATAGCAATTTCTTCATCTAAGAGGTAAGATTCTATACCCTAGGGTTTTAATTTCGAGTTTGGTGTATAAGATGAGTTATTGAGGTATGATTCTTGGGTATATTAGTATTGTGTATACATTCATGTACAACTTAGGTTTATGGGAAGATTTTTGAACATAAATAAGTAAAGATTGGGTTAGGGAATGAAAGAAGTCTTGAAAAGGGGATTCGAAATCAAGATGCTCAACTAGTGTTTGATAAAATGCTCAAATGAGCTAGTTTCATGAATATCTTTCTAATTGTTGCTCAATTTTGCTATGTCTCAAAATAGATTGAAGTTGCTAGAATTTTCGGAACGTTGTAGTAACTTAAGGAAAGCTCAATCGAGGTATGTATGGCTAATTTTGATTCTTGTGAAATCGCCTATATGTGTGAAATTTGTTTGGTTCGTGTTAATTTGACAAATTGTGTGAAATTCTTGATGTTGTTGTTGGATATTCAAAGTTGTTGTTGAACTATGAGTGATGTGGTATGGAATATGAACCGAAAGGTAAATGAGAGTTGAATTGGGTAAAGAATTGTGAATAATGGTTATGATGGCCTATATGGCACCTTGTGGAAAAGGAACGAAACACTTGAGAATTGGTTTATTGTGGAAAGAGATGAAACACTTGAATTGTGGAAAATTGTTGAACATACTTGTGTGAATATTCTCGATTATGGAAATATTGTAACTTGGTTGTGATATTGGCTTGATAAGTAATTGAGAACATGAAACAATGTGCAAGTTGCTTATTTGAACTTGTTAAAATTGTGTGTAGTGCCTTATCTGCTGTTTGAAATTGTTGTGTTTTAAACTGTACGGTGGGATCGGGTTGCGCGCCGCAACATGACGAAATAAGGTGTGGGTTGGGGTGATAAGGGTGGCCGAGGTAATAAGGGTGGACGAGGTAATAAGGATGGAAAGCGATCAAAATTGCTAATGAAATTGATACAAAATCATTGATACGAAATTGTGATAGGAGACAGCAGGAGAGTTTGCAACCTGTGGGGCACTGATTGCCCCTTTGTTTGACTACTTGTGTTTTACGTGATTGATTGGTTATTGTTCTATTTGTTGATCTTAGAACATGCTTTGTGTTGGGAATTATCTGAAATGAGGAAAATGTGGAAAACATGGTTGGCTGGCTTAATTAATTCTTGATGTAATTTAATGGCTTCAGTTTACTTGGGACAAAGTTTGTCCATACATACCAGTACAATTCTAGTGTACTGACGTCTCTTTTGCCGGGGGCGCTACATTCGTGTTATGATTGTAGGTGGATCAGTAGCAGGCACTTCTACTTCAGCTCGTCGGCAGTAGATCTTTCACTTCACTGCCCGTTTTGGTGAGCCCCTTTCTTCCTCGGGGCCCTGTGTGGCAAATGCCACTTTCGTTTTGGACTTTATTTTGGATTTTGTGTAAGGTATAGCCGGAGCCTTGTTACCGGCAAGTATTGTATCCTCCTTTGTAATCCTAGAGGCTCCGTAGACAGTAAACTATGGGACTATGGCCTATGTATGTATATGTATATGTCGGGCGTTGTAAATTGTAACTTGTTAGTAATGTTAATAATGTGGTTATGTTTGTACAATGTGAATTCAGTTATAATTGGTAAGATCTTTGGCTTATGAGTAATAAACAACACAGGGGTATCGCGTGGGATAGAAAGGCACCCAGGTCCGCTTGACTGGGGCTACCTAGTCAGGCGCCGGTCATGTCCCTCGATTTGGGGCGTGACAAACTTGGTATCATAGCCTAAGGTTTTAAAGTGTCCTAGGATGTCTCGGAGCCGTGTCTAGTAGTGCCCTTCTTATCGGTGTGTTGTCGACCACATCATATAAGTTGGGGGCTGCACGGGCATTTAGGAATTTACCCATTTCTTTGATATTCCAGATTGTGCGATATGGCTCAAGATATGGAGCTAATTTCCTCTCTAAGTATTACCCTCAATATTGGTAATTTTGATACCATAATCTATGAATTTGAAGCATGTAAGGTGGGATTTATCCCACCATTGAGTCCAAGTGGATCACCCAAGGACTTGTTAGAAGAATGTGTTGAGCCATGAAGTGATTGGTAGAATTTGTTATTAAGGAGAGTACCCTTGTTCCTACTAATGTCACTGCACCACCAGATCATGTAGTATTTCATCAGTATGTACGGCTAAAATCCCTTCTCTTAGAAAATAAGCTTCCATGGTGCCCACATAAATGTTGTAGGTTCAAAATATAATTGATGCAGTACCCGTTTTGTTATGTTAAGCGAATTATTGCTGTGAAAATATATGTTGGAGGTACTTCTTCATTTGTTTAATATATTATTCTTGGTAGATGAGGATATGTAAAGAATGTGAACTATGTGCTAAAATGTCTTGACTTCAAGTCAAGTTTGAATTGATATTTTGATGCCAAATTTTGTGAGAAAACTTGTTATGGTTGATTCTTCCAAAATGTTGTTACGTGTACCAAAGGTATTTGATTGATTGCGTCTAGTCATTGGTAATGTATAAAGATGTTTGGAAATGAAGTAAGTGACCGTGTAAATATGGTAAGACCAAATGTTGGATTCTAGCTGTGATTGATACTTTACATGAATTTGTGTTGTCACCCGATGTTTTGTGAAAGATGCTTTCCAATATGATCAATGTGCTATTATTGACAACTTAAAATTGATTTTAGAAGTAAGAATCATGTATTGAAATGTGAAGTCCTCTATGCATAGAGATGTTGAAATAAGTCAAATGTTTTTGAGAAAAAGAGTATAGACAATGTGTCGAGAACTCGAAGTGAAATTGTATCTGGTGATACTTGTGACACGAGGGAATATGAAATAGATTATGATGTTGATGTGAAATATGCGGAAATATTGTGAAATGCGGGGAAGAAGAAATTGTATTGTGAAATGTGGCCTAGTGCCAAGTCTGATGTGATAATTATGGCCCCAAGAGTCGATGGACTAATATACGTAAAAATGGCATGATTCTTTTATTCGATAATGTGGTGAACGTTTAAAGTGTTTGATTTGTACTTGTGATTTCCTTATTATTGTATGAAGCGCATAGGTGAATAACTTTATATGTGAACCCTATGGAAGGGCTATGAAATGCAGCCTAGAGGTATGGAAATTATGTAAAAAAAAAAAACTATGTGATCCATTTTATTTGGTAATGTGGTGATTGTTTAAACTTTTTGTTAAACCCTTATGATTTCCTTGTCCTTGCATAGATATGTTCTTAAAAAGAATCTAAATTACAAAACAGTTCATGCACATGCATACTCTTTGAATGAGACGTATTATCTACAAAGTCTCCCTATCATAGTTCTATTGTTTACAACCTCCTATGGAATTGAGCTCTATAATTATGTTCCAGAATTGAGTTATAGCACTATTGATACTTCCTACTTGCTTTTCCTAAATTCTCAACAAAGGACTATTCCCGATGAATTTCTTACAGAAACGTCTCATTTAAATGAACAACATCTACTCACTTGTGCCTATACATGCACCATCATAAAGTTTGTACATGTGGTGTCAAGTTCCATGCAAAGTATCCAAGAATTGTGATCCTTCTCGAGTCACTCTTTTTCTCAGTTGTGTATATGGCTTATATGGCTTGAACAACCAATCCACTCTCTTGCAAGTAACATCATGAAAACCTTCTTACTATCAAGAAATGTGAAAGCATGCATCTACACTTATCTTACAAGTACATGTCAATTGAAATGGTCACTGTGTGCATAAAGTTTTTCTGGAAATTGAGATCCTCACATCCCCATCATAGATATCTTGTGTCGCCATGGTTTTCGTGCCCACTTGGGATATCTCGCAGTAAGTAGCTCACTCTGTCCTAGTATTGTGGTTGCTCCTGGCATGGTCATGTATTGCAGTGGGGAGCTAATATAGTAGAAGTGTGTCCAGCTTATAACCAATGATTATTTTCTCTTTATGTCTCCACAATGTGTTAAATTTATTCCTTATTTAGTGAATTCATTGTTCTAGTTCCCTACACTTGTACGACAACCATAAAATAACATGCCCTTCTATGTATCACTATGACACTTCCATTTTTCAAGTCAAAACCTATGGAGATCTCATCATGAACATTTGCAAACCTTCAGTGATTATTGTGCACTGTCTCATTGATTTTGGTTTTCTTTACACCCTCAACTTCTAGAATCCTGGACTATGTCATTGTCATGTGTGGAGAGTTTACTACCCTTGGTATCTCACCTTCTTGGCTAGATATGAGTGTTATTTTCCTTCTCCCTGGAGCGTCGTGTTAACTATTAGAACCATCTAACCAATTCATGATTTTGTCCCAATATCAAGATTTCATAGCTATTGAGTTTCACTCGTGAAAGGTAGAAATTAGATGACTTTGGATTTTTGTACATATCATGAACATGTTGATTTGAATGACAAATGGTCGTAATTTTTAGTTCCCTCATATATGATCAATTACCAAGAAGTGTTAAGTTGTCTAGAATATGGTAATCTCATAAGCGTTCAACTATTTTCATCCTTATAGGCTTGTGGCATAGATTCTGTGCGTCAAGTAATGTTAAGAGTGTAATTCAACTTCGTGTATTTTGAATCCCATATCACATTCAAGGTGCTAGAGTATTCCTATTCGGGGTTGACGGATTTTCCCTACACTTTAGAAAATGAGTGGTTCACGTACTTGAGTATTCCTCCTTAATGATTCCTATTTCCCATGTACTACTTACTCCTATTCCTCATTTGTATATTAATTGAGGTAGTCACAATGATTAACCATGTCAGTATTGTTAGTAACAACATGTTCTGTCTCTTAGTATACGACCTCATAAAGTACTCTACCCAGTGCATTAATGGATTCCTGAAGAACTCTAGCCTGATCTTGAACTCTGTTGTTCCTCATTGTATTAGATCCATTGGGTATTGTAAGTTCGGACAAGTCAAAGATAAAGCTTCATAGTGTGATCACATATATATTGGATAGATAAAGTTATGGTCAGTTTATGGTATCACATCTTAGGGTAACTATTAAGGGTCATCAAGGGTTTAGTGTGAGTGTACCCCTAAAAATATTATGTGAGTTGATAATAAAAGTAACATGACTGTATTACACATTAGGTTGCACTAGGTGTATGATATTCCCCATAATTGTTCCTCATGTACTTTGTGTTTCCATATGCTTATGTCTAAGAAGATAGAGATGAAAAAAAAAATTGTGGGTATGAATTGACTTGATTGAACTATATAATCATGGAATTTTGCGTTATTGTTGTTATCATGAATTGCAATTATCGAGTGGAGTGTAAATTGTACAATGGAAGTTATCAAAAGGTAAAGTCAATGTATAGTTATCTCATGCAAGATGTTTATCTGTCGTCCTTGTTATGTATGTTTGGGAGTTGATATTATTTTTGAGAAGGTGTTATGACAACGCTTGTAAGTCGATAATGTCGTGTGGAAGGATAAATGTGTCGTGGAATAAAAGTACTTTCGTTTGATTAAATACCAGTTAGTTTTGACTTGGAATGTACCATATAGGTATTTTGATGTAAAACTATGCAGTCCATGTTCTGGTATCCATATGTTAATGTAGTGCTTATAATACTGGGATTAGGATTGTGGATATATACATTGTGGTGCTATGTACACTTGTGGATGTGTGGTAAAGATGATTTTGGTGATTCTCTGGCAGGTGGATAGGCCTAGTTACAAAGGAAACTCTGCCGAAATTTTTGAAATATTTATGAGTTAGTGAAAATTTAGATATTGGAGGTAGGTTAGAAAAGAGATGTGTGATGTTAAAGTGTTTGGGAAAGACTATACTCCTCATTCGAGGACGAATGATCCTAAGGGGGGGGAGAATGTAAGGCCCCGGAAAATTTCGCTAAGTAATATAGGATTCTGTGGTACCACGTAGGCTAATTATTATATTTTATGTGCTATGAACATGATGGACATCAATTAGACTAGATAAATATGAGTATGAGTCTTATGGTAAGTGATATGAGGTCCAAATGGAAGCCCAAGTGTAAGCCAAATGGGAAAATTTTCGAAATAGGCCAAAATTCCAAATGGATTCGCACATGGCTCCACTTCAAAGGATCATATATAATTATGTATAAGGTTTTATGTGGTGAATAGCATATCAAATGAAAGCCCTTTGAGTCTAGTTTCCAACGCTTCAAACCGTTCGTCATTTGGACATTCCTACACAAAGTTATGATCAAATTACCAAACCAGAGAAGCCCAGTTTTGGGTACCAATTTTGCGGTGCATTGTGCGGCCAGCATGTTCATTCTGCGGTCCATTCTGCTATAGCATAATTGACATCGCAGGCTTAATTCTTCTATTTTTATAACCCGACCCCATTTCAATATATAGGCTTTGGGGTTCATTTTGGGGTCATTTCTTACCGATTTTAGAGAGTGGTGAGAGCATTTTAGAGAGAGAAGGAGGAACCCAACATTTAAATCATCCAAATCTTGCATCAATCTTCAAGAATCAAGAACCCAATAGCAAGTTCTTCATCTAAGAGGTAAGATTCTATACCCTAGGGTTTTAATTTTGAGTTTGGTGTATAAGATGAGTTATTGAGGTATGATTCTTGGGTATATTAGTATTGTGTATACATTCATGTACAACTTAGGTTTATGGGAAGATTTTTGAACATAAATAAGTAAAGATTGGGTTAGGGAATGAAAGAAGTCTTGAAAAGGGGATTCGAAATCAAGATGCTCAACTAGTGTTTGATAAAATGCTCAAATGAGCTAGTTTCATGAATATCTTTCTAATTGTTGCTCAATTTTGCTATGTCTCAAAATAGATTGAAGTTGCTAGAATTTTCGGAACGTTGTAGTAACTTAAGGAAAACTCGATACCAGGTATGTATGGCTAATTTTGATTCTTGTGAAATCGCCTATATGTGTGAAATTTGTTTGGTTCGTGCTAATTTGACAAATTGTGTGAAATTCTTGATGTTGTTGTTGGATATTCAAAGTTGTTGTTGAACTATGAGTGATGTGGTATGGAATATGAACCGAAAGGTAAATGAGAGTTGAATTGGGTAAAGAATTGTGAATAATGGTTATGATGGCCTATATGGCACCTTGTGGAAAAGGAACGAAACACTTGAGAATTGGTTTATTGTGGAAAGAGATAAAACACTTGAATTGTGGAAAATTGTTGAACATACTTGTGTGAATATTCTTGATTATGGAAATATTGTAACTTGGTTGTGATATTGGCTTGATAAGTAATTGAGAACATGAAACAATATGCAAGTTGCTTATTTGAACTTGTTGAAATTGTGTGTAGTGCCTTATCTGCTGTTTGAAATTGTTGTGTTTTAAACTGTAAGGTGGGATCGGGTTGCGCGCCGCAACATGAGGAAATAAGGTGTGGGTTGGGGTGATAAGGGTGGACGAGGTAATAAGGGTGGTCAGGGGTAATAAGGATGGAAAGCGATCGAAATCGCTATTGAAAATTGATATAAAAATCAATAATGTGAAATTGTGAAAGGAGACAGCAGGAGAGTTTGCAACATGTGGGGCACTGATTGCCCCTTTGTTTGACTACTTGTGTTTTACGTGATTGATTGGTTATTGTTCTATTTGTTGATCTTAGAACATGCTTTGTGTTGGGAATTATCTGAAATGAGGAAAATGTGGAAAACATGGTTGGCTGGCTTAATTAATTCTTGATGTAATTTAATGGCTTGAGTTTACTTGGGACAAAGTTTGTCCATACATACCAGTACAATTCTAGTGTACTGACGTCCCTTTTGCCGGGGGCGCTACATTCGTGTTATGATTGTAGGTTAATCGGTAGCAGGCACTTCAACTCATCGACAGTAGTATCCTTCATCTTCCACTGCCCGTTTTGGTGAGCCCTTTTCTTCCTCGGGGCCCTGTGTGGCTCATGCCACTTCTGTTTTAGACTTTATTTTGGATTTTTTTAAGGTATAGCCGGAGCCTTGTTACCGGCAAGTATTGTATCCTCCTTTGTAATCCTAGAGGCTCCGTAGACAGTAAACTGTGGGACTATGGCCTATGTATGTATATGTATATGTCGGGCATTGTAAATTGTAACTTGTTAGTAATGTTAATAATGTGGTTATGTTTGTACAATGTGAATTCAGTTATAATTGGTAAGATCTTTGGCTTATGAGTAATAAATAACACAGGGGTATCGTGTGGGATAGAAAGGCACCCAGGTCCGCTTGACTGGGGCTACCTAGTCAGGCGCCGGTGTTTCTCCTTGTGGCAACATGACTGATGTTTCCTACACCCGGGCACTGATCATAGCATGCATTTTAGATGGCACACCGGTGAATGTAGGATACTACATTCTACAGGAGATGAGGCAATACTTGAGAGAGTACTCAAGCAACAAGGATGCAGGTCTGCTATTCCCTTCTCTCATCACACTGCTATGCACCAGGGCAGAGGTTGATGTCCGTAGCACCGATCGGTGGCTACCAGCGGACAAACCTTTTCATCCATTGAGAGTGACGGGAGATGGGAGTGCGGTTAAAAGCAAGAAGAGGAAAATCACTTTCACAGCCACCGGTTCAGAGTCCTCTTCACAAACAGCTGCTCAGGGGACATTTATGATTCTTAACTCCGAGCTTCAGACCATTAAGGAGTTAGTATCACAACTTCCTAGTGGGCCATCCTCCTTATAGCCTGGGCCCTCTTACTTCTCCAGGGAAGACATGCAGAGTTACTTGGATGCTCAGACACTCCAAAATGATAACATGAAGAAGATGGCAGCATCAGTGACTAAACTGGAGGGAGCCTACAGTACTCTGGCTAAGGCCCATGCCACCCTTCAGTCTGACTTTGAGGAAGAGAAGAAAAAGAACAAGAAGAAGGGCAAGCTGATGATCAAGATGTGGAGAGGCATCAAGGCAATCTTCAAATGGGGAAACCCAGATAAGAAGATCCCAGTGGCGACCAAGGATGACAGTGAGGAGTACTCTTTCATGACACAGTCTGCTGGAGATGATGATGATGATGATGATGACGATGATGAGGAGACCGATGATGATGGAGCCACGAGCTCAGCTCAGCAGTGATCCGCCTTCCTCCCGCAGTCTGCTAGTCTGATGCAGACCTCAGGGAGACCCTCAAACTTTTTATGCTTTACAGTTGATATTGTGCAGTGAGGACACTGCAATATTCTAGTTTTTAATTTGCTTTCTAGGTTAGTTTACATTTCCGCATTTAGATATAAACATTTTCCAAAACCCAAATCTTAAGTGTTTGGCTTAGCGCGACTAGCGATAATTTTCTTGCATACCTAATCGCCTACACTTTGTTCTCTGTGGGATTCGACCCCGACTCATAGTTGGGTAAATATATTGCATACGACCGTTTCTATTGCTTTTTAGCGGTGGAAATGGACGTTATCACTTACCCAACAAGAATACCAGCAGCTAACTACCATTTTATATTAACAAAATAGATGATGGGGCATCAACCAATCCATGCCAAGAATAATATCAAAATCTACCATACCGAGCAATAAAAGATCCGCTCTAGTCTCAAAACCACAAATTGTGACCAAACACGACCGATACACACGGTCCACAACCACAAAATCTCCCACCGGAGTAGAAACATAAATGGGGGCACTCAAAGAATCCCAAGTCACACCCAGATGTGAAGCAAAATAAGAGGACACATGTGAAAAAATGGAACCAGGATCGAATTGAACCGATGCCTCTCTATGACTAACCAAAATAATACCTGTGATAAAAAAATCAGAGGCGACAGCTGCGGCACGAACATGAATAGCATAAAATATGGTCTGACCTCTCGCTCGAGAGTGGTATCTATCACCCTGATCCTTGCCCCAGGCTGGCTGGGTAGGTGGGGTGGCAGCTGGGGATGGAACGATGGCCTTCTGCCTTTATGAACCATGCTGAGGCTGTGAAGTCTGTGAAGGCGCTCCTCTCCTATGCCTAGGGCACTCCCTAACCAGATGGTGAGTATTCCCGCACTCATAACAAGATCTAGGAGGGCGTGGTGACTGTGACAGACTGGGCCCCCTCCTGTTAGACTGAACATAGAGGTACCCCGTGCAGGAGGCGCGCTGGAAACCAGGGGAACATAATAAGGCACTTGAGGTGCTAGGGAAGCCGGAGTACCACCGGCTATTGGAAAGGCTAAATGAACTAGATGACCGGAATAACCCCTGCAATATCGACCAACTGCACCAGTACAAGCACTAGAGAAATGACCCGACCCACGAGAACTCTTGGCCTCCCGCTCTCCTCGCTCCCTAGCTAGCATACCCTCAATCCGTCTGGCAATAATTATCCCTTGCTGATATAGCACATCCATATCTAGCTATCTAGCCATGTTGGACTAGATAGGCGGAATAAAACCTGCAATAAACTTGCACTCTCTCCCGGACCGTGGCAACCAAAGCCGGTGCATGTCTGGCTAACCTGGTGTAACTGATGGCATACTCAGATACTGTCATAGAGCCCTGGCGCAACCGCTCAAACTCCGCACGCCAAGCATCCCTGAGGCTCTGGGGAACAAACTGTCTCAAAAACATATCGGAGAACTGTGTCCAAGTCAGTGAGGCAGACTCGGTTGGACTATCTAACTCATATTTGCGCCACCAATTATAAGCGGCCCCTCAAAGCTAAAAAGCAGTAAAAGAAACCATCTGAAGCTAAACCACTGAATACTGGGGGATCATACTTCTTGAACCTCTCCAACCTGCGCTGCTCGTCCTCGGAGGCAGCTGACCCACCTCCGAGCTGTACTAGCATGGCATGCGGTATATGAATAACCTCTGGAACTTGCTCTACGGGCACTCTCTGCTCAGAAGTGCAGACTACTAGAGTTTGGGCCCCTCCCCAGCCTGAGATGTGGCTGCAGTGAGAGGAAGCAACCTCGCTTGAGCCAAAGTAGTGTACATGCTCATGAATTGAGCCAAGGTCTCCTGGCGCGCTGGAGTAGTAGTAGCTGTAGTAGGTGTACCAGGTGCCTGTGCTCCAACCGGATCTGTAGGTGGTACCTTAGCAGTAGCATACGCGAGTCCTTTGGCTGCACTTCGGGCACGTCCTCGACCTCTATCCCGGCCCGACCTCTGCGGCAGCAAGGGGTGTGGGTGCCTGATCCTCGCGTGTAGCACGTGTCCTCACCATCTTTGCGAGAATAGAAGATAGAAGTTAAGAATTGGTGTCAAAACATTGCACGACAAGGAATTCAAAAGAAATGAAGATTTTTCCTAAACAGTTACATAGCCCCTCATAGATAAATACGGACGTCTCCGTATCAATCAGCGAGACCTTAATAAACCGGCCTGTGTCCCGTGACTCTTACGAACCTAGAGCTCTGATACCAAATTATCATGACCCTAGTTCACCAATTGTGAACCGGTCATGACGGCACCTAGTCTTCGCGACTAGGTAAACCTAACACTAATGCGGAATTTAAAGCCTTTTCGAAACAACTAAAAACAAAAGCGGAATAACATAGAAAAATGTAATAAGTGCCACTTGGCACATACACTTTATCATAATTACTGAAAATACAACCTCCAAGACCCGGAAACCCACAGGCAAACACTTGCTAAAGAGTGTAAAACTGTGGCTCTACCCACCAAGAATATCTATACAATCGATACAAAATGGAAATAACTAATGTCACTAAGGAAGAACAGAAGGAGACTCTCCAGATCTGCGGACGCAACAGATGCATACCTCGAGTCTCCTAATATATCTCCTCGATCACCGGTAGTGTGCTTGATCAGATGGACCTGGATCTGCACAACAAAAAGTGTGCAGAAGAGTAGTAAGAGTTCACCACGGTAGTACTCAGTAAGTGCCAAGCGTAACCTCGATGGAGTAGTGACGAGGAAGGCCAGGGCCCTACCGAGAATAATAAAAATAATGTATCGAACAGTGTTAAAATAGGAGCAAATGTGAAATAACAACAAAATAAGATAGAAAATACAAGTCATCTATGATTAAGCTAATAAGGAAAATTTAACACAGCAAGTACAAAATAAATAGCACAGGATATCCGGGAATTGAACCTGCAGTCCATTTATAGCCGTAGCATATGATCTTCGGGAATTGACCCGCAGTCCATTTATATCAATAGCATGGGATCTCCGAGAATTGAACCCGCAATCCATTTATATCAGTAGCACGGGATCTCCAAGAATTGAACCCGCAGTCCATTTATATCACTAGCACAAGATCTTCGGGAATTGAACCTACAATCCCAATATGAAAATACAACCAAAATGGGAAAATATTCAGATTCTACACATTAATCAAAATAATTGCAAGCAAAAATTATTTTTGTATTTTTATTTTGGAATTTAATTGCTTGAGGCAAAAATCACATGCTCACACCACGTAAATTTCAAATAAGATAAATAGGCATTTAGACAGTTAATCATATCTAATCATGCTCCTCTAACTAACACAGGATAAGTCTTGCATTTAAACCAGTCGAATAACAGAGATAACACTGATTGAACAATTCAAGTAAAGTGGATTTTCAACAATTTATGCAAGTACACGCCCGTCACCTCGCGTACAAGGCATTTAAATCAACACATAATATATCCTAGGGGGAGAGGTCCCCCACACAAGGTTAGATAAGCCATTTACCCTAATCCCGGTAAAAAACCGCTAAGAAATAATGCCCTTGTTAAAATTAAAGCTACGGCGTGAAAATGGGTAAATAACCAAAATACCCCTCCAGCCATCGGCTTAGAATTGAATCTTTTTTACGTTTTCAGAACCCCCGTACTCACACGAGTCTAACCATATAAAAATCTCCCAAATCAGAGGTCAAATTCCCCCTCAAATCATCAAAATTAGTTCTAAGAAATTTACCCCAAGTTTCATCCAAAATCCAAAATTAATGGAGGAATTCGAGTTTAGATTAGTGGATATTAATCATAAGGGAGTAAGGAATCGTTACCCAATAATTGCCTCTGAAAATCCCTCAAAAGATCTCCCAAAACCGAGCTCCCTAGCTTGGGTTTGTGTAAAAATGGTAGAACCTTCGTTTTTGAAAAGATATAATCTGCCCAGGTCTTTTATTCACTGTGATTGTATTGCAGAAGTTAAGGAATTAGAACATTGCGATCGCATGAAGGCCAATGCGATCGCATAGAAGAAAAGGGACCCCCGAGCACAGACTCAAAATACACTATGCGATCGCGGACAAGGAGTGTGATCGCATTGAAGAAGGAAGCACACCTATGCGATCGCGGAAAGGACAATGCGATTGCATAGAAGAAAATTTTGGACTCCTCACCAGACACTATGCGATCGCAGGGGAACCTATGCAATCACATAGAGTAAATGTCTGCAATAGAAAACCGGCAATGCTCATAACTCCGAAATTGATCCGTTGAGCATCCGAAACACACCCGAGGCCCCCGGGACCTCAACCAAACCCACAGACATGACCCATAACATTGTTCAAACTTGTTCAAATCCTTAAACCACCTAAAATAACGCCGAAAACACAAATTAACCAAGGATTCAAGCCTGTGAACTTTGAATTCTAACCAAACACATTTCCGATCAAAAACCTATCCAAAACTTGTCCAAATGACCTGCAATTTTTGCAAAAAAATCCAAAATGACAAGACAAAGCTACAGCAACTTCCAGAATCCCAAACCGACCCTCGGATCAAAAATTCATTATGAGACCGAAAATTTCAAAAATTTCAAACTTCGGCATTTCAAGCCTAAATGAGCTATGGACCTCCAAATTACATTCCGAACATGCTCCCAACCCCAAAATCACCTAATGGAGCTAACGGAACCATCAGATTTCCATTCCGAGGTCTTCTTCACACTATTCCGAATACGGACCATTTTTCAACTATTAAGCTCTCATTTAGAGACTAAGTGCCCAAAACACTCAGAATTTTTTTACGTTGTTGTTACGGTTGATCTGCTATTTCTGCTGGATTCGGGTTTGTTGACCTCGGGGCTGTAATTAATTGCTGTTGAACTCATTGTTGATCCTTTCGTGTTGATTTCTATTAGATTCTCATTGGCTTTTACCTTATTTCCAGGTACATTCCTACTGCCTATTGATGAAGTGATAATATGAAGAAATGAAGTAGAAATATTCATGCAATATTCATGCGATATTGCACTTTTGTGTTTCTATTTTTTATGTAAATATAATCAGAAATATTTGTATTCATTTAGGACTAGTCTAATTGTAATTGAATTTTAATTTCTCGGACTGGACTGGTACATTCGAACTTTGCGAATGACAGATCTGTATTAGCATCTCGTGGGATATGCAGTCTTAATAACTAATAGGATTGTGATAAAACGAGGAGATTAAAAATGTTAAAAGTGATAGTTATACCTAGGTTTCAGGTTATAAATATGAAGTTGTGCATATCAGTAGCTTTTCTTCTGAAAAATAATAGATCAATCTAAGTGTATGACTACCTGAAATTTCGAGTTTATAACTATTCCATTTAAAAATTAAATACATATTAGTATCTGGAAGTTAAAATCAATTTGACATTATTTCTGCGATGATGCCTTAATTTTGAAATAGGTCGTAAAATTTTTATTAATATCGTTCGGATGTTATCATTTTAGTTTCACAGAAACTGCAATAAAGGATTACACATTATTTCTGGATTTTCAGTATTTTCAATAGTAGATATAGGTCGTTAAAGAATTGTAGTTTAGTTGAAATTTTTGATTCTCAAAATAGGGTAATTTCAATTAAAGTGCAGAATTCAATCTTAAGTTCATAAAAATAATAAAAATAGCAGGAAATGGCAACATTGAATAGAATAATTGGTGTTTCACCATTTTGAATAGGTAAACAAAATTGTTTCTTTGTTAATAATAGTTAAACACATATTGATAATTTTGAACAAAATATGCGCGAAATATGTGAGGCATGGTTTGTGTTGATCTATTTTGATTTTGTTATTAATATTTAAATGTAGTCCATTGTGAGCAAGTTTAAGGCCCATAATTTTCGGAATTGAATAAGTAGTAAATAAAGCATTTGTATAATGAAATTAATTAGAATCTTTATGGTTTTAAGGACAAAAACAAATAGAGAATATAGTTTACCCTAGGATTGGCCTTTAATAAAAATTGATATGAGCCTCGCCCATTAAAACGATTGAGTTGCGGGGCCCTCAATAATTACTTAAAAAAAAATTTAGACTTGGAAGGACCGTTTAGCGGATTTCACGGTCTTTCCCAAAGTTAACAAATACGCAGATGCTTTAGGCGCGATTTATAATAATATCATTTTCTTAAATACGGATGCACATTTATGTGACCCAAATCCAAATCTCAACGAAGTCAAAATGCATTAAAAGCCACAGGCGTACTGGTACGGTGTAGACTGAAATACGTTTTCACAATGTTACAATTCTTGTAAAAAAATTTAGCAATAAAAGCGGGATATTAATAAAAGGCACATAAAAATACAATATATATGGAAATCAGATAAAATCAAATACAACAGCTGAGTGACCGTGGTAGAACCACGGAATTCGGGAGTGCATAACACCTTTTTCCTGGATTAACAGAATTTCTTATCCGAATTTCTGGTTCGCAGATTGTTAACAGAGTCATATTTCCTCGGTTCGGAATTCAACCAGTGACTTGGGACACTATTAATCTCCCAAGTGGCGACTCTAAATCTGAATAAATAAATCCCGCTCCCATTGTCCTTTAAGTGGAAAAACTACTTTTATTACGCCCTTCATGGGGTGTATTAAAATTTTTGGTTGCAAAAAAGGAGGTGTGACAAGATCCTAACATCGCGGAAGCACGTAAAGCTACAGTCGAAGACCTCGACCCAGTCCAATAAGATAATACCAACCCAGCCAAGAAAGCCTACATCGTCCACAGCCTCACCGACCTAAGTATGTATCATGAAATTCCTAACTGACCATGCAGATCTATTTGCTTTTTCCCATTCAGATATGCCGGGTATTTTCTGCGAGATATTGCCACCCATAAGATGAACGTTGACCCACTTCATCCGCCCGTACGGCAAAAGAGAAGGAAATATAATGCCGTAATCAATGAAGCGATCAGCGAGGAAGTTGACAAACTACTCACCAACGGCTCTATCAAGGAATCAAAGTAACCTCAGTAGGTTGCCAAGAATATGTGGGTTGGTAATATGGTGGATTCTGGTATGCGGGTGCTCGGGGTGGATAATAGGTTGGTTGGGCATTATAAATAGGATAGGGAATGGGCAAAGGTTGGTAGTAAGGTTGAGAAGTTTGGGTGTATGGGCTATAATATGAAGGTTGGGGTAACGGGTTTTGGTAGGTTAACATTTAGTTAGGCCTGCGGTCTTGGATGGTCATAACAGCGGATACTTCCTTCTCCTTCTTTTTGCTTGCTCCTCCAATATTTCCTGACTGGATCGCCTTACTCGTTGCTTGTAGTGCTTTCAAATTTGTAATTTTTCTAGATTTGAGACCTTCCTCTATAACGTATCCCATCCTAACAACTTCCAAGAATATCTGCCTCAACACACTTATCAATCTCTCATAATACGTTGCATCCGTTTGACTGCAAGAAGTAATCAACCCTCTCATTTTCTTTCATCGGAGGGTCAACCCTCACTTCTTTCTCTCTCCAACGGAATCCATACTCTCTAAAACTCTTACCGAGCTTTTTCTCAATCTTCATCACGAATAGATGATCTGGAACAATTTTTGAATTGTACTGAAAATGGCAGGTGAAAGCTTGGGCTAAATCATCCCATGTGTACCACCTGCTATGATTTTGTCAGGTATACCACTCCAACACTGATCTGCTCAGGATTTGGCTGAAATATGCCATCAGTAATTCATCTCTTCCGCCTGCTCCTCTCATCTTGTTACAAAATCCTCTCTTGTGTGCTACTGGATCACCTTGCCCGTCATACACATCAAACTTGGGCATCTTAAACCTTGCCAGTAAATAAACATCTGGGATCAAACATAAATCCTTATAAGCCACACTTACTTGACCTCTCAACCCCCTCATGTGTCTAAATAATTGTTCTAAGCTTTTAACTTATCTGAATATTTCCTCATGTTTGGGATTGGCTTCTCGATTTCCACTGGGAGATCAAGATAAGGAGTGTAAGAATATGGTTCTGGAACTTTGAAGGCTCGGGTGGTAATACTGGTTGTTGTGAGTTTGGAATAGAGGCTCATTGGAAGATCATTGTACTGCGGCAGGTGGAGGTGCCACAAAGATATGAGTGACTGGTGGAGGAGGGTACGAGACTTGTTTGGGTGGTGGAGCTTGGGAAGCATGGGAAGAGGTGCAGTAACATTGCTAGTAGAGGGGAAAAACGGGAGACGAGTTCACAATGGGAGGTTCCTGAGGCTGAGTAAATGGTGGGATATAAGCAGGGTTGGCGAGATAACCCGATGGTGGATGCCCCTTTGCCCAGGCCTGGTACATTTCAGCCATTTTCTGCTTTATCTTATGAATCTCTTCTTTCATCTCATTAATATCCAACTCGTCCACCTCTTTTGACGGATCGACAATACTTTCCTCCAGTTCTTGGTTGGCCATGTTCAGCTTGTCTTTTGACCGGGTGTTGTAGGAGTAAGTTGCCAGAATGCCAATCAACTAACCACCTGCATGGACTCAATACATCAACAACAACCTTGTTAGCGATTAGGGTTTTAACAGATTGGTAACCACACACTTTGGGGAATGAATGCACCTAAGCAGTTAATTGTTTTTATAATGCATTTGCTCAGCTGCTTGCATCATCCCGGCTTTTTCTTATTTCCATTTGCAACTCCTTTTTTTCTTTTATTTTTTCATTCTTTCCTTTGCTTTCTCTTTGTTTTTATTCTCTCATTTCCCTCTCTTATTTTGCCATTGCTTCCTTCTCTTGGTTTCTTATTTTTGCTCTTTTTCTCTCTTTTTTCCTCTCTTTTTTCCCTTTTTCCTTTTGGTTATGGTCGAATCCTATGGAGATTACCTACGTATCATGACCCCACATGAATCAGACCAAGCGTAGTTCTTGCAAATCAAATGCGAAATAAAAGGGATAATGTTTTTGCGATTTTGCAAATCTTCATTAATAAATGCCGATTGAAAAGTAAGGAATTTTCTTTTTTGGAATTTTTTATTTTTCATTAATAAAACTTCTATTACAAAAGTTTTCAAACTACTTATTTTCTTGGAATGAGAAACTACAGACATTCTTAAAATAAACCAAAACACATACTCAATACTTGAAAAAACAAGAATACATCAAAGATTCAACTCCTAGGACACGCAGGGCATCATTCAGCCTCGCCACGGGACTATGTGCGAGATCCCCTTAGAGGTAGTAGACATCTTCCATTATTCGATGGATGAACATCATCACTACAGCAAAGAAAGTTGTACGAGTCATGTCTTCGCACGCTTGGTATTTCACGGCAATGTAGTCAGTAATGGCTCTGATCCTCTTACGGATTCTACCCTTTTCTTGAAGTAAACGCCCGACTTGCTGATTTCGGGCTTCAAACACTTGAGTGTGGAGATGTTGATTTTGCAGTTATTGCACTTTTTCCTCCGTCTGAGCCATAAGATCATAACATTTTCCCTTTCAGCTTTAAAATTCTTGGCTTATTTAACCATTTTGTTCTCAACAGTGATTACCCTTTTCTTTAACCCCGCAACCTTATTGTCGTATTGCTTGTTTAACTGTCTAACCAGGCGTGCTCTTTCTTCCGCATTCTTAGCCAATTATGTTTGAGCCCTGGGCAATTCATTCTCTACTTTGTCCAAATCAAAACCATAATCATCCACCTTCTGCCTAAGGTTTTTTGTAAGATTTTCATCCCTAACACTCCTTGCGAGATTTTCGGCTGTTATTTTTATATCTTGAATTTGAGCTCGAAGGGCTTCATTTTCTTTGGCTAGCTTCCTATTTTCACCCTCATCGGCTGCGGCTTCCAAACTATTTTCCAACTGAAGGTCTGGAACCTGCTTTTCCAGCTCTCCTATTTTGGCTCTATATTTATTCTCCTTGGCTAACCAAGCCCACTGTTCTTGTGATGACTCGACAAAATACTGAAGGTGGGGTCTTTTGGCCGGCCTCCCAAACGTAATTTCCATTCTATACCAAGCATAGTACCCTAGTGAAACTTCCCCTTTGGATCGATCCTGCACACAAGTATTTTTTGCCAAGTATTGACACTAGCTCTAAATCCGGCGGACTGCTGCTTCAGGAAACTGGCCATCAGGACCAATCTCGACTACTTGGGCACTGATATCTTCATCGTTTGGCACTATTTGGCATCTCCCAAGTTGTCTCAAAACCCGATACAAGGTATATGGTTGGATGCTCCTAAGATCCAACAAGAAGAAGTGAGGCACCGTTGCTAGCATATATATGATCTCATCTACATGCAATTATCCAAATGTCCACTCTATTTGGCTAGCAGTGACGGAACGGAGGTGTGATATCCATCATGTGACCCCTTCTAGCAAGCTGATCCCATCAATCCTCGTATAAAATTCCTCTATGCAGGTTTTCTCTGTTGACCCATGACTCATGAATTGAGGATGATGGCATAGGTGTTCAATCATCCACATTTGGAACAACAAGTTGCATCCCTCAAAAAAGTTTCTTCCGGCTTTGTAGGTTATGAGAGCGCGGAAGATTTCAGCTACTATCATGAGAGCAATGGTGCTTTTGGCCTGGGTGAGTAAAGTGCTGACAACCCCAGCTATTTTTATGATGATATTTCCATCTTTCCTGGAAATATTACAACACCCAGAAATGCTGGGCCACCCGTCTATGTTCATCCCATTTCTGCCTATTACCTTTATTGCATAGCCTGATATTGGACTTGTCGAACCCACCTATGTGGCCATATCTCTTGTACAGGAAGCGCAGGCTGCAGAAACCTTTTACAAGACTAGGGTTGTGGACCGTCCAAGGTATTTTTAATGAATCTAAAAACCGGTGTACAGTGACGCCCCTCGGAGCAATCAAGTATTTGAATCTTAACGGGGCTTCACCATTTCCAATGTACCCAGCTATTTCTTCCAATGTCGGGGTGAGTTCAAAATCTGAAAAATAAAACACGTTGTTGGTCGGGTCCCAGAAGGTAACCAATGCCTTTATGATGTCTCCCCTACGCCCGATCTTCAACAACCCGGTGAGACCTCTCAAATATTGATTGACCTTATCTTGTTCTGATTCACCCAGATCATCCCACCACATATGCAACTCCAAAGGGATCTTGCTCATGACTGTTAATGGAAAATTTTGACTCGTGCTCATTATGCACATTTATTAGGGTGATTAAGCAAAAATCATGATTTATTTTGACTTAAAAAGGAAAGTGGCTATTTTTCAAAAAAATTATTTAAGAAAACAAAGACTCAGTTTTGCAAATACGACCTTTCAGCACTTTCGAAAGGGGAGATTTTAAGGTTGTGCCCACAAAATATTTTAAAATGACTCAAGGTGGTTGTTCTTGTGAAAACAGCCTTCTGGCGCTCTTTTTGGGAACATTCGGCTTATCTTGCAACAAGAATGGAATCACACAACTTATTTGATGAAAAAATAAAATTCTGGTATTTTTGGCTTTTTTTTTTCAAAATCAGGGAAATGGTCATTTTTTTGAAAATTTGTACTCATTTTGTAACAACCTTCTAAAAGTTCGGCAGAGTTTCGGGATTTTCTTTCTCTTCCTCTTTTTTTCTTTTTTTCCTTCCAAAAATTGGGATTTTCAGGAACCGGGTAAATTTTCTCCCTCATATTTTCTCTCTTCCTAATTTTTCTTGATTTTCTACCCCTATTCTATAAGTCGGTCAACATGCACACCAAAACAAACAAATGTACAAGTAGCACGTAAGATGCATCGGGATGGTCTTTTCATATCAGGTCACCTATCCGAGACAAACCCAACTCCTGTGTTGAGTCCCCTAAGTAAAATGCACATGATGCAAACAAACGTTCCTACTAGGGATCCAGCATGAGATTTTGTTATTCTAGGTTTAAGCCTTAGGTTTATTGTTCTAGACCTGGCTTACTCGAGCGAACAACTCGAGCTGAGGGGGGAAGCATATCGGGGATACAGAAGCTCTGCCAGCTTAGCAACTTATCCAAACCTCGTTCTAAATGGGATATGACCCTAAACAGAAGAGAAGCTACACGAAGTGCACCCTTCTCCATGACGTAGAAGTTTATATATACAATTCAACAAATATCAAAGCGGTAAAGCATTTAGCACATATAGCATGAAAGGTATAGAAAAATCAGATAAAGCCAAATATAACAGCTATACTAAGCTCGAATTTTTGAACCCTAAATTGAAATTCTGGGTTCATATCCCCAGCAGAGTTGTCAGAGCTATCACACCTCCTTTTTTACACGTATACCCGGAAGGATAAATGTATAAGGGAGTTGTTTCATTTTAAGTGACATTATTTGAAATGAGATTATTTATTGATCAAAGTCGCCACTAGGGATAGGTTTGGCTTTCGGTATTCCAAGTCACCGGTTTATCTTGAATCTGTGTGCCTCTTCTATATGATAACACCGGTGCACTCAACATGGCCAAGAATCCAGTTCAACATAAAAGAACCAAGAACATTGATATGATACATCATTTTCTAAGGGACAATGTGGGGAAAAGGCTGATTTGTATGAAGTTCTACAGCACAGAAGACCAAATTACATATATCTTCAACAAAACATTGAGTAGAATATTTTTTGAAAGAAATAGGGTGAAGTTGGGAATATTGAAGCCTAATTGAGAACTTGAATCCCCATCAGATGGCTATGAAAATCACCTTCAAGTAAAATTAGCTAAAGTAATAAACACCAAAGCAACTTCAAAACCAAACCTCAAACACCCAATTTCAATCCATTTTGAACTATATTAACCAGAAAACCTTTCCAGGAAGTGAGAACTTAAGAAATCACAAAGGAACTTCAACGAAATAGTGATTTACTTCAATTTTTAGTGTCTTTTGTTTTTAAGAAATTTTTATCTCTTTGATCTGCCTTGAAAGGCAAGGAAAATATGCTTTTAGGCAAGGCAATAGGGCATCTCTTAGGACTTTAATTTCGTATTATGTCCCCTTTTTAATTTTCAATATAGCTTAACTACCCTCAGTCAATTTTCCTGTTTGCTAAGCTAACCTTAGTCCAATTTCAGTTTTGTAGACAACTCCTCTTCCCTAGCTTCCTAGAAGCTTCTCAAGCTGTTATCAAAAGATTTCCTATGCTGGTTACCCATATTAACCCTTAGACCTCTGAAGATTACCCCTCAAACCAAATACGGGTCAAGTTGACCCAGTAGATTGAACCAGCCCTAGGCTTAAATAAACAAACTTGAATCCTTACCCAATTGGTCTTTTTGATTTCAGACACCCAATTATCATTTAGAGTCGAACAAACTAGGCCCGAATAAATAAAAAAGCTAACCCATTCTTTAACAAAATTAAACCAAAAATAACTTGCGATTCTTACTTATCCAAAATTACTAATTGACGAGACAACAGAAATAGAGAAGAAAAACAAAAGAAAAAGAAAGGATGAGGGTGGAAGAAAAACAGAAATCGGGAAAAGCCTGAACAAGGAGATACCTAAGTTTAGAGATGAAAGGGGCTCGAGAAACTTGAATCAGATGACAAACAAAATGAAATTAGAAAAAAAACGTAAAGCAAAACTTAACAACAGATAATACCCAAGACTCCGGACAGTCTTGCACGAACTTGAATATATCTCTTTGATTTCTTGACAGGAACAACCTTTAATCGCGTGTTTTCCTGTGAAAACACACGACTAAGGGCCATTACAGCCTAGAATCTTAAAAACCCTGTTGAATTTGAGTTTGGAACTAGGGGTCTGTTCTCTGATTGGGTATGAGTAGGTGAAGGAGAAATTACAACCCATATTCACATATGTTAGTTCATGCATAAGGTAGTCAACATAAATCCATGAAGATATTATCTTTAAGATGATAAGAAGTTAATCATATTGGTCTTAAATGATACAAAGTTATATAAGGGTGGTTAGCAAGTATTAGAAGTTAAACGAATCAAGGATGTTATAACTCGTATTTTCGGGTAAACCTAGAGGTGCTTAATACAATCAAGTGGTAGTGTTTTAAGGTATTTGAATCATATAATATCCGTGTCATAAGTCTTGAAGTCAAACAAGTTATGAGACGAAAATCGACAAAAGTTATCGCAACTTAGGTCCATAATTTTACTTAAGTCAAATGTTACTAATCATTTATCTAAATTTACTTAGAATTGTGCAGTGATCTAACAGCCATATTGGAGATCTATGAGTCTAGTTTCTAATGCATTAAACCGTTCGTTGATACAATCTCGGAGTAGAGAGATATTCGCATTTTCGTGAGACTACGCCAAGCACCTCTCTATGGGGCCCACTTAGGCGGTTTAAGACATTTGGATCTATATAAGATGCCTCCAACCCGTTTTAACTCGTTATTTTTCAATATCTTCAGACTCTAAAACCCTAAAAACACTCTCTCAACATTTTGTCATGATCCAAGACCCAAACAAAGGGCAAACATCACAAATCAAGTGTCAGGAATCCCGTGGCGCTAGTAAGTTTCTTGTTCTTCTTGTTGTTGCTGATTTTTCTGTTGTTCCAGATCATTTGGGAGGTTGTTTTAAGTCATTTATGTTTTGTAATAATATTTCATGGAGAATTAAGGTTAAATTGGAGTTGTTCTTTCTGTATATGTATTTAAGATTATTCAAGTTGCGGCTAAGTCATTGAAGCTAGAACTTGTGAAATAAATATCGAAAGTCTTGGTAGTAATGTCATCGGTTGGTGGATTGTTTTGGGATGTTCAATATGATTAACATTGATGTTGTTTGGGCTGTTTGGTGATTGTTTTTACATGTGGGAATTCATATAAATAGGGGAGGTGCTGTCCGTTTCATCACAAAATAGGTTGTGATTGGTACATAATAGTTGCAACGCTTAAACGTTAACGGTAGTGTCATTTCTCCTATTGTAGACTAAGGAGTCATAACGTTTGCATAGCTTGAGGTTGGGGCAGTATATACAAGGTATGCGAGGCTATCCCTTTCCTTCTTTTGCATGACTCTAATTGTACATAATGTAATGAACGAGCATCCAAAGATACTATACTCTTAGAAGCTAGCAGTACTTACATTATTTTTCCCTCTTATGGAACGACTGATAATGATGCTGCTTCTATTATTCTTATGTTATCAATGTTGTTGGTACTTCTTGATACTTATAAGGTTCATAGTAAAGTGTTAGTCCTAATAATATGTACGGAGGATATGACCTTACCTCACTCCGAAAGGTCTACAAGGTGTTTCCATGAGTCGAGCATGCATTATATATATGTATCTATTTTACTCTACCGAGCCGCGCTATAGTCGGTCGGGTACGGAACCTATTGTGCAACCACTGATCAGTTGGGTTTTACCGAGCTCCACGTGTGACGACCCAAAGGGTCATCACTTATTTTATTAATAATTTCGAGCTTCTTTTTGGGGTGTAGTAGTAATAAGCGGTAAGTTTAAAGGAGGTGTGAGACACATTAAATCCTAAGTTGTAGATTTACACATAGCAACAAATGACTGTGAACAAACTGAAACTATTTCTGAAATTACTATTCGTATAAATGCATTAGCAGAAAATCTGTTGAATGTTTAGATATAGAATTAGACTAAACTAGCAACATAACTTCTTGATTGATAGGTAGGTGCAGCTCTCCCACCACAATAGGCTATCCAGTTCAGCGGTGATTGGCGATATCCCTTCTCCGAACTTGCCGTGGTCTTGGAATGCATTTTTGTTATAGACATTATAGGTATGTCGGGGCCCTGTTCTGGCTATGTTGCAGCATTTATGTTCCTTTAGAGGCTCATAGACAAGTGTCGACTCATGTATAGTTTTGTATGCCTTGTCTACTAGTTTTTGTTGTATAGTCTTTCATGGTAGCGTGGTAGCTTGTACCATATGTATATAGTTTCTTTCTTTCATTTTAGCGTGATAGCTTGTACCATATGTATATAGTTTCTTGATTGTCTGGTCATCCCATGTTATGTAGGTTCATACCATCATATTTTATTGTTGGTTTTCCATGATCCATGTGTACCATTTATATTGCTCTTGTCAGCCCTAAAAGATAATAAAGAAGGTTAGATAAAATGTACGTTGGTACTCAGCAAGTATGGTCGGGTGCTAGTCATGGTCCTCCAGTCTGGGTCGTGACACTAATCATGGCATATAGCCCACAAATATACTCAACACAGAGTGCGTTTCAATTGCCAATATAGTATTCAGGAGGCTACATGACATCTAGGGTTGTTACCTTCTTCCCGAATCTAGATCGTGCATAGAGTTGTGTCGTAAGTGTTCGTCTCTAATATTCACCTTGTTTTCTTTCAGCGATGCCTTCGACTAGGAAACAAAAGACAGCTTGATATAGCTGCGGGAGCGAGTACCAGTCAGGTGCCCCAAGCCAGAGTAGGCCAAAGTGAGTCTCAGAGTGAGATGCCATCTCATACAACATCTACTCCGTCTCCTCCAGAGGATATTAGGAGGAACCCAACACCTCCAGTTCCTCTATCTAGCACTATAGACTAAGATATGTGGAGTGCTTTGTAGTTATTGACTAGCTTGATAGTTGCTTAGGCGCAGAGGTAGAATACACGTGGTGCTGATAAACCAGTTAGTACGATGGTTCTTGATTTTATTAATTTAGACCCTCCAGTGTTTACCAGATCGGACTCCAAGGAGGACCCCCAAACTTTTATTGACCATGGTTCATCGTACACTACGTGTTATGCATGTTAGTGATACAGAGGCAGTAGAATTGGCTTCTTATTGGCTACGGGATTTAGCGGTTCTTTGGTATGATAGTTGGGAGAGATCCAGGGGTTCGAACGCTCCTCCAGCTGTGTGGAAGGATTTTTCTGAGGCCTTTCTTCGTCACTATTTGCCAGTTAAGATACGACGAGCTAGAGCTGATAAGTTCTTGAACCTTAGACAAGGTAATTTGAGTGTGCAAGTGTAGAGTATGCAATTTGATTATTTAGCAAGGTATGCTCCCCATATGGTGGCCGAGATGAGTGATAGGGTGCATTTGTTCATGAATGGGTTGGGACCACATCTGATAAATGAGTGCACGACAGCCTCCTTGGTGGAGGGCATGGATATTTTCCATATTCAAGCTTATGCCCAGACCCTAGAGGATTCGTAAGCGCTAGCAGAGGGCAGATAGAGAGCAGGATAGGGGCCAGCATAAGAGGGCCAGATTTGAAAGGTATTCTGATGACTTCACAGGCAGCTTCAGGCCCTAGTGTTCGAGGAGTTTGGCGCCATCTATAGCTAGTGCTCCTCCATAGTTTCAGAGGCCTCGATATGATCGATTCTATTCTGGTCTAGGTCAGAGTTCGCATCTGGATCGCAACATCACAGGGATACTAGTCAGACGAAACCCCCAACACCATGTTGTGATCAATGCGGCAAGGCCCACTTTGGACTGTGCCGTCGAGGTTCTGATGCGTGTTATTCTTGCAGACAGCCTGGCCATATGATACGGGATTGTCCTAACATGGGAGGTGATAGTATGGCTCAGCCGACTAGATCTGTGTCTGGTTCTTCCTCATCAGTTCAACCTCCAGCACAGGGTTTTTAGCAGTCGACAGGTCGTGGTAGAGGTAGAGGTGCAGGGCCGAGTTCGAGTGGTGCTCAAAATCGAACCTATGCTCTAGTAGGTCGACAGGATCTCGAGTCGTCTCCAGATGTTGTTACAGGTATATTGTCTGTGTTTTCTTATGATGTATATGCGTTGATTGATCCGGGATCTACATTATCATATGTTACACCCTTTGTGGCTAATAAGTTTGGCATTGAACCTGAATTGATAAGTAAACCCCTTGCGGTATCTACTCCGATAGGAGATTTTGTGATTATTAGAAGGGTTTATAGAGGTTTCACTGTGGTGATTTGTAATTGTCAAACCTCGGCAAATTTATTTGAGTCAGAAATGGTTGATTTTGATGTGATACTGGGAATGGACTGGTTGGCCTCATGCTATGCAAATGTTGACTGTCGTATGAAGATGGTTAGGTTTCTATTTCTTGGTGAACCTGTTATTGAATGGAAGGGGGACATTGCTACACCAAAAGGTAGGTTTATTTCTTATCTTAAGGCAAGAAAAATGATCTCAAAAGGTTACATTTATCATCTCGTTCGTGTTAGGGGTGCGGAGGCGAAGCCGCCTACTCTACAATCAATCCCCGTGGTAAATCAATTTCCAGATGTTTTCCCAAATGAACTCCCAGGCCTTCCTCCAGAAAGGGAGATTGAGTTTAGAATTGATGTATTGCCTGACACTCAACCGATCTCAATCTCTCCATATAGAATGGCCCCGACAGAGTTGCGAGAGTTGAAGGCGCAGTTAAAAGACTTGCTGGAGAAGGGCTTAATTAGGCATAGCACTTCACCTTGGGGTGCGCCAGTCCTATTCGTGTGGAAGAAAGATGGGTCATTACGGATGTCCATCGACTATCGGCAGTTGAATAATTTTACTATAAAGAACAAGTATCCACTTCCAAGAGTTGATGACCTGTTTGACCAACTCCAGGGTGCCAAGTATTTCTCCAAGATTGACTTACGTTCAGGGTATCATCAGGTAAGGGTTAAGGAGAAGGATATTTCAAAGACGGCCTTTCGGACAAGATATGGACACTTTGAGTTTTTGGTGATGTCGTTCGGGCTAACAAATGCCCCAGCAGCTTTTATGGATCTCATGAATACTGTATTCAGGCCTTATCTTGATGTGTTCGTGATTGTATTTATTGATGACATTCTAGTGTATTCTCGTTCGGAGGAGGAACATGCGAGCCACTTGCGGATAGTATTACAGATGCTTCAGGATCGTAAGTTATATGCTAAGCTCGCCAAATGTGAATTCTGGCTGAACTCAGTAGCATTCCTTGGCCATGTGATATCTGACGAGGGTATTAGTGTCGACACTCAGAAGATTGATGCAGTAAAGAATTGGTCGAGACCTACAACACCATCAGAAGTTCGTAGCTTCCTGGGGCTAGCAGGATATTATAGGCGGTTTGTAGCAGGGTTTTCCTCTATATCAACACCATTGACTAAGTTAACACAGAAGCTACCAAGTTCCAGTGGTCTAACACTTGTGAACGTAGTTTTCAGTAGCTGAAGGATCGATTGACAACCGCACCGGTGCTCACTCTCCCTGAAGGAACAGAAGGATATGTGGTATATTGGGATGCCTCAGGTATAGGTTTGGGGTGCGTGTTGATGCAGCATGGGAAGGTGATTTCATATGCATCAAGACAATTGAAGAAGCATGAAAAGAATTATCCAACCCATGATTTGGAATTGGCTGCAGTAATATAGGCTTTGAAGATATGGCGGCACTACTTATACGGCGTCCATGTTGACATCTACATGGATCATAAGAGTTTACAATACATCTTCGAGCAAGAAGCATTAAATTTGAGGCAGCGTAGATGGCTTGAATTATTGAAAGACTACGATGTCGAGATATTGTATCATCCCGGTAAAGCCAATGTTGTGGCAGATGCTCTCAGCCGTAAGTCAATGGGAAGCTTAGTACATATTGATGCAGGTTGATGGGGGTTGACTAAAGAGCTTCATCAGCTAGCCAATATGAGAATCAGATTGTTAGACTCTGATGACGGAAGTGTTACTGTACATAATACATCAGAATCATCTTTGGTAGCCGAGGTAAAAGCACGGCAATATGAAGATCCTATCTTGCTACGATTGAGAGAGAACATTCAGCAGTGTAAAATTATGGCTTTTAAGATCGGAGGAGATGGGGCACTGAGATACTAGGGCCGATTATGTGTGCCGAATGTAGCAGGGTTGCGAGAAAAGATTATGAATGAAATTCATCAATCCCGATATTCCATCCATCCTGGCTCAACAAAGATGTATCATGATGTTAAGGAGCAGTATTGGTGGGATAACATGAAAAAGTCTATTGCAGAATTTGTAGCCCAGTGTCCCAATTGTCAACAAGTAAAGATAGAACATCAAAAACCTCTTGGGTTGCTTCAGAATATAGAGATCCCGGCCCGGAAATGGGAGGTGATTAATATGCACTTCGTTATTGGATTACCTCACACTTATCATAAGTTTGACTCCATCTGGGTAATAGTCGATCAACTTACAAAATGTGCCCATTTTCTGCCAGTTAAGACAACTTACACGGCTAAAGATTATGCGAAGTTGTATATCAACGAGATTGTTAGGCTTCATGGTGCGCCGGTATCTATTATATCAGACCGAGGAGCTCAATTTACGACTAACTTTTGGAGGTCTTTTCAAAATGCTTTAGGCACACAGGTGAATCTCAGCACTGCATTTCATCCGCAGACTGATGGACAGGCTGAACGTACCATTCAGACATTGGAAGATATGCTATGAGCATGTGTTCTAGATTTTAAGGGAAATTGGGATGACCGTGGAACGCAAGATACATTGTAAAGGTGAAACGACTTTATGAGGTAAGCAATAACTTGAGAACACTCTTCCTTAATATAAAATGGTGATATGTAAATAATGTCCATGTCCATAATGCTTTGTGTAGCTTGGTGAGGCCATACTTTCAGCTTCACTGCTTGAAAGTTTTGCTAGTGACCATTTTATAGGGGAAAATAGACCAAAAATCTCCGCTGGAATCCACGATGATTTGGACTCCCCATAAACCCTTACATTCGAGGACGAATGTTCCTAAGGGGTGGAGGTTGTTACAACCCATATCCACACACGTTAGTTCATTCCATAAGTTAGATAACACAAATCCAAGAAGGAATTATCCTTGAGATGATAAGAAGTTAATCCTATTAATCTTAAGTGATACAAGGGTGCATAAGGGTGATTAACAAGTATTAGAAGTTAAACGAATCAAGGATGTTATAACTCGTATTTTCGGGTAAACCTAGAGGTGCTTAATACAATCAAGTGGTAGTGTTTTAAGGTATTTGAATCATATAATATCCGTGTCATAAGTCTTGAAGTCAAACAAGTTATGAGACGAAAATCGACAAAAGTTATCGCAACTTAGGTCCATAATTTTACTGAAAATAGGTCAAATGTAGCTGAACTTTTCTTCCAATATGCTTGAAATTACGGGATGATCTACCAACCAAATTGAATATCTCTTCTAGTTTCTAACGCATTAAACCGTTTGTCACATCAAAGTAGAGAGATATTCACATTTTCGTGAGACCGTGCACGCAGCCCGTATGGGGCCCACTTAGGCGGTTTAAGACATTTGGATCTATATAGGACGCCTCCAACCCGTTTTAAGTCATTTATTTTCACTATATTCAGACCTTAGAACCCTAAGAACACCCTCTCAAGGTTCTCTCAAGGTTCAAGACCCAAACAAAGGGCAAACAACACAAATCAAGTGTCGGGAATCACGTGGCGCTAGTAAGTCTCTTGTTCTTCTTGTTGTTGCTCATTTTTGTGTTGTTACAGTTCATGTGGGGGGTTGTTTTAAAGGGTTTATGTTCTGTAAATACTCCCTCGAGTTCTTAATATCAACACTAGGTGATTTCAAGCCTTCTAAAGTGATTCTAGTACCGAAAAATACTAATTGATTGCTAGCTTCGCTTCCTTGTTTTTGTGGCAGAATTTGAGGGATATTTCGTGGAGAATTAAGGTAAAATTGGAGTTTTTCTTTCTGTATTAAGGTAATGAACCTCTTAATCTGTATGTATTTAAGATTATCCAAGTTTCGGCTAAGTCATTGAAGCTAGAACTTGTGAAATATATATCGAAAGGCTTGGTAGTAATGTTATCGGTTGGTGGACTGTTTTGGGATGTTCAATATGATTAACATTGATGTTGTTTGGGCTGTTTGGTGATTGTTTTCATATGTGGGAAGTCATATATATAGGGGAGGTGTTGTCCGTTTCATCACAAAATAGGTTGTGATTGGTACATAATAGTTGCGACACTTAAACGTTAACGATAATGTCATTTCTCCTATTGTAGACTAAGGAGTTGTGACGTTTGCATAGCTTGAGGTTGGCGCAGTATATACAAGGTATGTGACGCTATCCCTTTCCTTCTTTTGCACGACTCTGATTGTACATAATGTAATGAACGAGCTTCCAAAGATACTCTATTCTTAGAAGCTATCAAGTACTTACATTGTTTCCCCTCTTATGGAACGATAGATGTTGATGTTGCTTCTCTTATTCTTATGTTATCAATGTTGTTGGTACTTCCTGATTCCTATAAGGTTCATAGTGAAGAGTTAGTCCTAATAATGTGTACATAGGATACCGACCTTATGTCACTTCGAAAGGTTTAGAATGTGATTCCATGAGTCGATCATGCATTATATATATGTATCTATTTTACTTTATCGAGCCATGCTATAATCGGCCGGGTACAACACCTATTTGTGCAACCACTAATCGGTTGGGTTTTACTGAGCTCCACGTGGCCGGGTACGATTCTACCGAACCTTATGATGGACGGGTACATTTTTACCGAGCCTATTACGGCCGGGTACGTTATGATAATGATGATTCCCATAGAGGCGTATGTTTTGTGAGTATATGTATTTATATATATGTATTATGCATTTCATGTCGGTAGCCCTCAGAGGTACTCGGATGTTACGGGTTGTATATTCTCTATTCACCGCTTACATTAATTTTCGTATTTATGGTTCCTTGTTTACATACTTAGTACTTTATTCATAAACCTTTTTTTTTGTTGATGTTGCATGTCATGTCGCAGATCCCGATTGACATGCATGTGCGGCTCTCCCAACACGATATGTTGTCTAGTTCAACGATGATTGGCGAGATCCTTTCTCCGGACTTGCGGTGGTCTTGGTATGCATTTTTTTTATAGACATTTTGGGTATGTCGGGGCCCTGTTCCGGCTTTGTTGCAGCACTTATGTTCCTTTAGAGGCTCATAGACAAGTGTCGACTCATGTATAGCTTGGTATGCCTTGTCGGCTGGTTTTTGTTGTATAGTCTTTCATTTTAGCGTGATACACCATATATATATATATATATATATATATATATATATATATATATATATATATATATATATATATATATATATATATATATGGGCGGCGCTAGGGTCGACCCATTTGACCCAATATTTTATGGGTTTTGAGGGATTCTAGGGAAGGTGATCAAGGATATGGAACGAGGTGGTTGAGGGGAGTTCGTGGTATGATTTTGAGCTCGTTTGGCCACCGGCCGCGGCCGTGCGCAATTTTCGACGGTCGGCAGGGCGTCGATTAATGGCGGAGACGATGGAGGAGTCCAAGCGGTTGTGAGAGCGATGAGTTTAGAGGGGGTAAGAGGTTGGAAATATATATATATATATATATATATATATATATATATATATATATATATATATATATATATATATATGAACCTCCACATACTTTAATTATCAGTCTAGAGACATCAAAGGCCAGGATTGTACAAGGGTAAACGGTGTCGTTTGGACATTAAGGAGGCTGGAACATGCAGGGGTTAGGTTTTGGGTATGGTCCATTTGGGCTAAGGGGTTTGGTCATAGGGCTATTTCTTGTTGGACTTGGCCGAAGTGGGTTTTGTAAAGAACACTTTTCCCTTTCCTTTTTTCTATTGTTTTCTCTCTTTTTTTTTTAAATTAAATCCTAATACAAATTAACCCTACCACATTGAATTAATTAACTCTAATTAATCAATTATTCAATTTCTTTTATTTCTTATTTTCTCTAATTTTTCTGATATTGTTTTACATTTTTTGCTATTTTTCTTTAATTTCTAGTAATATTGTATTTTTTGTTAATTTTCTTTAAATTCCTTTAATTGTGATACTTATACTTAACCTATTTTTTTTTTAAATTTTCCAATTTTCATTTCTAATTGTTCACACACACAAATGTATCTTATTTCAAACAGACATATAATTGCACACAAAAATATTTATTTTAATTTTGGAATTTTATTGCTTCGGGCAAAAATCACGTGCTCACATATATCAGGCCAAATGTGTGCATTTTTGTAAGGCGGTCCTTGTAGAGGAGTACTTAGGTTGATGTTTCGTTGTCAGATATTTCACGTGAATGACCCCTGGTTTACATAATCACCAATCAGTTTTTACTTTTTACCTCCATATATATCATATTTAATGTACCCTTATGTGGTCTTATGTCTTGAGAAGCATGTATATACGGACAACCTTTAGAGTTTTTTTTAAGGCATAATACATAAAATAGCAGCTGAACTTCGGCACAATTTTTCATTTAGACACCTAAACTGAAAGGTGTTCCTTTTGAGCACTTATACTACCCGAAACTTATTCCAATTGAGCACTTCTTAATGAGTTAGCACATAAAGTGAGTTTTTCGATATAGGCATGTGAAAAAGGAAAAAAAACTTTAATTTATACCCAATCAGAAAATGACATTCTCAAAAAGAAAAAAAACTTTAATTTATACCCAATCAAAAAATGACACATTATTAACAAAAGAAAAGAAAAAAAGGACACATTAGTGTTCTTGGTGTTCTTCACTATCTTTATGTCTATTATTGTTCCAACCACGATTTTAATCCAAAATTTTAAGAGAAACTTCTCCAAATTTGTTATAACTTCAACTAAAGATCCCCTACCAAGACTTGAAGACAACCCTAATATTAATTTCTCAATTTTTCATCAAATCAAGTAAACCATTTTAAACTTTCAAGCTTTCTTAAAGACCCCATTAATGGTGTTCTTCACTATCTTTATGTCTATTATTGTTTCATCCACAATTTTAATTCAAAATTTTAAAAGAAGTCAATGGACAGCTGCTTTGGGGGAAGTTGTTCAGCTGGTCGTTGTGGGTGGGGGTGCTAGTTTTGATTGTTGAAATCTGCATAAAATTGTAATAACTGTCCAATTTTTAAGTAGTCAAATTGTTTATGGTTGGGAGCCAGGAGCTACTCCGAAAGAGAATCTCTGACTATACGCCCACGTTTATAGTACAACCATAAATTACTATGATGCTTTTCTCAGAGATGGTGGTACCTAGCAGAAAATTTTAGTGTTAACATTTATTTCCAAAAAATAATCATACGAATTATACTTAATTAGCGAGCAGGAGCTTTTAGTACAGAAAATCAGCTTTTTAAGGAAGTGGAATAGCTACTCGAGTCAAAGGGTTTCAAACTAAGCAGGTCTAAGACTGAATAACTGGAGTGCAAGTTTAGCGCCGAGCGGAGCGAAGATGAAGCTGGAAGGGAAGTGAAGCTCGATTCCCAGGTCATCGTCAAGAAGGACGGTTTCAGATATCTTGGGTCGGTAATTCAGGGGGACGGAGAGATTGACGGGGATGTCACTCACCGTATAGGGGCCGGGTGGTCGAAATGGAGGCTTGCTTCGGAGTCCTGTGTGACAAGAAAGTGCCACAGAAACTCAAAGGGAGGTTTCATAGAGCTGTGGTAAGACCATCCATGCTGTACGGGGCGGAGTGCTGGTCGGTGAAGAACTCCCACGTTTAGAGAATGAAGGTCGCAGAGATGAGGATGCTCAGGTGGATGTGCGGGCTCACCAGGTTAGATAGGGTTAGGAATGAAGTTATTCGGGAGAAGGTGGGGGTGGCCCCGGTGGATGAGAAGCTGCGAGAGCGAGACTCAGGTGGTTCGGGCATGTGCGGATGAGAAGCCCCGATGCCCCGGTGAGGAGTTGCGAGCGGCTGACGATGGTTGGCGTGTGTCGCAATAGAGGGAGGCCCAAGAGGTATTGGGTAGAGGTGATTAGGCAGGATATGGCTATCATGCGGATTTCCGAGGACATGGCCCTTGATAGGAATGCCTGGAGGTCTAGTATCAGGATTGTAGGATAGGGTCTTCTAGTATTACACGCTCTCCTTCCTCGGGATAGGGCCGGGGTGTGGGGGTCCACCCATATAGGCTTGATATATTGTATGGCATGCCATTTTCTTATTGTATGGTTTTACTAATGCCCTATGTTTTGTTCCTGTGTATCTTGTCCTTTTATATGCCAGGTTATTTATGGTCTTTGTTTACTCATATATTTATGTGATTTATGCTAACATCACTAATGTTTGTCCTTTTTGTTTTTGTTTTGTTTTTTCTCTTCTTGTCTTTGCGCCGGGGGTCGATTGGAAACGACCTCCCTGCTCTATCGGGCAGGGGTAAGGCCTGCGTACATATTACCCTCCCCAGACCCTACCCTGTGAGACTATACTGGATAGTTATTGTTGTTGTTGTCGTCTTTTTTTTAACTCTCTCTTTTTTAAAGTAACTCGTGAAACTGACATTCTTTTGATCTCAGTGTGATTCTTTATGATCAAACTTGTCATGCTGCCGTGTTAATCATGGGAAAATGGTGATTTTGATGTTTACGGTGGTGTTTTTATGTTGCGAGAAAGTTTGAACGAAGTAATGTGATGTATTTGTGCTTTTGGTTGAGGTCCTGGGGGCCTCGGGATATTTTCGGGAGGTTAAACAAAGAATTTTTAAGTTGTAACAGGTCTAAGATATCTGGCATCTGGTATTTTCGCATCTGCGGAAATAGGACCGCAGAAGCGGTTCCGCGGATGCGGCCTTTTTAAAGCAGAAGCGATCTGGGAAGGGCTGGGATTTTCCGGAGAAGCAGAAGAGTGGTCACTTTT
This sequence comes from Nicotiana noctiflora, assembly GCA_032618575.1. Classification (NCBI taxonomy): domain Eukaryota; kingdom Viridiplantae; phylum Streptophyta; class Magnoliopsida; order Solanales; family Solanaceae; genus Nicotiana; species Nicotiana noctiflora. Next base: position 364,675 of record JASVEL010004447.1, on the reverse strand, counting down.
GCAGGACCACGTAAGCGGTTATTAGACCGCAGAAGCGGTAGGAAGAGAACTGAATAAGCGGTGTCTGGATTGCAAAAGCAGACCCAGGAGTTTTTTTTAGTTGTACCGCATAAGCAGTCGAATTGCCGTATAAGCAAGACTGCAGTTGCGGTCAGTGGACCGCAGAAGCGGAAATCGGGCCTGTGTTATAGTGAATAGTGTTCACAAACTTGGAAAAAAGAAAAATAATTTGGACTTCGAGTAAAGCAAGGTTTTGGGCGATTTTGAAGAGGATTCGAAAGGGTTTCATCATGTATGGATATTTGGACTCGGATTATATTATTATGGTGTAAAAACATGAATTAATCACTGAAATTCAAGGAATTAAAGGGTAAAAATGGAGGTTAGGGCTTGAAACCTAAGAGGGTTTAAATTGATGATTTGAGGGGTCAAATGGACTCCGATTATTGTGTATTTTATATGTACGGACTCGCATCGAGACGAGGATTCCGAAGATGTAAATTTTGTTATTTTCGAGAAGCAGACCCGGGGCTCGAGTTTTGCCAACTTCGTATTTTTGGGTGTTTTTCGAGTTCTTTAAATTGGGTTATGTCCCATTAGCTTATTGTAACTTATTCCTTGTGGTTTTTGTCAGATTCTACACTTGAAGATGTCGATTTGCGAGGAAAGCGCAAGGCGAGCTAGGATTTTGGCCGGTTTGAGGTGAGTAATGGTTATGAATGATATATTGATGGTTTTAAACCCCGTATTTGCACTATGCGGTGCTACGTTGAGATGATATACGAGTCGTGTGATGAGCGTGGTAATGTTACTGCTGGGGATTCGGACTTGGTCCATCCCGATTGATGACTTACTATACTTTTTGACTGAGACTGAGCTTATATCCGTATATTTTGGGCTAGTTTCCCTTAGGGGAGTCTGTTGAGCTAATTGATCACACTTTACCTGTTGAACGCATACTCTCAGTCATATCCTTAACTGTAAAATATAATATGAACCAGTATTAGCAAATTGCACTCTAAATAAGAAATACCTAGGGTTGAATACCATGTCTTAGCTGAGTGGGCCCGAGAGGCCAAGTCTATATTGACTGAGAGGGGTCAAAGACCCCATAGTGAGGGTATTTGATATACACCGAATCGGGTTGCACGCCGTAGCAGTAAATACATATACATATATGGATCGGATTGAACGCTGCAGTAGTATAATATATGTGGATCGGACTACACGCCGCTGTAGTATATTATATGGATCGGACTGCATGCCATGTAGTATAGTATATGGATCGGACTGCACGCCGCAGTATTATAGTGCTTGGGCTGTAGGAGCCCCTCCGGAGTCTCCACGCCGCAGTATTATAGTGTTTGGGTTGTAGGAGCCCCTTCGGAGTCTGCACACCCCCAGTGAGCGCAATCGACTATTATTATTGGATCGGGATGCGCACCACAGTAGTATATACTATTATTGGATCAGGCTGGGCGCCTCAGCAGTGTTGGTAAATTGTCGAATTTTGAGGAACATTCACCTGTTTTTCCCTACTTAGCTGATATTCACTACCTTTACTATTAGTTATAGAACTGTATAGTATTCTTACGAGTTTTCTTTCCGTCAGTTATTATTTATTGATATTACTCACTAAGTTGGAGTACTCACTTTACTCCCTGTACCATATGTGTAGATACAGGTATTCCGAAAGCATAGTTTGAGCTTTTTGCTGCTATCCAGATTATTATCGGAGTCATCGAGGTAGCTGTATGGCATCCACAGGACCCGATTTCTCCCCTTATCCAATTTACTTTCCGCATTCTAGACTATTGTATGTATAGGTTGCTGCTCAGACTTGTATTAGAGGCTCTTGACTCATGACGCCATATCGATGGGATTTGAAGTGACATTTTTCTTGGTTCCCGCACATGTTATCTACTATTATAGAGTTATAATCATGTTAATTTGGCATTTAAATTCTGTTAATTATTAATGAACTCAATATGAGGGATTGAGAGCGTTGGATTGGTCGGGCTTGCCAAGCATCGTGTTGGGCGCCATCACGATCGGGGTTGGGGTCGTGACAAGGTCTTGCGAGTCATAAGCCGATTTAGTAGAGTATCGTGGATCGGTACGGAGACGTCTGTACTTATCCTCGAGAGGCTGCAGAACCTTTAGGAAAAACTTCATATTCTTGAAATTCTTGTCGTTCGACTTTGTTGATCCGAGAACTAAACTTTTGTATTCTATTCTCTCAGAGATGGTGAGAACACGTACTACCAGACATAGTGGATGACCACCATTGTCACCCACTAGAGGCCATGGACGCGGCCGTGGTCGTGATCAAGGCAGAGGAGGGGCAGTACGAGTTGACCCACTAGTTTTCCCCACTCAGGATCAGCCTCCAGCTGTTGAGGTTCCAGCAGCACCTACTCAGGCACCCGCTGTGCCTATTATGATTCCGAGTCTTCAGGAGGCCCTAGCTTAGATTTTGTCGGTTTGCACTGGCCTGGCTCAGGCAGTCTCAGCCACTAATGTTGTAGATATATCTTAGACCGGGGGTGTCGTAATCCCCAGTAGAGTCGCCAGAGCTGTCACACCTCCCTTTTTACTACCCCACACAAGAAAGGTTTTTGTACCGATTCGTTTGGAAAGATACGTAGGGTACACCTCAATGTTCAAATACCCGAGACGGATATAACAACAAAGAGGAAGGAGTTTTTCCACATAAAGGACAATCGGTTCGGGATTTTTATTTAATTATCACAGTCGCCACTTGGGAAGATAATGGTGTCCCAAGTCACCAGTTAATCCTGAATCCGAGGAAGTTGACTCTGTTATTACAGTCCGCGAAACAAAGACCTGGATAAGGAACTCTGTTAACCCGGGAGAAGGTGTTAGGCATTCCCGGATTTCGTGGTTTTAGCACGGTCGCTCAATCATCGTTCTTGAATCTTGTTTGACTTGTTATAGATTTTAACAATATGTATATGTTCTCACTTTTGACATTTTTAAGGAATTGCGACATCACGAAAACGCACCTCGAGTCACACCGCAACCAGTACGCCTGTGACCTTTAGTACATTTAGGCTTTGCCGGGATTTTGGATTTGAGTCGCACCAAGTGCACACTCATTCATAAGGAAGGTGTATTAAATCGTGCCTAATAGAGTCTATCGGCTTTTAATTCTTTTGGGAGAGGCTATGAAGTTTACTAGTAGCCTTCCCGATTCTATCTATTCATTATTTCATTACTAAGGGGGCCCCACTATTGGGTGTCATGTGAGGCTCGTCCCACTTTAATTTTAAAAGGTTCAATCTTAATGTACACATGCTATGTTATCTATATTGGTTTTTCCTTAGTCATATTTCAACTTCTCATTTCTAGACTTGGGCCCAGGCCATTGTTATTGCCTTTATTGGGCCTGGGCCTCTGCATTCATACTTAAACAAGCGCTGTACTTGCCCAGGTCTTAAAGACCCGGGCTGTCTTCAGGCGTTTGTTCAACATCGTGTGATAATTCAGGCCCATGCTATACACTGGGCCCAAATCAAATTGGAACAATAACAAAGATAAAGATGCTGAATTCATAGCAAAAGAGATACTCAAAATAAAGAACGAAATCAAATCACTTTTATTTTATTTATCAGAAGATGAAAATCACTGTACAATACGATTCATGTTAACCTTAAACTAAATAACTCGATGTATACGAAATCTGACTACTTCTACACTTTTACTTTTCTTAAGGGCTGATATACACTAAAGTTGAAAGTTATTTAACTAAGTAATTGAGAGCAGATGGTTTAACTATATGAAAGCATGATTTAAACAATTCGACTACTTACTTAATGAGGACCTGAGTATCTAAGGTCAAGTGATTCAGTGATGCATATATACACGATAGTACTACTGGATTCACTTCAATTTGCACTCATTCAATGTCTCAAACCCACGTGCATAAACAATAAATCAAGGCACGGCATCACCCTTCGTCCATTATCACTCTTCCTCACCCAAATAACAATCACAGTTAAGGGCGAGGAATGAAAACAACAAATCATGAACCATCCCTGCAAGGGACACAATAATATTTTCAACAAAGTCCCGGCAAGGGCAATCAATAGCAATTCTACAACAAGTCCCGACAAGGGAGAACAATAACAATTCTACAACCCGGCAAGGGTTCAACAATTTATCTTCAAATATGTCTCACAACAAGTATTAACAACGACTCACGGTCATGCAAGACGCCGGTGTATGGATGCTCGTCACCACAGCCCATACACCGCACTCGATCACATAGCACATAGCACACAATCCTATTCCCTCAAGCTAGGATAGAACAAACACTTACCTCTAGTCTTGAAGCCCAATTTATCCTTCAACTATAGCTTTACCTCGAATTTCCGCTTTCAACTTGCTCGAATCAAATGACAATTGATTCCATTACATTAATAAATACTATATAACTTAGTTTGGATGCTTAAAAATGGTTTTCTCAAAGTTTACCCCAAATTTCCCAAAACGCCCCTGGCCTCACGTGGTCGGAACTCGGGGTTCGGACCAAAATCCGGTTAACCATTCCCTCACGAGTTCAAATATATAATTTGTTTCAAAATCGGACCTCAATTCGAGGTATAATTCCCCAATTTATGAAAACCCTATGTTCTACCCAAAAACAAGAAAATCCCCATTAAAATCCTTGTTTTGAATTTGAATTTATGTTTAAAGATGTTAAAAAGTAGGGAAAATACAATGGAAGTTACTTACCAATCGTTTTGAAGAAGAAGAATTGCCTGAAAAATCGCCTCTTATGTTTTGGTTTTTGAAAAAAGTGTAAAATAGCTGAGGATTCGGCTTATGTATAGTATGTCAGGAAGCAGGCACGGACCGCACAAAAATGCCATGCGGCCGCGCCAAAAGGGAAGGAATACGCATCCTCTAGACCTACCCAGCGCGGACCGCACTGTTTTGGTACGCGGCCGCGCTGGTCAAACGCGACCCCACGGAACCTGGCCACCGCACAAAAATGTCATGCGGCCGCGCCAACAGGGGAAGGAATACGCAATCCTCTAGACCTGCGCAGCGCGGACCGCACAATTTTGGTGCGCGGCCGCGCTGGTCAAACGCGACCCTATGGAACCTGGCCACGCGGACCGCACTGTTTTGGTGTGCGGCCGCGCTGGCCAAACGCAACCCCTCGGATCCAGTTCCACGCGGACCGCACAGAAATGTAGTGCGGCCGCGTGAGACCTGCTGACTGAACATCTGAATTATTTACGAAATTGCACCAACGGCCTATCAAATCTTTACCTGAGCCCCCTGGGCTCCAAACCAAACATGTACACAACATCAAAAACATATTACAAACTTGCTTGTGCGATCATATCGCCAATATAACATCGTTTTCATCGAATCAAGCCTCAAGTTCATGATTTTCATACTTTTGGTTTTCAAAACTTTCAAACTTGGAACTCAAGGTCCAAAACATATCAAACGACATCTAAATGTCACCAAACTTTGCAGAAAGCACATATATAATATTTAAGACTTGTACCGGGCGTCGGAACCAAAATACGAGCCCGATACCAATGTCATTTAATTCATTTTCCTTTAATAATTACAGCAAAAATAATTTCAGAGAAAAATCCATAACTTAGGCTCTAGGCCTCAGAATTCGACTCCGGACACATGCCCGAGTCCCATATTTTCCTACGGACCTTCCGGGACCATCCGATCTTGGGTCCGGGTCCGTTTACCAAAAATGTTGACCGAAGTCAACTATATCAATATTAATATCACTTTTCTTTAAATTTTTCATAGAATTCGCATATTCGATCACAAAATCTTTCCGGCTACATGCCCAGATTATGCATGTAATCGAGGCAACATAAAATGAGGTTTTCAAGGCCTCGGGAGCACGGAACAAGTGAGGAAAACACGTAATACGTCTAAAAGAATTGTTTGTCCTCGAACAGACAAGAAAAGGAAGTACCTGCGTTGGGGAACAAGTGTGGGTAACGGCTCCGCATATCAGACTCGGACTCCCAGGTCGATGCCGCAGGAGGCTGACCTCTCTACTGAACACGCACAGAAGGAAAACTCTTCGACCTCAACTATCAAACTTGTCGGTCTAGAATGGCCACCGGCTCCTCCTAGTAGGATAAATCATTGTCCAATTGGACAGTACTGAAGTCTAACACATGTGTGGGATCGTCGTGGTATCTCCGAAGCATAGATACATGAAAACCTGGATGCACGGCTGATAAGCTAGGCGACAGAGCTAGTCTGTAAGCCACCACTCCCACTCGGTCTAGAATCTCAAATGGACCAATATACATAGGGCTGAGCTTGCCCTTCTTCCCGAACCTCATCACGCCCTTCATAGGCGACACACGGAGCAATACTCGCTCACCAACCATGAAATCTACATCTCGAACCTTACGATCCGCATAAGTCTTCTATCAGGACTGAGCTAAATGCAATCTCTCCTGGATAGTCTTGACCTTGTCTAAGGCCTCCTGAACTAAGTCTGTTCCCAGCAGCCGAGCCTCTCCCGGCTCAAACCATCCGACCGGAGATCGACATCGCCTACCATACAACGCCTCATACGGAGCCATCTGAATGCTAGATTGGTAGCTCTTGTTGTAGGCATACTCTGCTAATGGTAAAAACGGGTCCCACGAGCCCCCAAAATCAATGACACAGGCTCAAAGCATGTCCTCTAGAATCCGAATAGTCCTCTCGGACTGGCCGTCCGTCTGAGGATAAAAAGCCGTACTCAACTGGACCTGGGTGCCTAACTCCTGCTGGACCGCTCTCCAAAACCGCGAGGTAAACTGCGTACCCCGATCAGAGATAATAGATACTGGCACCCCATGAAGACGAACAATCTCCCTAATGTAAATCTCTGCTAACCTCTCCAATGAGTAGGAGACAGATACTGGAATGAAGTGTGCTGACTTGGTCGGCCTATCAACAATGACCCAAATAGCATCAAATTTCCTCTGAGTCAAAGGAAGTCCAGTAACAAAGTCCATAGTGATCCGCTCCCATTTCACTCGGGAATTTCAATCCTATGGAATACACCACCAAGCCTCTGGTGCTCATATTTACATGTTGACAATTTAGACACCGAGCGACATAAGCAACAATATCTTTCATCATTCTGCGCCACCAATAGTGCTGCCGTAAGTGCGGGTACATCTTCGCAGCACCCGGGTGAATAGAATACCGCGAACTGTGGGCCTCCGCTAAGATCAACTCTCGAATCCCCTCAACATTAGGCACACAAACTCGACCCTGCAATCTCAATACCCCGTCATCATCTAGATTTAATTTTGTGGCACCTTCCCGTTGTACTGTATCTCTCAAGTCACGCAAATGAGGATCATCAAATTGCCTCTCACGGATCCGCTCTAATAGAGAAGAACGAGCGACCGTGCAGGCTAACACCCTGCTAGGCTCAGAAATGTCTAATCTCACGAACCGGTTGGCTAAGGCCAAGACATCTAGAGCAAATGGTCTCTGACTGACTTGAATGAATGCAAGACTACACATGCTGGCAGACTTCCTACTCAAAGCATCGGCCACCACATTGGCCTTACCTGGGTGATATAGGATAGTAATATCATAGTCTTTCAGCAACTCTAACCATCTCCGCTGTCGTAGATTCAACTCTTTTTGCTTGAACAACTACTATAGGCTTTTGTGATCAGTGTACACCTCACATGTCACACCATATAGATAATGCCTCCAGGATTTTTAAGGCATGAACCACTGTTTCCAGCTCAAGATCATGAACCGGATAATTCTTCTCATGTATTTTCAGCTGTCTCGAAGCGTAAGCAATAACCTTACCGTCCTGCATCAATACCGCTCCAAGCCCCGTACGGGATGCATCACAGTAAACTATGTAAGGCCCTACACCCGTAGGTAATATCAACACTGGTGCTGTAGTCAAGGCTGTCTTGAGCTTCTGAAAGCTCGCCTCACACTCATCTGACCACTGGAACTGGGCACCCTTCTGGGTCAACCTGGTCATCAGGGCTGCAATAGAAGAAAACCCCTCTACAAATCAACGGTAGTAACCTGCTAATCCCAAGAAATTCCGAATATCAGTCACTGAAGCTGGTCGAGGCCAATTCTGGACTGCCTCAATCTTATTTGCGTCAATTTGAATACCTTCCACTGATACAATGTGATCCAGAAATGCTACCGAACTCAACCAAAACTCACATTTCGAAAATTTGGCATATAGATGATTATCCTTCAGAGTCTGAAGAACCACTCTGAGGTGCTGCTCGTGCTCTTCCTGGCTGTGGGAGTACACCATGATGTCATCTATAAAGACTACTACGAACAAATCTAAGTAAGGCCTGAATACCCGATTCATCAACTTCATGAATTTTGTTGGGGCATTGGTCAACCCGAAGGACATGACCAAGAACTCATAATGCCCATATCTAGTGCGAAAGGTTGTCTTAGGAATGTCAGCCGCCCTGATCTTCAGCTGATGGTAGCCCGACCTCAAGTCTATCTTTGAGAACACCCTCGCTCCCTGGAGCTGGTCAAACAAATCATCAATCCTCGGCAATGGATACTTATTCTTTATTGTCACTTTGTTTAACTACCGGTAATCAATACACATCCGCATCGAGCCATCTTTCTTCTTTACAAATAATACAGGTGCTCCCCAGGGGGAAATACTAGGCCTGATAAAGCCCTTTTCAAGAAGGTCTTGTAACTGATCTTTCAACTCTTTTAGCTCCGGCGGGGCGATACGATAAGGTGGAATAGAGATGGGCGGAGTGCCTGGTGCCAGATCAATACAGAAATCAATATCCCTGTCGGGTGGCATGCCCGGCAGGTCTGAAGGGAAAACCTCAGGAAACTCCCGTACAATGAGGACTGACTCAATAGAAGGAACCTCTGCGCTGGAATCACGAACATAAGCCGGATAAGCTAGACACCCCTTCTCGACCATGCGTCGAGCCTTAACATAGGAACTAACAGTGCGAACGGAGTGGCTTGAGGTACCTTTCCACTCTAGTCGGGGTGATTCTGGCAAGGCCAAGGTCACAGTCTTAGCATGACAATCTAGGATAGCATGGTATGGGGACAACCAGTCCATCCCCAATATGACATCAAAATCCACCATGTCCAATAGCAACAGATTAACACAGGTCTCAAGACCCCCAAAGATAACTACGCACGAACGATGCACCCAGACGACTACAATGGAGTCGCCCACTGGTGTAGACACATAAACTAGAATATCCAGAGCACAGCTAGGTATGGCCAAATACGGTGCAAAGTAGGAGGACACATATGAATATGTAGACCCACGGTCAAATAATACCGAACCCCATCTGCCACAAACAAGAATTATACCTGTGATCACGGCATCTGATGCCTCTGCCTCTAGCCTGGCTGGTAAAGCATAGAATCGGGGATCAGCACCTCCCCTCGGAGCTACATCCCTAGGACGGTCATCAACTGGCTGACCTCTGCCTCTGGCTGGACGGTCTCCACCTCTACGGTCTCGACCTCCACCTCTATGATCTCTACCCTCGCCCTGGCTGGCTGGGCAGGCTGAGGGTCAGCTGGGGCCTGAATCATGGGACGAGGACCCCGCTGCTGAGTATTGCCCATTGCTCAAGGGCGGAATCTGACAAGATGACTTGGGTCACCACAACCGTAGCAACTCTTAGGCAGATGGGGCCGCTGGCCCTGACGACCTGAATGGCCTCCACGAACACTATGAAGAGGCTGGGCACTAATAGGAGACTGATCTAAATACTGCTCACGAAACCCACGATCGCCTGGTCCACCCTGTGAAGCCTGAAGGGCGGAATGGAAAGGCCCGGAAGACTGGCCCCTATCAAAAGATTCCCTGCCACCAGAAGAAGAACCACTAAACCTGCCTGAATAACGGGGCCTCTTGTCTAAAGAATAACCACCTCCCCGAGCAAGAGCCATCTCAACTCTGCGTGCTGCATTAGCTGCCTCCTGAAATGATATATCACTCCCCGCTCCCACAGCCATCTGAAGTCTAATTGGCTGATTAAGCACATCTATGAACCTGCGGACCCTCTCCCGCTCCGTGGGAAGTATCACCACTGCATGACATGCCAAATCAACAAATCTCGTCTCATACTGAGTGACAGTCATAGTGCCCTGCTGGAGGCACTCAAACGGCCTCCGAAGTGCATCCCGCTGAGTAACAGGGAGAAACGTCTCCAGAAATAACTCTACAAACTGATCCCATGATAAAGCCGAGGACCCTGCTGGTCGAGTCAAACAATAATCCCTCCACCAAGTCTTGGCGGATCCTGAAAGCCTGAATGTACAGAAGTCAACTCCATTGGACTCCACTATTCCCATAGTCTTGAGAATCTCATGGCAACTGAATAAGAAATCCCGAGGATCCTCTGATGTGGCACCGCCGAAGGTAGTGGTAAACAACTTGGAGAACCGATCAAGTCTCCATAAAGAATCAGAAGTCATGGCCGCTCCATCTCCGACCTGAGCTGTGGTACCTGACTGAGTGGCCACAACTGGCTGAACCACTGGTGCCTGAGGCTGAGGAGCTACTGGCTCCGGAGTACGAGCAACAGGAGTCTAGGACCCTCCTCCAGCCTGAGAAGCGGCTGGTGCAGCTGGTAATAAGCCCGCTCTGGCAATGCTGTCCATAAATTCCACTATCTTGACTAGAGCATCCCGAAGATCCGGGGTAAATAAAGCCTCTCCCGGGACATTAGCAGGGCCCACTGGAGCTGATGGGACTAGAACCTCCTCGACAGTCTCAATATGAGGCTCCACCTCTAGAATAGCTGCTGGGGGCTGAGCTCTGCCCCTACCACGGCCTACGATACGACCTCGGCCCCTGCCCCTCACGGGAGCTGTCTGGGGCTCAGGCTGCTGGTCAGCGGACGAAGAAGCGCATGTCCTCACCATCTGCGAAAGGACAGAGTAGAAATTCAATCAGTATTTGAGGAACAAATCGCACGACAAGAAGGGACAAATGAGAGACTCTTTCCTAACTCAATAGACTCTGGAGGACAAGTACAGACGTCTCCGTACCTACCTCTCAAACCCTACTAAGCTTGTTCGTGAGTGGTGAGACCTATGTAACCTAGAGCTACGATACCAACTTGTCACGACCCGAATTTTTTCCCAACATCGGGATCGTGATGGCGCCTACTCATGGTAGCTAGGCAAGCCTCTTTATTCACACTATCTTGTTTTTAGCAATATTTCATATTCAATTTAACAATCAAAACCATAACCTTAATTAAACAAGTACGGAAGACTTTATAAAAATAGTAATAAGTAGTTTCAAGGTAACTGATACTGAAATCCTCTACCCAAGACGTGGAGTCACCAACTCACGAACTACTACATGAATACTACACATAAAGGTATGAAAGAAATATAACATAATTTGTTAGTCTCGGAACAAGGAGACTACAGTTGATGACATAAATAAAAGGAAGAGACGCCGGGCCTGTGGTTGTATTTTATATTAATTTAAATATTAATGCGCACACAAAGATACAAATAATAAGAGAAAATAACACAAAAAATCACGAAAATCACGCTCAGCACAAAACTATTTTATTTTGAATTTTTGGGAGTAATTCTCATGTAGGGCAAAAATCACGTGCTCACACCAGACACCCACATAAACCTGTGTAGTTCTATATATACATATACACCACAAAATAACGAGAAGTAATCGAGTAACAACTCAACAAGGAATATCTTAGAAGAACTTAACAATTAACAACAATTAATAAGTCCACAAGGAAAACAAAGTATAATGGAAAACAGGTAATATCAAGTCAAGGAATGGCAAATAGTTGCACGACATCACCCTTCGTGCTTTTACTCTCATCCTCACCAAATAAGCAAATAAAGTTCACGGCATCACCCTTCGTGCTTTTACTCTCATCCTCACATCCATGGTACGGCATGATCCTTCGTACATGGTTCAATAATAAGGCACGGCATGATCCTTCGTGCATAATCAATAAATCAAGGCACGGCATTAACCTTCGTGCATAAACAGTAAAACAAGGCACGGCATCACCCTTCGTGCATTATCACTCTTCCTCACCCAAATAACAATCACGATTAAGGGCAGAGAATGAAAACAATAATCATGAACCGTCCCGGCAAGGGACACAATAATTATCACAACAAAGTCCCGGCAATGGAAAACAAGTATCTCATTTCACAACAAGTCCCGGCAAGGGAGAACAATAACAATTCTACAACCCGGCAAGGGTTCAACAATTTATCTTCAAATATGTCTCACAACAAGTATTAACAATGACTCACGGTCATGCAAGACGCCAGTGTATGGATGATCGTCAACTATAGCTTTCCCCGAATTTCCGCTTTCAACTAGCTCGAATCTAATCACAATTAATTCCATTACATTAATAAATACTAAATACCTTAGTTTGAATGCTTAAAAATGGTTTTCTTAAATTTACCCCAAAATATCCCAAAACGCCCCTGGTCCCACGTGGTCAGAACTCGGGGTTCGGACAAAAATCCGGTTACCCATCCCCCCACAAGTTCAAGTATATGATTTGTTTCAAAATCGGACCTCAATTCGAGGTCCAATTGCCTAATTCATGAAAACCCTAGCTCTACTCTAAACCCCCCAAATCCCCATTAAAATCCTTGTTTTGAATTTGAATTTATGTTTAAAGATGTTAAAAAGTAGGGAAAATACAATGGAAGTTACTTACCAATCGTTTTGAAGAAGAAGAATTGCCTGAAAAATCGCCTCTTATGTTTTGGTTTTTGAAAAAAGTGTAAAATAGCTGAGGATTCGGCTTATGTATACTGTTTCGGGAAGCAGGCGCAGACCGCACAAAACTGCCATGCAGCCGCGCCAACAGGGGAAGGAATACGCATCCTCCGGACTACCCAGCGCGGACCGCACTGTTTTGGTGCGCGGCCGCGCTGGTCAAACGCGACCCCACAGAACCTGGCCACGCGGACCGCACTGTTTTGGTGTGCGGCCGCACTGGTCAAACGCGACCCCACGAAACCTGGCCACGCAGACCGCACTGTTTTGGTGTGCGGCCGCGCTGATCAACCGCGACCCTACGGAACCTGGCCACGCGGACCGCACTGTTTTGGTGTGCGGCCGCGCTGGCCAAACGCAACCCCTCGGATCCAGTTCCACGCGGACCGCACAGAAATGCACCGCGACCGCGTAGGACCTACTACACTGCCACACCTGATATTTTAAGCCATAGGCCTCTCGGGACCTACTCAAAACTCACTCGAGCCCTCGGGGCTCTAAACCAACCATACACATAACTTCAAAACATCCTAGGGACTCATCCGTGCGATCAAATCGCTCAAACACATCACAATTCATCAAACTAGGTCTCAAGATCATCATTTTCATTTCAAAATTCATAAACCTTTCAAACTTGGAACTCAAGGTCCAAAACATATCAAACGACATCCAAATGTCACCAAACTTTGCGGAAAGCACATATATAATATTTAAGACTTGTACCGGGCGTCGGAACCAAAATACGAGCCCGATACCAAGGTCATTTAATTTTTTTTCCTTTAGTAATTACAACAGAAATAATTTCACAGAAAAATTCATAACTTGGGCTCTAGGCCTCGGAATTCGACTCCGGACGCATGTCCAAGTCCCATATTTTCCTACGGACCTTCCGGGACCGTCCGATCTCAGGTCCGGGTCCGTTTACCAAAAATATTGACCGAAGTCAACTATGTCAATATTGTGAGCACATGATTTTTGCACCAAGCAAATAATTCCAAAATTAAAATAAATATGTTTTTGGCCAATCTTTGGAAATCCCAGCCTTTAAACTAATCAACAGGTTAGGCTAAGGTCTTTGCAAACCTACCTACCTGAGATTCAGGGCTCAAATGAGCCTTGGTGAGCCTGCATTTGCAGGCTTAACCAATTTTGCACAACTAGCCCCTTTTAAGGTGGACTAGTGTGTTTGGACCTTGTAGAATTGATCAACTTTTGCAAAATTGACCACTCTTAGTCACTTACTTATCTTATAACCTATTGTTATTTGACTTTCAGTTTTAACCTATTTCAAAACTAACCATTTTATGAAACTTAGCACTATTACAGCTATAACCAATTCCCCTAAGGTTAATGGGTATTAATCACTGCTCATACTAGCAAGAACTATTGCAAACTCAGTCATTTCAACATACAATTGCACACATAGCCACATGAGACCAAACATTGTGCATCAATCAATTAAAACTCAGAAAGGAAATTTGATAGTGTTGAATCTTAATCAATCAATTCACATAACCCAATTTCATGTAGCAAAGTGTCAATTAATATCAATCAGACTTAGTTACAACCAATTCATGTCAGATGATACATTGAAAAACCCCAAAACCTTTAAAGTTCATGGGCATAGACACACATAGAAGATAAACCTCACAAAACAGTCAGTAAGAGATAAAACATGGCTCCCTTTTTAGACATAAGGACAACAGAATAACATAAGCATGGTAACCAGAATTAGAATCTCTAACCCTAGCTTGATATATACATGAGATAGCTAAGATGAAGATAAAGAGTTGAAGAATCATGGAGAGACAGTGAAGAAAGATCCCTAAATCTATCATGCCAAGTAACATAAAGAGAAGCAGAATCAGATTAGCATGCTTATTTTAGCAGATTGAAGGCACACAAGAGGTGGTATAAACCAATCATTAAATAAAAGCCCTGGTTTTAATCATCAAATGAAGAGGAATAGGGAGACTAGAGAAATAGACAAAGGTAAAGCAAAATATCCCTAATGAAGGGGAATGGGGAACCTAACGGCTAATCCTAGCACTAAAACTAAGCATGCAAAGAGACAGAAGAGAAGAACATCCAAGCTATTGAAAGCTAACAAAAGATAACCTAATACAAAGATGACACAGAATGAGAGTCAAAAAACTGAACTAGTACTGGAACTAGACATGCAAAACAACAGAAGAAATATCAAAATCCAACAAGATGAGGAACCCTACTACTAACAGAAGAAGGAGAACAAAGATATCGAGGTCAAATCTTCAAAACAGAGAATCAAAACAAGATCCAAACAACAAGATAACCCTAGTATACGAGATGAAGGAAAATGGCTAAAAAACTAAACATGCAAAGAGTCATAAAAGAAGAACAGTCATACTATTGAAAGTTAACAGATCAGGAACCAAAATATAAAGAAGATGAAGAGGAAAAGGTGAAAGATAGATCTTTTAAGCCAAAGAAACAAAAAACAGTCAAAACAGAAGACATAAAATAGAGGAAAGCATAAAAAATGAACAAACAAAAAGAAGCAAACAAGAGATAGAGAGGGAAGGGACTTAGCTCGCAGGGCCGGTCCCCTGAGCTTCCTCTCACTCTTTTCACTCTCTTTTTTTCAGACTTCTTCAGACTCTTTTCTTTATTTATTTTTCTTTATTTTCTTTTTCTAGTTTTTCTTTTTAGACTTCAAGATGAAGTCTTTTGGGGTTTTTGTCTGAAGTGGGGGGTATTTGGAAGGGTAAAGGTAAGATCTTGGGAAGAAACTAGGTTTGAGTCGCCGGAGTTAGGGTTCCGACGAATTTCTTTTGGATATTCGACGTGATCGGGGTAGATTTGAGGGAAGCCGGTAGGGTAGGGTGATAGATCAGGTCGAGGGGAGTCTGTGGTGTTGATTTGGGGTGGTTTCTCATAGATTGTGATCACCGGAGGTAGATTCCGATGACCGGAATCTCATGAACATGGGAGGTTTTTTTAGGGTTTTCGGAGTTCTGTTTGAAGTGTGAGATGAAGAAAAAGAAAAAGGTGGTCTTGGGGTGTGGGGTGTGGGGTGTGGCTGGAGACCACCGTGGGAGGTGGTGGCCTCCGGTCAGCGTGGTTTCAGAGTGAGGTGAAGAAGAAGATGAAGGGTGAGAGAAGGGATTTTGGGCGGCTAGGGTTAGGATGTTTGCAAAATGGCTGGTCTTCAACAGACCAATGCCTTTTATAGTCGTGGAGGTTGAGATGATCTGGGCCTTTGATTTGATGAAGATCAACAGCAATTATTGGCGTTACTAAAACGGTGTTGTCTTATTGAGAATGAGACCAATTCTCCTAACCGTTACATTAGCTTGGACGGACGGCTCAGATTAATCCCTGACTTAACTAATTAATTAAAATCCGGATTGATTCTCAGTCGTTGGATTTAGTGCAATGAACGGCTGAGATCAATGTGGGTTATTGAATTGGACCGGACTTTGGGCTAAAACACACTGGGCCAACCAATTGGACTTCAATTGGCCCAGTTCCTATTACACTATGTATTTTTGTATTTTTCTGATATTTTAATTATTTTTATGTATTTTCTTGTTGTATTTTATTTCCTATTTTTATATTCTTTTCTAATTACTCAAATTCTTTTAATTTCCTATTTTTTCCAATTTTTCTGATATTTAATGCCATTTTCTACTATATTCGCTTAATTTCCGCTATTAAAGCTTAATTTTTTCTTTTTTAACTAATTAATTCAAATAATGCAAGTATTAAACCTATTTTTTGTTTTTTCTAATTTCTAATTATTCAAACACACAAAGTGTAGCTAATTTCAAACAAGACACGCAATTACACTCAAAAATATTATTTTATTTTTAATTTTGGAATTTACTTACCTAGTGCAAAAATAATGTGCTCACAATTACCAAAGACCATTTAAGAAGAGTTTCAGTGCAAAGACAAGTGAGCAGTAATGAGAAATTTTTGCACATTGGCATATTTCGTGAAAGCATTTTGAAAACCTTTTGACCGCACCCTGCTTCAGAGGTTGCCTACATATCCCGGGCTAAACAGAAATCAGGTCAGTGTAGTTCGGGAAGGTCGGGTAGTTTAAAACTACCAGGGAATTGTTGTTGTTGCTATTATTGCTAACTTACTTCTTATTACACCGGGGGATAAAATGTAAAATGAAAAAGCTATTCTAAGCTATGATTCTACGAGTTACAATTATTCCTATCTAGCTTCTTGTCTCTTTACTCTTCCTTATCTCTTTTTCTTTGACTTTCTGTGATGTTGACTCTCTTTTTTGTTGATTTTCTGTGATGCTGACTTTCTTTTTTGTTGGTTTTATTTTTCTTGCTTCCCCCTTCTTTTGATTTTCGATGATGATTCTTGCCTTCAAACTGATACCTGCTCAAAACAAAACAAAACAACAAACGTTTCCTTCTGCCCCAGTATGGGCTTTTCATGTTACGGTGTTACTCATGTTAGCTAACACAACCAATGCTGCAGAAATTAAAATTGCAAAAATGTATTCCCTTTTTATCCAGGTGGGCGCCTGATGCATGAAATTAAAAATTGCAGAAAAGTATTCCCTTGTTATCCAGGTGGGCGCCTGATGCATGAAATTAAAATTACGGAAAAGTATTCCCTTGTTATCCAGGTGGGCGCCTGATGCATGAAATTTAAAATTGCAGAAATGTATTCCCTTGTTATCCAGGTGGGCGCCTGATACATGAAATAAAAATTGCAGAAATGTATTCCCTTGTTATCTAGGTGGGCGCCTGATGCATGAAATTTAAAATTGCAGAAAAGTATTCCCTTGTTATCCAGGTGGGCGCCTGATGCATGAAATTAAAATTGCAGAAAAGTATTCCCTTGTTATCCAGGTGGGCGCCTGATGCATGAAATTAAAATTGCAGAAAAGTATTCCATTTTTATCTAGGTGGGCGCCTGATGCATGAAATTGAAATGCAGAAAAGTATTCCCTCAGTTTGATAACCGGGGTATGAATTTTAAAGATGATACCTTCCTCTTGTTTTTGGTATTTTCTTTGACTTTTCAACCATGAATTGCTTCACTTATTGCCGAACTTTATTTTTGATGTTTTCTATCTTTCCACATTGGTCACATTCACTGTAAAGTGATTAGTGACGATTTGTTCCTGTCTAAATCACAAAACAAAAATTTATTAGATATAAACTGCTGGCAACTGGCATCTGCCATCCCTGCTTCTTATTGCTTTCCTCTTTTTGCTTTTTCTCCAACTGTGTGGTCTTTCAACTGACTATCTCTTGCAAACTCTTTTTGTATTTTCTTGCTTTTTCACTTTTTGTTTTCTTTTCTTTTGGCTCTGTTTGCCAAACTCCTTTATTTCTTTCCAACTTTCCTTTCCTTTATTTTCTGATCCAGTGTTATTTCAACCCTTATTATTAGGAGCTGGCAGTTAGCTTTTTAAAAGGCGAACAATGAAATGCAGAAAATGAATCTCAAAAGGGTAAGGGTGTTTTTGGAAAGGCGATAGAACTTATCTGGGTACGTTGGCCGATTCTGTTGACCATGCCATGTATTTAAACTCCGACCCGGTTCGTTCAATCCATTATTCTGACTCCAAATTGTTCTCGACCCAAACCGATCCTATTTTTTGTTGCCTTTTCTCTTTTCCCATAATAATCCTTACGATCGCCTTATGGTGTCTTGAAAGGTTTTCACCAATAAGACTCTCTCATTTATTCTCTCTCGGCCTCACAATCGCCTTGCAGTGCCATTACAGGTTTTCACTGACAAGACTCTCTCATTTTATTTCTCTCTACCTCACAGTCACCTCACGGTGCCAGTTAAGGTTTTTACCGATGAGGCTCTCTCATTTTTCTTCATTTTTTCATTTTTCATTTTGTCTTTTGTTTTTATACCACGGGTGTTGTCCAATGTCTCGTTCTTCCTTCATTGCGTTGCATTTGTTAGTCTCTTGGAATTGATCCGAAGGTCTTTCTTTGGATTGTAACGTGGCTTTTGGATGGGTTAAGAAAGAAGGGTATAAAGGCTCAAAATTGACGAGGGTTCAAAAATATTTACAACTCTCGAAATTATAAATCATAACTTCTGCCCCAGTTTCAATATGTGGGGGATTTTTGGATTTTTCCTTTATTGTGACTGAACCTCTGTGAGACTGCCTACGTACCCTTTCGGGATCAAGTCAAACGTAGTTCATTGCTATGCCATAAATGTATGAATTTCTTTTGACTTTTTCCCGATTTCTTTGTCTGTTTCTTTTATTTTCTTTTCCTTTTCCTTTTCTCTTTTTTTTTTGCTACTTTCTTTTGCGTCATAAACAATTCCGAGAGAGGGGTATGAAAGAATATATCAAACATGGCTCAAAGGGGTGTCAATGGATAAAGTGTTTGGATAGAGAATAAAATGCCTTCATCATTTCAATTCCAAAATCACAACAAAATACAATCATACAATTGAAAAGGAATCATACATAGTATCTTTTGACCGCATCCGAATTGATAGCAGTCTCTACGCACTTCCCTTCAATGTCTGTCAAATATAATGCCCCATTAGACAACACCCGTGATACCATAAATGGTCCCTGCCAGTTTGGCGCAAATTTGCCCTTTGCTTCGGCCCAATGCGGTAAGATACACCTCAATACGAGTTGTCCAACTTCAAACTTTCGAGGTCGTACCTTTTTATTATATGCTCTGGCCATTCTTCGTTGATACAACTGCCCATGGCAGACTGCGGCCAACCTTTTCTCATCAATCAAATTTAAATGTTCTAACCGGGCTTTTACCCATTCATCGTCATCTATCTCAGATTCGGCTATAATTCGCAATGACGGTATTTCTATTTCTGCGGGTATAACAGCCTCCGTTCCGTACACCAGTGTATAAGGTGTGGTTCCGATAGAAGTACGCACTGTTGTGCGATAACCCATAAGAGCAAAAGGTAATTTCTCGTGCCATTGTCTGGACTTTTCCACCATTTTCCTGAGGATCTTCTTTATATTCTTGTTTGCAGCTTCCACTGCCCCATTTGCCTTTGGCCTGTACGGTGTGGAGTTGCGATGTGTGATCTTAAATCTCTGGCAAGCTTCCGCCATGAGGTGACTGTTCAGATTGGCCCCGTTATCTGTGATGATTATCTTGGGAATTCCAAACCGGCATATAATAGTTTCATGCACAAAATCCACCACAGCTTTCTTCGTCACTGCCTCGAATGTCTTTGCCTCAACCCACTTAGTGAAGTAATCAATCGCGACCAAAATGAATCTATGCCCATTGGAAGCTGCAAGCTCTATTGGTCCGATAACATCCATGCCCCAAGCAACAAACGGCCATGGTGCAGACATCGTATGCAATTCATAAGGCGGGGAGTGGATTAGATCTCCACGTACTTGGCATTTCCTCACATATCTGATATAATCCCGCTCCATGGTGAGCCAATAATACCCGGCTCTCAGAATCTTCTTTGCTAAGATATACCCGCTCATATGGGGTCCGCAGGCTCCAGCGTGCACCTCAGTCATAATCTTATCAGCTTGTTGTGCATCCACACACCTCAACAATCCCAGGTCTGGTGTTCTTTTATATATGATTCCATCCACTAAGGAAGAATCCATTCGCTAAGCGTCTTACATCTCTCTTCTGATCTCCGGTGGCTTGCTCTGGGTATTTTCCCGCCTTCAAGTATTCCTTGATGTCGTGATACCACGGTTCTCCATCCAACTCTCCTTCCACAGCAAAACAGTAGGCATTCTGATCATACACCTTGGGTCTGAAGTAGATATATATAGGCTTTGTCCGGATGATGTAACATAGAGGATAGTGTGGCTAGAGCATCTGCAACTTCGTTGTGCATTCTTGGGATGTGTTTGAACTCTATGGACTAGAACCTTTGGGACAACTCATGCAAACAATGCCGATAAGGTATCAATTTCAAATCCCTTGTTTCCCATTCTCCCTGAATTTGATGTATCAAAAGATCCGAGTCACCCATGACCAAAATCTCTTGAACACCCATATCTATTGCCATCCTCAATCCCAATATACAATCCCAAGATACACGCCCCATATTGTTGGTACAGAAAAATTGAAGCTGAGCGGTGACAGGATAGTGTTGACCCGTTTCTGAAATGAGTACCGCTCCGATACCAACTCCCTTACTGTTGAT
The DNA here is from genome assembly GCA_032618575.1 of Nicotiana noctiflora. Taxonomy (NCBI): domain Eukaryota; kingdom Viridiplantae; phylum Streptophyta; class Magnoliopsida; order Solanales; family Solanaceae; genus Nicotiana; species Nicotiana noctiflora. The sequence continues at coordinate 343,710 of JASVEL010004447.1, read as the reverse complement.
GGCTCCGTCAAAATACATCTTCCATCCTGGCTTTTCACTTTGTTCTATTTCTTCGACATTCATTGCCTCCTCATCCGGAAAATATGTCTTTAGTGGCTCATACTCATCATCCACTGGATTCTCTGCCAAGTGATCTGCAACTGCCTGTGCCTTCATCGCCGTACGAGTTACATAAATGATGTCAAATTCTGTGAGCAGAATCTGCCATTTAGCAAGTCTTCCTGTAGGCATGGGCTTATGGAATATATACTTCAAAGGATCTAACCATGATATCAGATATGTAGTGTATGCTGACAGGTAGTGCTTCAATTTCTAAGCAACCCAGGCTAATGCACAGCATGCTCTCTCTAACCGAGTATACTTTACCTCGTAAGATGTGAATTTCTTACTAAGGTAATATATAGCTTGCTCTTTCTTGCCAGTTTCATCGTGCTGCCCCAGTACACATCCAAAAGAATTGTCAAGCACCGTTAGATACAAGATCAAAGGTCTTCCCGGCTCTGGAGGAACTAGCACTGGAGGATTTGCTAAATATTCCTTGATTTTGTCGAAGGCTTCCTGACATTCATCAGTCCATTTCACTGCTGCATCTTTCTTTAACAACTTGAAGATCGGCTCACATGTTGCTGTCAGCTGAGCGATGAACCGGCTAATATAATTCAGCCTTCCTAACAAGCTCATTACTTCCTTCTTGTTCTTCGGCGGAGGTAGACTCTGGATGGCTTTGATCTTTGATGGGTCTAGTTCAATACCCCGCCGACTCACTATAAACCCTAACAGCTTCCCTGAAGGCACTCCAAAAGCGCATTTTGCAGGATTGAGTTTAAGATTGTATTTCCGGAGTCTCTAGAAAAACTTCCTCAAATCCCTCACATGATCATGTTGCTTCTTGGACTTTATGATGATGTCGTCCACATACACTTCGATTTCTCGATGCATCATGTCATGGAACATTGTGGTCATTGCCCTCGTATAAGTAGCTCCGGCATTCTTTAACCCAAACGGCATCACTCTATAGCAATATGTTCCCCAAGGCGTAATGAAAGCAGTTTTCTCCACATCTTCTTCGTCCATTAGGATCTGGAGATAACCCGCATAGCAGTCTATAAAAGAGCCAATTTCATGTTTGGCGCAATTGTCGATTAATATGTGGATGATTGGCAATGGGAAATCATCTTTTGGACTGGTTTTGTTGAGGTCTCTGTAATCCACACACACCCTCATTTTTCCATCTTTCTTTGGGACTGGCACAACATTTGCTAACCAGGTGGGGTACTTAGTAACTCATATGACCTTTGCCTTAAACTGCTTATTCATCTCTTCTTTTATATTCAAGCTGATTTCCGTTTTGAACTTTCTCAACTTTTGCTTCACTGGCCGGCATTCAGGATAAATAGGCAACTTGTGTACCACCAGATCAGTGTTAAGTCCGGGCATGTCATCATAGGACCAAGCAAAGATGTCTTTGAATTCATGCAGCAATTTTATTAACTCTTCCCTGAGGGAGGCTTCTAAATGTACACTGATTTTCGTCTCCCGGACATTATCCTCACTCCCCAAATTGATAGATTCTGTCTCACTTAAGTTCGGTTTGGGTTTTTCCTCATATTGATTCAGGTCCTTACTTATTTCCTCCAGGGTTTCCTCATCCTCATATTCTATCTCACTATCATTCTCAATTTCTTGTATGATAATTCGATTGTCAGAACTGGGCCGGGAATTCTTCATGCATGACATATCATCAGAATCAGCACATATGGAACTGTACAAAAGGAAAAATAAAAATAAAAATAAGGCAAAAATGAAGAAAGAAGAAGAAACCGCATTTCATTGATATTTCAAAATATGAACAAAGTTTGGGTACATTTTGATTTCAATAGGGGTGGGGACTACCGAAAGTAAAATTGCTTTTTGGGAAAAGGATGATGTATTTCAAAAGCTAACTACCAAGACTCCTTCCTGATTGGGAAAGGAGTGGCTTCCTAGTTGTTGAGCGCAACACCAGACCCCACGAACTGAACGTCTATCTTGCTGGTACCCTCTCCCATTTCTACCATGTTCATGTCCCCAAATAACATTTCAAACCTCATCAAGAGCTCCTCATCGGGTCTTGTCTCAGCATACCTAGATGCAGCAGATGTCAGATGTCATTTTGTACCAGGCTTGGCAAAGGTGTTGGACAATTTTGGTATAGGTTTAGGAAGGGTCCAATTTTTCTTTTTGGCTCTCTTGTGCTTTTTGGATGTCGGCATGGGTGGGTTTGAATCCCAAGCCGAAGGTGTCTTTGTTCACTGGCAGATGGACTGGTTGAGTTATTCCTTGCAAGGCTATTCCTAGCCCTTTCCCCGGTGTAAATCCATTTTTAATCATCTCCCTGGCTACCATCACAGCGGCAGGTGCCACTGTAGGGATTGGCAATTTCTCACCTACAACAATCTTGTTCATTGCTACAGTATCTGTCACCTGGTACACCCAGGGACCCTTGTCTCCATCCACATCCTTGAAGGGCATTATGGCATTGCAGGTGTCTCCCTCTCCATGCACTGTTATTTCTTGCTGCTCCCATTCAAACTTAACCATTTGGTGTAAAGACGATGGCACGGCTTTAGCTGCGTGGATCCATAGTCGACCCAGCAATAGATTGTAGGACACAGCAATGTCTACCACCTGAAACTCTATCGTAAAGTCTACTGGCCCAATGGTGACTTCCAAGATGATATTCCCCAAAGTATTCTTACTTTCTCCGTCAAACCCTCTCACATTCACACTGTTCCTTCGGATTCTGTCAGGATTGATATTCAGCTTTCCAAGAGTCGAAAGCGGACAAATGTTTGCACTTGAGCCATTATCTATCAACACCCGAGTGACCACTGACTCCTCGCTTTTCATAGTAAGGTAGAGTGCCTTATTATGTTCAGTCCCCTCAATGGGCAATTCAGTGTCTGAGAATGTAATCTTGTTGGATTCAAAGATCTTGTTGGTAATCTTCTCGAGATGGCAGACCGAGATCTTTTCAGGGAGATGCGCCTCATTCAATATCTTCATCAATGCTTTACTGTGTTCCTCCGAATGGATCAACAATGAGAGCAAAGAGATTTGTGCGGGTGTCTTCCTCAACTGTTCTACTATTGAGTAGTCTTGAGATTTTATCTTCTTGAGGAATTCTTCTACTTCTTCTTCGGACACAGGCTTCTTCATATGACTCTCTTTCACCACCTTCATTTTTCTTAACTCTTCCGGGGCAAAACACCGCCTTAAAGGAGTTAGACCGTGTGTCTCGTTGATCTCTCCAGTCACTTCTTTTCCTTTGTACACTACCGCCACCTTGTTGTAGTTCCAAGGTACAGCTTTAGTATCTACCATCGGCATCTGCACCACTGGCTTTATAATTTCCGGTTCCATGCACGCACCTTTTACTGTCAACACTGGTTTTACCCCTAGCACCACAACTTTCAAAGTCTCAACCGCTGGTTGCTTTTTCACTGATACTTCAACTATTGCTTCCTTTTTCTCAATTTCCTTTTCTGCTTTACTGCTGGCTTTTATCATCATGACCGACTGGGACGGCTTCCGGCTGCTGTCCTCTTGTGCCAACTCTATCATATGTGCTTCATGATGAGCCGGCAGTGGATTTTGAGTAATGTTCGGAGCCTCTGGAGCCTGTACCTCAATCCTCCGGCTATCAATGAGCTCTTGAATAGCATTCTTCAAATACCAACATTTCTCAGTGTCGTGTCCCGGTGCCCCTGAGCAATACTCGCACCTGACCGACTGATCGATGTTCTTTGGAGGTGGATTCGAAAGCTTAGACTCGATGGGCTCAACATTCCCAATTCCTTTAATCTGTGATAGAGTTTAGTATAGGACTCCCCCAATGGGGTGAATGTTTTCTTCGCCTGATTCATATTCCTTATCTCCGGGTCGGGCCTCAAGTTGGGTTTGTTTGGGTTTCTGTAAGCTCTAGAAGAAGGGTATGTATTTTGTGTGTGGTAAACATTCTGCGGGGCTTGGGCTCGCCATACCTGTGGTGGTGGATAAGTTTGGGCTTGTGGATTATGGTAGTGTGGGGTAGTAGGTGGGTAGTATGGTGGAGGTAGGTTGTATGGTATTGGCGGGTACGACTGATATGGTCGAGGCGGGTGATGGTATTGGCTACGATTCCGGGGTTTACTCTCCACAACAGACACCTCTTCTTTCTTCTTCTTCCCAATGGCTCCTCCATTCCCTGTCTGGATGGCCTGATTTGTGGCCTTGATCGCAGAAAAGCTCATAATCTTGTTAGTTTTCAATCCTTCTTCCACAAAACTTCCCATTTTTACGACTTCATTAAAATTCTTGCCAATGGCTAACACTAGATGTCCATAGTAGGTAGCCTCCAAGGCCTGCAAGAAACAGTCTACCATTTCACTTTCTTTCATCGGCGGATCCACCCTCGCCGCCTGTTCTCTCCACCTAAAATCGTACTCTCGAAAGCTTTCACCAAGTTTCTTTTCCATCTTAGTGAGTGACAACCTATCCGGTATGATTTCCAAATTGTACTGAAAATGGTTCGCAAATTCTTGTGCGAGATCATCCCAGATAAACCATCTGGTGTGATCTTGGCGCGTGTACCATTCCAATGCGGAACCACTCAAACTTTGGCTGAAGTATGCCATCAGAAGCTCATCTCTTCCCCCTGCGCCCCCCATCTTACTGCAGTATCCTCTAAGATGGGCCACCGGATCTCCATGTCCACTGTACATGTCAAACTTTGGCAACTTGAACCCGACAGGGAGTTGCACTTCTGGAAACAGACATAGGTCTTTGTACGCCACACTTACTTGTCCCCCTAGCCCTTGTATGTTACGAAAGGACTGCTCCAAACTCCTCATTTTTCTGGCCATCTCCTCATGTTCTAAGTTCCTGGCAGGTTTTTCTTTGATTGCCTCCATCAACGGGGTGTGAGATTCATATTGCCGAAAGGTTCATTCAGGCGGGTAGTAGTGGGTGTCTTGTACATGGAACAATGGCTCACTGGATGACTTATGCAAGGCGGCAGGTGGAGGTGCTACATATACCGGGGCGACCTGTGGCGGCTGGTGTGGCACTTGTTTTGACAGTGGCGGGGGTACTTGAGAGGTGGAGGCATAGTAGTGGTGATAGTCTGGATATGTAGAGAACGAGTTCATAGTGGGTGGCTCAGGGTTGGGATTGGCTGGAGGGATGTATGCTGGGTTAGCGGGATAAGTAGGTAAGGGTTAACCCCTCGACCAAGCCTGGTACATCTCAGCCATCTACTGTTTAAGCTTGTACATTTCTTCTTTCATTCCCGTCACGTCCACAACTTCCTCCTCTCGGACGGGGTCCATGACGTTTTGGTCAATTTCTTGTGACACGGCCTTTGTCATTGTCTTAGATCTTGTGTTGTAGGGATGAGTAGCCAGAATTCCAGTTGCCAGCTAGAATCTGAATCTCATAAACTGCAACACTCGTTAGTGGTTAGCACATAAAGAGATAAGACGCAACGATTTGGAATAATCACATTTTTCCTCTGATCGTCATGCCTCATCCCGACCTCTATTTTATTTTGAACCAATCTCATCATTCTCCTTTTTTCTTTTCTATCTTTTTTTCTTCTTTCTTTTTCTCTTTTTTCTTTTCTTCGATTTTTCTTCTTCTTTTTGTTTTCTTCTCTCTATCTTTTCTTGTTTCTTTATTTTCTTTATTGATTCACGTTCCTATTTATTTGACTATCGTAAATAAAGAATTGACATAAAGCAAAAGGATTGACAACAACTCTTGATTTCTCATTGATAGTTCAAAACATCGGTTTACAAGATGGTGTTGTGCTACTAATGCAAAGAAATATGAATACAGAATGCATGCCCTATGAATACATTAATGCTCCTAGTACCCGCGAGACATCGTTCGGTCTTGCCGCGGGCCTATATGCTAATCCCCTTTAGGAGCCTATCTAGGTCGGACATGTCTTGCTGCACAAAGAACTTCACAGCTGACATAAATGTTGCCCGGGACATTTCTTCACATAGCTGGCTCTTCCGGGTGATGTACTGAGCAATATGAATAATTCTCTCTCGAATAACCCCTTTCTCTTGAAGCAATCGACTGATCTGTTCGGTGCGAGCATCTAAAGTGCGCCGGTTCTCCTTTTGTGTTTGTTGTAGCTCAAACTCTAACCGAGCCATTGTCGTGTAACAATGTTCTCTTTCTTCTTCGAGATCTTTGATGACCTTGTTACTTTTGACAGTGGCTGTAAGAATCTTCTTTCTTAGTCAAGCTACCTCAAACTCATGCTTATCTTGTAGCTGCTGAACCAACTTGGCTCTTTCCTCGGCATCTTCGGCCATTTACTTCCGAGCCCTGACTAACTCCTTTTCTGCTTTGTCTAAGTCGAAGCTGTAGTCACTCACTTTGCGCCAAAGATTTTCAATCAATTTCTCGTCTCGGGCTAAGCGAACAGAGGTCTCGGATGTAATTTTCATTTTAGCAACCTGAACCTTCAGAATTTCATTCTCCTTTTTCAGCTGCTTCTTTTCTCCTTCATCGGATGCTGCTTGCAATCCGCTCTCAAACTGGAGATCTCTCAACTGCTTTTCTAGCAAGCCGATCTTGGCCTTATATTCACTTTCTTTGGCCGCCCAATTCATATTTTCCTTAGATTGCTCTGCTAGATCTTGCAAGTGAGGTCTTTTCGATGGCCTGTCATGCTCAATACCCCGTCGATACCATGGGGAATACCCTGACGACACTTCACCCCGAGCTCTGTCCTGCACACAAGTCTCTACCTTCAAGTTCTGACATTCATTCCAAATCCGTCGGACCTTTGCTTTCGGGAATTGCCCATCCGGACTAATCTCTATCACTTGTGAACTGAGGTCCCTATCCTTTGGTATTACTTGACATCTACCCAGCTATCGCAAGGCCCTGTACGAGGCATAAGGTTGGATACTTTTCAAACCCATGATAAAAAAATGTGACCCTTCTGCTGGCATATAAATCACCTCGTCGAGAGGCAACCAATCAAATATCCAATCAATCTGGCCGCCAGTCAATGATCGTAGATGCGAAATCCAATCCTTTACTCTCTCTGGAAACTTAACTTCTTTTGTTCTCTTGTAAAATTCTTCAAGGCACGTTCTTTCAGTCGGCCCGTAGCTCGAGAACGAAGGATGATGGCATAGATGTTCTATCAGCCAGATTTGTAAGATCAAGTTACATCCCTCAAAGAAGTTGGCCCCTGCTTTGCATGCAGTCAAGGCACGTTAGATGTCTGCTAAAATCATTGGAGCCAGAGTACAATTATCTTGTACTACCAAAGTGCTTGCTACCCCGGCAACCTTTATATTGATGTGCCCATCTTTTCTCGGAAATATGATAACCCCGAGAAATGCCACTAAGAAAGCGAACCGTCGATGCTCCTCCCATTTTGCTCGGTTGGACTTGCTACAAAGCTTGTTCGTGGAGTCGTTGAAACCCCCGACATGTCCATATCTGCTATAAATGAAGTTCGGGGAGCAAAATCCGTTGGCTAAATCCTCGTTGTGGACAATCCTAGAAATTTTCAAAGAATCCAAGAAGCGGTGCACCGTTACTGCTCTCGGGGCCACCGGGTATTTTTCTTTCAAGGGGACCTCGTTCTTCCCTATGTAGAAAGCAATTTCCTCCAGAGTGGGAGTGAGTTCAAAGTACGGAAGATGTAGTACTTTGTGTGTAGGATCCCAATATGTGACCAATGCTCTGATTAGGTCGCCTCGGGGAATTATGTCCAATAATCCCATGAGATCCTTTAAGTAGCCTTTGATCCAGTTTTGACCCTCTATTCCCATGTCGTTCCACCATAGTCTCAGCTCCAAAAGGATTTTATTCATTAAGGCGAAAGGTTCATTCTGTATTGTGCTCATCCTGCACATTTATTAAGGCAATTTTATTTTAGAAAAGAGAAAAAATCTTTTTCAATGCAAATTTTCATTTTTTGAAAGAAACATGACTCTCGAAGTTGCCAAAACAGCCTTCCGGCGTCCTTTCGGAACATTCAGCCGTTTCCAAAAATAGTGGTCACTTTGATTATTTGAAAAGAAAATATTCTTGGTCTTTTTTTTTAAAAAGGTGTGGTTGGACCCGTTCAAGGGTTGCCTACGTATCCCGCCTAATGGCGAGAATCAAACCTGCGTAGTTCGGTCAGATTAGTTGACCAATTATTTCAACAACAAAGCCATTTTTTTTTCAGATTTTTAGATTTTCCAGATACACACTTTCACTAGCTTTTATTTCTCTCTCTTTTCTTTTGAACACTTTTCTATCCTCGGGAATTTTGCCGGTCCGCATAACGATCAAGGACAATAAAATGCAACACATAATATGCTCGGTCTTTTTCAAATACCGGGTCACCTGTCCTAGACGGACCCAACCCCTGTGTTGAGTCCCCTAAGTCGGATATGATGCAAATAATCGTCCTAGACCTATGTTTAAAATCTTACAGTTTCATAGAATGCTAGACCGTGTACCCGAGCGGACAACTCGAATCGAGGAGGGGGCTACGTACCGGTGACTCGCGGAGTCAATCGGCTTTGTAACTTATCCGGCCGCTGTTTCTTAGTTCAGGTATAACTTAACAGAAAGGGGAGTCTCAACCAGTAAGCACATCCCCGGGGGTGAAGAAGAGAAGGGTTTTCGGCACAATTTTATATACAATCCACGTAATATCAAAGTAGTAAAACACATAGCATGTTATTCAAAACATATAACAAAGTCAAATAATATCAAGGACGGCGATTCTAAGGAGCTCGAGTTCTTAAACCCTGAAACCGAAGTTCTGGGTTGGTTTCCCCAACAGAGTCGCCAGAGCTGTCACATCTCCCTTTTTACTACCCCACAAGAAGAAGGCATTTGTACCAATCCGTTTGGAAAGATACGTAGGGTATACCTCAGTGTTCAAATACCCGAGACGGATATAACAAGAAAGAGGAAGGAGCTTTTTTACATAAAGGACAATCGGTTCGGGATTTTTATTTAATTATCAGAGTCGCCACTTGGGAAGATAATGGTGTCCCAAGTCACCGGTTAATCCCGAATCCGAGGAAGTTGACTCTGTTATTACAGTCCGCGAAACAAAGACCTGGATAAGGAACTCTGTTAACCCGGGAGAAGGTGTTAGGCATTCCCGGATTCCGTGGTTTTAGCACGGTCGCTCAATCATCGTTCTCGAATCTTATTTGACTTGTCATAGATTTTTAACAAAATGTATTGTGTTTTTAATTTTAATATTTTAAAGAATTGCGACATCGCGAAAATGCACCTCGAGTCACACCGCAACCAGTACGCCTGTGACCTTTAGTACATTTAGGCTTTGCCGGGATTTTGGATTTGAGTCGCACCAAGTGCACACTCGTTCATAAGGAAGGTGTATTAAATCGTGCCTAATAGAGTCTATCGGCTTTTAATTCTTTATGGAGAAACTATGAAATTTACTAGTAGCTTTCCCGAGTCTATTTACAAATTATTTCATTACTAAGGGGGCCCCACTATTTGGTGTCATATGAGGCTCGTCCCAATTTAGTTTTAATAGTTCAACCCTATTGTTTAACTATATTTTCTATACATGTTTTTTCCTTAGTCATTTTACTTATTTTAGAATTGGGGTCCAGGCCATTGCCATTGCCTTTACTGGGCCTTGGCCTCTGCACCCTTATTTAAACAAGTGCCGGGTCAGCCCGAGTTGTAGAAACCCATGCTATCTTCAGGTGTTTGTTCAACTTCTTATGATAATTCAGGCCCATACTATATACTGGGCCCAAATCAAATTGGACAATAACAAAAGATAAAGATGCTTAATTCATAGCAAAAGAGATACTCAAAATAAAGAACGAAATCAAATCACTTTTATTTTATTTATCAGAAGATGAAAATCACTGTACAATACGATTCATGTTAACCTTAAACTAAATAACTCGATGCATACGAAATCTGACTACTTCTACACTTCAACTTTTCTTAAGGGCTGATATACACTAAAGTTGAAAGTTATTTAACTAAGTAATTGAGAGCAGATGGTTTAACTATATGAAAGCATGATTTAAACAATTCGACTACTTACTTAATGAGGACCTGAGTATCTAAGGTCAAGTGATTCAGTGATGCATATATACATGATAGTACTACTGGATTCACTTCAATTTGCACTCATTCAATGTCTCAAACCCAGTTGCGAATTACTCATTGTTTCTTTCAACTGTTCTTCCTTTTTTTTCTTTTATTTGTATCTACACTCTGATTCACATATGTGATTAACTACTGATCTTACCATGAACTAAACTTGTGTTGATACCACAAATCCGGTCATAATTGAATTGTCACTTCGTTTTAGTTGTTCCACTTTTAACTTACACTAATCTAGCTATCGATTTCCAGATCAGATTATCTACGTGAGTTGTTCGAACTTACTATTATCGATTCATGTTAGAGTCATCCGACCTTGTTTTAAAAGTTTTACCTATTTAACTAAGTGATCTACTACTATGACTATACTACCACTAATATACTAGCTATTACACTGTTTTTGTGTTGTGTTTTTCTCTACTTATACATACTACACTACATAAAATTCAGATCAAACTATACTAAACTATAAACGAAAAAGAATAAGCTGAAAATATAAAACAAAAGATGATTAACACTTGAACTTCATTTTTCATTCAGCAATTCATCATTACAGCTTCATTCGAACAGAAATTGTACCTGCATCAACAAAGTGAAGCCGATGAGTTCTAGGGGGATTAAGAGCAAATAATCAGCAACAGACTCAAACAGCAATGCAACAGTGTAAGATGAATCCCAAACGAGCAGAAAACCACAGCAACAGCAGATAGAAATCCAAGCAGAACTCGAGCAGAAAACCACAAGAACAGGCAACTAAACCAGATACTCTCACTTGAAAAAATGCAGGAAAACTACTTGCTATATTACAATATTTTTTACTCTGAATTTCTCTCTTGAAAAACCAGCCCCTATTTAACTCTTTTTGGGGGTATTTATAGGTATAGGAATGGCAAATTTCTTGGGGGGAAAGAATGGAAGTAAATTCCACTTCTCCCCCTTTAAAAATCACTAAATCTACACTTACACCCTATTTTTTGTTATCAGATCCCTTCCAGCATGTGCTGGAAGGTTCTTTTTTATTCTATTTCTAGGCTTTTACCAAAGTATCCTTATTGGTTAGGGATTTTTACTGATTTCCCTTTTTAAGGAGACCATTATACCCCTCAAATTGCAGAAATTAGGGGTACAAATTACTCTCATGTCCCTATGTGTTCTATGTGATTCACCATTTTACCAATTTGGGTTCCTTTTATGCCCTTAATGACACTGTTGATTTACCCAACCTACCTAGGTCAGGTTTTCAGCATTTTTGGATTTATTTAACTAATGGCCAGTCCTTGCATTGGTATTTAAGAACTGGCCAATTCTATTTTAAAGGACTATTTCAATTTTAACCCATTTTTGTTTCATTTTCTGTTAATTAAAGACAATTTATTTCAATTAAAGCTAATTGCAGGACTAGCCTGCTTTATTGTTATACTTAACCCATTTAAGATTTAGCCAGTCTCAAGTTGAGACTTGGCTTGGGCAATTGAAGCCCATTTGCTGAACACAAGGCTGGGCTAAGGCCTTTGCAGACCTAGCCACCTGTGATTCAGGGCTCAAATGAGCCTTGGTAAGTCTGAACATGCAGACTTGGACCACTTGTTACACAACTAGCCCCTTTAAGGGTGGGCCAGTGTGCTGGACCTTGCAGAGTTGGTCAATTTGCGAAATTGACCACTCTTGGTCACTTATTTATCTTATAACCTATTGTTATTTGATTTTTAGTTTTAACCTATTTCAAAACTAGCCATTTTATGAAACTTAGCACTATTACAGCTATAACCAATTCCCCTAAGGTTAATGAGTATTAATCCCATGCTCACACTAACAAGAACTATTGCAAACTCAGTCATTTTCAACATGCAATTGCACACATAGCCACATGAGACCAAACATTGTGCATCAATCAATTAAAACTCGGAAGGGGAAATTTGATAGTGTTGAATCTTAATCAATCAATTCACACAACCCAATTTCATGTGGCAAAATGTCAATCAATATCAATTAGACTTAATTACAACCAATTCATGTCAGATGATAATTGAAAAACCTCCAAAACCTTTAAAGTTCATGGGCATAGACACACATAGAAGCTAAATCTCACAAAACAGTTAACAAGAAATGAAACATGGCTCATTTTTAGACATAAGGACGACAGAATAACATAAGCATGGTAATCAGAATCTATTTTCAAGTATTAACCCTAGCTTGATATATACATGAGATAGATTAAGATGAAGATACAGAGAGAAAAGACATTAGGAAACACTGAAGAAGAATTCTACATCTATCATGCCAAGTAACAGAAAGAGAAGCAGAATTAGATTAACATGCTTATTTTAGCATATGAAGGAACAGAAGAGGTGGTATAAACCAATCATTAAAGAAAAGCCCTAGTTTTAATCATGAAATGAAGAAGAACAGGGAGACTTAGAGAAATAGACAAAGATAAAGCAAAATAACCCTAATATAGGAGATGAAGGGGAATGGGGAATCAAACGGCTAATCCTAGCACTAAAACTAAGCATGCAAAGAGACAGAAGAGAAGAACATTCAAGCTATTGAAAGCTAACAAAAGATAACCTAATACAAAGATGACACAAAATGAGAGTCAAAAAACTAAACTAGTACTGGAACTAGACATGCAAAACAACAGAAGAAATATCAAGAACCAACAAGATGAGGAACCCTAATACTAACAGAAGAAGAAGAACAAAGATATCGAGGTCAAATCTTCAAAACAGAAAAACAAACAAGATCCAAACAACGAGATAACCCTAGTATACGAGATGAAGAAAAATGGCTAAAAACTAAACATGCAAAGAGTCGTAAAAGAAGAACAGTCATACTATTGAAAGTTAACAGATCAGGAACCAAAATATAAAGAAGATGAAGAGGAAAAGGTGAAAGATAGATCTTTTAAGCCAAAGAAACAAAAAACAGTCAAAACAGAAGACATAAAATAGAGGAAAGCATAAAAAATGAACAAACAAAAAGAAGCAAACAAGAGATAGAGAGGGAAGGGACTTAGCTCGCAGGGCCGGTCCCCTGAGATTCCTCTTCCCTTTTTTCACTCTTCTCACTCTCTTTCTTTTTTCAGTCTCTTTCAGACTCTTTTCTTTATTTCTTTTTTTTCTAGTTTTTTCTTTTTAGACTTCAAGATGAAGTCTTTTGGGGTTTTTGTTTGGAGTGGGGGGTATTTGAAAGGGTAAAGGTAAGATCTTGGGAAGAAACTAGGTTTGAGTCGCCGGAGTTAGGGTTCCGGCGACTTTCTTTTGGATATTTGACGGGATCGGGGTAGATTCGAGGGAAGCCAGTAGGGTAGGGTGATAGATCAGGTCGAGGGGAGTCTGTGGTGTTGATTTGGGGAGGGGTCTCATAGTTTGTGGTCACCGGAGGTAGATTCCGATGACCGAATAATCAAGAACAGGGGAGGTTTTTTAGGGTTTTTGGAGTTTTGGGTTGTGTTTGAGGTGAAGAAGATGAAGAAGAAGGTCTTGGGGTGTGGGGTGTGGCCGGTGACAGAGGTGGTGGCCGGTCAGCGTGGTTTCAGAGTGAGGTGAAGAAGAAGATGAAGGGTGAGAGAAGGGATTTTGGGCGGCTAGGGTTAGGATGTTTGCAAAATGGCTGGTCTTCAACAGACCAATGCCTTTTATAGTCGTGGAGGTTGAGATGATCTGGGCCTTTGAATTGATGAAGATCAACGACTGTCATGGGCGTTACATAAATGATGCCGTCTTGTTGCTAATGAGACCAATGGTCTCTTCCGTCGGATCAGTTTAACGGACGGACATTAATCCTTGAATTTTAGTTAATTAATTAACACCGGATTGATTCTCAGCCGTTGGATTTGGTGCAATGAACGGCCGAGATCAATGTGGGTTATTGAATTGGACCGGACTTTTGGGCTAAACACACTGGGCCAACCAATTGGACTTCAATTGGCCCAGTTCCTATTACACCATGTATTTTTGTATTTTTTTAGTATTTTAATTATTTAAACACCTTCTTTTGTATATATTTTTTTTCTTTTCTTCTATGAATTATTAGAAAAATATAATTTCCTACTTACACTAATTATCTAATATTTTTGCAATTTTTCTGCTATTTTTCCCTAATTTTCCACTATTTAAAACTATTTTTTGATGATTTTCTTCTTAAAACTAATTAATTTAATAGTGATTCCTGTCCTTCAGGAGACATTGGCCTAGACATTGACAGTTTGCACGGGCTTGGCTCAGGTGGTTTCAGCCACCACAGCAGCAACAGCTATTTTGCAGGCCGGGGGAAGCAATCAGACCCCCACTGCTCGCACACTTGAGCAGGTAGTGCAGGGATTACAGACTCCAGAGGCACCTCCAGCTCAGCCAATTGCTCTAGTACAGGAGTTCAGGGTTCCAGTTATGCCCGAGGGTGAGCAGCGTTGCCTCGAGAGGTTTGGTAGACTCCAACCTCTGATATTTAGTGGAGTTAAGGGTAAGGATGCCCGGTGTTTTCTCGATAAATGTAAGCCGATACTTCGCACAATAGGGATTCTTGAGTCTAGTGGTGTGGCTTTTACCGCATTTCAGTTCATTGGGGCTGCCTTCACATGGTGGGAGGCATATGAGCGGTGTAGGTCGGCAGGTGCAACGCTTTTTTCATGGCAGGAGTTCTTCACTATATTTTTGGAGAAGTGGGTAGCACAGTCTCAGAGGGAGGAGCTGCGGAGGTAGTTTGAGTGGCTCCGTTAGGGAGATAGGACCTTGTCTCAATATGGTGTAAGATTTTCTAAGTTGGCTTGTTATGCTCCATGGATGGTTCCTACTGATCGGGAAAGGATTAGGAGGTTTGTGGATGGACTCATTTATCCCAACAGTATTCTGATGACTCGTGAGAGGATTCAGAGTCATACCTTCGAGGATGTAGTTGATATTGCTCGAGATATTGAGACAGCTCGGCCTCAGGAGAGAGAGGAGTGAGAGGCCAAAAGGCCTTGAGGATTGGGTAGCTTCAGTGGTGCTCCGTCTACGCGCCAGGTTCAGTAGAGTAGAGGTCGTTCTTTCAGGCCTCACCAGTCAGCTCATGCCGAGTATCGTGGGGCATCTTCAGGCCGCGGTCATCAGGGTTTCCAACAGGGTTAGCCATCTCTTAGTGCCCTTCCAGTGCAGAGTTCATCTCAGGCTCTATCTGTTCAATGTTCATCCCGACCGAGTTCTTCAGCTAGCCACTCTAGCGCGAGGGGTTCCCTTCAGTCCCAGCCCCCAGCACCTGGGAGTTGCTTTGAGTGTGGGGATTTTGGGCACATTCGGAGGGAGTGTCCCCGCCTTGTATCCAGACCATCTCAGCAGAGGGGCCCGCCCTCATCTTCTGGCCCCGTATCTTCAGAACTCGCCCCACCAGCTAGGGGTGAGGGACATGCATCTAAGGGTCGCCCCAGATGGGGAGGCCGATCGGGTGGTGGTCAAGCTCGATTCTATGCTCTTCAGGGTCGGTCAGATGCTATTGCTTCGGATGTTGTTATCACAGGTATTATTTCAGTCTGCCACTGGGATGCCCCAATATTATTTTATCTCGGTTCTACTTATTCTTATGTATCTTCATACTTTGCTCATCATTTGGGTATGACCCCAGGTTGTCTTGCCTTACCTGTGCACGTATCTACCACGGTGGACGATACTATTATTGTGGACCAAGTGTATCGGTCCTGTCTTATTACTATTGGGGATCTGGAGACCCTAGTTGACTTGCTGCTATTGAGCATGGTTGATTTCGATGTTATTCTAGGCATGGATTGGCTATCTCTGTGTCACGCGATTCTGGACTATCATGCCAAGACGATCACATTGGCTATGCCGGGTATTCCGAGGATCGAGTGGCGAGGCATGAATGATTATGTACCCAGCAGGGTAATATCTTTCCTCAAGGCCCAATGGATGGTTGGGAATGGATGTCTTTCTTATTTTGCACTTGTGCGGGACGTCGGAGCTCAGACTCCCAGTATTGATTCTGTTCCCATTGTGCAGGACTTTCTTGATGTGTTTCCCTTAGACCTGCCAAGCATGCCGCTGGACAGGGACATTGACTTTAGGATTGACTTGGTGCCAGGAACTCAACATATTTCTATTCCTCCTTATCATATGGCACCAGCTGAGTTGAAACAATTGAAGGAGCAGCTCCAGGAACTCCTAGATAAGGGGTTCATTCGGCCGAGTGTGTCACATTGGGGTGCACTGGTGTTGTTTGTTTAGAAGAAAGATGGCACAATGAGGATGTGTATTGATTACAGGCATTTGAACAAGGTAACAATGGAGAACAAGTATCATCTACCACGCATTGATTATTTGTTTGATCATTTCCAGGGAGCGAGGGTATTAGCGAAGATTGATCTTTGTTCAGGCTATTACCAGCTGAACATTAGGGATCATGATATTATGAAGACCACTTTCAGGATGCGTTATGGACATTATGAGTTTCTAGTTATGCCTTTTGGGCTGACTAATGCCCCTGCCACATTCATGCATTTGAGGAACAGCATGTTCTGGCCATATCTGGATTCATTTGTGATTGTGTTTATTGATTACATCCTAGTGTACTCGCATAGCTAGGAGGAGCACGCTCAACACTTGATAGTGCTATTCCAAAGATTGAGGGAGGTAAAGCTTTATACAAACTTCTCCAAGTGTGAGTTCTAGCTTGGGTCTGTGGCTTTTCTGGGACACGTGATGTCTAGTGATGGTATTCACGTTGACCCAAAGAAGATAGAGGCAGTGCAGAGTTTACCTAGATCGTCCTCAACTACAAAGATCCGGAGTTTCCTCTAGATTAGCATGTTATTATCAATGATTTGTGTGGGGCTTTTCATCCATTGTGTCACCCTTGACCAGATTGACCTAGAAGGGTGCCCCATTCCATTGGTCCGATGACTATGAGGAGAGATTTCAGAAGCTCAAGACCACTTTAACAACGGCACCAGTTCTTGTGTTGCCTTCCGGTGCATAGATGTATACAGTATATTATGACAGTTCACGCATTGGTTTGGGATGTATGTTTATGTAGAAGGGGTGAGTTATTGTATATGCTTCGCTCCAATTGAAGATTCATGATAAGAATTACCCTTTGCACAATCTGGAGTTGGCAGCGATAGTTCATGCTCTTAAGATATAGAGGCACTATTTGTAGGTTTATACCGATCACTGCATCTTGCAACACCGGGGAAGACCAATGTAGTGGCTGATGCTTTGAGCTGGAAGGCAATTAGTATGGGCAGCATGGCTTATATTACAGTTGGGTATAGGCTCTTCACAGTTGATATTCAGGTGTTGGCCAATCGGATGGTGAGATTGGATACTTCAGAGCCGAGTCGGGTGTTGGCTTGCGTTGTTTCTCGTTCCTCCTTATATGATCACATCAGAGAGCATCAGTATGATGATCCACATTTTCTTGTCCTTAAGGATAGAGTTCAGCACGATGATGCTAGGGATGTGTCTATTGATGGTGATGGTGTTTTGAGGATGCAGAGCTGGATCTGTCTGCCCAATGTAGATGGCCTTTGAGAGTTGATACTATAGGAGGCTCACAGCTCGTGGTACTCCATTCATTTGGGTGCCGCGAAGATGTACCAGGATTTGATATAGCATTACTGGTGGAGAAAGATGAAGAAGGATATTGTTAGTCATGTAGCCAGATGTCTCAACTGCCAGCAGGTCAAGTACGAGCATCAGAGACCGGGCGGGTGTACTTCAACGGATGATTATTCCCGAGTGGAAGTGGGAAAGGATTACTATGAATTTTGTAAGTGCTCTCCCTCGAACTTTAAAGAAGTTCGATTAGATTTGGGTGATTGTGGATCGGCTGACCAAGTCCACGCACTTCATTCCAATATGTACAACTTATTCTTCGGAGCGGCTGGCATGGATCTTTATTCGGGAAATTGTCTGATTGCATCAAGTTCCAGTGTCTATTATCTTAGATAGGGGTACTCAGTTCACTTCTCAGTTTTGGAGGACATTTTAGTGGGATTTGGGTACGCATGTAGAGTTGAGCACAGCATTCCATCCTCAGACGGACGGGCAGTCCGACCGCACTATTCAGATATTGGTCGACATCTTGCGTGCCTATTGTATTGATTTTGGGAGTCCATGGGATGCATTTTTGCCACTTGCAGAGTTTGCCTACATCAACATCTATCAGTCGAGCATTCATATAGCTCCGTGTGAGGCATTGTAAGGGAGGCGGATCTCTGGTGGGTTGGTTTGAGCCGGGTGAGGTGGGGCTATTGGGCACAGAGATGGTTAACGATGCGATGGAAAAGGTTAAAGTGATTCGGGACAGACTTCGTACAGCCCAATCCAGGCAGAAGAGTTATGCGGACAAGAAGGTTCGTGATGTGTCATATATGATTGGAGAGCAGGTTCAGCTTCGGGTCTCGCCTATGAAGGGCGTCATGAGATTTGGAAAGAAAGGGAAGTTGAGTCCGAGATTTATTGGGCCTTTTGAGATCTTGAGGCTAGTTGGGAAGGTTGCTTATGAGCTTGCTTTGCCACCCAGCTTGTCTTGTGTGCATCCGGTATTCCATGTGTTTGTGCTCCGGAAGTATGTTTGGGACCCATCTTATGTGTTGGATTTCAACACGGTTAAGCTAGATGATGATTTGTCATATGATGTGGAGCATGTGGCTGTTCTGGGTCGACAGGTTTGAAAGTTGAGGTCCAAGGATATTGCTTCGGTGAAGGTATAGTGCAGAGGTCGGCCCGTGGAGGAGGATACTTGAGAGACCGAGCAGGAGATGCGGAGTAGATATCCTCACCTATTTTAGACTCCAATTATATTTCTTGACACACTCGAGGACGAGCGTTTGTTTTAGTTGGGGAGGATGTGATGAATCGGCCCGTCGTCACATGACTTCTTATCTCGTTTTCCCCATATTACATCCCTCTATGATTTAATATCAGTGTTTGAGTTGATTGGATAGAGTTGGATTGGTTTTAACTGGAAATGAGACACTTAGCCTATTAGAAGGAAGCTTGTTGTGAAAAAGTCAATCGGATGTTGACTTTATAGTTAGAGGACTCGATGTGAATTCTGGTGTTTTGGTTAGCTTCGGGGATAATTTATGACTTAGGAGTGCGATCGGAATTGAATTTGGAGGCCCGATGTAGAATTAGGCTTGAATTGGCGAAGTTTGAATTTTGGAAAATTCCGGTTGATGGGTGAGATTTTGATCCGAGGGTCGGAATGGAATTCCGATAGTTCCAGTAGCTTCATTACATGATTTTGGATATATCTGCAAATTTTCAGGTCATTGGAACGTTGTTTGGTCCGGTTTTTTATCGAGTGTGAGTTTTGAAGTTTTAGTTTAACTTAGGCTTGAATCCGTTGTGATGTGATGATTTTTATGTTGATGGGCATATTTTGATGATTGGAACATGTTCATATGATGATTTGGAGTAGGTTGGTATTTTTGGGAGCAGTTCCGTAGATTCGGCTGATTGATCGCAGAATCGGTCTTGGAGGAGGGTTTGTAATTTTGCAAAAGCGGAAGAATTTCGCAAAAGCGGACACCACAAAATTGGCAATTGACCGCAGAAGTGGTCCTAGGTCTTTATGTTGAGCCCACAAAAGTGGTCAAGGGAAACGTAGAGGCGGCTACCGCAAAAGCGATTTAAGACCGCAGAAGTGGTCTAGTGGGTTAAGTGTAAACTAAAGGCCGCAGAAGCAGTCCCGCAAAAGCGGTAGCGAGACCGCAGAAGCGAAAATCGCAGAAGGTTTTAATGAATCAATGTATTCGAATTTGAGAAGTGAGAAAACATTTTGGACTACGGACTTAGGTAATTTTTGGGATATTTTGAAGAGGATTCGAAAGAGATTCATCAGGTATGGATAGTTGGACTCGGACCATGGATTAAACACTGAATTTCAAAGAATTAAAGGGTAAAAATGGAGCTTAGGGCTTGAAACCTAAGAGAGTTTGAATTGACGATTTGAGGGGCCAAATGGACTCCGAATCTTGTGTATTTGGTATGTACGGACTCGTGGTGAGACGAGGAATTGGGTGTTGTGAATTTCGTAATTTTTCGAGAAGTGGACCCGGGACTCGGGTTTTGCCAATTTCATGTTTTTGGGTATTTTTCGAGTTCTTTCAATTGGGTTATGTCCCATTAGCTTATTGTAACCTATTCCTTGTGGTTTTGGTCAGATTCTACACTCGAGGTGTTTGATTTGCGAGGAATGCACAAGGCGAGCTAGGATTTTGGCCGGTTTGAGGTGAGTAATGGTTATGAATGATATACTGAGGGTTTGAAACCCCATATTTGCACTATAAGCTGCTACGTTGAGATGATATACGAGTCGTGTGATGAGCGTGGTAATGTTACTGCTGGGGATTCGGACTTGGTCCATCCCGATTGATGACTTACTATACTTTTTGACTGAGACTGAGCTTATATCCGTATATTTTGGGCTAGTTTCCATGTTTGGGGCCTTGTGCCGATCTGTAGAACCCTTAGGGAGTCTATTGAACTAATTGACCACACTTTACCTGTTGAACACATACTCTCAGTCATGTCTTTAACTGTAAAACATAAATGAACATGTCTTAGAAATCTGCACTCTAAATGAGAAATACCTAGGGTTGAATACCCTGTCTTAGGTGAGTGGGCCCGAGAGGCCAAGTCTATATTGACTGAGAGGGGTCAAGGACCCCGTAGTGACGGTATTTGATATATACCGGATCGAGCTGCATACTGCAACAGTATATACATAGACATGTATTGGATCAGACTGCATGCCGCGGTAGTATATTATATATGGATCGGACGACATACCGCAGTGATATATGATATGGATCGGACCGTACGCTGCAGTGATATATATTATATGGATCAGACTCCACGCCGCAGTATTATTACGCTTGGGCTAAGGAGCCCCCCCGGAGTCTGCACACACCCTAGTGAGCGCAGTCGACTATATTTATCAGATCAGGTTGCGCACTGCAACATAATATATATTATATTGGATCGGGCTGCACGCCGCAACAGTAACAGGCTGCGCAGCGCAACAATGTTGGTGAATTGTCGGACTGTAGGATATTATTACCCGATTTCCCTATTTAGCAAATGTTACTACCTTTACTGTTATTTATAGAACTGTGTAGTGTTCTTACAGGATTCCTTGCTTTCAGTTGTTATTTATTGCTATTACTCATTGAGTTGGAGTACTCACTTTACTCCCTGCACCTTGTGTGCAGATAGAGGGATCCTGGAGGCATAGCTGAGGTTATTGCTGCTGCCTAGTTCAGTTGTCGGAGTCATCGAGGTAGCTGCCGGCATCTGCAGTACCCGATTTCTCCTCTTGTCTTTTCTTTTACTCTCGCACCTAGACTTTCTTATGTATAGGATGTTGTTCAGTTTTATCTAGAGGCTCTGACTTGTGACGCCAGATCTGATATTATTGTGGTTTCCACACCGTTTTTATTACTATCACAAACTGAGATTTTTGTTAACACATTGGTGTTCTTCACTATTTGTATGTGTATTATTGTTCCAACCACAATTTTAATCCAAAATTTCAAGAGAATCTTCTCCAATTTGTAATAACTTTAACTAAAGATTCCCTACCAAGACTTGAAGACAACCCCAATATTAATTTTTCAATTTTTTATCAAATCAAGTAACCTATTTTAAACTTTCAAGCTTTGTTAAAGACCCCATTAATGGTGCTTTTGGTGTTCTTCACTATCTTTATGTCTATTATTGTTCTATCCACGATTTTAATTCAAAATTTCAAGAGAAACTTCTCCAAATTTGTTATAACTTCAACTAAAAATTCTCTACCAAGACTTGAAGACAATCCCAATATTAATTTCTCAACTTTTCATCAAATCAAGTAACCCATTTTAAACTTTCAAGATTTCTTAAAGACCCCATTAATGGTGTTTTGACTTCAAATGAAGAATATGGTCCTACTTCGCTTTCAATCAACTGAGATGGTTGTTGGTTCAAACTTCCGAGCTAAATTAATGGTAGAGGCACAACAATGGTGGAAGTGGGTGAAAGTGATGGTGGAGAGAAAAGAAGATGAAGAAGAAGAAGAAGAAGAAGAAGAAGAAGAAGAAGAAGAAGAAAGAAAAAGAAAAAAACGAAGATAAAATAGGTTTTATGGGGCTCTTCACGCGCCTATTTTGGGTGAAGCTCACTTTATGTGACAACTCAGCAAAAAAGTGTCTAATTGGAACAAGTTTAGTGTAGTATAAATGCTCAATAGGAACAACCTTCAGTTTAGGTGTCTAAATGAAAGATGGTGCCAACTTTAAATGTCTCTAGATGTATTCGGCCTAATTTTAATACAGTTAGTCTTATTGAATGCAAGGCAAAATGTCTATTTGCAGTTGTATTTGGAAATCAGTGAAGCGTCATGGTTTGATTGGAATTCGAAATAATATAGCAAATGATATGTATAGATGACTAATTACTACAAAAAGATAGTATTTTATGAAAACTTCTCCTTTAATAAGATCTCTCGTGTTTGTTTCCCACGGAATTTATGTTTTGTTGTGTATTTTATGTTGTTTTATTATGAGTCTATTGCCAGTACTAATATATCGTCTCTTTTTTCTTTCTTGAGCCGAGAGTCTCCTAGAAACAATCTCTCTGCCCCTCGGGGTAGGGGTAAGGTCTGCGTATATATTACCCGCCCCAAACCTCACTTGTAGGATTATACTGTATTGTTGTTGTTGTTGTTGTTGTGTTTGTTTCCCACAGAGAATTTTAAAGTTATTAAATTTGAGTCAGGTGAATAATAAGAAAAAAGGGAAATATTTTTTTTTGTGTGGAGTTGGACAGGAGTACTAAAAACTTCCATCAATTTATTATTATTATTATTATTATTATTATTATTATTATTATTATTATTATTATTATTATTATTATTATTATTATTAATTTTTCACTTACCAACCAACCACCAAATTTTTTTAGAGGGTATTAATAAATCTTTCAGTAGGATGCTGTCACGATCCGAATTTTCCACCGTTGGAACCGTGCTAACGCCTAACACTGTACTTGCTAGGCAAGCCAACGTTACAAAATATTTCATCTGTTGATACCCAATTTTTCTCTATATATTTTTTTTTACCCAAAATACTTCCAAAATAGCATATTTGTGCATATGTAAGCACACCCATGAGTTTTGATATTTTTGATGATTTTTAAACCAATTTATTGCCTATTTTATACCATAAAATCCTATAATTATTCCCAAAATTTGTCATTTTGGTGAACAATTTATTTATTCTCATATTTACATCAAAATATAGCTAACATGATTTTTGCATATTTTTTACAAATTCATTTGGTATTTTCAAAACAAAATTGCATATAATTGCTATACTAGCCTCTTTAAAGATTCAATTGTAATTATATTTATAAAATTGACTCCATTATTTTTAATTTGATAATTATGTATCATTAATCATTTTATCATATTTGATTTATTTCCAAAAATTATTTTGTTATTTTTATAAATTCAAACAGACGAAAAGTGGCTATTTAAGAGTTAGCCATTTGCATTTCAGTTTTAGCCCAAAATTAACCTCAATCTTAAGCCCAAATCAGACCCAAAATTCCCTGCCCAATTTCTTAATTAACCCGACCCACGACCCATTTATTTTTACCTGCCCGGCTCCCTTTTGATCCATGTTGTTGATCAAAATAATCAACGGTCACATTTCCTCCTTACCATTTTAATTCCCAAACGACCCTAACCCTATCCACATTCTCCAAATCTGTCACCTATGGTTCCTCTTGTCTCTCTTGAACCCTCTCAACTACCCCACTTTTGGGAAAATAAGCATATAAATACGCTCGTAGGGTATACCCCGACGCTCAAATATCCGAAACGGATAAAATAACGTAAGGGGAGGAGTTTTTCCAATTAAAGGACAATCGGTTCGGGATTTTATTGAGATTAATCAGAGTCGCCACTTGGGAAAGATAATGGTGTCCCAAGTCACTGGTTAATCCCGAATCCAAGGAATTTGACTCATAAAAATGTCTGCGAAGCAAAGATCCGGATAAGGAACTCTGTTAACCCGGGAGAAGGTGTTAGGCATTTCCGGGTTCCGTGGTTTTAGCACGGTCGCTCAATTGTCGTTCCCGACTTTTGTTTGACTTAATCACAGATTTTAAACAACATGTAATGCTTTTTACATCAGGTATTATTTTTAAGAGAATTTGCGGCATCGCGAAAACACGCCTCGAGTCATACCGCAACCAATACGCCTATGACTTTCGGTGTATTTCAGCTTTGCCGAGATTTGGATTTGAGTCGCACCAAGTGCACACTCGTTCAATGGAAGGTATATTAAAATCGTGCCCTAAAATAGTCTATCGGCTTTCGATTGTTTTGGGTAAGACTATGGAATTAGCTAATAGTCTTCCCGAGTCTAATTGTATTAAACCATTACTAAATGGGGGCCCCGCTTGTTTTGCGTTATGCGAGGCTCGTCCCAATTATTTATTAAAGTCCGATCCTATTTGTTCAACTATATTTGCTATACATTGTTTTTTCCTTAATCGATTTCTAATATTAAACATTCCGGGCCCGTAATTTTTGTTGTTTATTGGGCCTGGTCTCTTCATTCGCTTAACTGGATCAGCATTGGGCCAGCCCAGGCCTTAAAGCCCAGGCAGTCTTCAGGCTCGCACTTGAGACTTCGAGAGAATTCATGACGCAGTTTAAGCCCGTTTATATAACAGATTGAAATAACTAAAATCAGAGACGTAAACAGAACAATGATGTAAAATAGAATGAATTCAAAATGTTTTATTCATTTAAAGAAAAATCAGTATACAACCTATCAACAAATCATGAATCAATTATCTACTATACCCCAGACTAGAGTTAAAAGACTTTTTTATGATCTCGACTTTTACTAATAAATTGATACTAACATCTATATTAACAAATTCTAAGGAAGAACAATTCGATTATATCAGAAACTTACAGAGTAATTAAGCTAATTATCTACAAATGACCTAAGACTAAGTGATTAACTAAACATACATAGTTATATTGTCGACTTTATATGATTTAGACCCCAAGCAGTGTCATAAACCCAGTTGCAAATAAGCTATCAGATTCTCTAATTATTATTCCCCTTTTGGACTCATTTGTGTCTACATACTAATTTTCAGTTGTGATTAACTACTGATATTAATATTAACCAGACTTATTTGACAATTTTAAAACCAATTTCACCTTACATGTTGCTTCATCAGATTATTTCCTCTTCTAACTTATTTGAATCCAGATATCAACTTCTAAATCTTATTATCTACATGAGTTGGCTGATTTGCTATTATCGATTCATATCAGGGTTATTTAGCCTTGTTTTATGATTCTTACCTATTTAACTAAGTGGTTTATGACTATGACTATGCTACTGCTATATTATTGCTATTACATTGTTGTTGTTTCTGTTTATACTACTATATTCTATACTACCACTAAACTGTAGATCTAAGCTATTAGAACAGTAATACAAAATGAATTACAAATTCGATACAACATATAAACTAAACAGGATCTTCATGTCATTCAATCAACTCGGGATTACAACTTCAAGTAAAGAGTAGTGTACCTGAATAACAAATGAAAATCCAATGAGTCTAGGGGATTAAGCAAGCAAGTAGCAGCAATAGATCCAAACAGCAATGCAACAGTGACTGAAGATCCAAATGAATCGAACAACACAATAATCAACAAGCAAAGAAACCCAGAGACTAACGAGTAGAAACCCTCAGCAAAGCAATGCAAAATCAGGTGAAAACTTGAGCAAAGAACACAAATCAGAAGAATATTTCCCAGGTCCTCACTCGAAATTGCAGAAAAGCCTACTGCTATGTTAATACTATTTCTCTGAACTTTTCTTCAAAAGCCAGCCCCTAATACACTCTTTTTGAGAGTATATATAGGCAGAGGAATGGGCTGAAACTTGGGGAGAAAGTATGGGATAAAATCCCAACTTTCCCCTCTTAAAATTAACCAATGCACACTTTAGTCCCTAATTATGTTACCAGAAACCCTTCCAGCATGTGCTGGAAGGTTCCAAAGATTCCTTTTAAGGGATTTTTACTAATGTAGCCCTAAGGGATGAAGATTTTTACAGATTTTCCATTTTAGGGAGACCATTATACCCTTAAATCTCTGCCAAATTGCAGAAATCAAGGGTACAAATGACTCCCTTACCCTCTTATGTTTCACCCTATTCACTATTTTACCTATTTGGGTTGCCTATATGCCCTCAAAGGTTTTGCTGATTTACCAGACCTGCCTAGGTCAAGTTTCAGCTTCTTTGGGACTTATTTAACTAATAGCCAGCCCCTGCATTGGTATTTAAGGGCTAGCCAATCTTACTATTAAGAACTATTTCAATTCTAGCCTCTTTTAATTAGTTCCAGTCAATTAAGACCAATTTATTTCAATTTAAAACTAATTGCAGGACTAGCATGCTTTATTATTGAAATTAAACTATTTAAAAGCTAGCCAGTCTCAAGTTGAGACTTAGCTTGGGTATTGAACCCAATTACTGAACATGTTGGGCCCAGAAACTTTGCAGGTTTGGCCACTCAATGTCCAGGGCTCAAAAAGAGCCTGGGCAAGTCTGCCTTTGCAGACTTAGCCAGTTATTACACAACTAGCCAACTTTTAAGTGTTGGTCAGTGTGAAGGACCTAACAGAGCTGGTCAATTGCAAAATTGACCACTCTGATCACTTATTCAATTTGTGACCTATTTTTGTGATTTTCAGTTTTATCCTATTTCAAAACTAACCATTTTATGAAGACTAACACTAACAACTATAACCAATTCCCCTAAAGTATAATAGGCACTTAACAGTGTTCATACTAACAATAAACCTAATGCAAACTCAGTCATTTTGACATACAATTGCACACATAGTCACATGAAACCAAGCAATGTTCATCAGTCAATTAAAACTCAGAAGGGAAGTTTGATAATGATGAATCTTAATTAATCAACTCTCATGACTCAATTTCATGTATCAAAGTGTTAATTAACATCAAGCAGACTTAATTACAACCAATTTATGCTAGATGATTCATTGAAAGACCCAAAGTACTTAAAGTTCATGGTCATAGATTCATAAATGCTAAGTCTTACAAAATAGCTAACATGGTTCAACTGGACATAGACACAGTGGACTTTAACAAGGTAATCATAAGCAAGGTAATCAGAAATCATTCTCAAGTATTGACCCTAAGATCATGCTAAGCAAGCAGGACAGGTAAAGCTAAACAGGATAGACTCATGCATGAGAATGACAGCCAATCCTAATCCTGAGACTAATCATGGGAATAAACAAAGGAAAAGAACCATTCAAACTAAAAGAAGTTATCTGATATCAATAAGAAGAGAAAGCCTAATGCTAACAGAGGACCAAGGAGGTAAAAGAAGGATACGAGAACAAGAGTTCATACCAAGAAACCAACAAGCGAGAAGCTATAGCAAATGACTAAACAACTATACATGTGAAAAATCATAAACATGTTTTTGAGACAAATCAGGAACTAACAGTCAATATGACAAAGAAAGATGAGATATTTGAAAGGGTGGGGAACTTAGCTTGCGGGGCCGGTCCCCCGAGCTTCCTATCCTCTTTCCTTTTCCTTTTCATTCTCTCAGACTCTCGGGCTCTTTTTATTCCCTCTTTTCTTTTTCTTATTCTTTTCCAGATCTTTTTTTTCTTTGATTTTTCTCTGATTTTTCTTTTAGGCTCGAAAGGGGGAGCCTTTTTTGATTTTAACTTGAAGAGAGGTGTTTGGGTGAGGGTAAAGATGAGGTCTTGATTGAGAGTTGAACTTGGGGTCGCCGGAGTTAGGTTTCCGGCGACTTTATTTGGGATATTCGAAGAGCGGCGAGGAGATTCGAAGGAGGTGAGTGGTGGGGTTAGGTAGATCGGACCAAGGCGGTCCGATTGGCGTTGGTTTGAAGATGATGCTCGTTGTTTGGTGGTCACCGGCGAAGATTCCAGTGACCGGGGTTTTATTTAGGGTTTCTTGGTGTTTGAGGTGAAGAAGATGATGAAGAGGAGAAGGGGAGTGAAGGGAATGGCCGACGACCACCGTGAAGAGTGGTGGCCGCCATGGCCGGTTAAGGTCTGAAGGTGATGAAGGAGACGAAGAGGCGGCTTCGTTAGGGTTAAATCGAAAAAATGGCAAAAATCATTCAGACAAGGGCCTTATATAGGCCGGCCATCTTAGGTAATCTGGGCCGTTGATCTGATGAAGATCAACGGTCTAGACCAAGCGTTACTAAAACGACGTAGTTTCGCCTGTCTGGGAGACTAAAGGTCTTCGACCGTCAGATCACTTCAAATGGATGGCCCAGATTATGCCTCTCTTCTCAATTAATTAAAGAAATCAGCTAATTATTCCCACCGTTAGATTACCTCACATGAACGGCTGAGATCAAAACCAATTAAAGGATCAGGCGGGCCAAAATCTTGGGCTTAGCAGACTGGGCCACTAATTTCAATTAAAATCGGCCCAACCTTATTATACCACCTATATTTTTTTGTATTTTTCTGATTTTATTATTTTTATGTATTTTCTTTTATACTTTTTTTCTTTTCTTTTATGAAAAATTATAAAACCTAATTTCCTACTTACTCTAATTATTTAGTATTTTTTGGCAATTTTCTACTATTTTTCCTTAATTTTAACTACTTAAAACTATTTTTTGTGATTTTTCTTAAAACCTAACTAATTAAACAAAGTAATTACCTAGCCTAATTTTTTGATTTGATTTTTTCTAATTTCTACTTATGAAAATACACAAAGTATAGCTAATTTCAAACAAAGCAAGTAATTGCACTCAAAAACATATTTATTTTAATTTTGGAATTATTTGCCCGGTGCAAAAATCATGTGCTCACAGCTGCCCCTCTTTGCTCGGGAACACGAAGAGTTTCAGTGCAAAGACAAGTGAGCAGTAATGAGATATTTTTGCACATCGGCACATTCCGTGAAAGCATTTTGAAAACCTTTTGACCGCACCCTGCTTTAGAGGTTGCCTACATATCCTGGGCTAAACAGGAATCAGGTCGGTGTAGTTCGGGAAGGTCTGGCAGTTTAAAACTACCAGACTCACTGTTGCATTGACACTGTTGAGACCTGCTGACTTACTCCTTATTACACCGGGAGGGAGAAATGTAAAATGAAGAAGCTATTCTAAGCTATGATCCTACAATTATAATTGTTCCTAATCTAGCTTTTGCCCTTCTTCCCTTTTGCGGTGATGCGGACTCTCTTTCTTTTTGTTGATTTTCTTTGATGTTGACTCTCTTTTTTGTTGATTTTCTTTTCTTGTTTTCCCTTTTTTTGATTTTCAATGGTACTTCTTGCCCTCGAGCTGAACCTGCTCAAAACAAAACAACAAAAATATTCCCGTATTCGAAGGTGGGCACCTAACAGAATTTAAACGTGCAATGCGATACAGAAAAGTATTCCCGTATTTGAAGGTGGGCGCCTAACGAAATTAAACGTGCAATGCGATGCAGAAAAATATTCCCGTATTCGAAGGCGGGCACCTAACAGAAATTAAACATGCAATGCGATGGAGAAAAATATTCCCGTATTCGAAGGTGGGCACCTAACGGAATTTAAACGTGCAATGCGATGCGGAAAAATATTCCCGTATTAGAAGGTGGGCACCTAACGAAATTTAAACGTGCAATGCGATGCAGAAAAAGAATTCTCGTATTCGAAGGTGGGCACCTAACGGAATTTAAACGTGCAATGCGATGTAGAAAAGTATTCCCGTATTCGAAGGTGGGCACCTAACGAAAATTAAACGTGCAATGCGATGGAGAAAAATATTCCCGTATTTGAAGGTGGGCACCTAACAGAAATTAAACGTGCAATGCGATGCGAGAAAAATATTCCCGTATTCGAAGGTGGGCACCTAATAGAATTTAAACGTGCAATGCGATGCGAAAAATATTCCCGTATTTGAAGGTGGGCACCTAACGGAATTTAAACGTGCAATGCGATGCAGAGAAAAATATTCCCGTATTTGAAGGTGGGCACCTAACATAATTTAAACGTGCAATGCGATGCGAGAAAATATTCCCGTATTTGAAGGTGGGCACCTAACGAAATTAAACGTGCAATGCGATGCGCAGAAAAATATTCCCCTATTTGAAGGTGGGCACCTAACGGAATTTAAACGTGCAATGCGATGCGGAAAAATATTCTCGTATTCGAAGGTGGGCACCTAACGGAATTTAAACGTGCAATGCGATGCAGAGAAAATATTCCCGTATTCGAAGGTGGGCACCTAACGGAATTTAAACGTGCAATGCGATGCGGAAAAATATTCCCGCAGCCTGAGGACTGGGGAGTGGATTTTATAGGATGCAATGCGATGCAGAAAAATATTCCCGTATTTGAAGGTGGGCAACTAACAGAAATTAAACGTGCAATGCGATGCAGAAAAATATTCCCGTATTAGAAGGTGGGCACCTAACGAAATTTAAACGTGCAATGCAAAAAATGTATTCCCGCAGCCTGAGGACTGGGGAGTGGATTTTAAAAGATGTTGCCTTCCTATATTCCCGTATTTGAAGGTGGGCACCTAACAGAAATTAAACGTGTAATGCGATGCAGAAATGTATTCCCATATTCGAAGGTGGGCACCTAACAGAAATTAAACGTGCAATGTAATGCAGAAATGTATTCCCGCAGTCTGAGGACTGGGGAGTGAATTTTAAAAGATGCTACCTTCCTCTTTTTGGTGTTTTCTATTTTTTCTCATTGCCTGTGAATTTCTCCACTTATTCGGCGAACTTTCTCTTTTTGTGTTTTCTATTTTCCACATTGGTCACATTCACTTTAAAGTGATTAGTGACAATTTGTTCTTGCATGAAACAAAATTTATTAGATATAAACTGCTGGCAACTGGCATCTGCCGTCCCTGCTTCTTATTGCTTTCTTCTTTTTTGCTTTTCTCATGCTGCGTAACTTTCAACTGCTTATCCCTTGCAAACTCTTTTTGTATTTTCTCATTTTTTCCATTTTTGTTTTGTTTTCTTTTCCTTTGGCCATGTTTGCCAAGCTTCTTTATTTCCTTCCTAACTCTTCCTTCTTTCTGACCCAGTGTTGTTTCAGCTTTCGTTATCAGGAGCTGGTAGTTAGCTCTCAAAAGGTAAACAATGAAATGCAGAAAAATGAAAGAAAGGTAAGGGCGTTTTGGAGAGATGATAGAACTTATCTGGGTATTTGCTGGCTGATTCCGCTGACCATGCCATGTATTTAAACTCTGACCCAGTTCGTTCCAATCCTTATTCTGTCTCCGAATTGTTTCCAACCCAAACCGATACTTTTTTTTGTTGCTTTTCTCTTTTCCGGTAGTCCTCACGATCGCCCTACGGTGCCTCGAAAGGTTTTCACCAATAAGACTCTCTCATTTATTCTCTCAATCTCACAGTCGTCTCACAGTGCCGGTTAAGGTTTTCACTGATGAGACTCTCTCATTTTATTTCTCTCAAACTCACAATCGCCTCACAGTGCCGGTTAAGGTTTTCACCGATGAGACTCTCTCATTTTTTTATTTTTCATTTTTCCTTTTTGTATTTTGTTTTCTGTACCACGGGTATTATCTGATGTTTCGCTCCTCCTTCATTGCATTCGTTATCATTTCGTAATTGATCGGAAGGTCTTTCTTTGGACTGTAACGTGGCTTTTGGATGGGTTGAGAAAGAAAGGTATAAAGGCTCAAAATTTCACGAGGGTTCAAAAATATTTACAACTCTCGGAATTATTAAACATAACTTCTGCCCCAGTTTCAATATGTGGGGAATTTTTGGATTTTTCTTTATTGTGACTGAACCTCAGAGAGGCTGCCTACGTACCCTTTCAGGATCAAGTCAGACGTAGTTCATCCAACTTCATAAGTTAGATGGATTTCTTTTTGACTTTTTCCCGATTTCTTTGTCTTTTTCTCTTTTTCTCATTTCATTTTTCCATCATTTTTTTTCATCATTTTTTCATTTTGTCAATTTTGATCTTATTGCGCTAGAGCGATTCCGAGAGAGGGATATGAAAGAATATATTCATTAAGGCTCAAAGGGGTTATCGATGGATAAAGTGTTTGGATAGAGAATAAAACGCCTTCGTCATTTCAATTCCAAAATCACAACAAAATACAAAACACATAATTGAAAAGGAATCATACATAGTATCTTTTGACTGCATCTGAATTGATAGCAATCTCTACGCACTTTCCTTCAACATATGTTAAATATAATGCCCCATTGGACAACACCCGCGATACCATAAATGGTCCCTGCCAGTTTGGCGCAAATTTGCCCCTTGCTTCGGCCCAATGCGGTAAGATACGCCTCAATACAAGTTGTCCAACTTCAAACTTTCGAGGGTGCACTTTCTTATTATATGCTCTGGCCATTCTTCATTGATATAACTGCCCATGACAAACTGCAGCCAGCCTCTTCTCATCGATCAAACTCAATTGTTCCAATCGGGCTTTTACCCATCCATCGTCATCTATCTCAGCTTCAGCTATGATCCGTAATGACGGTATTTCTACTTCTGCGGGTATAACAGCCTCCGTTCCATACACCAATGTATAAGGTGTGGTTCCGATAGAAGTACGCTCTGTCGTGCGGTAACCCATGAGGGCAAAGGGTAGCTTTTCATGCCATTGCCTGGATCCTTCCACCATTTTTCGGAGAATCTTCTTGATATTCTTATTCGTCGCCTCTACTGCACCATTCGCCTTTGGCCTGTAAGGTGTGGAATTGCGGTGTGTGATCTTAAATCTTTCACAAACTTCCGCCATGAGATGACTATTTAGATTGGCTCCATTATCCGTGATAATCACCTTTGGGAATTCCAAATCGGCATATAATATTCTCATGTACAAAATCCACCACCGCTTTCTTTGTTACTGCCTTGAATGTCTTAGCTTCAACCCACTTGGTGAAATAATCAATTGCAACCAGAATGAACCTATGCCCATTGGAGGCGGCTGGATCTATTGGGCCGATAACATCCATGCCCCAAGCAACAAAGGGCCAAGGTGCTGACATTGTATGCAGCTCATAAGGCGGGGAGTGGATCAGATCCCCATGTACCTGGCATTGGTGACATTTCTTTACATACCTGATACAATCACGCTCCATAGTGAGCCAGTAATACCCAGCTCTCAAAATCTTCTTTGCTAAAACATATCCGCTCATGTGGGGTCCACATACTCCGGCATGTACTTCAATCATGATTTCATCTGCTTGTTGTGCATCCACACACCGCAATAAGCCCAGATCCGGTGTTCTTTTGTATACCACTCCTCCACTGAGGAAAAATCCATTGGCTAGACGCCTTATGGCTCTCTTCTGGTCTCCAGTGGCCTGTTCCGAGTACTTGCCAGCTTTCAGGTATTCCCTGATATCATGATACCACGGCTCTCCATCTGATTCTTCTTCCACGACAAAGCAATAAGCATTTTGATCACGGACTTGGATCTGAAGCGGATCTATATATGTCTTGTCAGGGATGATGCAACATAGAGGACAGTGTGGCCAAAGCATCTGCGATCTCATTGTGCATTCTTGGGATGTGCTTGAATTCTATAGACTGGAATCTTTGAGACAACTCGTGCAAACAATACCGATAAGGTATCAATTTCAAATCTCGTGTCTCCCATTCCCCTTGAATTTGGTGTACCAAGAGATCCGAGTCACCCATGACCAAAATCTCTTAAATACCCATGTCAATTGCCATCCTTAATCCCAAGATGCATGCCTCATATTCGGCCATGTTGTTGGTACAGAAAAATCGGAGTTGAGCCGTGACGGGATAGTGTTGACCCGTACCTGAAATGAGTACCGCTCCGATACCAACGCCTTTGCTGTTGACGGCCCCGTCGAAGTACATTTTCCATCCTGGTCTCTTATCTTGCTCCATCTCCTCGACAATCATTGCCTCCTCATCCGGAAAGTACGTCTTCAATGGTTCATACTCATCATCCACCGGATTCTCAGCTAAGTGGTCTGCAATAGCTTGTGCCTTCATTGCCGTACGAGTCACATAGATAATGTCAAATTCTGTGAGCAGAATCTGCCATTTAGCAAGTCTTCCTGTAGGCATAGGCTTCTAAAATATGTACTTCAGAGGATCCAGTCGTGATATCAAGTATGTGGTATATGCTGACAAATAATGCTTCAACTTCTGAGCTACCCAAATCAACGCACAACAAGTTCTTTCAAGTTGAGTATATTTCACCTCGTAGGATGTAAACTTCTTACCGAGGTAATATATGGCTTGTTCTTTCTTGCCTGTCTCATCGTGCTGACCCAGTACACAACCAAAGGAATTATCAAGCACTGTCAGATACAAAATCAGAGGTCGCCCTGGCTCTGGAGGAACTAACACCGGAGGATTGGCCAAATATTCCTTGATCTTGTCAAAGGCTTCCTGACACTCGTCGGTCCATTTCACTGCTGCATCTTTCTTCAACAACTTGAATATCGGCTCACACGTTGATGTCAATTGAGCAATGAATCGACTAATGTAATTCAACCTTCCTAGTAAACTCATTACCTCCTTCTTGTTCTTTGGCGGAGGTAGACTTTGGATAGCCTTGATCTTTGATGGATCTAGTTCAATACCTCGCCGACTCACTATAAACCCCAGTAATTTCCCTGAAGGTACTCCAAAGGCGCACTTCGCAAGATTGAGCTTTAAATTGTACCTCTGGAGTCTTTGGAAAAACTTTCTCAAATCTCTCACATGATCAGGTTGCTTTTTGGACTTTATGATGACATCGTCCACATATACTTCAATTTCTTGATGCATCATATCATGAAACATCGTGGTCATCGCCCTCATATAAGTTGCCCCGGCATTCTTCAATCCAAACGGCATTACTCTGTAACAATACGTTCCCCAAGGTGTAATGAAGGCAGTTTTCTCAGCGTCTTCTTCGTCCATCAGGATCTGGTGATAACCGGCATAACAATCCACAAATGAACCGATTTCATGCTTGGCGCAATTGTCGATCAATATGTGAATGTTTGGCAATGGGAAGTCATCCTTCGGACTGGCTTTGTTGAGGTCTCTATAATCTACACACACTCTGGTTTTTCCATCTTTCTTTGGGACCGGCACAACATTTGCCAACCAGGTGGGGTATTTGGTGACTCGTATGACCTTTGCCTCAAACTGCTTATTCACCTCTTCTTTTATCTTCACACTAATGTCCGTTTTGAATTTCCGCAACTTTTGCTTTACCGGCCGACATTCAGAGTAGATAGGCAACTTGTGTACCACCAAATCAGTGCTAAGTCCGGGCATGTCATCATAGGACCAAGCAAAAATGTCCTTAAACTCATGTAACAACCTTATCAATTCGTCCCTGAGGGGTGCCTCCAAATGTACACTAATCTTTGTTTCCCGGACATTGTCTTCACTCCCCAAATTTACAGACTCTGTATCACTCAGATTCGGTTTGGGTTTTTCCTCATATTGTTTCATGTCCTTGCTTATTTCCTCCAGGGCTTCCTCATCCTCGCATTCTATTTCACTATCTTCCTCAATTTCTTGTATGGTAATGTGATTGTCAGAACTGGGTCTAGAATCCTTCACGCATGACATGGCATCAGAATCAACACATGCAGAACTGTACCAGAAGAAAAATAAAAAAAATAAGGCAAAAAGTGAAGAAAAGGAAAACTGCATTTCATTGATAAAAAAGAACGAACAAAGTTCAGGATACATTTGATTTTATTTTCATGAGGGGGATGGGAGAACTATAAAAATAACAATTTTGGGAAAGCAATGATGAAATTTTGGAGCTAACTACCAAGACTCCTTCCTGATAGGAAAAGGAGTAGCTTCCCAATTGTTCAACATGATTCCAGGTCCCACAAACTGCACATCCATTTTGCTTGTGCCTTCCCCCACTTCAACCATATTCACATCCCAAAACATCTTCTCAAAACTCGGCACTTCTTCATCAGGTCGGGTCTCGATGTACTTTGTCGCAGCAGATGTCCGATATTTTGTACCGGGCTTGATGAAGGTGTCGGATAGTTTGGGTATAGGCTTAGGCAAGGTCCAGTTCTTTTTGGCTTTTGAGGCTCTCTGGATGTCGGCAAAGGTGGGTTTGAACCCTAAGCCGAAAGTACCTTTGTTTTCTGGAAGCTGAACCGGCTGAATAACTCCCTGCAATGCTTTGCCCAATCCCTTCCCTGGTGCAAACCCGTTTCTAAGCATCTCTTTGGCCACCATCACAGCAGTTGGTGCCACCATAGGGATTGGCAACTTCTCTCCTTCAGCAATACGTTGCAATAGGAAGGAAAACCGTTGCAATAGACCAATTGCAACGGTTTAGAGACCGTTACATCAGATCCCGTGCCAATAGATCTACGGCAACGGTTTTTGCAACGGTTCGTATAGCCGTTACAATAGGAGACCTGTGGCAACGGTTCGACAGCTGTCGCAATAGGCTTATCTACTGCAACGGTTTCTCATTCAAATGGAACAGTTATAGCCCGTTGCAATATCAGTTTATGCAACGGTTTATCAGGCTATTGCAACGGTTTTGTTACGCTATTGCAACAAATTTATTATGCTATTGCAACGGTTTTGTTACGCTATTGCAACAAATTTATTATGCTATTGCAACAATTTGAATTACCGATTGAAATTGTTATTAGGAACTACTGCATCAATTTATAAGGCTATTGCAACGGGTTTTTGATACTATTGAAACAATCTATGGATGCTTTTGCAACGATTTTTATTTCTTTGTATAAAAATAAATTTATAACATTGTACAATTCAAAAGCATACAACAACATAAAATTTTCCTAAATATTGTAATACACGAATAATTTCAAGAACTATCCCATGACTCTAAGTAGTGCCTTCGCCGCTTTATTCATTCTTTGCTCATTCAATCCACCTGTAGAGATGAAAATAAATATTTTAGTAAAACTTTGAAAGTGCAATTTGAGTACTAAAGAACACTCAAAGTAGTCAATAAAGTTTTCCAAATTCAAATTCAAAGCAAACCCAAAGATAAACTAAAGACACTACATACATATGGCATTTTGTAACGAGAGATCATTCGTTGCAAATCTGTCCTGAGGAAGCAGCAACTATCATAAAGATCAATAATGTTTTCTTCCATTATAACCATCAGTTATAAAATTCTCCACAGTTACAAATTGAATCAACACAACCAAGGGAGCACTCTAAACTCCACATGCTTCAAATGTACCACTTTATATTACCTATCTTGGGACATCATATTTAAGAAGTTATTTGCAGCAAAAATACTTAACTAGATATGTAAACAATATGTCAGTTTAGATCTAAGATACCATATCATACAAAAAATTACTCGAATAATACCAGAATAGTTGAAAGGAGATGGAACTCTACTGTCACAGAGTTTCAAGTTTCGATAACTTATTCTTAAAAACTACCATCAATTGACTAGCTGAGCGTACGTCCCGTGAAGCTAATCTGTCATAAGGTGGCAGTGTTAGACATTTGGAGCACATGCTAATATTGTGAAGCTCTGTTATCCTGGTTGCTGGATTGCATAGCCCTAAGCATCCAAATCATGCAATCCATACAAATAAGATATATGACTAAGAAAGTTCTCGTTTTCTATGCTTCATGTGTCACCTTATAAAAGTTTATGGAGTACTACTTTTGTATAATTTTTGAGTTAAAATGCTGATACACAAGCATCAATTTTAAGAAATAATAGAATGGCAAATGAAAAAAAAAATTACAACACCATTTCTACGCAGATAGATTATTTTTTTCTTTAATAGCACTGCTCAATATTGCTAAGTTACCAGTTATTTTTCATCATGTTGCTAGGTTGATATCCATCACATGGTCGAAGTTCCTATTTCTGGTCATACGTCAAACCTGGTATGTGAGTTGGGTTCAGAACGTCGTGATATTCAAAGGAGTTAAGACTTTGTAGATTTTGAGTTGAAACTCACCATTCGCAATATGAGACCGATACTATAAATGTTAAATCTATCTGGAGCATACAGCTGTAAAAAAGAATTATAATAAGTCTTCTAACTAATGAGTTGAGTCAATCAAAATCAATTAAAGGTTCTTGCACAAATCGCAAATATAGAAGCTAAAACCAAAGAACTCATCCTATATTTTTTCTTCTTCTTATCAATGTTTGATCAAGGTAAATTTTTGAAATCACTGGGAGGAAACATTTTTACAAATATCTCCATAATGACATGGCAATTTTATCCAAGGCTATTAGCTTTGTCTAATTTCATCTGATTATTATATGCTAAATATTTCTTTCATCATCATCACTCCCCAAAGAGACATAAAAAATATGTATTTAAATATTTATACAATTGATTACAATTAAATTTGAAGCACTACTGCTCCCAAAGATAACTCAAGTACAATAGTAAAATATGAAGATGGCATATCCCCTCCTTTGAAAAGTCATAATATTCTTCTCTCTAGATAAATGTGAACACTTAGAGGATCACTTACCTGCTATGGATTCTCTGAATTTGCTTTATAAAACTTAGAGGACCACCAACCTGTTCAATTCGAATTCAATATCTACTCCAGTTAAATCACATAGCACATGCTAAGGTAGCTAAGGTAGATAATATCATGCCAAAACTATAACTCACAATTTTCTGGAAAGCAGCATGGATACAACCAAAAAAATATACATAGGAACTTTATAACCAATCAGCAAATTGTCCTCATTCAAGAAAGCAATTGTTTCTCAAAAATAAAGAAAGCCATAATTTATTTTCAATTCCCAATTAACAACAAAATATAGACATATATCTGTTCAGCGGAATTGACTAAGGACTACCTAAGTCTTTTACTCTATCTATTTACTTATATATACACATAAATAAATAATCTAAAAAAATTCCTAAAATTAGGGATTTTAAAGGCTGGTCATTATTAAAAAAAATTGTAAGAGATGAATGAGATATTAGATTCTAACCGATATCAAGATAATCAAACTGCTAATATACGAAATTATGAATTTTCCGCAAATGACGATAATGTCAATGATGCTGCCAAGACGATTTGCCGGAATCATTGTTTAGAGAATAGAGATAACCTAAAAAAAATTAGGGCTCTATCTCCGTAGATCTATGTGTCTGTGACATTTTTCTTAGTTTTGCTTTTGGTTGATTTTTTAGAGAAAAAATGGCATTTTAGATTTGGAATCACCCCTTTTGTATGGAGTAGGAAAAACTAATACTTATTTATATAAACACAAAAATCAGAGAACAAGGATACTCACCGGTATTTGGATTCTTTGCAATTAAACAAAAAAAGAGCCATGGAATGAATTACAACAGTGTCACCGCCGGCAAAAGGGATGACGATAAGTAGTGGTGGAATTTTTTTGAGGGGTTTTCTCTCAATTAGGGTAAGAAAATGGAAAAGTAAAGAAAATTAAAAGAGAATAAAAATAAGAGAGGTGATATAAAAAAGTAAAAAGAAAATAGTGAAAGTCAATTGGAATCTGTTTTTATTGAAACCATTGCAGTAGATATATTTTATCATCAAACCGTCGCCATAAGAGAACCTATTGGTATGGTTATAATAATCGTTCCAATATATAGATCTACAAGAACGGTTATTTCTCTATTGCCACGGTTTAGTATTGAAAGTGTTCGGATTGAGTCAATATTCTTATGCAACGGTTCTAACCGTGGCAATTAACATGCTATGGCGACGGTTTTAAATCCGTTGCAAGAAAAGCGTTGCCATAGATCTGATTTCTAGTAGTGCCACATCCCTGGGATCTCTGGGAATTGAACCCGCAGTCCACCAACACAACAAATAAAGAAAGACCCAAGGACCCGTATCTCCGTCAGCATAATCAAACGGCGTCACCACATTGCAAGCATTTTCTTCCCCATGTACCACAATTTCCTGTTTCTCCCACTCAAATTTGACCATCCGGTGTAAAGACGATGGTACTGCCTTGGCCGCGTGGATCCAGGGTCGGCCTAGCAACAAATTATATGACACAACAATGTCGAGCACCTGGAATTCCAATTTTGGGTACCCGTGCTCACTGTGGGGGTTCAGACTCCGGAGGGGCTCCTACAGCTGATGAGTGGCAATTTTACCACTCATTGTAGCCTCTTTTGCTTAGCTTTTTATGCCTTTTTAATATGAAATGAGGTTGCTTTTGGTGGTTATTGCTAGATTTTCAGGTAAATGATGCTAGTAGGTGATTTGGGCTGAAGTGACAAGGAATTGAGCTAAGAAGAGAAGAAATATTGCAAAACTGTCAGGCATTTCGCTTCTGCGGAACTTTGATCGCAGAAGCGATCTCGCCTCTGCGAGATTTTGATCGCCTTTGCGAATAGTCGAAGAGCCAGTCAGTTCCGCTCCTGCGGAGATGAAGACGCAGAAGCGGTCACGCTTCTGCGAATGGAAGATCGCACCTACGGACAATTCCGCTTTTGCGGAATCTCATGCGTTTCAGCGATGTCGCTTCAGCGACCATATGTACGCTTCTGCGATGGCTTGACAAGAGGCCCAATTGTCGCTTCTGCGAGAAATTTCCGCTTAAGCGGAGTCGCACCTGCGAGGTATTTTCCGCAGGTGCGAATGTTGAGCATCAGACCTGGGCAGAATGGGCATTTCACACGTTTTGACCCTAAATCAATTATATACTCGTCCAAACAGACATTGTAGGATATCTCGGAATCTCTAATCAATTTCTACAATCTTGAACATATTTTTGGCTTAGAGAGAACAAGTTTGAAGGCTAGGGTTTTGCACACACACTTGGGTCTTGAAGATTAAAGCTTGTGGTTAAGGATTTCTTACCCATTTATGTTTATTTCTTCATTTCCTTGCTTTGTATTGTATATCTAAGTGTGTAGTATTTATTTCCAACACTTGAATCTTGTTTATGGGAATATTCATATTTAAAGTGTGGATTAAATACCTTGTTGTGCTTATATATTGAATGATTTTTATATATTTATGAATTGAGTTATTGTTACTTTAATTATTCTTGTTCTTCAATGTTTCCGAAGAGATTAGCTAACTCTAGGACTCGCCCATTTACTTTGAATTAATTTTGGAAAAGATAATTCGATGTTGGGAAAGATTAATTAACAAGAACTTGAGGCGTTAACCTTCACTTTATAGATTCAACCTAGGGATAGGATTGACTACTTGTAGCCTATCGGGTGCGCTTAATCTTCTAGTTGAGATTAGGGATAATTCAATTAGGAAGTCTTGTTAGTCTTTCGGAAGAAGCTAATTAAGAATTATTATCCGTGGCTAATTAACATAAACTCACTCATATTTGTAAAATCATGAAATATATTGGATCGTTACTTGAGTGTAATTCCCGATGCATTCATACTTGTAGCCATTGATCATTTTATTCGCTTTCTAGGTTAGTTTACATTTCCGCATTTAGATATAAACATTTTCCATAACCCAAAATCTTAAGTGTTTGGCTTAGCGCGACTAGCGATAATTTTCTTGCATTCCTAATCGCCTACATATTGTTCTCTCTGGGATTCGACCCCGACTCATAGTTGGGTAAATATATTGCATACGACCGTGTCTATTCCCTCACAGCCTGGGCCCTCTTACTTCTCCAGGGACGACATGCAGAGTTACTTGGATGCCCAGACACTCCAAAATGATAACATGAAGAAGATGGCAACGTCAGTGACTAAACTGGAGGGAGCCTACAGTACTCTGGCTAAGGCCCATGCTACCCTTCAGTCTGACTTTGAGGAAGAGAAGAAAAAGAACAAGAAGAAAGGCAAGCTGATGATCAAAATGTGGAGGGGCATCAAGGCAATCTTCAAATGGGGAAACCCAGATAAGAAGATCCCTGTAGCGACCAAGGATGACAGCGAGGAGTACTCTTTCATGACACAGTCTGATGATGATGATGATGATGAGGATGATGATGATGATGAGGAGACCGATGATGATGGAGCTACGAGCTCAGCGCAGCAGTGATCCGCCTTCCTCCCACAGTCTGCTAGTCTGACGCAGACCTCAGGGAGACCCTCAAACTTTTTATGCTTTACATTTGATATTGTGCAGTGAGGACACTGAAATATTCTAGTTGGGGGTGGCTTGTGTAGCTTGTGACTATGCTTTGTAGTTTTTGACTTTGATGTTCTATACTTGGTTTGATTAGTTATATTTGTGTAGTATTGTGCTTTTCTTATTTATACTTCTTCTTATTAGCCTATATTATTTTTCTTTTTAGTATTATGTAGAGTAGTTTCTTTTCTTTTATTACTCCTTGGGTTTTCTTCATGCTACGGTTCTTTCCCAAGGAACAACTTAGTGAACCGGGTGACTTTTCCCGATGAGAGATAGTGTGACAACCTTCTTAAGGGAATTAGTCTTATTTTGTTAGGATGAGGCTTTTGGATTATTTGATACTAATAAAATTAGCCTCTTGTATGTAAACTATGAATTAAGAATACCCCTCCAAAAATTTGTATTAAAGTGTTAAAAACAAGTAAGTTGCATGGTGTAAAACAATTTTGGTGATAAATTTTTGGCTCTTTTAGTGACTTCTAGCTCACTAGTTTTATAGAATTGATCCGTCTTCATTAATTCATGTGCCATGTGTGTTAGCGAGTGTTGAAATAAATCTTGTGTTTACTTCCATCATCTAGAACTTGCCCGGTTAGTTTTTCAATGCTAATGATAGTACATTTGGTTGGAGGAATGATCTTAGGCATTCTTTGTTTTAATTTTAAAATCTCTTTAGCCTTTCAAGCCTACCGTTGCATAAATAATGTCACTAGTACCCATTTTGAGCCTTTAAACCTTTCTTTGGCCAACTCATTACAAACCTTTCCCTTTTTGTATAATAATTCCCTCTCTTGAACCCGTCCCTCTTTGAACACTGAGAATGAGGCTAAAAGCCTAAGTTGGGGGTGGTGTCAAAATGGAGATTGGTAAGGTTGTGCATTGAGTATCCACATGCCTCAAAGTATTTGTATTAAAATATTCAAGCTCCATAAGTAAAAAAAAAAATAAAAAAAAAAATAAATAAAGAAAGAATGTACATTATGGAGCCTTGAATAAAATTTGGGAGAGGTATGTGAAGTGGTTCTATATTGGGAACTAGATGCCAACGAGGCTATGTAAGTTAAAGAGAGTCAATATACAAAAGAATGAAACTTGTGAGTAGTGTTCAAGGAGGATGAAGTCACTTGTACCCAAATGCTTATCCAACCTTCCCTAAACCTACATTACAAGCTTAAAAGTCCTTATGGGACCTCCAACTAAGCATTCTTGAATAAGCATTGAATTAAAATAAGGGCAAGCTTATGGTATGAGGTGTCGTAACACTTGAAGTTTCTTTGTGAGAGCGAGTGTTTTCAAAAACTTTGTCCCTTGTGTTTGTTGTAAATATAATGTTCTTTGTTGGGACTTTCTTTCTTGTGAGGGCGCATGAATTAGAAAAGACCGGTGAAATTGAGTAAAGTGAGCAATCATAGTGAACTAGTGTCTTTGAGTCACTTATTGAGGCTTATTTTTGTCACTTGATTGTTTTAGAACTCCCTTGCACATTGTTGAAGTTGATTTTCCTTAGGAGGGAGTTATTCGAGAAAAGATATACATACTTGAGCCTAATTGTTAGTATCAACCAAATCCATAAGTATGGTGTTTGAATGAGATAGGTTGGGGATGTGGTGATATGTTCATAATCGCAATGGCAATTGTTTTGTAAATGATGAAGCCTCATTAAAGTTGTGGTTTTGATTTGCTTGAGGACAAGCAAAAGCTTAAGTTGGGGGTGTTGATGAGTGGCAATTTTACCACTCATTGTAGCCTCTTTTGCTTAGCTTTTTATGCCTTTTTAATATGAAATGAGGTTGCTTTTGGTGGTTATTGCTAGATTTTCAGGTAAATGATGCTAGTAGGTGATTTGGGCTGAAGTGACAAGGAATTGAGCTAAGAAGAGAAGAAATATTGCAAAACTGTCAGGCATTTCGCTTCTGCGGAATTTTGATCGCAGAAGCGATCTCGCCTCTGCGAGATTTTGATCGCCTTTGCGAATAGTCGAAGAGCCAGCCAGTTCCGCTCCTGCGGAGATGAAGACGCAGAAGCGGTCACGCTTCTGCGAATGGAAGATCGCACCTACGGACAATTCCGCTTTTGCGGAATCTCATGCGTTTCAGCGATGTCGCTTCAGCGACCATATGTACGCTTCTGCGATGGCTTGACAGGAGGCCCAATTGTCGCTTCTGCGAGAAATTTCCGCTTAAGCGGAGTCGCACCTGCGAGGTATTTTCCGCAGGTGCGAATGTTGAGCATCAGACCTG
Organism: Nicotiana noctiflora; assembly: GCA_032618575.1. Lineage (NCBI taxonomy): Eukaryota > Viridiplantae > Streptophyta > Magnoliopsida > Solanales > Solanaceae > Nicotiana > Nicotiana noctiflora. The sequence continues at coordinate 299,175 of JASVEL010004447.1, read as the reverse complement.
GGCAGAATGGGCATTTCACACGTTTTGACCCTAAATCAATTATATACTCGTCCAAACAGACATTGTAGGATATCTCGGAATCTCTAATCAATTTCTACAATCTTGAACATATTTTTACTCTTTGGCTTAGAGACACACTTGGGTCTTGAAGATTAAAGCTTGTGGTTAAGGATTTCTTACCCATTTATGTTTATTTCTTCATTTCCTTGCTTTGTATTGTATATCAAAGTGTGTAGTATTTATTTCCAACACTTGAATCTTGTTTATGGGAATATTCATATTTAAAGTGTGGATTAAATACCTTGTTGTGCTTATATATTGAATGATTTTTATATATTTATGAATTGAGTTATTGTTACTTTAATTATTCTTGTTCTTCAATGTTTCCGAAGAGATTAGCTAACTCTAGGACTCGCCCATTTACTTTGAATTAATTTTGGAAAAGATAATTCGAAGTTGGGAAAGATTAATTAACAAGAACTTGAGGCGTTAACCTTCACTTTATAGATTCAACCTAGGGATAGGATTGACTACTTGTAGCCTATCGGGTGCGCTTAATCTTCTAATTGAGATTAGGGATAATTCAATTAGGAAGTCTTGTTAGTTTTCGGAAGAAGCTAATTAAGAATTATTATCCGTGGCTAATTAACATAAACTCACTCATATTTGTAAAATCATGAAATATATTGGATCGTTACTTGAGTGTAATTCCCGATGCATTCATACTTGTAGCCATTGATCATTTTATTCGCTTTCTAGGTTAGTTTACATTTCCGCATTTAGATATAAACATTTTCCATAACCCAAAATCTTAAGTGTTTGGCTTAGCGCGACTAGCGATAATTTTCTTGCATTCCTAATCGCCTACATATTGTTCTCTGTGGGATTCGACCCCGACTCATAGTTGGGTAAATATATTGCATACGACCGTGTCTATTGCTTTTTAGCGGTGGAAATGGACGTTATCACCCATCTCTCAGGTCAACCATTCATGAATCCATTGTTCTTCCGGATTCTGTCCGAACTGATGTTCAGCTTTCCCAAAGTCGACAGCGGGCAAATGTTAGCGCTTGATCCGTTGTCTATCAACACTCTGGTCACTATCGACTCTTCACTCTTTACCGTAAGGTATAACGCCTTATTGTGCTCAGTTCCCTCCACAGGCAATTCCTTATCTGAGAACGTGATCCTATTAGACTCGAAGATCTTGCTAGTAATCTTTTCCAGGTGGCAAACTGAAATCTTTTCTGAAACATGAGCCTCGTTTAGTATCTTCATCAGAGACCTTCCTGTGTTCTTCTGAGTGTATTAGCAAAGATAGCAAAGAGATCTGCGCAGGGGTCTTCCTAAGCTGCTCAACTACAGAATAATCCTGTGACTTCATCTTTTTAAGGAATTCCTCCGCCTCTTCTTCTGACACTGGTTTCTTTAACTGGTTCTCTTTCACTGCTTTCATTTTTCTCAATTCTTCTGGCGCAAAGCACCTCCCAGACCGGGTGAGACCGTGGGTTTCATTAATTTCCCTAGACACCTCTTTTCCTTTATAAACCACTGCTACCTTGTTGTAGTTCCAAGGTACAATCTTTGTGCTCACTACCGGCATCTGCACCACCGGTCTTATGATTACTGGCTCCGCACTCACGCCTTTCACAGTCACAATCTGCTTTATGCCTGGTACTACCACTTTCAAACCCTCCACCACTACTGGCTTTCCTGTTGGTTCTTCAGCAATCACTTTTTCTTTCACGGTTTCCTTTTCCGCTTTGCCACTTGACTTTATCATCATCACAGACTGAGATGGTTTCTGACTGCTATCACCTTGCACCAATTCTATCATGTGTGTCTCATGGTGATTTGGCAGCGGATTCTGGGTGATGTTCGGAGCTTCTGGAGCTTGAACTTCAATTCTCCTATCGTCAATGAGATCCTGAATGGCATTCTTCAACTGCCAACATTTTTCGGTATCATGGCCCAATGTCTCCGCGCAATACTCACACCTAACAGACAGATCAAGGTTTTTCGGGGGTGGGTTTGGAACTTTAGGTGCAACCGAGCTTAGCATCCCCAACTCTTTCAATCTATGATAAAGGCTGGTATATGATTCCCCTAGTGGGGTGAATGTTTTCCTTGCCTTGTTTCTCCACTCCAAGTCAGGCCTGGGCCTGCTGGTGGTAGGGTCTTGGTGGGTGATGATGCGGGTTACGGCTCCATGGCCTGCTCTCTACAGTTGCTACCTCTTCCTTCTTCTTCTTTCCCATTACTCCCCCGTTTCCAGTTTGTATTGCTTGATTGGTGGCCTTAATGGCCGAAAAACTCATGATTTTATTTGTTTTCAAACCTTCCTCTACAAAGCTTCCCATCTTCACGACTTCATTGAAACTCTTCCCAATCGCCGACACTAAATGACCGTAATATGTAGGCTCCAAAGCTTGTAGGAAACAATCCACCATCTCCCCTTCCTTCATGGGTGGATCTACTCTTGCAGCCTGCTCCCTCCATCTGAAACCGAATTCCCTAAAGCTTTCCCCTGGCTTCTTCTCCATTTTTGTAAGGGATAGTCTGTCAGGTATGATCTCTAAGTTGTACTGAAAGTGATTTGCAAAGGCTTGTGCAAGGTCATCCCAGACGAACCACCTTGTATGATCTTGTCGGGTATACCACTCTAAAGCTGAACCACTCAGACTCTGGCTGAAGTACGCCATCAATAACTCATCTTTACCTCCTGCACCTCTCATTTTGCTACAGTATCCTCTGAGATGGGCCACCGGATCTCCGTGTCCGCTATACATATCGAAATTTGGCAACTTGAATCCCACGGGAAGCTGCACCTCAGGGAATAGACATAAGTCCTTGTAGGCCACACTCACCTGCCCTCCTAGTCCTTGCATAGTGCGGAAGGCATTCTCCAGACTTTTCACTTTTCTGGCCATCTCTTCTTGCCCTGCACTCTTGGCAATTCTTTCTTCACTTGTTTCTATCAGCGGAGCATGAGACTCATATTGTCGGAAAGTTGGCTCTGGAGGGTAGTAGTGAGGATCATGTATATGAAACATCGGTTCATTGGAGGATTTGTGCATAGCAGCGGGTGGAGGTGCCACATACACTGGAGCAACTTGGGGTATGTGAGGTGGTGCTTGCTTGACTGGAGGTGGTGGTACCTGGGAGGTGGAGGCATAAAAGTGAGGGTAATCGGGGTAGGTGGAGGATGAGTTCATTGTAGGTGGTTCAGGGTTGGGGTTGGCCGGAGGGACATATGCGGGGTTGGCGGGGTAAGCTGGCAGTGGTTGACCTCTAGACCATGCCTGGTACATCTCGGCCATCTGCTGCCTCAGCTTGTACATTTCCTCCTTCATTCCTGCCACATCCACAATCTCCTCTTCATGAGCAGGATCCACGATAGGTGCCTCAATTTCTTGGGACACAGCTTTCGTCATCTTCTTGTATCTTGTGTTGTATGGGTGGGTAGCCAGAATGCCAGTTACCAAGAAAATCCGAACTCACAAGCATCAACACCCATTAGTTGTTAGCGCATGAATAAAATGCAACGACTTTAAAAACAAACACATTTCCTCGAGTCGTTATGCATCATCCCGGCCGCTGCTCATTTGGACCAATCACTTCTTTTTTCTCTCTTTTCTTTTCTTTCCTTTTTCTTTCTTTTTCTTTCTTTCTTCTTTTTTTCTCTCTTTTTTCTTTCTTTCTCTCTTTTTTTTTCTTGTCATTTTCATAATTACGTTCCTATTTATTTGCCTAGCGAATTTAAAGGAAATGACATAAAGCAAAAGAATTGATAACAACACTTGATTTTCCATTGATAATTCAAAACATTGATTACAAGGTGATGTTTTAAAAGAAAAATATAAAAAGATGATGCATGCCCTATGAGTACATTAATGCTCCTAGTGCCCGCGAGGCATCGTTCGGCCTTGCCGCGGGCCTATATGCTAATCCCCTTTGGAGCCTATCTAGGTCAGCCATGACTTGTTGCACGAAGAACTTCACTGCTGATACAAAGGTTCTTCGAGACATATCTTCACACAGTTGAGTCTTTCGGGTGATGTATTGAGCAATGCGAACAATCTTCTCTCGGATGACCCCTTTTTCTTGCAACAATCGGCTTATTTGCTCAGTGCGAGCATCCAAGGTATGTTGGTTATCTTTTTGCACTTGCTGCAGCTCCAATTCTAATCTAGCCATAGTTGTGTAACAATGCTCTCTCTCTTCTTCAAGATCCTTGATAATCTTGTTACTCTTGACCGTGGCTGAAATTATTTTCTTTCTAAGCTGAGCTACCTCAAATTCGTGCTTATCTTGTAATTGCCGAACCAACTTGGCTCTTTCTTCAGCATCTCTGTCTATTTGCTTCCGAGCCCTGACTAATTCCTTTTCATCCTTGTCCAAGTCAAAGATGTAGTCATTTACTTTGCGCCGGAGAATCTCAATTAATTTCTCATCCCGGGCTAAGCGAACCGGGGTCTCGGATGCAATTTTCATTTGAGCAATCTGAGCTTTCAACATTTCGTTTTCTTTCTTCAACTATTTCTTCTCTCCTTCATCAGATGCTGCTTGTAAACCACTTTCGAAGTGGAGATTTCTCAATTTATCCTCCAACAAGCTTATTTTGGCCTTGTATTCTTTTTTCTTGGCCACCCAGTTCTGATTCTCCTTGGATTGCTCTATCAAATCTTGCAAGTGAGGTCTCTTCGAAAGACGTTTGTGCTTAACACCTCGTCGGTACCATGTGGAGTATCCAGGGCGACATTTCTCCCCTTGCTCTATTCGGCACACAAGTATCAATCTTCAAGTTTTGGCACTCATTCCAGATTTGCCGGATTTTTGCTTCCGGGAATTGCCCATCCGGACCGATCTCTACAGCTTGCAAACTGAGGTCCCCATCTCTCGGAATAATTTGACACCTACCCAACTGTCGCAGGGCCCTGTATGGGGCATAAGGTTGTATGCTCTTCAAACCCATGATCAAAAATGGCGATCCCTCCGTTGGCATATACATTACCTCGTCAAGAGGTAGCCAGTCGTACGTCCAATCGATTTGACCGTCAGTTAGTGATCGAAGATACACAATCCAACCTTGGACTCCCTCCGGCAACTTTACTTCTTTTGTCCTCGTATTGAACTCTTCCAAACATGTCCGTTCAGCCGAACCATAACTCGAGAACGAAGGGTGGTGGCATAGATGTTCAATTAGCCAGATTTGCAAGATCAAGTTACACCCTTCAAAGAAGTTGGCCCCCGCTTTGCACACAGGAAATGGGAGATGATTGATTCACGTCCAAGCAACGGTCGTAGTCAATATAACTTGGTTTAATAAGTCCAAGATCGATCCCACAGAGAATTAACCTACCAATTGCAACTTTCACAACCCCAAAAGTACTTACGAATCAAGTTCCCAAACTTTGAATATATATATGTGTGATTTCGAACAACTACTTTGCAAGAATTAAAGAATGCTTTAAAAGAAAGAATTGAATGTTGAATAAAATAATATAGAGAAAGACTAAGGTATTGATTTCCCCTATTGACGGAATCCCTTATCGTTATGCTCTTACAAATTGTTAATATATTCTATCAATCATGAACGCTATGTGTATCGTAACCCTCTCCCGAGCAATTACAATAATTTACTAGTGCACTCTCCCGAGCTACCCTAGCTAGCTTTAATTTGAATAGTTCACTTTAGATTGCACCCAAGACTTCGTTATTCCTAATCCCGTCTTTACGCCTAAAATTATAGATTCCTCTAATAACCTAGGTGTGGTGTTGTTCAACAATAAACCTAAATATGCACTCTTTTCCAAGTTATGCACACTAAATAGGCACAGCCTAATTGGGGATCCTACCAATTAACTACAATAAGAATGAAGTTGAACAAATAGAAATCTAATTCACAATTTGTAATCACATAAACGATAAGTTCATCAATCAATAGGTTCCATCAAAACCTTAGAAAAGAATTTAGCTACTCATGCTTGAAGAAACAAGAATAATAATTGAAATCATAAAGAATTGCTTGATATAAAATAATAGAAAGAGTTTGAGAGGAATCTCTCCTACTAAAACCTTGCAAAAGTATTGAAGAAATAAAGTACATGCCTCTATGGGGCAAACTAGGAGTTTATATAGAGGTTTTAGGGCTTAAAAACTAAGTTTGAGTCCAATTGGGATTTGCTGCCGCTGGGACTTCCGCGGTTCGTTCGCGGCCGCGGATGGACCGCGAACAGTAAAACTTCAGAGAGCCAGTTTTTCCGCGGTTCATCCGCGGTCGCGGAGAAACCGCGGTTTTTCACCCTGTTCCGTTGCGAATTTGGAAAAGCTCAAAACATGAAAGTAGTAGCCCCTTGAATTATCTTTCAAACCATATATTATGGAGCCCAAATGGAGTTTTGAGCGAAAAGTTATGTCCAATCTACTAAACAGTGCACAATATGCCTCTTCCATTCTTCGCTTGTTCTACACTTATCAAATTTTGACCCCCGAACTCGATCCCGGCTTAATTCCTTGGGCTTTTACTCAAACTTCAAAGCTCCAAATCACTTTAATTCATTCCATAACATCCATATAGCTCGGAATCACACCTTCTCGGCTACTTTCAACATAAGTTCTTGACTTGTACCACATTTTGGCCTTTTTCACCATCTTTTGACTCCAAAACTTGCTCTTTTAGTCTTTATTAGCTCAAGTGTACCTATAACACACTAAGAACACTAATAAAAGCATTTTATCATCATAAACAATTATCTTGTACTATCAGTGTGGTAGCTACCCCGGCAACTTTTATGTTGATATGTCCATCTTTCCTCGGGAATACGACAATTCCGAGAAATGCCACCAAAAATGCAAACCTCCGGTGTTCCTCCCATTTCGCTCGGTTGGACTTGCAGCATAACTTGTTTGTGAGGTCGTTGAAACCCCCAACGTGTCCAAACCTACTATAGATGAAGCTTAAGGAACAAAACCCGTTGGCCAGATCTTCGTTGTGAACATTCCGGGTAATTTTCAAAGAGTCCAGGAAACGATGCACTGTTACCGTCCTCGGAGATACCGGGTATTTTCCTTTTAACGGGACCTCGGTCTTCCCGATATAGAAGGCAATCTCCTCTAAAGTAGGGGTGAGTTCAAAATCTGGGAAATGCAATACATTGTGTGCCGGATCCCAAAACGTGACCAACGCTCTAATCACATCGCCTCGGGGAACCATGTCTAATAACCCCGTAAGGCCTTTTAAGTAACCTTTGACCCAGTCTTGACCATCTGATCCCATGTCTTGCCACCATAATTTCAGCTCCAAGGGGATTTTATTTAGGGAGAACTGTTCATTCATCATTGTGCTCGTCCTGCACATTTATTAAGGTGATTTTATTTAGAAAAAAGGAAAATCTTTTTCAATGCAAGTTTTCATTTTTGAAGGAAAGAAAAGAAAAATGACTTTCGAAGTGGCCATTTTTGCCAAAACAGCCTTCCGGCGTCCTTTCGGAACATTCGGCCATTTCCAAAAATAGCGATCACCTCGATTATTTGAAAGGAAAATCTTTTTGGTCTTTTTCTAAAAGTGTGGTTGGACCCGTTTAAGGGTTGCCTACGTATCCCACCTAATGGCGAGAATCAAACCTGCGTAGTTCGGTCAGATTATTTGACCAATTATTTTAACAAAACTGTTCCATCTCTTTTTTCAAATTTTCAAATTTTCGGATACCTATTTCCTATAAATCTTATTTTCCTCTCTCTTTTTTTTCCAATAATTTTTCTACCCTTGGGATTTTTGCCGGTCCGCATAATGATCAAGGACAATTAAAAATGCAACACATAATATGCTCGGTCTTAATTACCGGGTCACCTGTCCTAGACGGACCCAACCCCCGTGTTGAGTCCCCTAAGTCAAATATGATGCAAATAATCGTCCTAGACCTATGTTCAAAATCTTACGGTTTCATAGAGTGCTAGACCGTGTACCCGAGCGGACAACTCGAATCGAGGAGGGGCTACGTACCGGTGACCCGCGGAGTCAATCGGCTTTGTAACTTATCCGGCCTCTTTTCTTAATTTAGGGTGACTTTAACAGAAAGGGGAGTCTCAACCAGTAAGCACATCCCGGGGGTGAAGAGAGAAAGGTTTTCGGCACAATTTTTATATACAATCCACATAATATCAAAGCGATAAAGCACATAGCATGTTGTTCAAATCATATAATGAAGTCAAACAATAACGCGAACGGCAGTTCTAAAGAGCTCGAGTTCTTAAACCCTGAAACTGAAGTTCGGGGTTGGATCCCCGGCAGAGTCGCCAGAGCTGTCAGACCTCCCTTTTTACTACCCCAACTGCATATAAATACGCTCGTAGGGTATACCCCGATGCTCAAATACCCAAAACGGATAAAATAACGTAAGGGAAGGAGTTTTTTCAATTAAAGGACAATCGGTTCGGGATTTTATTGAGATTAATCAGAGTCGCCACTTGGGAATGATAATGGTGTCCCAAGTCACCGGTTAATCCCGAATCCGAGGAATTTGACTCTTAAAAATGTCTGCGAAGCAAAGATCCGGATAAGGAACTCTGTTAACCCGGGAGAAGGTGTTAGGCATTCCCGGGTTCCGTGGTTTTAGCACGGTCGCTCAATTGTCGTTCCCGACTTTTGTTTGACTTAATCACAGATTTTAACAACATATAGTGCTTTTTACATTAAGTATTATTTTTAGAGAATTTGCGGCATCGCGAAAACACGCCTCGAGTCATACCGCAACCAGTACGCCTATGACTTTCGGTGTATTTCAGCTTTGCCGAGATTTGGATTTGAGTCGCACCAAGTGCACACTCGTTCAATGGAAGGTATATTAAAATCGTGCCCTAAAATAGTCTATCGGCTTTCGATTGTTTTGGGTAAGACTATGGAATTAGCTAATAGTCTTCCCGAGTCTAATTGTATTAAACCATTACTAAATGGGGGCCCCGCTTGTTTTACGTTATGCGAGGCTCGTCCCAATTATTTATTAAGGTCCAATCCTATTTGTTCAACTATGTTTGCTATACATTGTTTTTGCCTTAATCGATTTGTAGTATTAAACATTCCAGGCCCGTCGAATTTTGTTATTTAATGGGCCTGGTCTTCTCTTCATTTAAATACACGTTCGAACTGCCCAGGTCTCCGATGCCCAGGCAGTTTTAGGACTTCGACAGAATTCATGATGCAGTTTAAGCCCGTTTATATAACAGATTTAGACTATATTGAAATAACTAAAATCAGAAACGTAAACATAACAATGATGTAAAATAGAATGAATTCAAAATGTTTTATTCATTTAAAGAGAAATCGGTATACAACCTATCAACAAATCATGAATCAATTATCTACTATATCCCAAACTAGAGTTAAAAGACTTTTTTATGATCTCGACTTTTACTAATAAATTGATACTAACATCTATATTAACAAATTCTAAGGAAGAACAATTCGATTATATCAGAAACTTACAGAGTAATTAAGCTAATTATCTACAAATGACCTAAGACTAAGTGATTAACTAAACATACATAGTTATATTGTCGACTTTATATGATTTAGACTTAATCAGTGTCATAAACCCAGTTGCAAATAAGCTATCAGATTCTCTAATTATTATTCCCCTTTTGGACTCATTTGTGTCTACATACTAATTTTCAGTTGTGATTAACTACTGATATTAATATGAACCAGACTTATTTGACAATTTTAAAACCAATTTCACCTTGCATGTTGCTTCATCAGATTATTTCCTCTTCTAACTTATTTGAATCCAGATATCAACTTCTAAATCTTATTATCTACATGAGTTGGCTGATTTGCTATTATCGATTCATATCAGGGTTATTTAGCCTTGTTTTATGATTCTTACCTATTTAACTAAGTGGTTTATGACTATGACTATGCTACTGCTATATTATTGCTATTACATTGTTGTTGTTTCTATTTATACTACTATATTCTATACTACCACTAAACTGTAGATCTAAGCTATTAGAACAGTAATACAAAATGAATTACAAATTCGATACAACATATAAACTAAACAGGATCTTCATGTCATTCAATCAACTCGGGATTACAGCTTCAAGTAGAGAGTAGTGTACCTGAATAACAAATGAAAATCCAATGAGTCTAGGGGATTAAGCAAGCAAGTAACAGCAGTAAATCCAAAGAGCAATGCAACAGTGACTGAAGATCCAAGGTGAATTGAACAACACATCAATCAGCAAGCAAAGAAACCCAGAGACTAACGAGCAAAAACCCTCAGCAAAGCAAGTAGAAACTCAGGTGAAAACTCGAGCAAGGAACCCAAACCAGAAGAATATTTCCCAGATCCTCACTCGAAATTGTAGAAAAAGCCTACTGCTTATGTTAATATTCTATTTCTCTGAACTTTTCTTCAAAAGCCAGCCTAAGTGTATTTCAGAATTGCTAATTTCGAACCGGCTGAAACTTGGGGAGAAAGTATGGGATAAAATCCCAACTTTCCCCCTCTTAAAATTACCCAATGTACACTAAGGTACCCAAATCAGTTAACAGAAACCCTTCCAGCATGTGCTGGAAGGTTCCAAAGATTCCTTTTTGGGGCTTTTTACCAATGTAGCCTTAAGGGTTTGAGATTTTTACAGATTTCCCTTTTTAGGGAGACCATTATACCCTTAAATCTCTGCAAAATTGCAGAAATCAGGGGGTAAAAATGACTCCCTTACCCTCTTATGTTTCACACTATTCACCATTTTACCTATTTGACTTCCAATTATGCCCTCAAGGCCACTGTTGATTTACTTGACTGCCTAGGTTAATATTCAGCTTCTTTGGGACTTATTTAACTAATAGCCAGCCCTTGCATTGGTATTTAAGGGCTGGCCAGTTCTACTTTAAAGAACTATTTCAAATCTAGCCTTTTTTAATTAGTTCCAGTTAATTAAGACCAATTTATTTCAATTTAAAACTAATTGCAGGACTAGCCTGCTTTATTATTGAAATTAAACTATTTAAAAGCTAGCCAGTCTCAAGTTGAGACTTAGCTTGGGTATTAAACCCAATTACTGAACAATTGGGTCCAAGGTCTTTGCAGACTTAGCCACCTAAAGTTCAGGGCTCAAATAGAGCCTGGGCAAGTCTGCCTTTGCAGACTTAGCCAGTTATTACACAACTAGCCAACTTTTAAGTGTTGGTCAGTGTGAGGGACCTAACAGAGTAGGTCAATTGCAAAATTGACCACTCTGATCACTTATTTAACTTGTGACCTATTTTTGTGATTTTCAGTTTTAACCTATTTCAAAACTAACCATTTTATGAAGCCTAACACTAACAGCTATAACCAATTCCCCTAAAGTATAATAGACACTTAACAATGTTCATACTAACAATAAACTATTGCAAACTCAGTCATTTCAACATACAATTGCACACATGGTCACATGAAACCAAGCAATGTTCATCAGTCAATTAAAACTCAGAAGGGAAGTTTGATAATGATGAATCTTAATTAATCAACTCTCATGACTCAATTTCATGTATCAAAGTGTTAATTAACATCAAGCAGACTTAATTACAACCAATTTATGCTAGATGATTCATTGAAAGACCCAGAGTACTTAAAGTTCATGGTCATAGATTCATAAATGCTAAGTCTTACAAAATAGCTAACATGGTTCAACTGGACATAGACACAGTGGACTTTAACAAGGTAATCACAAGCAAGGTAATCAGAAATCATTCTCAAGTATTGACCCTAAAATCATGCTAAGCAAATAGAACAGGTAAAGCTAAACAGGATAGACTCATGCATGAGAATGACAGCCAATCCTAATCCTGAGACTAATTATGAGAATAAACAAAGGAAAAGAACCATTCAAACTAAAAGAAGTTATCTGATATCAATAAGAAGAGAAAGCCTAATGCTAACAGAGGACCAACGAGGTAAAAGAAGGATACCAGAACAAGAGTTCATACCAAGAAACCAACAAGCGAGAAGCTATAGCAAATGACTAAACAACTATACATGTGAAAAATCATAATCATGCTTTTGAGACAAATCAGGAACTAACAGTCAATATGACAAAGAATGATGAGGGACTTAGCTCGCAGGGCCTGTCCCCTGAGCTTCCTATTTCCCTTCTTTTTCACTCTTTTTACTCCCTCTCAAACTCTTTCAGACTCTTTTCCTTGTTGCTTTTTCTTTCTTCCCTTTTTTTGTTTTTTTCTTTTCTGACTTTCTTTTTTAGACTTCAAGATGAAGCCTTTTAGGGTTTTTGTTTGAAGAGGGGTGTTTGGGAGGATAGAAAGACTGGATCTTGATTGAGGTTGAGTTTCGAGTCGCCGGAGTTAGGTTTCCGGCGACTTTATTTGGGATATTCGAAGAGCGGCGGGGAGATTCGAGGGAGGTGAGTGGTGGGGTTAGGTAGATCGGACCAAGGCGGTCCGATTGGCGTTGGTTTGAGATGGATTCTCGTTGTTTGGTGGTCACCGGTGGTGAGTTCCGGTGACCGGCTTATCAGGAGATAGGGGTCTATTCTGGGGGTCTTGCTGGAGAAGAAGAAACAAAAGAAGGAAAAGAAGAGGGGGGGGGTGGCCGGAGACCACCGTGGAGGGTGGTGGCCTCCATGGCCGGCTAGAGTTGCAGACGGGGTAAGGGAGAAGACGAAGGTGATGAGGAGAGAATGGAGGCGGCTTCGTTAGGGTTAAATCGAAAAAATGGCCCAAAATTCAGACAAAAGCCTTATATAGGCCGAGTATCTTAGGTAATCCAGACCGTTCGTTTGATGGAGATCAACGGTCCTCAGCGACGTTACTAAAACGACGTCGTGTCGTTACTTATGAGACCAAAAGTCTCTTCCGTTAGATCATTTCAAACGGATGGCTCAGATCATTCCTCTCTTCTCAATTAATTAAAGAAATCAACTAATTATTCCCACCGTTAGATTACCTCGCATGAACGGCTGAGATCAAAACCAATTAAAGGATCAGGCGGGCCAAAATCTTGGGCTTAGCAGACTGGGCCACTAATTTCAATTAAAATCGGCCCAACCTTATTATACCACCTATATTTTTTGTATTTTTCTGATTTTATTATTTTTTATGTATTTTCCTTTATATCCCTTTTTTTTCTTTTATGGAAAATTATAAAACCTAAATTCCTACTTGCTCTAATTATTTAGTATTTTTTGGCAATTTTCTACTATTTTTCCTAATTTTAACTACTTAAAACTATTTTTGTGATTTTTCTTAAAACCTAACTAATTAAACAAAGTAATTACCTAGCCTAATTTTTTTTAATTTTTTCTAATTTCTACTTAAGCAAATACACAAAGTATAGCTAATTTCAAACAAAGCAAGTAATTGCACTCAAAAACATATTTATTTTAATTTTGGAATTATTTGCCCGGTGCAAAAATCATGTGCTCACACCCTCTCTCTCTCGAACCCTCTCAACCTATGAAACCCTAATATCCACCTACCTCCCCCTTCGACCTCAAATCACCAGAATCCATGGCTAATCTAGCCATGGACAACCTCTACCCACCATCTCGTGCTCTCACATGCTTGCTCATTGAAGATTCGAGTGTAGACCTTGAAGGTCTTCATCCAGACCCTGGCCGGTTTGAGTTTCTTTGGTCGTTTTCTGCTTTGCTCCAGCGTATCTCAGCCTCTCGAGCTTGGATTCGACCTTGCTAGATCAGAACCATTCTCGAGACTTCCAAGCAGTCTCGTCCTTTGGGGTTCTCAGAAACCCTTGCCTAATCGAGGTTCCTTTTTTGCTTATTCGTCTAGATCTATGCTGTTTGTGCCATTTTAGAGTTTTCCCCAATTTTCCCTTTTCAAAACTGTTCAAATCCTATTTTTAGGGTTTTATGAAAATGGTTTCTAAATGTTTCTAATTCTTTTACTCTTTTTATGTGTGTTCGTGCTCATTATTTTAGCCTGCTATGTTCAAGCCTGCTCTTGTGTTTCTTATTGGATCTTTTACAGAGATTCTTTTACCTCTTTTGTTCACATGTTAGCCTAGGTTATTAACTCATTTTTGCTTATGTGTTTAAGCTCATGCTTTGATTTTGTTTCTTAGTTTTGTTGATCATGCCCTTGCCTACCTTCATCTTAAAACTCGTAAATATCTGACAGTTACTAATCATAAATAAGCTTAAAACAAGCATATTGTAACCAGCAATACGGACATAACTGCGATTACAAGAAAAGCCAACCCAAATCCAGCTCGCAATCGGGGTGTCACAAGTCATGAGCTACTACAGAGTTTAATAACTACTACAAGACTGTATCTAAGAACATAGTGCGAAATAGATGAAAAACAAAAAAAAATAAGGAAGAAATGGTATTGTGGACACTAACAGCTACCTCATCTCTCTGGTCCGCCTGGTCTGGATGTAAATCAACACTCAAGAACGAACTCTGCTATTCATGTATCTGCACACATGGTGCAGGGAGTAATGTGAGTACTCTGACCCAGTGAGTAATAAAAATAAATAATATCTGAGAACATAAAATCCCACAATGGCACAATTAATGCTATCTCAAGCAGTAAAATCAGGTAAATAGAAAAAACCAGTGAAATATAGTAAGAAACTCATTGGAAACAGTTAAAAACAATTAATCTCAATCAATAAGGGATACTTAGGAACCTGCCCCTTGGGCTCCATATCAAACTCTCAGTACAGGATCAGCCCCGCGGTCTCCATATCAATTGCTTAGTACAACATCAGCCACTCGGGCTCACTCTCACTCATATGGGTACCCACGCTCATAGTGGTGTGCAGACTCCGGAGGGGCTCCTACAGTACAATCGCGAATAACAAGGCCCGAAAGCCTGAATAATATCAATACGAGGCCTTAAAGCTTGCTCACAATACACTCAAGGTTTGAGATCCTCCTCACACAACACTCGAGGCGTGAAAGCCTCCTCACATAACACTTGAGGCCTGAAAGCCTCCCCACATCACTCCTTATGCCCTCACATATGGCCCTCAGCCTCAATCAGTCCAAAAATAGTTAAAAGCCCCTCGGGCATCAGTAAAACAATAATACTCAGCTGAAACAATAGTTCAAGTATCAGTTAAAACTCCAAGTTTGAGTAAAATATAGTTGAGTTCATGAAATAGTGTAAATCACATGGACTGAGTTCAAATAATATTTCAAATAGTGAGGAAAACAGTGATGATAGTTCATGAGGAGTTCAAATAGTCGACAATAAGCCCCAAATATGGCAATAAGCCCAAATCATAGTAAAAACAACAAGTCATAGCTAATACACGGTATAATATCATCCGGATTGGACCAAGTCACAGTCCCCAATATTAAATGATCTCGCGCTCGCCATTGAATGCGTGTCCCATCTCAACACAACACCAAGTTGTGCAAGTCCGGGGTCTCACGCCCTCAGGACATCATTTAAAGTCATTACTCCCCTCTAGCCTGCCAAAAGTCTAGCTCGCCAAGACTTTTCCCCTCGAATCGACCTTCTCGCGCGTCGAATCTGACCAAAACCATAAGAAATGTGTTACAATAAGCTAAGGGAACATAACCCAATTGAAAATACTCGAAAAATATTGAAAATCACGAAGTTGGAAAAACTCGAGCCCCGATCCCACTTCTCCAAAAATTACGAAATTCACATCACCGGATTCCTTGTCTTTCCATGAGTCCGTACATATAAAATTCATCAAAATCGGAGTCCAAATGCTCTCTCACATTCCAATTTATCATTTGAAAACTCAAGCCCTAGTTCTTCAAAATTTTACCCAATTTCCCAAGAATTAAAGGTAGATTCTTCAATAAAATAGCGTTTCTAGGTCACGAGACTTACCTCAAATCGATTCCTATTAAAACCCTCTTCAATTTATACCAAAAGGCTCTTGAGGTGGTTCAAAAATGGAGGAAATATCAAATGGGTCGCGGATGAAATGTCCTTAATAAACCCTTCTGTGATGCCCAATTCCTTCTATGCGAACGCAGGGGTCGTCTCGCGTTCGCGATGAACAAATTTCCCCTCAGACAAAAATGTCCTTCGCTAACGCGTCTGGTCTCCCGCGAACGACTTCTCCTACGCGAATGCGGGGGTCCCACCCACGAACGCGATGGCAAACAATAACAGGCCTACGAACAAACCTGTAGCTATTCGAACGCGACAAGGACTATGCGAACGCGAAGGCTAAAAATGGCCTGCAACTGCTGTAGCATTTTCTGCAACACTTCAAGTCCAATTTCTTTGATCACCCGGAATCGCCCCGAGGCCCCACTGACCTCAACCAGAAAAACCAACATACTCCAAAACACCTTAAAACTTCTGAAACTCACATTCGATCAAAACCCAACCAAACGACGTACGAATGACCTGAAAGTTTGCACACATATCGAAAATCACCTAACAAAGCTACTACAACTCTAGGAATTCCATTCCGACCCTCGGATCAAAATTTCACCTAATAAACGGATTTCGCCATAATTCAAACTTCGCCATTTCAAGCCTAATTCTACACCGGACCTCCAAATTCAATTCTGATCGCCCTCCTAAGTCACAAATCATCCCTCGAAGCTAACCGAACTGACAGAATCCACATTCGAGCCCTTTAACTATATAGTCAACATCCGGTTGACTTTTCCAGAACAAGCTTCCTTCTAAGAGGCTAAGTGCTTCATTTCTAGCTAAAACCAATCCAGCTCCATCCGATCAACTCAAATACTGATATTAAATTTTAGAGGGACATAATATGGGGAAAACAGGGCGATAACTCATGTGACAATGGGCCGGGTCGTCATATCCTCCCCAAACCACCGCTCGTCCTCGAGCGTACTTAGAGTTGTACTAGAAGCCAACCAATAGCTGAATGACTTCTCCGCGTCTCCTGCTCGGCCTCCTAGGTGGCCTCATCTACGGGCCGACCTCTCCACTACACCTTCACCGAAGCTACATCCTTTGATCTCAATCTCCGGACCTGACGACCTAAAATGACCACTGGCTCCACATCATAAGTCAAGTAATCATCCAACTGAACCGTGCTGAAGTCTAACACATGAAACGGGTCCCCAACATGCTTCCGGAGCATAAAAACATGAAATACTGGATGAACCCCCGACAAGCTGGGTGGTAAAGCAAGCATATATGCCACATCCCCAATCCTCATAAGTATCTCAAAAGGCCCTATGAACCGTAGACTGAACTTTCCCTTTCTTTCCAAATCTCATGACGCCCTTCATAGGTGAAACCTTCAGCAAGACCTTCTTGCTCACCGTATAAGACACATCTCGGACCTTCAGGTTTGTATAACTCTTCTGGCGCGACTAAGCTGTGCGAAGTCTCTCCTGAATTACCTTTAACTTGTCTAAAGCATCCTGAACCAACTCTGTCCCCGTCAACCTAGCCTCGCCGGGCTCAAACCAACCAACCGGAGATCTACATTGTCTCTCATATAAGGCCTCATATGGCGCTATCTGAATGTTGGATTGATAGGTGTTATTGTAAGCAAACTCCGAAAGTGGCAAGAAACCAGCCAAAGAACCTCCAAAATCAATAACACAAGCACGCAACATGTCCTCTAATATCTGAATGGTAAGCTCAGACTGCCCGTCCGTCTGAGGATGAAACGTTATGCTCATCTCTACCTGTGTACCCAACTCTCACTGAAAACTCCTCCAGAACTGAGAAGTAAATTGAGTAACTCTATATGATATGATGGACACTGGGACCCCATGCAACCGTACAATCTCTCGGATGAAAATCTCTGCTAGCCACTCTGAAGAATAGGTAGTACATACAGGAATGAAGTACGCGGACTTGGTCAGCCAATCCACAATCACCCAAACTGAATCAAACATACTCGCTATCCGAGGGAGACCACTCATGAAGTCTATAGTAATCCTCTCCCATTTCCACTCGGGAATATCCATGCGCTGAAGAGCACCGTCCGTTCTATGATGCTCATACTTGACCTGCTGACAGTTGGGACATCGAGCTACATAACTCACAATATCCTTTTTCATCCTCATCCACTAGTAATGCAGTCTCAAGTCCTGATACATGTTCGCGGCACCCGGATGAATGGAGTACCTCAAACTGTAGGCCTCCTCTTGTATCAACTCTCGAAGCCCATCCACATTGGGCACACAAATCCGGCCCTGCATCCTCAACACACCATCACTGTCAATAGTCACATCTCTGGCATCATCATGTTGGACCTGGTCCTTAAGGACAAGAAAATGTGGATCATCATACTGGCGCTCTCTGATGCGGTCATACAAGTTAGACCGAGAAACAACACAAGCTAACACTAGACTAGGCTCTGAAATGTCTAACCTCACTATCCGATTGGCCAAAGTCTGGACATCAACTGCAAAGGGCCTCTTCCCAACTAGAATGTACGCCAAACTCCCCATGCTAACCGCCCTCCGGCTCAAAGCATCGACCACCACATTGGCCTTCCCCGGGTGATCATGTGGTGCCATCTGAATGTTGGACTGATAGCTGTTGTTTGAAGAAATGCTAAAGGTTGCGATGATCCGGCCCACCAGACAGCATTACGCCATATAAGTAGTGCCTCCAAATCTTGAAAGCATGAACTATGGCGCCAACTCCAAATCATGAACGGGGTAGTTCTTCTCACGAGGCTTCAATTGACGAGAAGCATAAGCAATAACTCTACTCTCCTACGTCAACACACATCCAATCCCAACTCTCGAAGCATTACAATATACGATGTAAGAACCTAAAGCTAATGGCAAGACTAACACTGGAGTAGTGGTCAAAGCTGTCTTGAGCTTCTGAAAACTCTCCTCGCAAAAATCCAACCATACGAATGGTGCACCCTTCTGCGTCAACTTGGTCAAGGACGAAGCAATAGATGAAAATCCCTAGACAAACCAGCGATAATACCCTACCAAACCGAGGAAACTCTAAATCTCCGTAGCTGAGGACGGTCTAGGCCAACTCTGTACCGCCTCTATCTTCTTTGGCTCAACCTGAATACCATCACTAGATACCATGTTCCCCAAGAAAGCCACCGACCCAAGCCAAAACTCACACTTGGAGAACTTTGCGTAAAGCTTCTCCTCCCTCAGTTTCTATGATACCACTCTCAAGTGCTGAGCGTGTTCCTCCTGGCTATGCGAGTACACCAATATATCATCAATAAAAACAATCACAAATGAATCTAGATACGGTCGAAATACACTATTCATCAAGTGCATGAACACGGCTGGGGCATTAACTTGGTTTAATAAGTCCAAGATCGATCCCACAGAGAATTAACCTATCAATCACAACTTTCACAACCCAAGAGTACTTCCGAATCAAGTTCCAAAAATTTAGAATATCTTTGTATATGATTTTTGAACTACTACTTGCAAGAATTAAGAATGCTTAAAAGAAAGAATTGAATGTCGAAGTAAAAAGAATATTATGAGAAGGACTAAGGTATTGATTTCCCCTATTGATGGAATCCCTTATCGTTATGCTCTTATAAATTGTTAATATATTCTATCAATCATGAACGCTATGTGTATCGTAACCCTCTCCCGAGCAATTACAATAATTTACTAGTGCACTCTCCCGAGCTACCCTAGCTAGCTTTAATTTGAATAGTTTACTTAAGATTGCACCCAAGACTTCGTTATTCCTAACCCCGTCTTTACGCCTAAAGTTATAGATTCCTCCAATAACCTAGGTGTGGTGTTGTTCAACAATAAACCTAAATATGCACTCTTTTCCAAGTTATGCACACTAAATAGGCACCGCTAATTGGGACGTCTACCAATTAACTACAACAAGAACGAAGTTGAACAAATAAAAATCTAAGTCACAATTTGTAATCACATAAACGATAAGTTCATCACTCAATAGGTTCCATCAAAACCTTAGAATAGAATTTAGCTACTCATGCTTGAAGAAACAAGAATAATAATAATCATAAAGAAATACTTGATATAAAAGAAAAGAAAAAGTTTGAGAGGAATCTCTCTTACTAAAAACCTTGCAAAAGTAATGAAATAAATATTCCATGCCTCTATGGGGCAAACTAGGAGTTTATATAGAGGTTTTAGGGCTTTAAAACTAAATTCGAGTCTATTTGGGATTGCTGCTGTGGAACCTTCCGCGGTTCGTTCGCGGCCGCGAGCGGACCGCGAACAGTCAAACTTCAGAGGCCTTCTTTTTTCGCGGTTCATCCGCGGCCGCGAGTGAACCGCGGATGAACAGTGCGTCTGATAGCACATTAAATAAATAAACACCTAGAGTGTGTTTGGTATGAAGGAAAACATTTTCTGGAAAATGTTTTCCAATTTTCCCATGTTTGGTTGGCTTAAATGTTTTGGAAAACATTTTCCTTATCAATTCATTTTCCTCCGATTGGAGGAAAATGTTTTCCTTATCAAAAGAAGGGAAAACATTTTCCAAAGCTCCTTCTCAACCATTCTCACCCTCACCAACCCACCCCACCCCCTCTCCAAAAAACAGTTTTTTTTTTTAGAAAAATTTCAGTTTTTCCGTTACCATCCACCCTACTACCCCTCCACCCCACCCCGCAAAAAAAATTTCTTTTACCTTAATTTTTTTTCTATAATTTTAAATTTCTGTTTTCTTATTTTTTTGCACCACTATCACGACCCAAATCCGGTCGTGATGGCGCCCAACAATCAAGCTAGGCCAGCCAGACCAACAATTTAATTATACATCAATACCAGTCCCCAAATGGACAACCCAAGAAGAATATATGAGTTTAAGAACTCCAATAATAATAATACTGAACAAAAGTACTGACACTCCCAAAGATTTTAAAATATATTTTTCAGTTTTTAATTTTATTATTTATCATTTAAAGACTCAATATTTTACAAGTTCCAAAATTATGAGTTCGGAAGTTTACGGGTTTAGAAATTATAAATTTATCGATTCGAAAATACGCGATTTTTGCGTTAAAAAGTAAAGCATCACATTAGTTCCTTTAGATTGTGTCAATTTTTAGAGTCTTCGGGAAGGGGAGGGGTGGGGGAGGTGGGAGGGGGAGGGGTAAGAGAGTTGCAAAAAAAATATTTTTCTAAAAAAACTATTTTTTACTCTCTAACCAAACATAGAAAATATTTTCCGGAAAATGTTTTCCACTTACCAACCAAACAAGAGAAAATAAGTGATAAAATCACTCATTTTCCATGAAAACATTTTCTAGGAAAATATTTTCCATGGAAAACATTTTCCTTCATACCAAACACACCCTATATCTATAACACTCAAAAGGTTACTCATCTAGATTTCTCAAACTTTTTATTGCCAAATACCTAGTCAGTGCACAATATGCCTCATCCATTCTTCGCTTGTTCTACACTTATCAAATTTGACCCCCGAACTCGATCCCGGCTTAATTCCTTGAGCTTTTACTCAGACTTAAAAGCTCCAAATCACTTAAATTCATTCCATAACATCCATATAGCTCGGAATCACACCTTCCCGGCTACTTTCAACATAAGTTCTTGACTAGTACCACATTTTGGCCTTTTTCACCATCTTTTGACTCCAAAACTTGCTCTTTTAGTCTTCATTAGCTCAAGTGTACCAATAACACACTAAGAACACTAATAACAGTATTTTTTCATCATAAACAATATCAAAACACCAATAAAGCGTGATTATTTAGGGCATAAATATTGTCAAATTCACCTATTATCAATACCCCACACTTAAACCTTTGCTCGTCCTCGAGCAACCTTAATCACACTTTAGGCCAATTTTATTTATGTCTCCCCCAAATTATATCACAAAAGATATTTTTCATGATTAACCTAAGATATGCATAATCCTTACCTAACCGTAAACTCTCATGCCAGCACATTATTGCTTACTCTAATTATTACCAAAAACTTGCAAATTTACCTTCTTCCTCTTGAGTTACACACCCTTACATAGTTCATTGAGAGAATTTCCCACACATAAACAATTCATAACATGGAACTTATAAATATCGGAAAAATTCACTCACTCTCAACAAAGAACATTCATATGCATACAGGACACACCATAGGCTTGCCCCTAGTGTAATACTCCACTAATCGAGTTATTCAATCATAGATCAAGAGGTCTTTAAGGGTTATAATGTAGGCTATGGGACGGGTAGGATACTTTTGGTTATAGTGACTAGCCTCCCTAAGCACTTTTCTTTTCTTTTTCACAACTTCCCTTTTTGTTTACTTCCTTATGTCTCCCATAAACATACCTTCACCTTCCTTCACTTTTACCCCCACTTTTTCTTTTATTGATGTGACTGGCTTTTCTAAGATTTTATTCAATATAGCTCATCTTTTCATTGCTTTGCAATACATTTACATTATTTTGGCCAGCTCACTATTTTTTTTTTTACATTCATTCTTGATTTTTCCCTTTTCAATTTCCCTTCACCCCACACTTAATCTTTTGCATATTCGTTACAATACAAGTGCTTCTAGGAGGTAAAGTAGAACAATAATTTGAAGAACATTCAAGGGTTATCAAAGAATAGGCTTTAAGCTCAAAGAGGTTAACTAAGATATAATGTATGGGTGAATTCATGTTTATTGGCATATGGGGTTACACAAAGAAATGCCTCTATCCTTTCTACAACCAAACAACTTCTATTTCGCTTTGCAAACACACGGGGCAAGTTCTAGGCATCATGTACAACATACAATGTAAGTAAAACCTCACACACACATGGCATGCAACTCATTTGGAATCCATTTGATCTACAAAGTCCTATCGATGTTCAAGCAAGCATTATTGTGCAATTTAAGGCATATTGAGATTCTACAATCAAGCTTAGAAGATACATTTTCAAGTTCAATTTACGCTTTTGCTAATGTGCATATTCGGGGTTACATGTTGCCATTTGTCCTCTAATCCTAAGAAAAGAAAAATCTACCTAACCCGGTTCAATAAAAACCCTTGGAAAAGAACCGTGGTCAAAAGAAAAACCCAAGGGGGAGGTGATACACTACCTAGAAAAAGAAAATAAAAGAAAGAAAAATTTCTATGTGGACTACTTCCCTCAAGAGTACTTGTCCTAAATAGTCCGTCATAAGGAAGAGTCCTCTACTCATATTTTTGTATTTTTTTCAAATTTTCAATTTTTTTTTTGTGTTTTTATTCCGACTTAGACCCTTATGAAACCCGTCTCCAAGTGTCCATCATTGGGACAAGCCAGCTAATATAATTTACAGCTACATCTACTATATACAATATACAATACAAGATAACTCTCCCACCCCACACTTAAAATCATGCCATGTCCTCATGGCATAATAATACATGTATAGCACAGAAGGGTGAGAAAACTTACCCGGGATCTACCCCGTGTCTAGCCACTTTATCACTTTCTTTTTCACCCTATCCTTCATATTCGGGGTTCAGCCTTCTTTTGCGTTTCCTGGAAGGTTTGTGCCCCTCTTCCCGGATAATCTTGTGCATGCGGTATGCAAGGCTGATCCCCTTTATGTCTATCATGGTCCAACTATTGGCAGCTTTACATTCCTTGAGTACCTGTATAAGCTTTTGGGCCTGCACATCTAACAAACTAGATGAGATAATAACAGGTAACGTGGAGTTAGGACCTAGA
Organism: Nicotiana noctiflora; assembly: GCA_032618575.1. Lineage (NCBI taxonomy): Eukaryota > Viridiplantae > Streptophyta > Magnoliopsida > Solanales > Solanaceae > Nicotiana > Nicotiana noctiflora. The sequence continues at coordinate 275,574 of JASVEL010004447.1, read as the reverse complement.
TACTCATACCCGAGATGTGATGGTAGTGGTTTAAGTTCAAGCTTCGGTGGCTCTTCTATGGATGTCTTTGCTGGTGGGCTCTCTCTTTTCTCTAAGTGTAGAGGTTCGAATTCGAGCTCTCTCTGCCAGAATCCTTTGCCTTCAAGAGATAGTACCCATTCGGCTAAACTTTGACCGTTTACCTCTTCCATGTTCATCAGGCATGCTTGAAGTGGATCTTCAATAGTCAACTCTGCATCGTCGGTCTCCGCTATCACATCAACCGCATCAATGAGAGAGCAATTTGCGAACTCACTAGGGCGCCTCATGGATTTTTGCACATTGAAGATGATCTCTTCATCATTCAACCTCATCTTGAGTTCCCCAGTTTCACAATCAATTATGGCTCTTCCGGTGGCTAGGAATGGTCTTCCTAGGATTATGGGAATTTCTTCGTCGACCTTGCAATCAAGAATAACAAAATCAGCGGGAAACACGAACTTCCCAACCTGGATAAGCACATCATCTAAAATATCAAATGGACGCTTAACCGTCCTATCAGCAAGCTGTAAAAGCATAGAGGTGGGTCTGGCTCTCCCAATACCTAACCTCTTATAGATAACTAAGGGCATGAGATTAATGCTTGCCCCCAAATCACATAAAGCCTTAGTAAAGGCATAATTCCCTATAGTGCATGGGATGGTGAAACTACCTGGATCAGATAGCTTCTCAGCAATGGGTCTGGAGACCACTGCACTACAAGTCTGGGTAAGTGTAACTGTGGCCAAGTCTTGGAAATCAAATTTCCGCGACATCAAATCTTTCATCATCTTAGCATAACCAGGCATTTCTTTTAAAGCTTCAATTAATGGAATGTTTACCTGGATTTGCTTGAGCATGTCGAAGAACTTTTTGTATTGCTCCTCTTTCTGGTGTTTGGCCAACCTTTGGGGGAATGGTGGTGGAGGCCTCTTCTTCCCGGTGACTTGGGATTTTTCTTTTTCTATTACTTTCTCATCAATCTGCTGCTCTACCTGTTCGGCTACTTTCTCCGGTCCTTATTTTACTTCTTTATTTTCAGCAACTGGCTGGACTGTGACTTTTGTCAACCCTGTGGATTCATCCAGTTCAATGGGCAATGGAGTAGGTGTCTCAGCCTGTCTGTCAATTTTCTCACTTTCATTCTCAGCATCAAGATCTCTACCGCTTCTCAGAGTCACTGCCATCATCTGCTTTGGGATTTGGTCCTTTGGGTTTGTTTGTGTATCTGCAGGCAATGTCCTTTGAGGACGATTGTTAAGTGACATAGCAATCTGACCCATCTGCACTTCCATATTTTTGATCGCTGCATCATGTGCATCTATTCTTTCATTGGTTTTGGCATTTGACCCAATTACCTGTTGCATCATAGCTTTCAATTCTGCGAACCCATCGTCATGTCTACCCCCATATTGTGGTGGAGGTGGATGATATCCCTGCTGCTGATGATGTTCTTTGTCTGCAACCCATGGATTACCTATGGGTTGGCTAATGCATGATGTGCATAAACCACCATTGGTAGTATCTACAATGTGAACTTGCTGCTTGACTCCTGATTTTTCCACCTTCTTTTGTTAGGATGCTCATTTGTGTCAATAGAGTTGCCATGTTCTCCTCCAGAGTGTTGGATGGATCGAGAGGTACAGAGTGTACCACTGGTGTGATAGGAGCATTCCTAGACGTCCACCCGGAATTTTGAGCCATCTTGTCTAGCAAATTTTGGCCCTCTCTCCAAGTCTTGCTCAGAAAAGCCCCACCTGCTGAAGCATCTACAATATTCTTCATACTGTCTGAAAGCCCCATGTAGAACCTTTGACCCAACATCTACTCAGGGATCCCATGATGAGGACACATAACAAGCATACCCTTGAATCTGCCCCAAGTTTCATGTAATGTTTCCATTGGTTTTTGCTTGAAGCTCACGATCTCATCAATTTGTTGAGCTATCTTGTTAGGTGGATGAAACGTGTTGTGGAATTGTTTGACTAACTCATCCAAAGTTGCAATAGAGTTTATTGGGAGTGAGTTTAGCCATATCTGTGCTGCTCCTGTAACTGAGAATGGAAAAAGTAGTAATCCGATAGCTTCCGGAGTTACATTCGGTTGTCTTTGTGTTTTGCATATTGATAGAAAGTTCTTGAGGTGTTGTTGTGGATCTTCAACCTGAGACCGAGAGAATAATCCCTTGTTTTGCAACAAGTGAAGCATGTTGTTAGTAATCTGGAAAGACTCAGCTTGAATTGCTGGCACAACGATGGCAGGTTGCCAAATTATCCGTTGTGGGTTGTGCCCAGTCGAACAATGCACCTTCTTGTGCCTCCTGTGCCTCTTGCATATTTAGCCCGGCTTGCTGGTTTTGAGCGTTTATGTCACCCATGTCGAAGTCTAGTTTGATTGGTTGTTGAGATTGTTGAATTTGTTTGATGGCTTTGTTACGTGCCCGGAAGGTTTGCTCGGGGTCTGAGAGTCCTTCAATTAGTTCTCCAATCCTTGCAGATTTTCTAGGCATGCACCTGAATACCCAAATCAACAAACGTCAAAATATTCAATGTAGAGTGTAGAAAGAACCTGAATACACAAGAATCTTGAAGTTCTGGCAATGGCAATTGATAATTCCATTAATTCCCCGGCAACGGCGCCAAAATTGATTCACGTCCAAGCAACGGTCGTAGTCAATATAACTTGGTCTAATAAGTCCAAGATCGATCCCACAGAGAATTAACCTATCAATCACAACTTTCACAACCCAAGAGTACTTTCGAATCAAGTTCCCAAAATTTAGAATATCTTTGTATATGATTTTCGAACTACTACTTGCAAGAATTAAGAATGCTTAAAAGAAATAATTGAATGTTGAATAAAAATAATTTGGAGAAGGACTAAGGTATTGATTTCCCCTATTGTTGGAATCCCTTATCGTTATGCTCTTACAAATTGTTAATATATTCTATCAATCATGAACGCTATGTGTATCGTAACCCTCTCCCGAGCAATTACAATAATTTACTAGTGCACTCTCCCGAGCTACCCTAGCTAGCTTTAATTTGAATAGTTCACTTAAGATTGCACCCAAGACTTCGTTATTCCTAACTCCGTCTTTACGCCTAAAGTTATAGATTCCTCCAATAACCTAGGTGTGGTGTTGTTCAACAATAAACCTAAATATGCACTTTTTTCCAAGTTATGCACACTAAATAGGCACAACTAATTGGGGATCCTACCAATTAACTACAATAATAATGAAGTTGAACAAATAGAAATCTAGCTAACAATTTATAATCACATAAACGATAAGTTCATCACCCAATAGGTTCCATCAAAACCTTAGAATAGAATTTAGCTACTCATGCTTGAAGAAACAAGAATAATAATTGAAATCATAAAGAAATAATTGATATAAAATAAAAGAAAGAGTTTGAGAGGATTCTCTCTTACTAAAAACCTTGCAAAAGTAATGAAATAAAGATAACATGCCTCTATGGGGCAAACTAGGAGTTTATATAGAGGTTTTAGGGCTTTAAAACTAAATTCGAGTCTATTTGGGATTGCTGCTGCGGAACCTTCGGCGGTTCGTTCGCGGCCGCAAGCGGACCGCGAACAGTAAAACTTCAGAGAGCCTGTTTTTCCGCGATTCATCCGCGGTCACGGAGAAACCGCGGTGTTTCACCCTGTTCTGTTGGGAATTTGGAAAAACACAAAACATGAAAGTTGTAGCCTTTTGAAATTAGCTTTCCAATCATATATTATGGAGCCAAAATGGAGTTCTGAGAGAAACGTTATGTCCATTTTACTAAACAGTGCACAATATGCCTCATCCATTCTTTGCTTGTTCTACACTTATCAAATTTGACCCCCGAACTCGATCCCGGCTTAATTCCTTGAGCTTTTACTCAGACTTCAAAGCTCCAAATCACTTAAATTCATTCCATAACATCCATATAGCTCGAAATCACACCTTCCCGGCTACTTTCAACATAAGTTCTTGACTTGTACCACATTTTGGCCGTTTTCACCATCTTTTGACTCCAAAACTTGCTCTTTTAGTCTTCATTAGCTCAAGTGTACCTATAACACACTAAGAACACTAATAAAAGCATTTTTTCATCATAAACAATATCAAAACAACAATAAAGCGTGATTATTTAGGGCATACATATAGTCAAATTCACCTATTATCAATACCCCACACTTAAACCTTTGCTCGTCCTCGAGCAACCTTAATCACACTTTAGGCCAAATGCCCGTATCCCGTCATGTAAGTTGTCTTCATAATGTCAGAATATCCAATCTTCAGCTGGTGATAGACTGAATGGAGATCAATCTTAGAGAATACCCTTGCTCCCTAGAGCTAATCAAACAAATCATCAATGCGCGATAGTGAATATTAGTTCTTTACTGTCACCTTGTTCAGCTGCCTGTAGTCAATGTATATTCTCATTGTGCCACCTTTTTCTTCTTCACAAATAGGATGGGTGCACCCCATGATGACACACTCGGACGAATGAGCCCCTTATATTGGAGTTGTTGAAGCTGCTCCTTCAATTCCTTTATCTAAGCTGGTGCCATACGATAGGGAGGAATAAAGATGGACTGAGTGCCCGGCACCGGATCAATACCAAAATCAATGTCCCTGTCCGGCGGCATGACCGACAAGTCTGCTAGAAACACATTTGGGAAATCCCTCACAATAGGTACATAATCAAGACTAGGAGTCTCAGCTCCGACATTTCTCAAAAAATCCCAGATATGATAGACAATCTTTCCCAACCAACCGCTTGGCCTTTAGGAAAGAAATCACCCTGTTGCGTACATAGTTAGGCATAGCACGCCACTCGACCCTCAGAATAGCCGGAATGGCCAATGTGGTTGTCTTAGCATGACGGTCTAGAATAGCATGGCTTGAAAATAACTAATCCATGCCTAGAATGACATCAAAATCTACCGTGCTCAATAGAAATAAGTTAACTCGGGTCTCCAGACCCCCGATAGTCACTAAACATGACCGATATACATGGTCTACCATAATAGTATCGCTCACCAGGGTAGATACATGAACAGGTAAGGCAACGCACCCCCGGGTCATACCCTAATGATGAGTAAAATAAGAATACACATAGGAATAGGTAGAACCGGGATCAAATAAGACAGAGGTATCCCTGTGGCGGACTAAGATAATACCTGTGATAACACCATTTGATGCAATAGCGTCCCTCTTGTATGGGAGAGCATAGAATCGAGCCAGGCCACCAACTAATTGGCCTCCACCTCTGGGGCGGCCTCTGGATGACCTCCACCCCTAGCTGACTGGGCGGGTGCTGAAGAAACATGAGCAGAAGATGAGGGTTGATCCCTCTGCTGAGATTGACTACTATGAAATCGAGGACATTGCCTTCACATATGCCCAAACTCCCCGAACTCATAGAAACTCTCGGGATGGTGAAGGCACAACCTTGGACTCAGTCGAGTGAGGTCGAACTTATCAAACTTTGATGGCGAAGGTGATGAGTGGCAATTTTACCACTCATTGTAGCCTCTTTTGCTTAGCTTTTTATCCCTTTTGAATATGAAATGAGGTTGCTTTTGGTGGTTATTGCTAGATTTTCAGGTAAATGATGCTAGTAGGTGATTTGGGCTGAAGTGACAAGGAATTGAGCTAAGAAGAGAAGAAATATTGCAAAACTGTCAGGCATTTCGCTTCTGCGGATTTTGATCGTAGAAGCGATCTCGCCTCTGCGAGATTTAGATCGCCTTTGCGAATAGTCGAAGAGCCGGTCAGTTCCGCTCCTGCGGAGATGAAGACGCAGAAGCGGTCACGCTTCTGCGAAAGGAAGATCGCACCTACGGACGATTCCGCTTTTGCGGAATCTCATGCGTTTCAGCGATGTCGCTTCAGCGACCATATGTACGCTTCTGCGATGGCTTGACAGGAGGCCCAATTGTCGCTTCTGCGAGAAATTTTCGCTTAAGCGGAGTCGCACCTGCGAGGTATTTTCCGCAGGTGCGAATGTTGAGCATCAGACCTAGGCAGAATGGGCATTTCACACGTTTTGACCCTAAATCAATTATATACTCGTCCAAACAGACATTGTAGGATATCTCTGAATCTGTGATTAATTTTTTACACTCTTGAACATATTTTTACTCTTTGGCTTAGAGAGAAGGCTAGGGTTTTGCACACACACTTGGGTCTTGAAGATTAAAGCTTGTGGTTAAGGATTTCTTACCCATTTATATTTATTTCTTCATTTCCTTGCTTTGTATTGTATATCTAAGTGTGTAGTATTTATTTCCAACACTTGAATCTTGTTTATGGGAATATTCATATTTAAAGTGTGGATTAAATACCTTGTTGTGCTTATGTATTGAATGATTTTTATATATTTATGAATTGAGTTATTGTTACTTTAATTATTCTTGTTCTTCAATGTTTCCAAAGAGATTAGCTAACTCTAGGACTCGCCCATTTACTTTGAATTAATTTTGGAAAAGATAATTCGAAGTTGGGAAAGATTAATTAACAAGAACTTGAGGCGTTAACCTTCACTTTATAGATTCAACCTAGGGATAGGATTGACTACTTGTAGCCTATTGGGTGCGCTTAATCTTCTAATTGAGATTAGGGATAATTCAATTAGGAAGTCTTGTTAGTCTTCGGAAGAAGCTAATTAAGAATTATTATCCGTGGCTAATTAACATAAACTCACTCATATTTGTAAAATCATGAAATACATTGGATCGTTACTTGAGTGTAATTCCCGATGCATTCATACTTGTAGCCATTGATCATTTTATTCGCTTTCTAGGTTAGTTTACATTTCCGCATTTAGATATAAACATTTTCCAAAACCCAAAATCTTAAGTGTTTGGCTTAGCGCGACTAGCGATAATTTTCTTGCATTCCTAATCGCCTACATATTGTTCTCTGTGGGATTCGACTCCGACTCATAGTTGGGTAAATATATTGCATACGACCGTGTCTATTGCTTTTTAGCGGTGGAAATGGACGTTATCAAAAATGGCGCCGTTGCCGGGGAACAATTTGGCGTAATTTAGGTTGTTTGAGAAGTAAGCGAAAGTGCTTTGGTCCAAACTTGTGAATATTTGTGTAATTATTTTTTTTTACCTTGGGTCTATTTTTAGTGTTTGTTTCTTGTTTATTTTCTTAATTTTGAAAAATGGCATCATATAACGAAAATTGGTCGGATAATAGTTGTTCATATTTTGATGATCCTTGTCCTTATTGTGGAGGACCACACTCATGGCAAAATTGTTTAAATTCTCCCGGGGGTGGATTGTGCGCACAATTTCAAACCCATGAGTGGAGTATTTGTGATAAGTGTGGTTTCCAAAATGGTCATTGGGATGATTGTGCTTATTTTTTATTCCCTTCCCCAAGCCCCTACTATGATGGTTCTATTTGTTTTGATGAGAATTATAGGGTTATGGAGGTGGAAGAATTTGAGCATGGTCAAAATGGAGAATTCAAGCTCATGTTGGAGTGTTTACTCGAAGAAGGAAACAAGGAAGAAAATGCCTTGGAACATCTTTTGGAGACTAGTCTCCAAAATGGTTTAGCACTGGAAAGGTTACACTCACAAATGGATGAAATGATCAAAGCCTCGGAAGTAAGTGAAAACCAAGAATCCTTCTTGGATGTTGAAAATGAAAATCCTTCCTTGGCTATTGATCAAAACCAAGAAGAATTCTCTAATGCCCAAAATGAGAGAAAATTGCTCATGTTGGAGATCATTCTTGAAAATGAGGAGAAGCGCAACTTTGCACTCGAGGACTTGAAACAATGCATAAATTACAATGGTGAACACATCCGCACTTTGGAGGATCAAATGCAAATTTTGGTTGAGGCTAACTATGCCCAACAAATATCGTGTGTGGATGAAAGCCAAGAAGAGTCCAATTCCGAGGAAGAGAGTGAGCTTTACTTTGAGGAGTCAAGAATTGAACATCCGCCAACCAACTCAATGAGTGTTGTTGATGCCGGCAAAAACATGGAATTGGAGTCAACCGGTGTAAATGCTAATGTGGTTGTTGTTGACTCTAATCCGGGGGAAAAAGAGAATGTCAACATAGAAGAATTGCAAAATGTGGGCTTAAAGTCACATTCCAAACATTTTTCAACCTTGGAATTGTGTGGTGACACGGGAGTTGAACCACATGAATCAATGAAGGAATGCGAGGAGGAACAACTTTGGCCATACATTTTACAGTTTGAGGAGGCAAGAAATCAAAATGACATTCCTCACTTGAAAGCCAAGAAGTGCAAAATGAAAATTTTAAGCATTGGCTCGAATATCCAATTACCACCCCCCATCGCTCGTGGTCATAAGCTTGATTCCAAGCTAGGGGCCCAATTCATATCATCTAAGTGGCGAGAAAAGTGGTAATGTTGTTTGTGTCGTGCCACGACATTAAATGCGGCGCTTGGTGGGAGGCAACCCATCGTTTTCAAAATTTTTAGTCGTTTTTCAAAATTTTTCATCATTTTTTGAAAATTTCTTTTTTGTAATATCTTAGAATAATGTTTTTAACTAATCTGCCAAGTTTCAGATTTTTTGGAGTTGATTTGAGCAGGTCGAGGTATCCGGACAGTCACAAACCAGTAGTTGAAGAAAATTGGCACCAAAACTCTGCTAGAACCGCCTCTGCGATAAAACAGTCGCACCTGCGGTCTCGCAGAAGCGTCCGTGGCATCGCAGAAGCGACTATATCGCACATGCGGCACCTTTTACGCTTCCGCGACATCGCAGAAGCGGTTTTAAAACCGCAGAAGTGGCTTGTTTCGCAGAAGCGGCCACTTTATCGCTTCAGCGCTTCCGCAGGGGCGTAACAATTTTCGCAGAAGCGAAAATCGTCCAGCTTTTAATTTCAAAACAGAGGGGGTTGTGTCTTTTGGTTAACCCTTTTCTCTTCACATAAAAACCGTCTCCCCTACCCTAAATCCCCAAAAATTCCGAATTTTCTTAGAAATTTGTCAAAAGCATCTCGTGTAGTCTCCTTCTCTTCTGCAAACATCAGGTAATCTCTTCCCATTCCTTGTGATTTCCATATCTAACAATGTTTGTAGGTAATATATCTTGAATTTTATTTTCCTTCTTTTGGTTTTTAAATCCTAGATTGTTTTAGGAAGTGAGGAATTGGTTGAGTGTAGATAATGTGTGCTGTTAATTGTGAACAAATTTTGGGAAGTCTAGTACCACAACCATTGTTCAAAGAGAGGTCAAATTAAACTGCCCGCAAGATGTTTGTCACATTGTTTCAATGAAGTATTGTGGCTTTACATCGCGTATGGGAATTAATTGAATCATAAATCCTTTTACTGCACTAATACAAGCCAAAAATTTGTTTAGACATTGTAAAATAAGTAAAAATTTTGATGAAAGTGCTGGGAATGAAGAATATGTCGAAGACCGTAGAAGCGAAAATTGTTTCGCAGAAGCGAATCCGCTTCTGCGGAGGAAGCCACGCAGAAGCGATACTCCTCGCAGAAGCGAGCTCCTCTTCGCAGAAACGTAGCCGCTTCTGCGGCTCTTCCTTCGCAGAAGCGTAGACCATCGCAGAAGCGAAGAAAGTTTCGCAGATACGGATCCGCTTCTGCGGCTCTTTGTTCGCAGAAGCGAAAACTGGAATTTTTTGCAAATTCCAGTAGCTTTGCAACTGCTCCTTCCCGGGCCCGTTCAATCCAAACTTTTGGCTAAATTGCAGTGTTTTGAAGTTCTTAATCTGGTTCAATTGCCCAATTGACGTTGTGTTGAATTTTTGTAGGTGATTTATTTGAAAATGGACGCAACCACAAGCGGACAACGGAGAGAAGTCGAAGAAGAAATCAATGAACCATATGATGATACTCGCTTCATGTCCGCTGAGTGTGAGCGGCGATATTTGGATGACCTCGTCCACAAGAAGATTATCCTTGAAAAAGGAATTCATGAAGAGAAGTTGGTAGAAAAGCTTCCGGATTTCTATGCTAGACTTGAATCATCGGGATGGTCCTGCTTTATCCCCACTCCTTGCAAAGCCAATGAGGAGTGGGTCCGTGAATTCTATGCTAACCTCAGGCGGGTAAATTTTGATAGCCCACAGATAGTCATCCGAGGAAAGTTAGTGAGGTTTGGAATTGAACAAATCAATGATACTCTTGGAATTCCCAACTTTCCGGTGGACCAAGTACGAGAAAAGGATACTTGTGAAAATGGAGCATGGCTTGTCTCCAAGCTCTTTCCACCACAGCTCAGAGAAAAATGGGGAACCAGAAGAAAAGGGTTCAAATCCACCGACTTCACAGCCGAGGCTAAAATGTGGCTATACATCCTCAACAACAGAGTTTCTCCTTGTGGCAACATGAGTGATGTTTCCTACACCCGGGCACTGATCATAGCATGCATTCTGGATGGCACACCGGTGAATGTAGGATACTACATTCTACAGGAGATGAGGCAGTACTTGAGAGAGTACTCAAGCAACAAGGATGCAGGTCTACTATTCCCTTCTCTCATCACATTGCTATGCACCAGGGCAGAGGTTGATGTCCGTAGCACCGATCGGTGGCTACCAGCGGACAAACCTTTTCATCCATTGAGAGTGACGGGAGAGGGGAGTGCGGTTAAAAGCAAGAAGAGGAAAATCACTTTCACAGCCACCGGTTCAGAGTCCTCTTCACAGATAGCTGCTCGGGGGCCATTTATGATCCTTAACTCCGAGCTTCAGACCATAAAGGAGTTAGTATCAACAGCTTCCTAGTGGGCCATCCCCCTCACAGCCTGGGCCCTCTTACTTCTCCAGGGACGACATGCAGAGTTACTTGGATGCCCAGACACTACAAAATGATAACATGAAGAAGATGGCAGCGTCAGTGACTAAACTGGAGGGAGCCTACAGTACTCTGGCTAAGGCCCATGCTACCCTCCAGTCTGACTTTGAGGAAGAGAAGAAAAAGAACAAGAAGAAAGGCAAGCTGATGATCAAGATGTGGAGGGGCATAAAGGCAATCTTCAAATGGGGAAACCCAGATAAGAAGATCCCTGTGGCGACCAAGGATGACAGTGAGGAGTACTCTTTCATGACACAGTCTGCTGATGATGATGATGATGAGGATGATGATGATGATGAGGAGACCGATGATGATGGAGCTACGAGCTCAGCGCAGCAGTGATCCGCCTTCCTCCCACAGTCTGCTAGTCTGACGCAGACCTCAGGGAGACCCTCAAACTTTTTATGCTTTACATTTGATATTGTGCAGTGAGGACACTGCAATATTATAGTTGGGGGTGGCTTGTGTAGCTTGTGACTATGCTTTGTAGTTTTTGACTTTGATGTTCTATACTTGGTTTGATTAGTTATATTTGTGTTAATATTGTGCTTTTCTTATTTATACTTCTTCTTATTAGCCTATATTATTTTTTTTAGTATTATGTAGAGTAGTTTCTTTCCTTTTATTACTCCTTGGGTTTTCTTCATGCTACGGTTCTTTCCCAAGGAACAACTTAGTGAACCGGGTGACTTTTCCCGATGAGAGATAGTGTGACAACCTTCTTAAGGGAATTAGTCTTATTTTGTTAGGATGAGGCTTTTGGATTATTTGATACTAATAAAATTAGCCTCTTGTATGTATATTATGAATTAAGAATACCCCTCCAAAAATTTGTATTAAAGTATTAAAAACAAGTAAGTTGCATGGTGTAAAACAATTTTGGTGATAAATTTTTGGCTCTTTGAGTGACTTCTAGCTCACTAGTTTTATAGAATTGATCCGTCTTCATTAATTCATGTGCCATGTGTGTTAGCGAGTGTTGAAATAAATATTGTGTTTACTTCCATCATCTAGAACTTGCCCGGTTAGTTTTTCAATGCTAATGATAGTACATTTGGTTGGAGGAATGATCTTAGGCATTCTTTGTTTTAATTTTAAAATCTCTTTAGCCTTCAAGCCTACCGTTGCATAAATAATGTCACTAGTACCCATTTTGAGCCTTTAAACCTTTCTTTGGCCAACTCATTACAAACCTTTCCCTTTTTGTATAATAATTCCCTCTCTTGAACCCGTCCCTCTTTGAACACTAAGAATGAGGCTAAAAGCCTAAGTTGGGGGTGGTGTCAAAATGGAAATTGGTAAGGTTGTGCATTGAGTATCCACATGCCTCAAAGTATTTGTATTGAAATATTCAAGCTCCATAAGTAAAAAAAAAAAAAAAAAAAAAAAAAAGAGTTAGTTTTTACATATACATGTAAATATGTACATTATGGAGCCTTGAATAAAATTTGGGAGAGGTATGTAAAGTGGTTCTATATTGGGAACTAGATGCCAACGAGGCTATGTAAGTTAAAGAGAGTCAATATACAAAAGAATGAAACTTGTGAGTAGTGTTCAAGGAGGATGAAGTCACTTGTACCCAAATGCTTATCCAACCTTCCCTAAACCTACATTACAAGCTTAAAAAGTCCTTATAGGACCTCCAACTAAGCATTCTTGAATAAGCATTGAATTAAAATAAGGGCAAGCTTATGGTATGAGGTGTCGTAACACTTGAAGTTTCTTTGTGAGAGCGAGTGTTTTCGAAAACTTTGTCCCTTGTGTTTGTTGTAAATATAATGTTCTTTGTTGGGACTTTCTTTCTTGTGAGGGCGCATGAATTAGAAAAGACCGGTGAAATTGAGTAAAGTGAGCAATCATAGTGAACTAGTGTCTTTGAGTCACTTATTGAGGCTTATTTTTGTCACTTGATTGTTTTAGAACTCCCTTGCACATTGTTGAAGTTGATTTTCCTTAGGAGGGAGTTATTCGAGAAAAGATATACATACTTGAGCCTAATTGTTAGTATCAACCAAATCCATAAGTATGGTGTTTGAATGAGATAGGTTGGGGATGTGGTGATATGTTCATAATCGCAATGGCAATTGTTTTGTAAATGATGAAGCCTCATTTAAAGTTGTGGTTTTGATTTGCTTGAGGACAAGCAAAAGCTTAAGTTGGGGGTGTTGATGAGTGGCAATTTTACCACTCATTGTAGCCTCTTTTGCTTAGCTTTTTATCCCTTTTGAATATGAAATGAGGTTGCTTTTGGTGGTTATTGCTAGATTTTCAGGTAAATGATGCTAGTAGGTGATTTGGGCTGAAGTGACAAGGAATTGAGCTAAGAAGAGAAGAAATATTGCAAAACTGTCAGGCATTTCGCTTCTGCGGAACTTTGATCGCAGAAGCGATCTCGCCTCTGCGAGATTTAGATCGCCTTTGCGAATAGTCGAAGAGCCGGTCAGTTCCGCTCCTGCGGAGATGAAGACGCAGAAGCGGTCACGCTTCTGCGAAAGGAAGATCGCACCTACGGACGATTCCGCTTTTGCGGAATCTCATGCGTTTCAGCGATGTCGCTTCAGCGACCATATGTACGCTTCTGCGATGGCTTGACAGGAGGCCCAATTGTCGCTTCTGCGAGAAATTTCCGCTTAAGCGGAGTCGCACTTGCGAGGTATTTTCCGCAGGTGCGAATATTGAGCATCAGACCTGGGCAGAATGGGCATTTCACACGTTTTGACCCTAAATCAATTATATACTCGTCCAAACAGACATTGTAGGATATCTCGGAATCTCTAATCAATTTTCTACAATCTTGAACATATTTTTACTCTTTGGCTTAGAGAGAAGGCTAGGGTTTTGCACACACACTTGGGTCTTGAAGATTAAAGCTTGTGGTTAAGGATTTCTTACCCATTTATATTTATTTCTTCATTTCCTTGCTTTGTATTGTATATCTAAGTGTGTAGTATTTATTTCCAACACTTGAATCTTGTTTATGGGAATATTCATATTTAAAGTGTGGATTAAATACCTTGTTGTGCTTATGTATTGAATGATTTTTATATATTTATGAATTGAGTTATTGTTATTTTAATTATTCTTGTTCTTCAATGTTTCCAAAGAGATTAGCTAACTCCTAGGACTCGCCCATTTACTTTGAATTAATTTTGGAAAAGATAATTCGAAGTTGGGAAAGATTAATTAACAAGAACTTGAGGCGTTAACCTTCACTTTATAGATTCAACCTAGGGATAGGATTGACTACTTGTAGCCTATCGGGTGCGCTTAATCTTCTAATTGAGATTAGGGATAATTCAATTAGGAAGTCTTGTTAGTCTTCGGAAGAAGCAAATTAAGAATTATTATCCGTGGCTAATTAACATAAACTCACTCATATTTGTAAAATCATGAAATACATTGGATCGTTACTTGAGTGTAATTCCCGATGCATTCATACTTGTAGCCATTGATCATTTTATTTGCTTTCTAAGTTAGTTTATATTTTTACGTTTAGATATAAACATTTTCCAAAACCCAAAATCTTAAGTGTTTGGCTTAGCGCGACTAGCGATAATTTTCTTGCATTCCTAATCGCCTACATATTGTTCTCTGTGGGATTCGACCCCGACTCATAGTTGGGTAAATATATTGCATACGACCGTGTCTATTGCTTTTTAGCGGTGGAAATGGACGTTATCACCTAGCCGGAGTCCATCCCCCTGATGAGAACCCTGATGACCTCGGCCAGAAGATGACCCACGATACTCGAAACGAGCTGGCTGCAAAGATCTAAAAGAAGAACCTCGGCTCTGCTGACTTTGGCCTCTAGACTGAGCACCACTAGAACTACCTGATCCCTGAGGCCTCTTGGCCTGCTTCTCCTCTCGCTCTCAGCGATGGTCTGAATATCACGAGCAATATCAACTGCATCCTCAAAGGAAATACCTAGAATCCTCTCCCGAGTCATGTGAACGAAGGTGATAGTTAAGTCCATCTACAAACCTTTTGATCCTCTCTCTATCGGATGGAACTATCCAGGAGGCATAACAGGCTAACTTAGAAAATCTCGCCTCATACTAGGTCACAGTCATGTCTCTCTATCGTAGCCACTCGAACTGACTACAGAGCTCCTCCCTCTGAGACTATGGTACCCACTTCTCCAAAAAAGATAATGGAGAACTACTTCCATGACAAAGGTACTACACCTACCTGCCTACACCGCTAATATGCCTCCCACCATGTGAAGGCGGCACCAGAGAACAAAAATGCGGTGAATGCCCCGCCACTAGACTCCAAAATCCCTACCGTCCGACACATATGCTAACATTTGTCAAGAAATCCTTGGGCATCCTCACCCCGAGCACCGCTGAAAAATGGAGGTTGAATCCTACTAAACCTCTCCAGATGACACTGCTCACCGTGTGGCATAGCCGGAACCATAAAATCTAGAACTGGTACAATTGACTGAGTTAGAGCTGCTCCTGGTGTCTGTAAACCCTGCATCACCTGCTCGGGTGTACGAGCAGTGGGGGTCTAACTGCCTCTACCGCCTCTCCCTACCTGAGAACTAGTTGCTATAGTAGTGGCTAAAACTACCTGGGCTAGGCCAGTGCAAACTAATATAATCTAGGCCAATGTCAATTAAAAGCATTTTGCTACCTTTTGGCTTTTTGTATACAAGTATGCAAGTACGCAAAACTTTGCTGAGTAGGCCAGTTGTGATGTAACAATACACCTACAGATATTTCTCATTGCTTTTCATAGAATTTCATTTTCCTTTTATTCTGCTCTGTGAATATGAGTACTTCTGTTAATATCAATACTTCTACTGACTTTCGTATCTATTCCTTTGCTTCTCGATTTCTCTCGATGGTTTTGTTTTTTGTAAATATCAATACTTCATGTGAAACTCATTCTATCATTGTACCGACTATTCTTTTTATTTACTTTACTTCCTATTTCCTCGGTAGCATAAGACAAGAAGTTGCGAATATATCTGTCACGACCCAAAGCCACCTGGTCGTGATGGCGCCTCTCGTGAAGACGAGGCCAACCAACAGAACAATAACTCCTCAAATATCTTATAGTTACTACTCATAAATAAGCTTTAAGCAAGAATATCGTAATCAGCAATACGGACATAACTGCGATAACAAGGAAAGCCAACCGAAAATCCAACCCGCAATCTGGTGTCACAAGTCATGAGCTACTATAGAGTTTAATAACTACTACAAGAATGTATCTAAGAACATAGTTTAAAGATAACGAAGTACAAATAATAAAGAGGAAATGGGGTATGTGGACGCTGACAGCTACCTCGTCTCTATGGTCCGCCTGATCTGGATGGAAATCAGTGCTTAGGAACGAACTCTGCTATACACGTATCTGCACAAATGGTGCATAGAATAATGTGAGTACTGTGACTCAGTGAGTAATAAAAATAAATAATATTTGAGAATAGAGAAATCCCACAAAAGCATAAATTATGCTATCTCAAGCAATAAAATTAGGTAAACAATAGAAATCAGTGAAATACAGTAAGAAAACTCTTTGAAAATAGTTAAAAACAATTATTCTCAATCAATACGAGATACTCAGGATCTTGCCCCTCGGGCGCCATATCAAACTCTCAGTACAGTATCAGCCCCGCGGGCCCCGTATCAACCACTCAGTACAGCATCAACCCCTTGGGCTCACTGTCACTTAAAGGGGTACCCCGCACTCACAAGTGGGTGTGCTGACTCTGGAGGGCTCCTACACCCCAAGCTCTATCAATAAGGCCTGAAATCCTGAATAATAACATCACGAGCCCTAAAAGCCAGCTCACAATACACTCGAGGCCTGAAAGCCTCCTCACATAACACTTGAGGCATGAAAGCCTCCTCACATATCACTCGAGTCCTGAAAGCCTCCTTACATATCACTCGAGGTCTGAAAGCCTCCTCACATCACTACTTATTCCCTCACATATGACCCTCGGCCTCAATTAGTCAAAAAATAGTCAAAAGCCCCTCGAGCATCAGTAACTGAGTTGTACAATAGTGAAGAAATCACATGGACTGAGTTCAAATAATCTTTCAAGTAGTGAGGAAAAAAATGATGATAGTTCATAAGTGGTTCAAACAGTTGGCAATAAGACCCAAACATGGCAATAAGCCCCAAATCATAGTGAAAGATAACAAGTCATTGCTAATATGCGATAAAATATCATCCGGACTGGACCAAGTCACAGTTCCCAATAGTAAATGACCCCGCACTCGTCATTGAATGCATGTCTCATCTCATCACAACACCAAGTTGTGAAAATCCGGGGTCTCAAGCCTTTAGGACATCATTTAAAGTCATTACTCACCTCTAGCCGGTCAAAAGTCTAGCTCGATATGCCCTTTCCTCTTGAATCGACCTCCTCGTGCATCGAATCTGATCAAAACCTTATATTAAGATAATGGAACATAACCCAATTGAAAGAACTCGATAAACACCCAAAAATACAAAGTTGGTAAAACCCGAGCCACATACCCACTTCTCAAAAAATTACGAAATTCACATCACCGGATTCCTCGTCTCGCCACTAGTCCGTACATACCAAATACACAAGAATCGGAGTCCATTTGACCCCTCAAATCCCAATTTCTCATTAAAGACCCAAGCCCTAGTTCTTCAATTTTTACCCAATTTTCCAATAATTAAAGGTGGATTCTTCGATAAAATAGTGTTTCTAGGTCACGAGACTTACCTCCAATCGATTCCCATCAAAACCCTCTTCAATTTCTACCAAAAAGCTCTTGAGGTTGGCTCAACAATTGTGGAAAATGATTTTGCTCACGGGGGAAATGATATAAAACAGGTCTACCCAGGTTAATTTCCTTCTATGCGAACACGACACCTCTCATTTGTTCGCGATGAATAACTTTCCAACAGGCCATTTTTCCTCTACGCGAACGCGTACCATAAGACGCGAACACGATGCTTTACTTTCCCATGCTATGCGATCGCGACACCTTCGATCGCGAAGCTTCGCTTCCTCCTCCTTCGCGAACACGTCCTCCAGTCTCGTGAACGCGATGCTTTAGCTCACCTGGCCTTCGCGAACGCAGCCTATGCCACGTGAACGTGAAGGCTTAACTGCCTGCACAGTTTTCTGCAATTTTCTGCAGGTTTTTCCAAGTTTAAAATGCCTGGATGATGGTCCGAATTCATCGACCATTTGATCACCCGAAATCACCTCGAGGCCCTGGATACCTCAACCAAAAACACCAACCTACCCCAAAACATCATACGAACTTATTCCAATCATCAAAACATGTCAAACAATGCAAAAATTATAAATTCACCACGGATTCAAACCTAAGTTTCTTTAAACCTTCCGAAACTAACATTCGATCTAAAACCCGACCTAAACACCTCCGAATGACCTGATATTTTGCACACATATCCAAAATCACCTAACGGAGCTACTGCAACTCTCAGAATTTCATTCCAACCCTCGGATCAAAATCTGACCTATCAACCAGAATTCGCCAAAATTCAAACTTCGCCAATTCAAACCTAATTCTACACCGGACCTCCAAATTCAGTTATGGTCACACTCATAAGTCACAAATCATCCCACGAAGCTAACCAAATTACCAGAAATCACATTCGAACCTCTAAGTATATAGTCAACTTCCGGTTGACCTTTCTAAAGTAAGTTTCCCTCTAAGAGGCTAAGTGCCTCATTTTCAACTAAAATCAATCCAATCCTACCCGATCACCTCAAATACCAATACTGAAATATAGAGAAACATAATATAGGGGAAACAGGGTGGTAACTCACATAACGACGGGCCGGGTCATCACAGTTATGGTCTTTTCATTGAACTTTTATTCTGAGTTCTGTTGATCATGCTCTTGCCTACCTTCGTCTTAAAACTCGTAATTTCCTCTTACTTCTGTTTGTGCATATCTGCCTATCTCTGTGACTTTGAAAAATTCTCTCACCTCCGACTCCATGTGAAACCCTAAGATTTGGGGGGTTTTCTTTTCTTTGAAGTGAAAGACACTAGGGTTTCACTCTGAAACCCTAGTTTTACATACTCATGACGAGTCTGTAATCGAACTTGTGAACTTATTTGCCTGTGATTATGGAAAAACTCTCATTGTTCTTCTTTGTTTTGAACTGCATGCTTATATAAGCTTCCCTTTCAAAGTTTTTTTTTTGAAATTCCTTCAATCAAGCTAAGAAATTCGTCATTAATTTCTCTTGATTGAACCTTTTTTACCTTACTGATGTTTTCCTTAAATAATTGGTCTTGTATCTTCTATGATTTTGTACCAACGTTTGAATTATTTACTTTCTTAATTATCTCAGTCTCTTTGTGATTTACAACTCGAGCCGAGATCCCTTGACTGATTTTTAAACTTATACCTTATTCTTACCACCGTTCCCTCTTTCCTTAAATATCCAATTGTGTATGTGACCTTATGTGCACCATATGGTCTCTTTACCTTAATTTACCCTTAATAAACTAATTTCTCTTACTCCTTAGTCATCTGAACTAGACCCTTAATTAAAAGAGTCTGTCTACCCTAATTGATACTAATTTGATTTGTTTCTATGTTTATAACTTTGTGCATGCCTCACCTATTTTCAAAACTATATAAAGGGCTCAACCCTCCCCTTTTCTAAAAGAAGTAAAAAGGAGTAAGTAACAATCAAGAAATAATAGGCAATCTGCTTTCTACTCTCTTCTTCTTTCAAATACACAGATCAATTCTATGTACTTCTCCTCTCTTTTTTTTCTGAAACACCTTTTAAGCTCTCCTTGAATATTCAAGTGTTCTGCTGAAAACCTGAGTTGGTTTTGCTGCTTGCTTGTTGTGGTTACTCTGCTATTTTCTTACGTTGCAACTGGTATGTCCATTTTAGTTTAAATACTGCTCCTCCACTATGTGTTTCACATCCTAGTTCTGTTATGCTTTCCTTTACTATTTTTCTGCAACTTTGTCATTATTGTTCCTATGTGAATTCCCTTACCCTTTACCCTTTATATGTGAGTTATGGTTCAGAGCATAACAATGCTCTAATATTGTTGTCTATGATTCTGAACTAGGTTTTTTGAATCCCTAACTCAATCAATTCCCACTCCTTTTCCCCCTTTTATGTGTCTGAGCCTTGGGCTTGGGTCTGATAGTGTCCTAATCACTATCCTGACCTTAGTCTGGCTTTCAAGGGTCTGCTCCTAACTTGTTTAGCCAAACAAGTGGTCAGGGGTGTGCCAGCCTACCTAGCGTCTAGGCATGACCACCATTTTTCATGGCTTTCCAATCCCCCTTTCACTTTGCACTTACTCTTAGCTATAAGTTCAATCGTGTTGAAATTCATTTCTAAACACTTTCCTAAGGTTGCATCCGGCCTTTTCCTTCAAAACTCTTCTGCATTAGTTATCTTCTAAAATAAATGCCTTCTTAAAACAACTCGCGTTAAATGCCTTAATCTCTGACAATTGTATCGGAGTTGCCTAATGCATACTTTTTGTCAAAATATATGTGTTGAACCAGTCCGCTCACCGCTTATTTTTTAATCTAAGACCAGATCAGTATGTGGCAAAGCATGCTAAACTATTTGTCTGCTTTCTAACTATTTAAAAAGTTCTTACTTAACTGTTTGTTCTTCCTTCGCAATTGGCCTTGAACCAAAACTAGAATTTTATCCTCTAAACTCCATAAAGGCCACCATCCCTTTCTTCTCTTTTAGGATTAGAAGTCCTAATACCCCGAGACTCATAGGATTGGGATGGGTACTAGCATGCAATAAGTAAACGAGACTAATCGCGTTTTAATACATTAACGTGAACATGTCGTGATGGCACCCAGTCCCCACGACTAGGTAAGCCTAACACGTTGCGGAATATACCAGTTTATGAACATTTAATAAGAATTAGCGGAAAATAAGATGAAAGGAATGTAATCCGTGCCGCTTGGCACATACACCAGACAAATACACTGTTTAAAACACTACCAAGACCCGGAATCCCACGGGTAACACAGACTAAAAGAGATCATAAAATTGTAGCTCTATGTAAAAGGAGTATCTAACAACGGAATGAAGGAAAAACATCTACTAGCACTAGAATAGAAGGAAGGCCTCCGGATCCGCGGACGTAGCAGATCATACCTCGAGGTCTCCCAAAAAGCTGCAGAATCACCTAGTACGAGCCTGCTCTGATGTACCTGGATCTGCACAACAAAAGTGTGCAGAAGAGTAGCATGAGTACACCACGGCGGTACTCGGTAAGTGCCAAGCCTAACCTCGATGGAGTAGTGACGAGGAAGGTCAGGGCCCTACTGAGAAAACAATAATACAATGATAATAACAACAATAAGAAGTTTAAATGAATAATAAATTTCCGAACTAGCAACAATAAGATGATTACTACAATCGTCTACAATTAAGCTAACAATGAATAGCCAACTCAATAAAACAAGTCCAGGACCTGTAGGAATCGAACCCACAGTCCCATTGACAGTACCTCTGGGTCTCCGGGAATCTAACCCGTAGCCCATATCTCAATAAATAATCAATTACTCGGGATCTCCGGGAATCGAACCCGCAGTCCCTACCAATAACTCAGGATCTCGGGAATCGAACCCGTAGTCCCTACCAATAACTCGGGATCTCGGGAATCGAACCCGTAGTCCCTACCAATAACTCAGGATCTCGGGAATCGAACCCGTAGTCCCTACCAATAACTCAGGATCTCGGGAATCGAACCCGTAGTCCCTACCAATAACTCGGGATCTCGGGAATCGAACCCGTAGTCCCTACCAATAACTCAGGATCTCGGGAATCGAACCCGTAGTCCCTACCAATATCACGTCGGGTCTCTGGGAATCGAACCCACAGCCCTGGGTCTCCGGGAATCGAACCCGCAGTCCACAAGCACAGCAAATAAAGGAATTCACAGAGAGATCAATTATGCTTAACTATAACTTCACCGAAAAATAGTGCCAATAATTATCAAGGAGTTCAAATAAGGCAATTAGGCAACTAAATAGTTAAGTACTACCTAATCATGCTTTCCTAACCACTACCGGGTAAAAATATCAAATTGACAACCAAGGACAGGAATATCGCTCATCGAACATTTGAAATAAAGTACGTGTTCAACAACCAGCGCATGTACACGCCCGTCACCTCGCATACAAGGCATTTAAACTATCACATAATATCCTAGGGGTGAAAATTCCCCCACGCGAGGTTAGACAAGCCACTTACCTCGACTCCGGTACAAAACCGCTAAGAAACGACTCCGTTGCCACGAGTATCCGACTCCGAGTGGCTCAACTCTATCCAAATAAATTGCATATTGTAAATAATAATTCAAGTAATTTATTCTACACATAAATTCTAAGCTAATACGTGAAATTATGTAAAATGACCAAAATGCCCTCGGACCCACGAGCTCGGAATCTGAAATTTTTGAAGATAAAGATTACCCATGACCTTAGGAACTCAAATATATAAATTTCTCTTAATTCCATACTCAAAATCGTGGTCAAAATCCAAAAATCTCAATTTCTAGGTTTTTCTTTAAAACCCAAATTCTCCTTTTGATTCTCATGAATTTTGATGTTAAATCTAAGGTATAAACACAAAATAAAAGTTGAAAACTAGTTAGAGGAACTTACCCAATGATTTGGTATGAAAATCCACTCTCAAAATCGCCCATTCTCGGACCTAGGGCTCAAAATATGGTAAAATGAAGCAAAAACTCGAGGTTCACAGCTAAAATCAAGCTGCGGAAGTCGCATTTGCGATCCGGGGTTCGCAATTGCGAACCCTCGCAAAAACGAAGAAGTTCTTCGCAATTGCGAACAAAGAGAGGCTGGAAAGGGTCGCATTTGCGACAAAAAGTTCGCAATTGCGAACTGGCATCGCAATTGCGATGGAAATGTTCGCAATTGCGAGCATACCAGAAGCAGCAGTTTTTTCCCGACACAAAAATAAGCATAACTTCCTCATACGATGTCCAAATTCGATGATTCTTTTTCCTATGGCTCCGTAATTTCGATACGGATCTAATGGTTCAAACAAAATTGAATTTGGAGATCATTTACCTAATATGGTACCCCTTTATGTTCAAAGAAGCAAAGGTTGAAACATCAAATAAGAGCGTGATCACAACCCGAAACACACCCGAGGCCCCGGGACCCCAATCAATCATACCAACCAACCCCAAAGCACATTACGGACTTGCTCGACGTCTCAAACCACATCAAACAACTCTAAAACCATGAATTACACCCCGATTCAAACTTTATGAACTATGAAGTTTTCAACTTCTATTTTCGATGCCGAAACCTATCAAATCGCATCCGATTGACTTCAAATTTTGCACACACGTTCAAAATGATATATCGAAGCTACGGAAACTTTCGGAATTCCATTCTGACCCTCGGATCAAAATCTCACCTATCAACCGAAATTCGCCAAAATACTAACTTTGCCAATTCAAGCTTAATTCTACACCGATCGTCACAAAAATATTCCGGACACACTCCTAAGTCCCAAATCACCTAACGAAACTATCCGAACCATAAGATTTGCATTTTGAGTTCGATATCAAAATTTCCACTTCCGGTCAAATTTTCTTAAAAACCTTCAATTTTCTATCTTTCGCCAAACGACTCCAAAATGACCCACGGACCTCCGAATTCACTTCCGATCGCGCTCCCAAATCCAGAATAACCATACGGAGCTACTCCCAGTCTCGGAATCCCAAACGGACATTAATAACACTAAAGTGCATTTTAAGCCAAATTGATGCAATTTCTTCTAAAATGCTATCTTCCATAATATGCGCCAAAACGCTCCCGGGTTATCCAAAACCCGATCCGGGCATACGCCCAAGTCCGAAATCATCATATGAACCTGTTGGAACCTTCAGATCCCAATTCCGAGGTCGTATACTCTAAAATTCCAATCCTAGTTCATTTCTTCAATTTTAAGCTTTGGAAATAAGAATTTTCATTTAAATTTGACTCCAAACTTCTTGAATTTTAATTGTGACCATACACACAAGTCAATATACTTGAGATGAAGTTGCTCATGGCCTCAAAGTGCTGAATGACTCGCCGTATCTCAAAACGACCGGTTGGGTCGTTACAATCTCCCCCACTTAACATACGTTCATCCTCGAACGTGCTGAGAACTACACTGAAGTAGTCTAAAATCACTGGTTTAACATCTCATGCAACTTCCTGTGCTTCCGCAACTCATTTGAGCACATTAGCTCGATAACTCTATAGACATACTCCTTTATTCGAGTAAATAAGCCATTAGACCCAATTCCAACATCCGGAATTTCCTGCCTAGCATGTTTCCATCATACGACCACAATATCATTCTTCACACGCTGTACCCATACATGATTGCATAACTTTGTTGAATTCACACTTTGCATCACTTTACTCATGGGACCACAATAATATTCTTTAAATATAATAGTCGAAATTCCACAAATCCGATGCTCTCATTGCATCTCATGACCTACATGGGTCTTGCTCTAGCTTTTACAACACCGATACAACGGAAGGGATGTGCAAGAATTCATATTTAGTTGCCAAGTCAACAAATCATTCAGTCTATACTTCTAACAAGATCCATTACCTTGTCCTAAACCAGAGAATGTTATTTTCCTCTATAATATACTTCATATAATCGGTTTGCACTGACCCCAAATCCCATAACCTCATCTCACCCAGTACGAACTGCTCAGGCGATAAGCCACCTCAGACATAATCAAAAGTCCCACAAGATGACACAATGTGCCAGTAGGCTACTGATTCGTACGTGATACAAAAGGAAGGCGAACACTAGAGAGAACTATTCAACTCTCACATTAACATGGACCTCCTCAGAAAATAGGAAACAGAACACATAAAAGCAATTATAGACACTGAAATAAACATCACATTGTTGCGGCGTGCAACCCGATCCCAACAATATGACCATGGCGGCGTGCCACCCGATCCCAACAATATATCCATGGCGGCGTGCCACCCGATCCCAACAATATAGACTCACACAAAGAGTCATATGTCGAGCTGAATAGCTCATCACATCAAAATACTGAATATCGATCATAAGCACACTAAGGTGCATGATATCAGACTCAATGAAAACATATAGCGCTATAGGCTATGAACTCAAGCACAACTGAGGTACGACATAAGATATGAGCCTCAAGAGCCATCATGCTCATATAACATCACCGCTGAGCGGAACCTCAACACATAAGGAACTTACCAAGCCGTCACACACTCATACGGTGCAATATATCTTTACTTGAATTAACTAACCGCGAAATAAGACCGCGACTATCCCTCCATAAAGGGCGCATTGCTGGAAGAAACATAACTGGCCTGACGCGAGGCTCACTTCCACATTTAAATCTATCCACCGACCTTAAGTCTATCCTGGTCGTGCCAAGCTAAGTCAATAATATTTCACAGGTCTATAACCCACTAAGCAGAGTGCCCTCCAGGCATAAGTTCTCAAATGGATGATATCACCAAAATCCTCATACTTGGTTTAAATTTCTAACCAATCAAGTGACTACAAGTCACACCTATACAATCTTCTTGTGGGTCAAGCTCCCACCATCTTCCGAATAATTAAACGGACTTGCACATTCAGCCCACCGGCTGCACTAACACTGAAAAGCGATCAGGAGTCCCTAACCGGGATGCAAAGCCTTTCTCATAGAACACCGATCTCAAATGATACTGATGTTAATACCCATGTTACTCAAAACAGTGACACTCTTTCCCTGCTCGTCCGAGCTCTTTATATCACATTCATTGACCAAATTGTGACCTTGGTCCTTACTTCAAATTTTCATACTACTCACTGCACCCCACGTGCCGATATACGATAGGCACAATTTCCATCATAGCTCTAGAGCTGACGATAGGCTAATACTTCATCACATAAGACTTTTCATTAAGCTCACTGCAGGAGAACTATAACAACATACGGCGAATTCTCATAACCATCGAATATGCCAATCCATAAGTAGTGGTCCAAGCCACAATAACCCTTCCCGAGATCCGCCTACTCATAACAAGCCCTTAACAGAAGAATACTTCAGAATAACATCAATCACTGCGGCCGACAAGTCTCAAATGCACCACCACAAATCACATGCATAATTCGATCACGTTGCATGAACCGATCATTGACACTAATACGCCAACTCAACTATGGCCGATCAATCTACTTCCTTCCAGGTTATCCTTGATTACCTTAGAAATGTTAATATCTTCCTTCAATACCTAACTTATTCCAACCGCACTTACCCCGAGTGACCTTAAATCATGAGGCCATGCTATCTCAAGAACGACGATCATTTCATGTCTCTCAAATACTACACCACAAGTCAAAACATCATAGATCGTTTTGTGCCTTTCTTCATAAGTTGCTTCAAAAGCTTGAGCCTCAACTGTACTTATAGACTCAGAATTATCAGGCACCACACTTTACCTCTTGAATTCACTAGGACCGCTATTGAGAGCCATCCGGCCCTGACTTGCCCCAGTACGCAACCAACTCTATTGAATTTTTATTACATATGAATACCCTCTCGATAAAGCCCCCAACGGAACCACTTCCCACGAAGCCTGCACCTATTCGAGGCATAAATCATGAATCTTTCCTCAAGTTTGAACACGAGCCAGTAAGGCTAACCATAACATGCATTCAACAATTTATATACTCAAATTACCACTCATGGCCCTTTTCCGTGGCTGCAATAACACAATAATACGCTAGTATCCAGGAATTCACACAAGTAATTAACCATGCGACCCAATCTTAAGCGGTGGGACTCTCCCATTTAGCCCAAAGCCACTATTACACGACTCTCGAACACATTAGAACCATTCTCTCAAGTCATTTACTATTATTCAACTGCAACTCACTTGATCCAACGAATATAACCACCTGTGCTCTATTAGCACTCTAACACCATAGGGTATGACCTCATCCCAATACAACCAAACATCTTCTCGCTCCATGCATCGAGCATTATTTACCGCGACAGCTTAAGACATATTGTGATTCTCACACCTACAAAGCACCATGTAGCCTTCACCGAAATCTTCCCTGCTGATAATGAAAGGTAGAATTTATTAGGCACATAGGAACATCTAAAGTCCCATCATCATGCCATACGAGCCTCGACTCTTGCCCATCCGCAAGTTTTCAAGAACTTTTTGAATAGTACCTAAATACATCGCAGGCCAAATCTGATATGACACATGACCCATAATTTGATCGTTGATAGTGAAATCCTTTCACTTGGCACGAAGCCTTAAGATACATCTTGCTAATCCATGACAATAGCCTTTATCATTTGTACGTCTTTATCATAAGACAGCCCAAGACATTCGTTTGGCACATGTCCTTCTTAAGACAGTTAAACTCATATCCCCCCAGTATCTCTGCTTGGCTGAATCCTTCGCTAAATAGATATCTCATATGAACCATATAGTCTTTATTACCACCAACCATCTTTAGATCTACATCCGCCTTGTGATTCTTCTATTGCTGTGACGATTAGGCAGTTAAGTAAACCTTCTCAAGACCGTACTTATCAATCGAATGTCGAAATCTAGTGCACCCCCATGTGCACAATTGAAGATCTCTCAATTCTCTTGCATTATCGATATGGATGACACGCGGTAACAATGGTTGAGTAAATTCTTGACTCCCTTGAAGTCCCTCTGCAGCAGCATGAACCGTCGGCGCATACTCGATATCGAGCGCACAAATTTCAATACACGAGTGGATGCAAAAGAACGTATGACATTGGCTCCAACTGAATAAATGGCGCACGATAAAGAATTCAAAGAATTGAAGAGTTTCCTAAACAGTTACATAGCCCCTCGTAAATAAATACAGACGTCTCCGTATCGATCAGCGAGACTCTAAGTAACCGGTCTGTGTCCCGTGACTCCTATGAACCTAGAGCTCCGATACCAACTTGTCACGACCCTAGTTCACCAATCGTGAACATGTCGTGATGGCACCCAGTCCCCACGACTAGGTAAGCCTAACACGTTGCGGAATATACCAGTTTATGAACATTTAATAAGAATTAGCGGAAAATAAGATGAAAGGAATGTAATCCGTGCCGTTTGGCACATACACCAGTCAAATACACTGTTTAAAACACTACCAAGACCCGGAATCCCACGGGTAACACAGACTAAAAGAGATCATAAAATTGTAGCTCTATGTAAAAGGAGTATCTAACAACGGAATGAAGGAAAAACATCTACTAGCACTAGAATAGAAGGAAGGCCTCCGGATCCGCGGACGTAGCAGATCATACCTCGAGGTCTCCAAATGTACTGCTGAATTACCTAGTATGGGCATGTCCTGATGTACCTGGATCCGCACAACAAAAGTGTGCGGAAGAGTAGCATGAGTACACCATGGCGATACTCAGTAAGTGCCAAGCCTAACCTCGATGGAGTAGTGATGAGGAAGGTCAGGGCCCTACTGAGAAAACAATAATACAATGATAATAACAACAATAAGAAGTTTAAATGAATAATAAATTTCCGAACTAGCAACAATAAGATGATTACTACAATCGTCTACAATTAAGCTAACAACGAATAGCCAACTCAATAAAACAAGTCCAGGACCTGTAGGAATCGAACCCACAGTCCCATTGACAGTACCTCCGGGTCTCCGGGAATCGAACCCGCAGCCCATATCTCAATAAATAATCAATTACTCAGGATCTCCGGGAATCGAACCCGCAGTCCCTACCAATAACTCAGGATCTCGGGAATCGAACCCGTAGTCCCTACCAATAACTCGGGATCTCGGGAATCGAACCCGTAGTCCCTACCAATAACTCAGGATCTCGGGAATCGAACCCGTAGTCCCTACCAATAACTCAGGATCTCGGGAATCGAACCCGTAGTCCCTACCAATAACTCGGGATCTCGGGAATCGAACCCGTAGTCCCTACCAATAACTCAGGATCTCGGGAATCGAACCCGTAGTCCCTACCAATAACACACCGGGTCTCTAGGAATCGAACCCACAGCCTTGGGTCTCCGGGACTCGAACCCGCAGTCGACAAGCACAGCAAATAAAGGAATACACAGAGAGATCAATTATGCTTAACTATAACTTCACCGAAAAATAGTGCCAATAATTATCAAGGAGTTCAAATAAGGCAATTAGGCAACTAAATAGTTAAGTACTACCTAATCATGCTTTCCTAACCACTACCGGGTAAAAATATCAAATTGACAGCCAAGGACAGGAATATCGCTCATCGAACATTTTAATCAAAGTGCGTGTTCAACAACCAGCGCATGTATACGCCTGTCACCTCGCATACAAGGCATTTAAACTATCACATAATATCCTAGGGGTGAAAATTCCCCCACACGAGGTTAGACAAGCCACTTACCTCAATTCCGGTACAAAACCGCTAAGAAACGACTCTGTTGCCACGAGTATCCGACTCCGAGTGGCTCAACTCTATCCAAATAAATTGCATATTGTAAATAATAATTCAAGTAATTTATTCTACACATAAATTCTAAGCTAATACGTGAAATTATGTAAAATGACCAAAATGCCCTCGGACCCACGAGCTCGGAATCTGAAATTTTTTGAAGATAAAGATTACCCATGACCTTAGGAACTCAAATATATAAATTTCTCTTAATTCCATACTCAAAATCGTGGTCAAAATCCAAAAATCTCAATTTCTAGGTTTTTCTTTAAAACCCAAATTCTCCTTTTGATTCTCATGAATTTTGATGTTAAATCTAAGGTATAAACACAAAATAAAAGTTGAAAACTAGTTAGAGGAACTTACCCAATGATTTGGTATGAAAATCCACTCTCAAAATCGCCCATTCTCGGACCTAGGGCTCAAAATATGGTAAAATGAAGCAAAAACTCGAGGTTCACAGCTAAAATCAAGCTGCGGAAGTCGCATTTGCGATCCGGGGTTCGCAATTGCGAACCCTCGCAAAAACGAAGAAGTTCTTCGCAATTGCGAACAAAGAGAGGCTGGAAAGGGTCGCATTTGCGACAAAAAGTTCGCAATTGCGAACTGGCATCGCAATTGCGATGTAAATGTTCGCAATTGCGAGCATACCAGAAGCAGCAGTTTTTCCCCGACACAAAAATAAGCATAACTTCCTCATACGATGTCCAAATTCGATGATTCTTTTTCCTATGGCTCCGTAATTTCGATACGGATCTAATGGTTCAAACAAAATTGAATTTGGAGATCATTTACCTAATATGGTACCCCTTTATGTTCAAAGAAGCAAAGGTTGAAACATCAAATAAGAGCGTGATCACAACCCGAAACACACCGAGGCCCCCGGGACCCCAATCAATCATACCAACCAACCCCAAAACACATTACGGACTTGCTCGAGGCCTCAAACCACATCAAACAACTCTAAAACCAAGAATTACACCCCGATTCACACTTTATGAACTTTGAAGTTTCCAGCTTCTATTTCCGATGCCGAAACCTATCAAATCGCATCCGATTGACTTCAAATTTTGCACACACGTTCAAAATGATATATCGAAGCTACAGAAACTTTCGGAATTCCATTCCGACCCTCGGATCAAAATCTCACCTATCAACCGAAATTCGCCAAAATACTAACTTTGCCAATTCAAGCTTAATTCTACACCGGTCGTCACAAAAATATTCCGGACATACTCCTAAGTCCCAAATCACCTAACGAAACTATCCGAACCATAAGATTTGCATTTTGAGTTCGATATCAAAATTTCCACTTCCGGTCAAATTTTCTTAAAAACCTTCAATTTTCTATCTTTCGCCAAACGACTCCAAAATGACCCACGGACCTCCGAATTCACTTCCGATCGCGCTCCCAAATCCAGAATAACCATACGGAGCTACTCCCAGTCTCGGAATCCCAAACGGACATTAATAACACTAAAGTGCATTTTAAGCCAAATTGATGCAATTTCTTCTAAAATGCTATCTTCCATAATATGCGCCAAAACGCTCCCGGGTTATCCAAAACCCGATCCAGGCATACGCCCAAGTCCGAAATCATCATATGAACCTGTTGGAACCTTCAAATCTCAATTCCGAGGTCGTATACTCAAAATTCCAATCCTAGTTCATTTCTTCAATTTTAAGCTTTGGAAATAAGAATTTTCATTTAAATTTGACTCCAAACTTCTTGAATTTTAATTGTGACCATACACACAAGTCAATATACTTGAGATGAAGTTGCTCATGGCCTCAAAGTGCTGAATGGGACGGGTAATAGCATGCAATAAGTAACGATACTATTCTGCACTTTAATACCTTAACCGGGTGGGAAGGGTAAACATGGAGATGATGATCACATGATAACACTATGCGTATAACTGGGTACCGGTGTTCTGTGGATGATTCATGTGGTATATAAACCTAGGACTTCTAAAAATTGTCCATCCCTTTCTTCCTTTTTAAAGCTTTAAACTTATTTGTAATTATTATGTGCAAACTTTATTTGTTTCTTCTACCTTCTTAAAGTCACAATTATAGCATGGTTGGGAACCACACTAGTGGATCTTTAGGGGTGCCTAACACCTTCCCCTAGAGATAATCTCAAAGTCCTTACCCAAACTCTAGTTTCTCTTTTCAATTTATTCTCTCTTTAAAAGTGTCCTAATGCACTATATAATCATTAGGTGGAGACTCTCCAAAATTTTAAAACCCAATTCTCGCAAGGGAATAAGAGTTGTCCTCCCATAATGTCACATACCCGATTTTTAGATAGCCCGTCTGCAATATGGAAAATGGGGGGCATCAACATTAGCTTCGGGTGATGATTTGTGAATCAGGAGTGCAATCAAAATTGATTTTGCAGGTCATTGCCTTTATTTCTCGCCTTTTATTTCATCATGAAAGATAACTTGGCTTTTCATGTCTTTTCTTTCCTGTAACGGCTTTCCTTTACTACTTTATTATTTAAATACTGTTGTAATTTTGAGCATTTATTGTAATCATTTATTTTATGTACGTTAAAATACATGTCAATTTGTTTTATTCTTGTAAATTACATTCCTCAACATCATATTCCACTCATGCCAAAACAAATCCTACAGCAACGCTTACTATGAGTGGTTGCTCTCTTCCAATATTATAAACCCCCTAAATTTGGCAAAGGCAGATTTGCAATAAAACCAGTCGATCAACGGTGTAGTCGGTGGTTCCGCGCCTTTCCCTCTTGAGTTGTCCGCTCAAGGGTACCAATCTAGCACTTCAAAAGTAGAAACCTTACTCCGTTAAAATTGTTCATGCATCATGGTCAAACCTAACCGAGATTCGCATAATGACTTATTAAGATAGCCTAATCCAAAGTCCACCGGGTTTCCCTGAAACCCAAACGGACACCCCTATGTTATATGCATTTATTTGGAGAACTAAATGCCTATTATGCTAATTGTTGATTTAAATAGTTGAGTCTAGTGGGGTGAGGGCCTAACGCTTTTTTTTTTTGTAGAAAATGAGGTACAAAGTCCCCAAATTCGATATGGTAACCAACATTCACCCAAGGCTGCTAAGCTGGTGGGAGGAACCTGGCAAAAGCATTTATACTGGAGAATCTATGCGAACTGGAGGATTTGATCAATGAGAATATTCAACATGGGGAAGGTCCTTTCGGGACCAAGTAGTTAGGAGTCCTTTATTTTGCTTTAATGATGTAATAAGGCCAATGGTCAATAGTTACATTTTACTTTCTCTTATTTGTTTTGAGACTCGTCTTATTTTTACCAATGAAATGAGGCACTTAGCATTACAAGTTCTCCAAAGTTAATTTGTCGCTAGGCCTACCTCGGGCACAACGAGGCACCCAAATTAGGACACGACTTATATTCTTGCACAATGTGTTTAAATATTGCAATATTCTTTTCTCAGAACCCGCATTAACATTTTACCTTTTAGTTTTCTTTTATTTTTATCCCCCTCCCCAAAGGCTAGTTCATGCATTCTGGCACCATCAGCATACTCTACAAGATCCAAGGGCCCTCCACCTCCTCCTCCTCCGATTCGTACCAGAAAAAGGAACAAAGGCAAAATGGGAGATACAAGCGCTAGGGAGGAACTTGAGGAAACTTCTCAAAACACCGCAATCACCAAGGAGACTGCTGCTTATCTGGAGCAAACTTTGCTAAGATTCCGAGAGGAATTAGACCAAGTTAGAAACCTGGAAAGCCTGTCAATCACTCTTGTCGCTCCCGATGTTAACACCCATAACCCTGCACCACCACAAAACATCCCACAACCTCCAATGCAATCCGCTCATAACACTTTACTGCACATCCCTGAACCACAACTACTCATTCTCGAGCCACTGAGAACCACAAATGACCATCTTCATAACACTTCTATTTACGTGGATATCATACCCCACTATACCCAACCAATCTTAAATGAACCTGAGTTTAATGATAAGGAATCCCTTATCAGGAACTTAGCGGCAGAACTCAAGAAGTTAACCAGCCGAGTTCAGGGCATGGAAGGTAACAAAGGCATTGAAGGACTGAATTACGAGGACTTGTGCATTCAACCAGATGTTGAACTTTCGGAGGGGTACAAACCTTCAAGGTCCAAAATGTTTTCGATGGCACCGGGGATCCTAGAGTTCATTTAAGGACATACTGCGACAAGCTGGTCGGAGTAGGAAAGCATGAAAAGATTCGCATGAAGCTTTTTATGAGAAGTCTGAAAGGAGATGCTCTGTCTTGGTACATTAGCCAAGACATGAAGAAGTGGACAAATTGGGTACGTATGGCATCTGATTTCATGGACTGATTTGGGTTCAACATAGAGAATGCACCTGATGTCCTCTATATTTAGAATCTCAAGAAAAAACCCAATGAGACCTTCCGAGAATATGCTACTTGTTGGAGGTCGGGAGCCTCCAAGGTCAGGCCCGCTTTGGATGAAGAACATATGAATAAATTCTTCATCATGACACATGACCCGCAATACTATTAAACATTAATGCTGATAGAAGGCCAAAAGTTCTCCGACATCATCAAGTTGGGAGAAAGAATTGAAGAGGGCATTAAAAATGGTATGATTACTAATCTTGAAGCACTACAGGCCACCAACAAGGCTTTACAGTGTGGGGGCACGTCAAAGAAGAAGGATGTGAACTCTGTAATGACTGCGCAGAGAACCAAATCTCCGATGAAATACCAAATATACCCCTTAACTCCGCTTACATATTAGCCTTCCCAAAATTACCAAGCACCCTCACCCACATGCCAAATTCCACCACCCACCTATCAGTCATCTCTAACTCCCACATATCAACCTACTTCACCGAGATATTCTCAACTCGCACCTGTGTACCAAGCCTATAATGCCCAACCTCCATCATCGGGCTAAGCCAGCTAATATAATTTACAGCTACATCTACTATATACAAGATAAGTTTCCCACCCCACACTTAAAATCATGCCATGTCCTCATGGCATAATAATCAATGTACAACACAGAAAGGTGAGAAAACTTACCTGGGACCTACCCCGTGTCTAGCAACTTTATCACTTTCTTTTTCACTATATCCTTCATATTCGGGTTCAGCCTTCTTTTGCGTTTCCTGGAGGGTTTGTGTCCCTCTTCTAGGAGAATCTTGTGCATGCAGTATGCGGGGCTGATACCCTTTATGTCTGCCATGGTCCAACCAATGGCAGTTCTACATTCCTTGAGTACCTGTAATAGCTTTTGAGCCTGCACATCTAGCAAACTAGATGAGATAATAATAGGTAAAGTGGAGTTAGGGTCTAGAAATTCATACCTGAGATGAGATGATAGTGGCTTAAGTTCCAACTTTGGTGGCTCTTCTATGGATGGTTTTGCTGGAGGGGTCTCTCTTTTCTCTAAATGTAGAGGTTCGAACTCCAACTCTCTATCCCAAAACCCCTTACCTTCCAGAGATAGCACCCACTCTGCTAAGCTTTCACCATTTACCTCTTCTAAGTTCATCGGGCATGCCTGAAGTGGATCTTCAGCTGTCAATTCTACCTCATCTGTCTCCACAATCACATCTACTGCATCAATGAGAGAGCAATTCGCGAACTCACTAGGGCGCCTCATGGATTTTTTTACATTGAATATAATCTCCTTATCATTTAGCCTCATCTTGAGCTCCCCAATCTCACAATCAATTAAATTCTCTCCCTGTGGCTAGGAATGATCTTCCTAAGATTATAGGAATTTCCTCGTCCACCTTGCAGTCAAGAATAACAAAATCTGCGGAAAACACAAACTTCCCCACCTGAATGAGCACATCATCCACTATACCGAATGGACGCTTAACCGTCCTGTCAGCAAGCTGTAATAACATGGAAGTAGGCCTGGCTCTCCCGATGCCCAACCTCTTATAAATCACCAAGGGCATAAGATTTATGCTCGCCCCCAAATCACACAATGCCTTCGCAAAGGCAAAGTTTCCTATAGTGCATGGAATGGTGAAGCTACCTGGGTCAGATAGCTTCTCAGCAATGGGTCTAGAAACCACTGCACTACAAGTCTGAGTAAGAGTCACGGTGGCCAAGTCTTGGAAATCAAATTTCCGCGACATCAAGTCTTTCATCATCTTAGCATACCCGGGCATTTCTTTCAAAGCTTCAATTAAAGGAATGTTTACCTGGATTTGCTTGAGCATATCAAAGAACTTTTTGTATTGCTCTTCTTTCTGGTGCTTGGCCAACCTTTGGGGGAATGGTGGTGGAGGCCTCTTCTTCCCAATCACTTGGGATTTTTCTTTTTCTATCACTCTCTCTTCAACCTGCTGCTCTACCTGTTCAGCTACTTTCTCCGTTCCCTGCTGCACATCTTCATTTTCAGCTACTGGCTGGACCGCAACTTCTGTCAACCCGGTGGACTCCTCCAGTTCAATGGGTACCGGAGTGAGTGTCTCAGCCTGCAAATTGCTTCTCTCTATTTCATGTGCAGCATCAAGATCTCTTCCACTTCTCAGATTAACTGCCATCAGCTTCTTTAGGATTTGATCTTTTGGGTTTGTTTGTGTATCTGCAGGCAATGTCCTTTGAGGACGATTGTTAAGTGACATAGCAATCTGGCCTATCTGCACTTCCATATTCTTGATAGCTGCGTCATGTGCATCCATCCTTTCATTAGTTTTGGCATTTGACCCAATTACCTGCTGCATCATAGCTTCCAACCTTGCGAACCCATCGTCATGTCTACCCCCATGCTGTGGTAGAGGTGGATGATATCCCTGCTGCTGATTGCTGAAATTCTGAGGTCTATGATATGGAGCCATGTTGTTTGGAGGCCTCATACCTGCTGCATTATACTCTAGTTGATGAGGCATGTACTGTTGTGGAGCCTGCTGACCCCAACTCAGGTTACCCTATCGCTGCCCTCCATAATTTGCTACATAGTTCATATCTTCATGCTGGTGATGATGTTCTTGGTGTGCAGCCCATGGATTACCTATGGGTTGGCTAATGCAAGATGTGCATAAACCACCATTTGTAGTGTCTACAATGTGAACCTACTGCTTGACCCCAGATTCTTCCACCTTCTTCGTCATCATGCTCATTTGTGTCAATAAAGTTGCCATGTTCTCTTCCATAGTGTTGGATGGATTCAGAGGTAAAGAGTGTACCACTGGAGTGATAGGAGCATTCCTGATCGTCCACCGGAGTTTTGAGCCATCTTGTCAAGCAAATTTTGGCCTTCTCTCCAAGTCTTGCTTAGAAAAGCCCCACCTGCTGAGGCATCTACTATATTTTTCATACTGTCTGAAAGCCCCATGTAGAACCTTTGACCCAACATCTGTTCAGGAACCCTTTGGTGAGGACACATAACCATCATACCTTTGAATCTGCCCCAAGTTTCATGTAATGTCTCCATTGAGTTGAGAGAGTTATCTCTTACTAATAATCTTGCAAAAGTAGGCAATAATACAAGGCTTGCCTCTCTTGGGCGAAATTTAGGTTTATATAGAGGGTTTAGGACTTAAAATTTGAGTTTTTACAAAGTTGTCCTTAAAATCTGCGGCGCCTTCCGCGGTTCATTCGCGGTCGCGAGCGAACCGCGAACAGAGACTGCCTCTGAATCTTCAAATGTTCCGCGAGCATGTTTTTCCGCGGTTCATCCGCGGTCGCGAGTGAACCGCGAATGAACAGTAATCCAGAATTTCTTCTTCAATTTTTCAAGCTAACTTCTCTTCAACTCTTCACTTGGCCTTTTTACCATCCTATGACTCCAAAATAGTTCCTTTAGTATCCAATGGCTCATGTGTACCTATAACTCACCAATAAACACTAATAAAAGCATTTTGTCATCATAAACAATATCAAAACAACAACAAAGTGTGATTATTTAGGGCATAAATATAGTCAAATTCACCTTTTATCAATTCCTCTGCTGTGAAAGAAATTGTTGGATAACTCAAAACAAATAGGGCATATATAGTAACCCAACAAGGTTGGGGTCGAATCCCACAGGGAATAGGTGTGAAAAGGTTACTGGAATTAGTGTGTTACCCGACTAGAATCTTAAATCTATTACGTTAGTGGTAACATGAAAATGTAGTAAGAGTAGCAAGAGTACGAGTGAGAGTTGTTTTAGAGCAATAACTAATTTGAATGTTTGATGTAGTAATTAATGAGATTGATTAAACCAAGGTTGTGTTCTCATAAATGAAGTGTAATGCTATCGGTGTTAATATGATATATTTCTAATGGTCGGTTATTGATATGCAATTGATATCTATGCAACTACCCAATATTTCCCAATAATTGAATAGTATTTCCTCTTTTGCTTTTTCCCAAAAGTCTAAGAGTTGCAATTAATAACAATCAATGTATGCCAAATAAAACCCACTTATCCCTAAGCAATTCTATTAAACTAGGTGTAAGGCCTCGAGTCTTTGTTATTTACTTCTTCCAAAATCTAACTCACTTTCTTAAGCAAAGTAAGACTTAAAGCTTTTGTTAATG
This sequence comes from Nicotiana noctiflora, assembly GCA_032618575.1. Lineage (NCBI taxonomy): Eukaryota > Viridiplantae > Streptophyta > Magnoliopsida > Solanales > Solanaceae > Nicotiana > Nicotiana noctiflora. The sequence continues at coordinate 237,697 of JASVEL010004447.1, read as the reverse complement.
TCTGCAACCATCAACAATAAATGGATAATGAGAAGTAAATAAATATCAACCAACCATTATGCATATATTCAATAATAAACACCCATTTACATAACACCCATTTAGGATCCACAACCTTAGTATTTAAGTTTAGCCACACATTGTAAAATACAAAATACAAGGTGTATTAAATATCATAAATGCTTACAATGTAAGAGAATCTTCAAACAAAAGCTTCCAAAAGATAAGATATCAAAGTCTTGGAATGTAGTGTAAAGAGTAGACCATATGTTCCCACACAAGATTCTAAAAACGATTTATAGAGGGACCAAATTCGGACAAAAATCGGACAAGTTTACCCTTCCAGGTCACATTTGCGACCGCAGATCTGCCGCATAACAGATCTGCGGTCCGCATCTTGAGAAGCCGCTCCGCAGATCAAAAACCCTAGCTGCATGTCTTCCATCACATTACCATTCTGCGGTCCGCATTGTGATTATGCGACCACAGATGGCACCACATAATTGAACCTGGGTTTTCTTCTTGTTTATTTTGCGGCTGAAATGCGGTCCGCATGTTGCTTATGCGATCGCAGAATGCGCCGCATTCTTGACATGATTTTTAGCTCCAGACACTGTTTTGCTTTGCGATCTGAGGCGCAATTATGTGGTTCGCATTTGCGATCTGCGATCGCAGAGTGGTCCGCAGATTTGCATTTGTGCAATACTTTGCCCTTTTCTTGTCTTTTTGCTTCCATTTTCGTGTCCTTGGTCTTTTCTTCCTCTTGATCTGTAAGAGTACAAAACTACATAAGTATGGACTAAATTTTGCAATAAAACAAGCTAATATCTAAGCAATTAGTATGTAAATGTGCCGAATTTCTCCGGCACATCAACACCCCTAACTTAAATTCTTGCTTGTCCTCAAGCAAGCAGAACATACCTATGCCAAACTTTATTCACAAACACAAAACAATAGTGACACAAGATAGTGTTCATTGCCAGTTCTTCAAGCATGTACTATACAATCGCATCACTCCTCCTAGACTAGAAGTATGCACATAGAAACAGACCAATCATGTGAACTCTGAGCCTCATATTGTGACTAAGTGTTACCCTCAGCTGAATGCATTTTCGTTTGACTCAAAAAGTTTACTTTAGTTAAATTCCGCAGTTTATTAATTATTACAATAATATAATTTAATATCTATATATATCTATAAAGCAGGGGCTAAGGGGAGGTGAGGTGGCACTCTCATCGTTCATCTTTCGCATTTATCTCTATTGTCAAATTTTTGCCTTTTTCCTTTAAATTGTTTTTATTTAAAAAAGAGAGTTCAACAGTCGCTACTTTTCTTTTCAAATGAAACCGTCATGTCTTTTAATTCCCTCGAATCTTAAGCACCTCTTTCGCTTCGTCTTTTCCTTCCCTGGCAAATCTCCTATACTTGCAACAATTCTTCTTATCCTCTTCTTTCTCCCCTTGCCACTGGTAAAATTCTTCTTTCCTTTCTTCAATTTTTTTAAATACCTCAATTTTCTATTCCGACTCTTCCTAGCTACCGCTTGCCATTGTAAATCTCCCCTCTGTTATTATAATTTCCTTTTCTCTCTCATATTTGGTAGGCCTTTCAAGGTAGCAGAAGTCTGAGGATTTAAACTTTGAAACAAATGATAAGATGAAAACAAGAACTGGTAATCTGGTATGACATTCCTCTTTCTAAATTTTATAGCTTTACAGATTTTGTGCTGAAGAATTTCTGTTTAAACCCACTTGTATGTGACAATAAAAGCACAGAAAAAGTAATTTCATAATCTGATTTTAGTTGATTAATATTATGACTTCTGCGCACGAAGCCAACTTCCCTCCATCTAAAAAAACATAAGTATGAGTGTATGACTAAGGTTTTCTTTTTAACGCCAGAGAGTGAAATTAGCGAGAAAATATTGGAAGAGTTTTCATACTTTCTTAGATTTCACTCTTTTTACTTTTTCTTTTGGTTCTTTTATTCTATCATATTTATTTGTCTACGAGATTATCAGGAAAAAGAAAAAGACATTTGATATCTTGGTGAATACCCTGAACGCTTTTGAATGACTATTATTACACATTATAGTACTATGGAGTTTTTTCATTGATTATCATTATAATTTATGTATCATTTTAGTGGTCTTTTTCTTTGTTTTTATTTTCAAGACCTGTTAGACTCGGCTTAGAGTTTTAGAATTTATAGTTCTAAATAAGTTCAAATGAAGCCAGGGTATTTGTGTGGTTATAAAAGCTTCACATCAAGGATATAGTTGTAAGTTTAAGTTAAATTATTACCAAATTTAGAAAGGGTTCATTCATTATGGAACGGACCAAAAAAGAAAATAGTTCACATAAACTGGAACAGAGGAAGTATATATTTTGGGTATATATCGGTGCTTAATTTTCCTTTGGTATGTAATAAGGATAACTATTTTTCTTTTATTTTACATGATGACTATTGCAATGAAGTTAGGTATCTATTAGGTCGTGTCATCTGTTAGTAAATTGAAGAATATGAGTATTGCGAATAGAAGTGTGATCAATGTAGTGTAATATAACAGTTCTCTGTTGCTCTTTTCTCCTTAATTAAGCAATTTCAGTTCTATATCTTGGGTTTTTGCTCGTATCACCTTTCTACCTTTCTTCCTCCTTTTACTATGTATTCTTTCAGATTTAATAACTACATAGATAGAGAAGTTAAGTGTTTCTGATGGAGTCTGATGTGAATAGGAGAAGAGAATTGTTTTTTGTTACTCCATTATTGCATATATCTAAACTATTTTTGAAACTTTTATATCTGAATAATTATGGTATATCAATTTATACATCACTACATTAAGTTTTAATAGTCCTAATTGAGATTTGGTGGTAAGGAGATGATGCCACCATAGTGTTCAAAAAACTATAGCCATTAGTGCAGCCTGAAATAAAAGCTTGAATTCAATAAATTTCCGCTAAAGAAACAAGTGTAGATTCGTTGTTCTGTTTTGTTCTAACTGAGGAATTGTGCAAATAACTGGATAAATAAGTTAGTTATAATTATATAATATTCGTTTACTAATTTTTTCCTAGCTTAACTGATCATTGTAGCAAAATTGTACATGAGAGTGGTCTCTTTTCGCTAACCATATTTTTGCAGCATTGTAGAAAAAAAAAAGATGAGGATCTTAGACAATATCACTTTTCCAATAATAAAGAAAAGACTTGACTAATGGAGTTTGAATAAGCAGATTTCTTTGAGGTTACTTCAAATTTACTGATGATGATTGCAAGTGGACACATGTTATTGGTCGATACAATATACTGTGCGTGCCAAAACATTCTCACAAGAGCAACATAGTGCAAAGAGAAAATATCTTAACATAGATTGAATATTACAACACTTTATGTTTTCAGTTGTGTTAGCCAATATTCCATCCCTGCATTTGGGTCTAAATTTTCAGTTGATTTTATCTGAAAGCTAAACGATTTGTAGGATGTGGAACTTTATTACTCCGAAGGGAAAAAAAAGCTTGATTAGTTGAGACATGTTTATTTGTGTATGAGTTTTGTCAAGATAATCTATAAAAAATACATACGAAACTTTTTTATTGCTCTGGTTTATGTTTTATCTTGATATGTACCTTCTATCTTATACTATATTTGACTTTTTAATTTTTCATATTTATGTTTTTCATTAATTTTTATTGCTTCTATATTAAATTTAGAAAAACAAATTATATTGAATTGCGCGAAGCACGGGTAAATTAACAATATTTACAATATTTACAAGGACTGCTCAAAAAGAACACTGACTCTCAGAAAGAACTTCAAGTGTCACATGTCATACCATAGGCTTGCCTTTATTTTAATTCGCCACTTATTCAAGAATGATCGGTTGGAAGTCCCACAAGGACTTTTTAAGCTTGTAATGAAGGTTTAGGGAAGGTCGGATAAGCATCTGGGTACAAGTGACTTCCCCCTCCTTGAACATTACTCACAAGTGCCATTCTTTTGCACTTTGATTTTCTTCAACCCTCATAACCTCATTGGCATATAGTTCCCAACATGGACCCACCTTTAAATACCTCCTTTTACTTTTATTCAAAGCTCCACAATTTATGTACATACACATGTCTCTCTTTTTCTCTTCTCTTTTTTTATACACATATGTAAATAGACTAACTTTTGTTTTTATTTTTCTTTTTCTTTTGGAGCTTGAACGCTATAATACAAACACTTTTTGAGGCATGTGGTCTTGGACTCAATGCACAACCTTATCAATTTCTACTTTTACCCCACCCCCAACTTAGCCTTTTAGCCTCACTCTCAATGTTCAAGGAGGGACAGGTTCAAGAGAGGGAATTACTTCGCAAAAGGGAAAGGTTTGTCATGAGTTAGCCAAAGAAAGGTTTAAAGGCTCAAAATGGGTACTAGTGATATTATCTGTGCACGGGAGGCTTGAAAGGCTAAAAAGGTTATACCAATAAATCAAAGAATGCCTAAGATCATTCCTCCAACCAAACATACTATCATTAGTATTGAAAGACCAACCAGGCAAGTTCTAGATGACAGAAGTAGACACAAGAATTATATACAAACAAAGAACTCACACACACATTGTACATGAACTGCTTGTTTCACATTGTTTAACACTTTCAAGTAACTATTTTGCAACTCAAAGCTTTTATGGGCTGCCATAGAGTCACAGAATGAGCCTCAGATTCACATAATTGATCTTAGAGACAAGTTCCATTGGGACGAGTCGACTAAGATGACTATAGGAGGATATGTGCTATGTATAGATACACATGCTTGACACTGAGCAACTACACTGAACTGATCACATTGATTTACACCTAAGGTTCTGATTCTACTATTACACTCTTGGAAAAGAATCAGAAAAAGAAAAACCAAGAGGAATTGATTTACAAACTAATCAACACAAACGAATCAAAACAACATCATAACATTACTTTATATACCAAAGTTGTACCAATGTACACAAATATTGATACGCATAAGCACAAAAGCATCACTATATACAAGACAAAAATCAAACCAAGGTACCCCACCCCCAACTTGAAGTGATGCATTGTCCCCAATTCATAGAAGTAAAAAGTTGAGTTTGAGGGAAGACTCCTTGAGGCACATTAAGTGCCATGGGAGTCAGCAGCTGGCTGAGTGCCGGGGTGATCACCCTCTAGTATAGCTGTGAGGACTAGCGTGGGCTCAGTCGGAAGTATGATCTCCTCTGCTGGTGGCTGCTCTGGGGTAGGAGAGGGGACTGGCTCTGGAGCTGGAACCGATGCTGGAGGTACTGTGTCGTCAGCTGGCACCTGAGAGCTGCTGGATGCACCAGCTGTAGAAGGAGCTGCTACATGAGCTGTGGGGCCCCCTCTGTCTATCAAGTATCTCTGCAGGGCCATCTCAATCTGTGCACGCACGTCCTCATCAGCAGCGTTATCATCCTGAGGTGAAGCTAGAGCAGCTGCCTTCCCCTTATCAACAGGCCGAGGGGCTTCATCACCGGAGAACCCCAAGCTATCTTCTTCATCATCACCCTTACTCTCTCCATCATCCCTCCTCATCAAAGGAAATGTCAATCGGGCCAGTAGGAGTTGGGCATGAGAGTCTCCAGGAGTAGGAATGACAGGGTCGGCCATCAAGTTTGTGAAATCAAGACCCAAGTCTGGTACTGCACCTGTACCCTTGTCACCTTCCACAGGAAAGAGAGATGAAATGTCGAAGTCCAAATTCTGCATCTTTTGGAAGTCGACTTTCATAGAGGCAATCTCCTTCTTGAGGTCATGCAAACCACTTACTTCTCCCCGTTCCAGCTTCATTACCCGCAATTCAAGTCCCTGCACCCGCTCTACGTATGATGCCTGTTTCTGCTGAATGTTTGCTATAGCTGACTGCATGGGAGTAAGGGCCTGCTTGATCAAATTTGGCAAAGTCTTCACAAGCTGGTCAACCTTGGCATTTGCATGTGTAGCTAATAGACCAAGCTTTGAGACTGCAGGAGTAGCCTGTGAGGTCTGAGCAGTGGTAGAAGTAGTCTGGGCAGTGGTGGAAGTGGGATCCGTCGGAGGAGTGGAGGAGTATGCAGCATCAGCCTGAGTGACAGGAGGCTGGGATGAAAGGAGGTCCTCCTGAACTACTACCGTAGGGGGTATCACAGCATAGCTAAGGTGGTTGATATCTATGATCCCTTTCTCCTGACCTGTAGCGTCCCTCCGGAGATCAATGGGAACTTTAGCAGCATGACATAGGGCAATGATCAAGGCTGGGAATGGGAGAGATGTAGCATCTTACATTGCTCATCTACCCATCTCTTGAAAGATTATCTCTCCCACGTTCACTTTGATGCCCTGCATTATACAAGAAATCAGAAGAGCCTTCTCAATGTCAATATCCGTTTCATGATGGGTTGGGATCAGCCTGGATGCAAGAAATGCAAGCCAATATCTTCCCTCTCGTGAGAAGCTCTCCTTGTGAATTTTATGCCCTGGTTGTATCCATGCAGGGGTCCCAATAGGAATGACGGAGACAATACAGCTTCGTTCACTCTCTTTGTTGGCTAATTTGGTTTTATACTCCGTTGTGGATGTGCCAGCTTTCCAGTATGGGACAAGAGTTTGATTTATGGCCTTGGCACTGCACTTGACTGTGAATCCCCGAACGTCCACCTTGTCAAGGTACATCTTCTGACGCTTGTGGTGCTTGGTTCGGGAAGCTCCGTAGTTTGCATAGAACTCATGGACTAGTGACTCATTGTATGCAGCAGGGGGTTCAGTGAAACCCATCAATTTCCTCCGCTTAATGTTGGCAAGGATGTGCGGGTATTTCTCCTTCAGTCCATTGAGACTCAATTGCTTTTTCGGAAGGAGTGATCTCCGGTCGAGCCCAGCTTTGTATTTTTCCCTCGAGCCCTCGACTCCCCAGCGGAGATGGTATCCAGTGCCTTCAGCTATTTGTTTTCTTCTAGCTTTGGCATGTATATCAACTTCAGGCCCAATGTCTGCTTCTTTGGGTTGGGAGGTTGGTTTTTGTGCAGGATCCACTTTTTGTCTTTTGGCCGGAGGGGGCTTGGTTGCGAGTCGTTTAGGTCGGGGAGTCATATCTGCAAAGGGTGAAATGTTAGTACACACACTAGGAGAAGAAATAGGAAAGAAATTAGCTGTGTACACTTATATGCGGTGTACTCCGCGATCGCAGAACCACTCTGCGGACCGCATAGTCACCATGAAGAAGTATAGAGCATGCGATGCAATTTGCGGTCGCATAACCACTATGCGGACCGCAAACGTATCGTAGAATGAGAATTTGAAATACCAAAATTTTCCAGGACTCTGTTACGCTCTGCGGTGGATCTGCACCACAGATCAGGTCTGCGACCGCATTCTCACCCGCATTTTTGCCAGTTGGAAGAGATCATACAGGTGACTAGTATGGGTCATTCTGCGGACCACAAAGTAACTTTTCGATCGCAAAATGACCGCAGACGTTGTCGTTCTCAGCTGACCTAGTGTTAGGCCTGCGATGAAAATACGGTCCGTATATCAGACATGCGGACCGCAAAACCAATCGTTCTCAATCAAGAACCCTATTTTCCATCCATGGCTACCTTATTCTTCTATCAATTCCCTTCTCACAGCATGCTTAGACCAACTTTTACCCCATTTTAGCAACATTCAATCATACCAACTACTAATCCCCCAAATATTTGCTCCAAACTTTAACGACAAAGATGGAAGAGAATATACATACCAGAAATAGAGCGTGAAGGTTAGTGAGAGCGTGATTGGGGAGTTTAGTGATTTTCCCTTGCGTGGGTTCGATCTCCCTCTTTTTGTTTTCTACTTTTTTTTGTTCTGAACTGAAGTGTATAGTTTAGTAACTTACCTGGTATATATGCGAAGTGAGATGGTTCAACTGCGGTCCATTCTGCCGTCGAAGAGCTGACATGCGGACCGCAGAATGGACACACTCGAGGATCTAATTTGTCCAAGTCTCTATTTTGTTCTGCGGTGGATCTGCGGAGTGCAGATCAATTCTGCGACCGCATTTCCACCGCATTTTTGTCAAAATGCTACCCATTTTTTTCTGTTCATGCATTTCCACCAAGTATTGAGATCCTTTGGATTCCTTACACTTCAACAGATGTTGTATAGAAGAAAAATAAATAAAGAAAATGCAAAGAGAAAGAAGGTGTTACCACCCATGGGTTGCCTCCCATGCAGCGCTTGATTTAACGTCGCGGCACGACGGGATTGATTTCTTCAATTTCACCCATTGGACGGGCAAGGACCATCCTTGAGAGCCAGCTGCTCCACCACATTCTTTTCACCATCAATGCCCAAGTAATGCTTGATGCGTTGGCCATTCACTTTAAATGTCCGGGACCCGTCTGTTGTTTTTAGTTCCACCGCTCCATATAGGGAGACATTTACCACTTTAAAGGGGCCGGACCATTTCGATTTAAGTTTACCCGGAAACAATTTTAGCCTTGAGTTAAAGAGCAAGATCAAATCACCTGCCTTGAACTCTCTCTTCAAGATCTTTTTGTCGTGGACAAACTTCATCCGTTCTTTGTACACAGCTGCGCTCTCATAAGCATGGAACCGCAATTCTTCCAGTTCATTTAGTTGCGTTAACCTCAAGTTCGCAGCCTCAGCCCATTCCATATTCAGCTTCTTCAATGCCCACATGGCTTTGTGTTCTAACTCAACGGGTAGATGACATGCTTTACCAAAAATGAGCCAGTAAGGAGAAGTACCAATAGGAGTTTTGTAGGCCGTGCGGTATGCCCACAATGCATCATCTAATCTTCTTGACCAGTCAGTCCTATTTGCATTCACAGTTTTTGCTAGAATATTCTTGATCTCTCGGTTGGAGACCTCCACTTGACCACTCGACTGCGGATGATATGGTGTGGCCACCTTGTGTTTGATACCATACTTTTCAAGTAACCCCGCAAAATCTTTATTGCAAAAGTGTGATCCACCATCACTAAGAATGGCTCTAGGGGTGCCATACCGAGTGAATATGTTCTTCTTCAAAAATGCGGTCACACTCCTTGCCTCATTGTTTGGTAAGGCAACGGCTTCAACCCATTTGGAAATGTAGTCCACTGCCACCAAGATGTATTTCATTCCATAAGAGCTCACAAAGGGGCCCATGAAATCAATTCCCCATATCATCAAAGATTTCTATCTCCATCACATATTGCATTGGCATTTCATGCCTTTTGGAGATTGAACCTTGTCGTTGACATTGATCACAAGCTTTTGCAAATTGATTTGCATCATGGTAAATGGAAGGCCAATAATAACCACATTCAAGAATCTTAGCCGCCGTTCTATTGCCTCCATGATGTCCCCCAACCGGTGAGTCATGACATGCCTTGAGGATTGGCATAATTTCTTCTTCTGGGACGCACCTACGGATGATATTGTCGGCACACACTCGAAACAAATAGGGCTCCTCCCAATAGTATTGCCGACAATCCCTCAAGAACTTTTTCTTTTGATAAGACTCTAACCCTTCCGGAAGAAGATTGCTCACCAAGTAATTAGCAATGTCGGCATACCATGGAGCAAAGGTATTGAAGAGTGCCAAAATATGCTCATCGGGGAATGCATCATTTATGTCAAGCTCTTCCTTAGGTCTCCCCGCCTCCTCAAGCCTTGATAAGTGATCCGCAACTTGGTTTTGTGTACCTTTGCGATCTTTGACTTCAAAGTCAAATTCCTGCAACAAGAGAACCCATCTAATTAGCCGAGGTTTTGCATCTTTCTTCACCATGAGATATCGAAGAGCCGCATGATCTATGTAAACCACCACTTTGGACCCCAACAAATAGGCTCGGAACTTCTCAAAGCGTACACAATGGCAAGAAGCTCTTGCTCAGTGACAATGTAGTTCATTTGCGCCCCATTGAGAGTTTTGCTTGCATAATAGACCGGATGAAGTATTTTGTTGTGGCGTTGGCCTAGCATTGCTCCAATTGCTACACCACTAGCGTCACACATGAGCTCGAAAGGAAGGGTCCAATCGGGAGTGACAATAATAGGTGCCGTGGTGAGCCTCAACATTAATTCCTCAAATGCCTTGAGGCACTTGTCATCAAACACAAATTATGCATCATTCTCAAGAAGCTTGCACATGGGGTGTGCAATCTTGGAGAGTCCTTGATGAACCTCCTATAGAATCCGGCGTGGCCCAAGAAGCTTCGAACACCTTTTACCGAAGTGAGTGGAGGAAGTTTAAAAATGATCTCTATCTTTGCCCGGTCAACCTCAATGCCATGCTTAGAAATCTTATGCCCCAACACAATACCTTTATCCACCATGAAGTGACATTTCTCCCAATTTAGCATAAGATTCATCTCCTCGCATCTCTTAAGCACTTGTCTAAGATTGGCAAGACAATGCTCAAAAGAATCACCTACAACCGAGAAATCATCCATGAAGACCTCTAGAAAATCCTCCACCATGTCGGAGAAAATGGACATCATGCATCTTTGAAAGGTCGTCGGAGCATTGCACAACCCAAATGGCATCCGACTAAAAGCAAATGTCCCATAAGGACAAGTGAATGTTGTTTTCTCTTGATCCTCCAATGCGATGTTGATTTGTTTGTAACCGCAATACCCGTCAAGGAAGCAATATAATGCCCTTCCCGCTAGCCGATCAAGCATTTGATCAATAAAAGGCATAGGGAAATGGTCCTTGCAAGTTGCACTATTGAGCTTCCGATAATCCATGCACACTCTCCACCCGGTCACCGTTCTTGTTGGGATGAGCTCATTTTTTTCATTTTCAATCACGGTTATGCCTCCCTTCTTTGGTAAACATTGCACCGGGCTCACCCAAGAGCTATCGGAAATTGGGTAAACAACTCCGGCATCTAACCACTTGATGATTTTCTTCTTCACCACCTCTTGCATTGAAGGATTTAATCATCTTTGATGCTCCACACTCGGTTTAGTGTCATTCTCCAATTGGATCTTGTGTTCACAAATGCCGCGGGAATGCCTCGGATGTCGGTAATTATCCACCCAATAGCTTGCCTATGCTCCTTTAAGACTTCCAATAATTGTTCCACCTGCACATCATTCAGCAAAGAAGAAACAATTACGTGTAAAGTATCATTAGAGCCCAAAAATTTATACCTTAGGTGTGGAGGAAGTGGTTTGAGCTCTAGTTGCGGTGGTTCAATGATTGATGGCTTTGCGGGAGGCGTGGCTCTATTCTCTAAGTCAAGAGAAAGCTTTGCCGGAGTGTAAGTGTAGGATCCAAGACCCTCCAATGCATTTACCGACTCTATGTACCCATCCATGTCTTCCCCATCAAAATTTACCAAGATAGCCGCCAATGCCTCACCAAGGCATTGTTCTTCCATTTTCAATTCCACGGCATCCTCTATCTCATCAACCGCTTCTATCATAGAAATGCTCTCATATTCATGGGGCAACTTCATGCCCTTGCTTGCTTGAAATGTAACCTCTTCATCATTCACCCGAAATTTAATTTCATTCCGCTCCGAATCCATGAGTGCTCTTCCCGTGGCTAAGAATGGTCTCCCCAAAATGATAGGGATTTCTTTGTCAACCGCACAATCAAGAATTACAAAGTCCACGGGCAAATGGAATTTTCCCACTTTTACTAGTACATCATCAACAATTCCAACCAGCCGCTTAATGGAACGATCGGCCATTTGCAATCTCATGCTTGTTGGTCTTGGCATACCTAATCCTGCTTGCTTATAAATGGCAAGTGGCATCAAGTTGATGCTAGCTCCTTTGTCACATAGGGCTCTTGCAAATTCACGCGCCCCAATAGAACAAAGTATGGTAAAGGCTCCCGGATCTTTCTTCTTTTGGGACCAGAGTTGTGGCAATAATAGAACTAACCCAGTGAGTCATGTTTACCACCTCATGCTTTGTAGCCTTCTTCTTGGTGATCAAATCTTTCATGTACTTAGCAAACCCCGGCATTTCTTGAAATTCTTCCACAAAAGGAATGTTCACCGTCAATTGCTTAAGAATGTCGTAGAACTTTTCAAGTTTGCTATCATTAATCCTTCTTGCTAGCCTTTGAGGGAATGGAGGAGAAGGCCTAAGAATAGGTGGAAGAGGTTTTGATGACTCTTTCCCCTTTTCCTTTTCCTCTTCCTAGTCTTCTTGTGGTGCTTTAGCTTTTCCGGAATTCTTTCAACTTCAACAACCTTTGGTTCTTCAACCTCAACAACCTTTTGTTCTTCAACCTCAACTCTTTGTTCGGTCTCCACTTCTTCAACCATGTGTTCACTCTCTCTGGTTAGCACTTTCCCACTCCTAGTAGTGATTGCCATGATGTGAGAGGTTGGATCACTTCCACTACCTCTTGGATTTGCAACCGTGTCACTAGGGAGTGTTCCTTTTTGCTTTGGATTTTTCTCTTTAGAGAGGTCTCTCATTTGCATCTCTAATTTTCAGATGGAGGCATTATGAAAGCCGACAACCTCGGCCATGTTCGTCATGGAAGCATCGGACTTTTCTTGATTTTGTAGCACTCTCTCAAGCATAGCTTCCAATTTTGAATCATTAGAGAACCCTTGGTTCGAATGTTGACCTTTCGGAGGAACATAGGGGTTTGAACTCCGGTTAGAAAAGTTGTTGTTTTTGCTCCAATTTCCTTGATGTGAACCACCTTGGTCATACCTCCATTGTTGGTTGCCTTGCCCTTGCGGGTTTGGCCTCTATTGATTTTGTGGTCCATGACTTTGATAGTATTGCCTTTGGTACCCTCCTTGAGGGTTGTTGATGTAATTAGCCTCTTCAAAATCTTCATTAGGGATGGGTGGCATATCCTCGACGACGTTGACCTTCTTCGTTTGATTTTTCGTGAACATTTTGGTCAACACATTCACATTTGTGGCTAACCCCGCAATGATTTGGTCTCTCTCTTGATTTTCCTTGATCAAATTTGTCAAAGAAGGAGACCCATATGCTACTCCGCCGGAGGTATCCTCAGAATGCCATGCTTGATTATGTTTAGCCATCTTGTCGAGGATTTGTGTTACCCTTGCAAAAGATTTATCCATAAATGACCCGTCCGCCGCATTCTTCACAATGGCTTGGTTCATGGGATCTAGACCCATGTAGAACTTCTCAAGCAAGATAGAATCAGGGAATTCGTGATTTGGAGACCTTGCCAAATATAGTTTGAAGCGATCCTAAGACTCATGTAGATGATCCCCTTATTGTTGCTTTAAAGAAAAAGATTTTATCTCTAAGCTCAGATTTCTTGCTTTGTGGGAACCATTTTGCTAGGAATGCCCGGACAAGTTCGGGCCATGATCGGATTGAATTCGGTGGCAAGTTTTGAAGCCACTTTCTAGCATCACCGGCCAATGAGTATTTGAAAACTCTCAACCTTAAAGCATCTTCCGAGACATTGGTTTGTTTGTGCATAGCACACACTCCCAAAAAATTCCTTAAATGTTGAGTTGGGTCGTCATCGGTGGAATTCCTAAAATACCCTTCCGCCTTGAGCATGAGGATCAGACTATGGTCCACCTTAAACGTTGAGGCAACAACAACAGGGGGTACGATTGCATTTGTGTCATCGATATATTCATCGATGTCCGCAAAAGGATTTTCTTCCCCTTCGTCCTCGTAATCAGACATTGTAGCCTATCACACCAAGCAAAGCAAGCAAAGTGCGATGGAATACAATTAGATATAAAGTAAAGTACACACTAATGAGTAATTTCAAAACCGTATTCCCCAGCAACGGCGCCAAAATTTGATACGCTCAAATTACACTTTGATAATTAGTGTAAGGTGGTCGGTGTCAAATATAGTAACCCAACAAGGTTGGGCTCGAATTCCACAGGGAATAGGTGTGAAACGATTACTGGAATTAGTGTGTTACCCGACTAGAATCTTAATCTATTCCGTTAGTAGTAACATGAAAATGTAGTAAGAGTTGCAAGAGTATGAGTGAGAGTTGTTTTAGAGCAATAACTAATTTGAATGTTTGATGTAGTAATTAATGAGATTGATTAAACCAAGGTTGTGTTCTCATAAATGAAGTGTAATGCTATCGGTGTTAATATGATATATTTCTAATGGTCGGTTATTGATATGCAATTGATATCTATGCAACTACCCAATATTTCCCAATAATTGAATAGTATTTCCTCTTTTGCTTTTTCCCAAAAGTCTAAGAGTTGCAATTAATAACAATCAATGGATGCCAAATAAAACCCACTTATCCCTAAGCGATTATATTAAACGAGGTGTAAGGTCTCGAGTCTTTGTTATTTACTTCTTCCAAAATCTAACTCAGGTCTCGAGTCTTTGTTATTTACTTCTTCCAAAATCTAACTCACTTTCCCAAGCAAAGTAAGACTTAAATGGCTTTTGTTAATGTTTGCAACCACCAACAATAAATGAAGAATGAGAAGTAAATAAATATCAACCAACCATTATTCATATATTCAATGTTAAACACCCATTTACATAACATCCATTTAGGGTCCACAACCTTAGTATTTAAGTTTAGCTACACATGCTAAAATACAAAATACAAAGTGTATTAAATGTCATAAATGCTTACAATGTAAGAGAATCTTCAACCAAAAGCTTCCAAAATATAAGATATTAAAGTCTTGGAATGTAGTGTAAAGAGTAATCAAGATGAGCCCACACAAGATTGTAAAAACTATTTATAGAGGGACCAAATTCGGAACAAAAATCGGACAAGTTTACCTTTCCAGGTCGCATTTGCGACCGCAGATCTGCCGCATAACAGATCTGCGGTCCGCATCTTGAGAAGCCGCTCTGCAGATCCAAAACCCTAGCTGCCAGTTCTTCCATCGCATTGCCAATCTGCGGTCCGCATTGTGATTATGCGACCGTAGATGGCACCACATAATTGAATCCTGGGTTTTCTTCTTGTTTATTGTGCGGCTGAAATGCGGTGTGCATGTTGCTTATGCGATCGCAGAATGCGACGCATTCTTGACATGATTTTTAGCTCCAGACACTGTTTTGCTCTACGATTTGAGTCGCGATTATGCGATCCGCATGTGGGATCTGCGACCGCAGATTGGTCCGCAGACTTGCCTTTGTGCAATACTTTGCCCTTTTCTTGTCTTTTTGCTTCCATATTCGTGTCCTTGGTCTTTTCTTCCTCTTGATCTGTAAGAGCACAAAATCACATAAGTATGGACTAAATTTTGGAATAAAACAAGCTAATATCTAAGCAATTGATTCACGTCCAAGCAACGGTCGTAGTTAATATAACCTGGTCAAATAAGTCCAGAATCGATCCCACAGCGAATTAACCTACCAACTTCAACTTTCACAACCCAAGAACACTTCTGAAGCAAGTTCCCAAACTTTGAATATATTTTGGTGAAGGTTTTCTAACAACTAACTTTTGCAAGAATTAAATACTTAAAAGAAAGAATTGAATAATGGGTAAATAATATAGAAAAAGACTAAGGTATTGATTTCCCCTATTGATGGAACCCCTTCTGTTTATGCTCATATAAATTGTCAATATATTCTATCAATCATGAACGCTATTTTTACCGTAATTCTTTCCCAAGCAACTACAATAATTTACTAGTTCACTCTCCCGAGCTACCCTAGCTAGCTTTAATTTGAATAGTTCACTTAAGATTGCACCCAAGACTTCGTTATTCCTAATCGCGTCTTTATGCCTAAAGTTATAGATTCCTCCAATAACCTAGGTGTCGTGTTGTTCAACAATATACCTAAATATGCACTATTTTCCAAGTTATGCACATTAAATAGGCACGGTTAATTGGGAGCTCTACCAATTAACTACAACAAGAACGAAGTTGAACAAATAGAAATCTAGCTAACAATTTGTAATCACATAAACGAGAAGTTCATCACCCAATAGGTTCCATCAAAACCTTAGATAAGGAATTAGCTACTCATTATCAAAGAAACAAGAATAATAATTGAATTCATAATCAAAGAATCAACATAAAAGAAAGAAATAAGTTGAGAGAGTTCTCTCTTACTAATAATCTTGCAAAAGTAGTTAATAATACAATGCTTGCCTCTCTTGGGCGAAATCTATGCTTATATAGAGGGTTTAGGTTACAAAATTTGAGTTTTTACAAGTTTAGCCTTCAAATTTTCGGCGTCGTTCGTGGTCTGTTCGCGGTCGCAGTCGCGAATGGACCGTCAACTGTCATATTTGACTTAATTATCTGATTTTATAACATGCTTCAACTTATGTGTGATAACGTCCATTTCCACCGCTAAAAAGCAATAGACACGGTCGTATGCAATATATTTACCCAACTATGAGTCGGGGTCGAATCCCACAGAGAACAATATGTAGGCGATTAGGAATGCAAGAAAATTATCGCTAGTCGCGCTAAGCCAAACACTTAAGATTTTGGGTTTTGGAAAATGTTTATATCTAAATGCAAAAATGTAAACTAACCTAGAAAGCAAATAAAATGATCAATGGCTACAAGTATGAATGCATCGGGAATTACACTCAAGTAACGATCCAATGTATTTCATGATTTTACAAATATGAGCGAGTTTATGTTAATTAGCCACGGATAATAATTCTTAATTAGCTTCTTCCGAAGACTAACAAGACTTCCTAATTGAATTATCCCTAATCACAATTAGAAGATTAAGCGCACCCGATAGGCTACAAGTAGTTCAATCCTATCCCTAGGTCGAATCTATAAAGTGAGGGTTAACGCCTCAAGTTCTTGTTAATTAATCTTTCCCAACTACGAATTATCTTTCCCAAAATTAATTCAAAGTAAATGGGCGAGTCCTAGAGTTAGCTATTCTCTTTGGAAACATTAAAGAACAAGAATAATTAAAGTAACAATAACTCACTTCATAAATATATAAAAATCATTCAATACATAAGCACAACAAGATATTTAATCCACACTTTAAATATGAATATTCCCATAAACAAGATTCAAGTGTTGGAAATAAATACTACACACTTAGATATACAATACAAAGCAAGGAAATGAAGAAATAATCATAAATGGGTAAGAAATCCTTAACCACAAGCTTTAATCTTCAAGACCCAAGTGTGTGTGCAAAACCCTAGCCTCCAAACATGTTCTCTCTAAGCCAAAGAGTAAAAAGATGTTCCAAAAGTGAAGAAAAAAATGAGAGATGCAGAGAGATTCTGTTTGGACGAGTATATAATTGATTTGGGGTAAAAACTTGTGAAATGCCCGTTCTGTCCAGGTCTGATGCATTGTTTTCGCACCTGCGGAAAATACCTCACAGGTGCGGCTCCGCTTAAGCAAAATATAACCGCAGAAGCGACAAAGAGCCTTCTTTCAAATCTTCGCAAAAGCGGAAACAGGAGCCGCAGAAGCGGAATTCTTTTGCATGAGCGACCTACCTATTGCAGAAGCGGTCACGCTTCTGCGTCTTTATCTCCGCAGAAGCGGAATTGGCTGGTTCTTCGATATTTCACAAAAGCGACCAAAATCTCGCAGAGGCGGCATCGCTTCTGCGATCAACATCCGCAGAAGCGAAATGCCTGGCAGTTTTGCAATGTTTCCTCTCTTTTTAGCTCAATTCCTTGTCACTTCAACCCAAATCACCTACTAGCATCATTTACCTGAAAATCTAGCAATAACCACCATAAACAACCTCATTTCATACTTAAAAGGCATAAAAAGCTAAGCAAAAGAGGCTAAAATGAGTGGTAAAATCACCACTCATCAACACCCCCAACTTAAGCTTTTGCTTGTCCTCAAGCAAATCAAAACCACAACTTTAATGAGGATTCACCATTTACAATACAAGTGGCATTGCGATTATGAACATATCACAACACCCCCAACTTATCTCATTCAAACACCATACTTATGGATTTTGGTTGATACTAACAATTAGGCTCAAGTATGTATATCTTTTCTCAAATAACTCCCTCCTAAAGAAAATCAACTTCAACAATGTGCAAGGGAGTTCCAAAACAATCAAGTGACAAAAATAAGCCTCAATGAGTGACTCAAAGACACTAGTTCACTATGATTGCTCACTTTACTCAATTTCACCGGTCTTTTCTAATTCATGCGCCCTTACAAGAAAGAAAGTCCCAACAAAGAACAATATATTTACGACACAACACAAGGGGCAAAGTTTTCGAAAACACTCGCTCTCTCAAAGAAACTTCAAGTGTTACAACACCTCATACCATAAGCTTGCCCTTATTTTAATTCAACGATTATTCAAGAATGCTTAGTTGGAGGTCCCATAAGGACTTTTTAAGCTTGTAATGTAGGTTTAGGGAAGGTTGGATAAGCATTTTGGGTACAAGTGACTTCATCCTCCTTGAACACTACTCACAAGTTTCATCCTTTTACTTTGATTCTCTTTAGCTCACATAGCCTCATTGGCACCTAGTTCCCACTATAGAACCACCTTACACACCTCTCCCAAATTTTATTCAAGGCTCCACAATGTACATATTTACACATATATATAAAGACTAACTCTTTTTTTTTCTTTTGGAGCTTGAATACTTTAATAAACACTTTGAGGTATGTGGTCTTATACTCAATGCCTAACCTTGCCTATCTCCATTTGACACCACCCCCAACTTAGGCTTTTAGCCTCATTTTCAATGTTCAAGGAGGGACGGGTTCAAAAGAGGGAATTATTTTGCCAAAACGGGAAAGGTTTGTAATGAGTTGGCCAAAGAAAGGTTTAAAGGCTCAAAAAGGGGTACTAGTGATATTATTTACACAACGGTAGGCTTGAAAGGCTAAAGAGGTGTTTAAACTTAAAACAAAGAATGCCTAAGATCATTCCTCCAACCAAATATACTATCATTAGCATTGAAAAACCAACCGGGCAAGTTCTAGATGATGGAAGTAAACACAAGATTTATTTCAACACTCGCTAACACACATGGCACATGAATTAATGAAGACGGATCAATTCTATCAAACTAGTGAGCTAAGAGTCACTAAAAGAGCCAAAAATTTATCACGAAAATTGTTTTACACCATGCAACTTACTTGTTTTTAGTTTAAATTAAATTTTTGGAGGGGTATTCTTAATTCGTAATTTACATACAAGAGGCTAATTTTTATTAGTATCAAATAATCCAAAAGCCTCATCCTAACAAAACAAGACTAATTCCCTTAAGAAGGTTGTCACACTATCTCTCATAGGGAAAAGTCACCTGGTTCACTAAAGTGTTCCTTGGGAAAGAACCGTAGCATGAAGAAAACCCAAGGAGTAATAAAAGAAAAGAAACTACTCTACATAATACTAAAAAAATGTAGGCTAATAAGAAGAAGTATAAATAATAAAAGCACAATACTAACACAAATATGACTAATCAAACCAAGCCCAGCTAGGGCACACAATGTATAGAACATCAAAGTCAAAAACTACACAGCATAGTCACAAGCTACAAAAGTCACCCCCAACTAGAATATTGTAGTGTCCTCACTGCACAATATCAAATGTAAAGCATAAAAAGTTTGAGGGTCTCCCTGAGGTCTGCATCAGACTAGCAGACTGCGGGAGGAAGGCGGATCACTACTGAGCTGAGCTCGTGGCTCCCTCATCATCAGTCTCCTCATCATCGTCATCATCATCATCTCCAGCAGACTCTGTCATGAAAGAGTACTCCTCACTGTCATCCTTGGTCGCCACTGGGATCTTCTTATCCGGGTTTCCCCATTTGAAGATTGCCTTGATGCCTCTCCACATCTTAATCATCAGCTTGCCCTTCTTCTTGTTCTTTTTCTTCTCTTCCTCAAAGTCAGACTGAAGGGTGGCATGGGCCTTAGCCAGAGTACTGTAGGCTCCCTCCAGTTTAGTCACTGATGCTGCCATCTTCTTCATGTTATCATTTTGGAGTGTCTGAGCATCCAAGTAACTCTGCATGTCTTCCCTGGAGAAGTAAGAGGGCCTAGGCTGTGAGGAGGATGGCCCACTAGGAAGCTGTGATACTAACTCCTTAATGGTCTGAAGCTCGGAGTTAAGAATCATAAATGGCCCTTGAGCAGCTGTCTGTGAATAAGACTCTGAACCGGTGCATGTGAAGGTTATTTTCCTCTTCTTGCTTTTAACCGCACTCCCCTCTCCCGTCACTCTCAATGGATGAAAAGGTTTGTCCGCTGGTAGCCACCGATCGGTGCTACGGACATCAACCTCTGCCCTGGTGCACAGCTGTTTGATGAGAGAGGGGAATAGCATACCTGCATCCTTGTTGCTCGAGTACTCTCTCAAGTACTGTCTCATCTCCTGTAGAATGTAGTATCCTACATTCACCGGTGTGCCATCTAAAATGCATGCTATGATCAGTGCCCGGGTGTAGGAAACATCAGTCATGTTGCCACAAGGAGAAACTCTGTTGTTGAGGATGTATAGCCACATTTTAGCCTCAGCTGTGAAGTCGGTAGATTTGAACCCTTTTCTTCTGGTTCCCCATTTTTCTCTGAGTTGTGGTGGAAAGAGCTTGGAGACAAGCCATGCTCCATTTTCACAAGTATCCTTTTCTCGTACTTGGTCCACCGGAAAGTTGGGAATTCCAAGAGTATCATTGATTTGTTCAATTCCAAACCTCACTAACTTCCCTCGGATGACTATCCGTGGGCTATCAAAATTTGCCCGCCTGAGGTTAGCAAAGAATTCACGGACCCACTCCTCATTGGCTTTGCAAGGAGTGGTGATAAAGCAGGACCATCCCGATGATTCGAGTCGAGCATAGAAGTCTGGAAGCTTTTTTGCCAACTTCTCTTCATGGATTCCTTTTTCAAGGATAATCTTCTTGTGGACGAGGTCGTCCAAATATCGCCGCTCACACTCAGCGGACATGAAGCGTGTATCATCATATGGCTCATTGATCTCTTCTTCGATTTCTCTCTGTTGTCCGCTTGTGGTTGCGTCCATTTTCAAATAAATCACCTACAAAAATTCAACACAACGTCAATTGGGCAGTTGAACCATATTAAGAACTTCAAAACCAAAAGTTTGGATTGAACGGGCTCGGGATGCAACAGTTGCAGAGCTACTGGAATTTGCAAAAAATTCCTAGTTTTCGCTTCTGCGAACAAAGAGCCGCAGAGGCGGAGCCGTTTCTGCGAAAAAAATTTCGCTTCTGTGGTGAGACTCGCTTTTGCGTGACTTCTTCCGCGGAAGCGATTTCGCTTCTGCGAAGAAAGTCCGCTTTTGCAGTCTTCGACATCTTCTTCACTGCCCAGCACTTTTATCAAAATTTTGGCTTCTTTTTCGATGTCCAAACAAATTTTTGGCTTGTATTAGTGCAGTAAAAGGTTTATGATTCAATTAAGTCCCATTTGCGATGTAAAGCCACAATATTTCATTGAAACAATGTGACAAACATCTTGCGGGCAATTCAATTTGACCTCTCTTTGAACAACATTTTGGTACTCAGACTTCCCAAAATTTGTTCACATTATCAGCACACACTACCTACACTCAACCAATTCCTCACTTCCTAAAACAACAAGAATTTAAAAACCAAAAGAAGGAAAAAGAAAAATCAAGACATATTACCTACAAACAATGTTGGATATGGAAATCACATGGGGGATATGAGGAATGGGAAGAGATTACCTGAAGTTTGCAGAAGAGAAGGAGACTACACGAGATGTTTTTGAACCCTTTGCTAAGAAAATTCGAAATTTTGGGGAGTTAGGGAAGGGGAGACGGTTTTAGTGAAGTGGGTTAACCAAAAGACTCAATTTCCCTATGTTTTGAAATTAAAACCTGGATGACTTTCGCTTCTGCGAAAACTATCCGCTCCTGCGCAACCGCTTAAGCGGGTTATGGGCCGCTTCTACGAACTGGGCCGCTTTTGCGGTTGGTATAACTGCTTCTGCAGTATTGCTAATGCGAAACAGTGGCCGCTTTTGCGATTTTTCCGCTTCTGCGATGCAATAGTCGCTTCTGCGAGACCGCAGGTGCGAGATTTTTATCGCAGAGGCGATTCTAGCAGAATTTTGTTGCCAGTTTTCTTTAGCTACTGTTTTTTGCACTCCGGAACAACCCAACCTACTCAAATCAACTCCAGAAAATCTGAAACTTGGAAGATTAGTTCAACATAATATTCTAAGCTATTCTAAAAAAGAAAATTCGAAAAACGATGAAAAATTTTGAAAAACCGATGGGTTGCCTCCCACCAAGCGCCGCATTTAACATCGTGGCACGATGCAAACAACATTACCACTTTTCTCGCCACTTGGATGATATGAATTGGGCCCCTAGCTTGGAATCAAGCTTATGACCACGAGCAATGGGGGATGGTAATTGGATGTTCGAGCCAATGCTTAAAATTTTCATTTTGCACTTCTTGGCTTTCAAGTGAGGAATGTCGTTTTGATTTCTTGCCTCCTCAAACTGTAAAATGTATGGCCAAAGTTGTTCCTCCTCGCATTCCTTCATTGATTCATGTGGTTCAACTCCCGTGTCACCACACAATTCCAAGGTTGAAAAATGCTTGGAATGTGACTTTAAGCCTACACTTTGCAATTCTTCTATGTTGACATCCTCTTTTTCCCCCGGATTAGAGTCAACAACAACCACATTAGCATTTACACCGGTTGACTCCAACTTCATATTTTTGCCGGCATCAACAACACTCATTGAGTTGGTTGGCGGATGTTCATCCATTTGTGAGTGCAATCCTTGGAGTGCAAAATCATTTTGGAGATTAGTCTCCAAGAGATGTTCCAAGGCACTTTGCTCCTTGTTTCCTTCTTCAAGTAGACACTCAAACATGAGCTTGAACTCTCCACTTTGGCCATGCTCCACTTCTTCCAATTCCATAGCCCTATAATTCTTACCAAAACAAGTAGAATCATCATAGTGGGGGCTTGGGGATGGGATTAACAAATAAGCACAATTATCCCAATGACCATTTTGGAAACCACACTTATCACAAATACTCCACCTATGGGTTTGGAATTGTGCGCACAATCCACCCCGGGAGAATTTAAACAATTTTGCCACGAGTGTGGTCCTCCACAATAAGGACAAGGATCATCAAAATATGAACAACTACCATCCGACCAATTTTCATTATATGATGCCATTTTTCAAAATTAAGAAAATAAACAAGAAACAAACACTAAAAATAAACCCAAGGTAAGAAAAATAATTACACAAATATTCACAAGTTTGGACCAAAGCACTTTCGCTTACTTCTCAAACAACCTAAATTACGCCAAATTGTCCCCCGGCAACGGCGCCATTTTTGGTAACGTCCAATTCTACCTCTAAAAAGCAATAGACACGGTCGTATGCAATATATTTACCCAACTATGAGTCGGGGTCGAATCCCACAAAGAACAATATGTAGGCGATTAGGAATGCAAGAAAATTATCGCTAGTCGCGCTAAGCCAAACACTTAAGATTTTGGGTTTTGGAAAATGTTTATATCTAAATGCAAAAATGTAAACTAACCTAGAAAGCAAATAAAAATGATCAATGGCTACAAGTATGAATGCATCGGGAATTACACTCAAGTAACGATCCAATGTATTTCATGATTTTACAAATATGAGCGAGTTTATGTTAATTAGCCACGGATAATAATTCTTAATTAGCTTCTTCCGAAGACTAACAAGACTTCCTAATTGACTTATCCCTAATCATAATTAGAAGATTAAGCGCACCCGATAGGCTACAAGTAGTTCAATCCTATCCCTAGGTCGAATCTATAATGTGAGGGTTAACGCCTCAAGTTCTTGTTAATTAATCTTTCCCAACTCCGAATTATCTTTCCCAAAATTAATTCAAAGTAAATGGGCGAGTCCTAGAGTTAGCTATTCTCTTTGGAAACATTAAAGAACAAGAATAATTAAAGTAACAATAACTCACTTCATAAATATATAAAAATCATTCAATACATAAGCACAACAAGATATTTAATCCACACTTTAAATATGAATATTCCCATAAACAAGATTCAAGTGTTGGAAATAAATACTACACACTTAGATATACAATACAAAGCAAGGAAATGAAGAAATAAACATAAATGGGTAAGAAATCCTTAACCACAAGCTTTAATCTTCAAGACCCAAGTGTGTGTGCAAAACCCTAGCCTTCAAACTTGTTCTCTCTAAGCCAAAGAGTAAAAGATGTTCCAAAAGTATAGAAAATAATGAGAGATGCAGAGAGCCCCCTACAATGTTTGTTTGGACGAGTATATAATTGATTTAAGGTAAAAACTTGTGAAATGCCCGTTCTGTCCAGGTCTGATGCTCAGTTTTCGCACCTGCAGAAAATACCTCGCAGGTGCGGCTCCGCTTAAGTGGAATTTACCCGCAGAAGCGACAAATGTGCCTCCAGTCAAGCCATCGCAGAAGCGGACAAATGGCCGCTGAAGCGACATCGCTGAAGCGCCTAAGGAGCCGCAGAAGCGGAATTCTTTTGCAAAAGCGGCCCACCTATCGCAGAAGCGGTCACGCTTCTGCGTCTTTATTTTCGCAGAAGCGTAATTGGCTGGTCCTTCGATATTTCGCAAAAGCGACCAAACTCTCGCAGAGGCGGCATCGCTTCTGCGATCAACATCCGCAGAAGCGAAATGCCTGGCAGTTTTGCAATGTTTCCTCTCTTTTTTAGCTCAATTCCTTGTCACTTCAACCCAAATCACCTACTAGCATCATTTACCTGAAAATCTAGCAATAACCACCATAAGCAACCTCATTTCATATTTAAAAAGGCATAAAAAGCTAAGCAAAAGAGGCTAAAATGAGTGGTAAAATCACCACTCATCATGGATGTCTACACTCAAGACCCCGACTTTCGAGTCTTTGCGTTAGCTTTCCAACCATATATTATGGAGTCAAAATAGAATTCTGAGCGAAACGTTATATCCAATTTACTAGACAGTGCGCAATATGCCTCATCGATTCTTCGCTTATACTACACTATCAAATTTGACCCCCGAACTCGATCCCGGCTTAATTCCTTGAGCTTTTACTCAGACTTCAAAGCTCCAAATTACTTAAATTCATTCCATAACATATATATAGCTCGGAATCACACCTTCCCGGCTATTTTCAACATAATTTCTTGACTTGTACCACACTTTGGCCTTTTTCACCATCTTTTGACTACAAAACTTGCTCTTTTAGTCTTCGTTAGCTCATGTACCTATAACACACCAAAAACACTAATAAAAGCATTTTGTCATCATAAACAATATCAAAACAACAATAAAGCGTGATTATTTAGGGCATAAATATAGTCAAATTCACCTATTATCAATACCCCACACTTAAACCTTTGCTCATCCTCGAGCAACCTTAATCACACTTTAGGCCAATTTTATTGATGTCTCCCACAAAATATGTCACAAAAGCTATCTTTCATGATTAACCTAAGACATGCACAATCCTTACCTAACCGTAAACTCACATGCCAGCACATTATTGCTTACTCTAGTTATTATCACGGACTTGCAAATTTACCTTTTCCTTCCTGAGTTACATGCCCTCACACAATTTATTGAGAGAAGTTCCCACACATAAACAATTTAGAACATGGAACTTATAGATATAGGAAAAATTTCACTCACTCTCAACAAAGAACATTCATATGCATACAGATACACCATAGGCTTGCCCCTAGTATAATACTCCACTAATCGAGTTATTCAATCACAGATCAAGAGGTCTTTAAGGGTTGTAATGTTGGCTACGGGACGGGTAGGATACTTTTGGGTATAATGGCTAACCTCCCTAAGCACTTTTCTTTCTTTTTCACAACTTCCCTTTTAGTTTTCTTCCTTATGTCTCCCCTAAACATTCCTTCACTTTTATTTGCTTTCAATCCCCAATTTTCTTTTGTTGGTGTAACTGGCCTTTCTATTTTACATATATACATTGATATATCTGTTTTTTTTATCATTGCTTTGCAATGCAATTACATTATTTTGCCAGTTCACCATTTTCTACCATTCATTCTTGATTTTCCCTTTTTCAACTTCCCTTCACCCCACACTTAGACTTTTGCATATTCATTACAATACAAGTGCTTCTAGGAGGTAAAGTAGAACAATATAAGATTTCGATTTTTCATGAACATTCAAGGGTTATCAAAGAATAGGCTTTAAGCTCAAAGGGGTTAACTAGGATATTATGTACAGGTGAATTCATGTCTTATTGATTTATGGGGTTACACAAAGAAATGCCTCTATCATCTCTACAACCAAACAACTTCTATTTTGCTTTGCAAACACACAGGGCAAGTTCTAGGTATCATGTAAAACATATAATGTAAGTAAAATCTCACACACACATAGCATGCAACTCATTTAGAATCAGGTTCATCTACAAAGTCCTATCAATGTTCAAGCAAGCTGTATTTTGCAATTTAAGGCATATCCTAGAGTCTATAGTCAAGCTTAGATAATACATTCTCAAGTTCAATTAAGTTTTGCTAATGTGCATACTTGGGGTTACATGTTAACCTTTGCCCTCTAATCCTAAAAAAGAAAAATCTACCTAACCCATTCAATAAAAACCCTTGGAAAAGAACCATGGTCAAAAGAAACACCAAGGGGGAGGTGATACACTACCTAGAAAAAGAAAAATAAAAGAAAGAAAAATTCCTACATGGACTACTTCCCTCAAGAGTACTTGTCCTAAATAGTCCGTCAACAGGAAGAGTCCTCTACTCATATTTTTGGATTTTTCAAATTTTTGATTTTTTTGTGTTTTTATTCCGACTAAGACCCTTAAGAAACCCGGTGCCAAGTGTCCATCATCGTGTCAAGCCAGCTAATATGATTTACAACTACAACTACTATGTACAACATATACAAGATAAGTTTCCCACCCCACACTTAAAATCATGCCATGTCCTCATGGCATAATAATACATGTATAGCTCAGAAGGGTGAGAAAACTTACCTGGGACCTACCCCGTGTCTAGCCACTTTATCACTTTCTTTTTCACTATATCCTTCATATTCGGGTTCAACCTTCTTTTGCGTTTCCTGGAGGGTTTGTATCCCTCTTCCAGGAGAATCTTGTGCATGCAGTATGCGGGGCTGATCCCCTTTATGTCTGCCATGGTCCAACCAATGGCAGTTTTACATTCCTTGAGTACCTATAGTAGCTTTTGATCCTGCACATCTTGGAAACCAGATGAGATAATAACAGGTAAAGTGGAGTTAGGGCCTAGAAATTCATACATGAGATGGGCTGGTAGTGGCTTAAGCTCCAGTTTTGGTCGCTCTTCAATGGATGGTTTTGCTAGAGGGGTCTCTCTCTTCTCTAAGTGTAGAGGTTCAAACTCCAACTCTTTATCCCAAAACCCCTTACCTTCCAGAGATAGTGCCCACTCTGCCAGGCTTTTACCGTTTACTTCTACAAGTTCATTAGGCATGCTTGAAGTGGATCTTCAGCTGTCTATTCTACATCATCTGTCTCCACTATCACATTTACTGCATCAATGAGAGAGCAATTCGCGAACTCACTAGGGCGCCTCATAGATTTTTGTACAGTGAATATGACATCCTCATCATTTAGCCTCATCTTGAGCTCCATAGTCTCATAATCAATTAATGCTCTCCCCGTGGCTAGGAATGGTCTTCCTAAGATTATAGGAATCTCCTCGTCCACCTTGCAGTCCAGAATCACAAAATTGGCGGGAAACACAAACTTCCCCACCTGAATGAGCACATCATCTAATATACCGAATGGATGCTTAATCATCCTGTCAGCGAGCTGTAATAACATGGAAGTAGGCCTGGCTCTCCCGATGCCCAACCTCTTATAAATCACCAAGGGCATAATTTATGCTTGCCCCCAAATCATACAATGCCTTCGCAAATGCAAAGTTTCCTATAGTGCATGGAATGGTAAAGCTACCTAGGTCAGATAGCTTCTCAGCAATGGGTCTAGAGATCACTGCACTACAAGTCTGTGTAAGAGTCACGGTGGCCAAGTCTTGGAAATCAAATTTCCGTGACATCAAATCTTTCATCATCTTAGCATTCCCAGGCATTTCTTTTAAAGCTTCAATTAATGGAATGTTTACCTAGATTTGCTTGAGCATCTCAAAGAACTTTTTGTATTGCTCTTCTTTCTGGTGTTTGGCCAACCTTTGGGGGAATGGTGGTGGAGGCCTCTTCTTCCCGATGACTTGGGACTTTTCTTTCTCTATCACTTTCTCTTCAACCTGCTGCTTTACCTGTTCAACTACTTTCTCCGTTCCCTGCTACTCCTCTTTATTTTCAGCAACTGGCTAAACTGTAACTTCTATCAACCCGGTGGACTCATCCAGTTCAATGGGTACTGGAGTGAGTGTCTCAGCCTGCAAATTGCTTCTCTCTCTTTCTTGCTCGACATCAAGATCTCTTCCACTTCTCAGATTAACTGCCATCAGCTACTTTGGGATTTGATCCTTTGGGTTTGTTTTTGTGTCTGCAGGCAATGTCACTTGAGGACGATTGTTAAGTGATATAGCAATCTGGCCTATCTGCACTTCTATATTCTTGATAGCTGCGTCATGTGCATCCATCCTTTCATTGGTTTTGGCATTTGACCCAATTACCTGCTGCATCATTGCTTCCAACCTTGCGAACCCATCGTCATGTCTATCCCCATGATGTGGTGGGGGTGGATGATACCCCTGCTGCTGATTGTTGAAATTCTGAGGTCTAGGATATGGTGCCATGTTGTTTGGTGGTCTCATACCTGCTGCATTATACTGTAGTTGAGGAGGCCTGTGCTGCTGTGGAGCCTGCTGACCCCAACTCTGGTTACCCTGTCGCTGCCCTCACATAGTTCATGTCTTCATGCTGGTGCTGAGGTTCTTGGTCATGTTCTTGGTCTGCATCACATGGATTACCTATGGGTTGGCTAATGCAAGATGTGCATAAACCACCATTGGTAGTATCTACAATGTGAACCTGTTGCTTGACCCCCGATTCTTCCACCTTCTTTGTCGGGATGCTCATTTGTGTCAATAAGGTTTCCATGTTCTCCTCCATAGTGCTGGATGGATTCAGAGGTACATATTGTACCACTGATGTGATAGGAGCATTCTTGGTCGTCCACCCGAAATTTTGAGCCATTTTGTCTAGCAAATTTTGGCCATCTCTCCAAGTCTTGCTCAGAAAAGCCCCACCTGCTGAAGCATCTACAATATTCTTCATACTGTCTAAAAGCCCAATGTAGAACCTTTGACCCAACATCTTCTCGGGAATCCCATGGTGAGGACACATAACAAGCATACCCTTGAATCTGCCCCAAGTTTCATGTAATGTCTCCATTGGTTTATGCTTGAAGCTCACAATCTCATCAATTTGTTGAGCTGTCTTGTTAGGTGGATGAATCTTGTTGTGGAATTGCTTGACTAACTCATCCAAAGTTTCAATAAAGTTGATGGGGAGTGAGTTTAGCCATACTTGTGCAGCCCCTGTAACTGAGAACGGAAATAGCAATAGTCTGATGGCTTCCGGTGTCACATTCGGTTGCCTCTGTGTCTTGCATATCGAGAGAAAGTTCTTTAGGTGTTGTTGTGGATCTTCAACCTGAGACCCAGAAAATAATCCCTTGTTTTGCAACAAGTGTAGCATGTTGTTAGTAATCTGGAAAGACTCAGCTTGAATTGCTGGCACAACGATGGCAGTTGCCAAATTATCCGTTGTGGGTTGTGCCCAGTCATACAGTGCACCTTCTTGTGCCTCCTGCGCCTCTTGCATATTTAACCCGGCTTGCTGGTTTGGGTCGTTCACGTCTCCCATATCGAAATCTAGTTTGATTGGTTGCTGAGATTGCTGAATTTGTTTGATTGCCCTGTTACGTGCCCGAAAAGTTTGCTCGGAGTCTGACAATCCTTCAATTAGTTCTCCAGTCCTTGCAGATTTTCTAGGCATGCACCTAAGTACCCAATTCAACAACCGTCAAAATTTTCAATGTAAAGTGTAGAAAGAACCTGACTACACAAGAATCTTGTAGTTTTGTCAATGGCCGTGTTGTTGTTGCTATTGATGTTTGCACATGCGGCGTAATAAGGCGGGTGATTCACTCCCAAACAACGGTCGCTGTCAATATAATCCGATCAATTAAGTCCATAGTCGATCCCATAGGGAATTAACCTATCAACTGCAACTTCCAAAACCCAATAACACTTCTGAAGCAGCTTCCCAAACTTTTGAATATATTTTTGTGGAAGTTTTCTACTAACTAACTTTTGCAAGAAACTAAAGACTTGAAAGAAAGAATTGAATGTTGGGTAAATAATATAGAGAAAGACTAAGATATTGATTTCCCCTATTGATGGAATCCCTTCTATTTATGCTCATATAAATTGTCAATAATATTCTATCAATCATGAATGCTATTTTTACCGTAATTCTCTCCCGAGCAACTACAATAATTTACTAGTGCACTCTCCCGAGCTACCCTAGCTAGCTTTAATTTGAATAGTTCACTTTAGATTGCACTCAAGGCTTCGTTATTCCTAATCCCACCTTTACGCCTAAAGTTATAGATTCCTCCAATAACCTAGGTGTGGTGTTGTTCAACAATATACATAAATATGCACTCTTTTCCAAGTTATGCACACTAAATAGGCACAACTAATTGGGAGCTCTACCAATTAACTACAACAAGAACGAAGTTGAACAAATAGAAATCTAGCTAACAATTTGTAATCACATAAACGAGAAGTTCATCACCCAATAGGTTCCATCAAAACCTTAGATAAGGAATTAGCTACTCATAATCAAAGAAACAAGAATAATAATTGAATTCATAATCAAAGAATTAATATAAAAGAAAGAAATAAGTTGAGAGAGTTCTCTCTTACTAATAATCTTGCAAAAGTAGGTAATAATACAATGCTTTCTCTTGGGCGAAATCTAGGTTTATATAGAGGGTTTAGGTCTTAAAATTGAGTTTTTACAAAATTATCCTTAAAATTTGCGGCATCTTCCGCGGTTCGTTCGCGGTCGCGAGCGAACCGCGAACGGAGAATGCCTCTGAATCTCCAAATGTTCCGCGAGCATGTTTTTCCGCGGTTCATTCGCGGTCGCGAGTGAACCGCGAATGAACAGTATTCCGTACTCTCACTTCAATTTTTCATGCCAACTTCACTTTGACTCTTCACTTGGCCTTTTCATCATCTTATGACTCCAAAATAGCTCCTTTAGTCTCCAATGGCTCATGTGTACCTATAACACACCAATAAACACTAATAAAAGCATTTTGTCATCATAAACAATATCAATTCAACAATAAAGTGTGATTATTTAGGGCATAATTATAGTCAAATTCACCTATTATCAGTACCTCACACTTAAACCTTTGCTCGTCCTCGAGCAAAGCACTTTCGCTTATTTCTCAAACAACCTAAATTACGCCAAATTGTTCCCCGGCAACGGTGCCAATTTTGATGACGTCGAAATCCACCGCTAAAAAGCAATAGATACGATCGAAGGAATATAATTTACCCAACTATGAGTCGGGGTTGAATCCCACAGAGAACAATGTGTAGGCGATTAGGAATGTAAGAAAATTATCGCTAGTTGCGCAGTTCCAAACACTAAGAATGTTGGTTGAAAATATTTTTATATCTAAATGCGGAAATGTAAACTAACCTAGAAAGCAAGTAAAATGTTCAATGGCTACAAGTATGGTTGCATCGGGAATTACATTCAAGTAACGTTCCAATGTATTTCATGATTTCACAAGTAACGATCGAATGTATTTCACGATTTTATAAGTATGAGCGAGTTTATGTTAATTAGGCACGGATAATAATTCTTAATTAGCTTCTTCCGAAGACTAACAAGACTTCCTAATTGAATTATCCCTAATAACAATTAGAAGATTAAGCACACCCGATAGGCTACAAGTAGTTCAATCCTATCCCTAGGTCGAATCTATAAAGTGAGGGTTAACGCCTCAAGTTCTTGTTAATTAATCTTTCCCAACTCCAAATTATCTTTCCCAAAATTAATTCAAAGTAAATGGACGAGTCCTAGAGTTAGCTATTCTCTTTGGAAACATTAAAGAACAAGAATAATTAAAGTAACAATAACTCACTTCATAAATATAGAAAAATCATTCAATACATAAGCACAACAAGGTATTTAATCCACACTTTAAATATGAATATTCCCATAAACAAGATTTAAGTGTTGGAAACAAATACTATACACTCAAATATTCAATACAAAGCAAGCAAATGAAGAAATAAACATAAATGGATAAGAAAACCTTAACCACAAGCTTCAATTCTTCAAGACCAAAGTGTATGTGCAAGAACCCTAGCTTCCAAAAATGTTCTCTCTAGTTCTAAGAACTGAAAATAAGCCAAAGATCCTAAAAATCTGTTGGGACGAGTATAAAACTGATTTGGGGTGAAAAATATGTGAAATGTCGAAATTGCCCAGAACTGGCCCAGATACAATGCATCGTGATCACGTGTCTTGGCATGCGATCGCGTAGAGTAGCAGTCTAATTCTCCGCGATCGCGTGAACCACTCCTGCGATCGCGTAGCTTTAAGTGTTTGTCTTCTGCGATCGCGTGATAGCGTCTGCGATCGCGTAGCTTTAAGTGTTTGTCTTCTGCGATCGCGTGATAGCGTCTGCGATCGCGTAGTGTTACTGCCTGATCTTTCGCGATCGCGTGATAGTGTCCGCGATCGCGTAGAGTTATACGCCCAGCAGTCATTTTTCACTTAAATTCCAGTCAAAACACTTAAATTCCATTCAACACACCTCATAGCATCATGTACCTGAAAATCTCACAATAACCACTATAAACAATCTCATTGTATACATAAGACGACATAAAAGCTAAGGAAAAGAGGCTAGAATGAGTGGTAAAATCACCACTCATCAACACCCCCAACTTAAAGCTTTTGCTTGTCCTCAAGCAAATCAAAACCAAAACTTCAATGAGGATTCACCATTTAAAACACAAGTGGCATTGCTATTATGTACATATCACATTCTCCAATTTAAACACCATACTTATGGATTTGGTTGATACTAACAATTAGGCTCAAGTATGTATATCTTTTTCGAATAACTCCCTCCTAAAGAAAAACAACTTCAAGAATGTGCAAGGGAGTTCCAAAACAATCAAGTGACAAAAATAAGCCTCAATGAGTGACTCAAAAGCACTAGTTCACTATAATTGCTCACTTTACTCAATTTCACCGATCTTTTCTAATTCATGTGCCCTCACAAGAAAGAAAGTCCCAACAAATAATATATTTACGATACAACACAAGAGACAAATTTTTCAAAAACACTCACTCTCACAAAGAAACTTCAAGTGTTACAACATCTCATACCATAAGCTTGCCCTTATTTTAATTCATTGCTTATTCAAGAATGTTCAGTTGGAGGTCCCACAAGGACTTTTTAAGCTTGTAATGTAGGTTTAGGGAAGGTCGGATAAGTATTTCGGGTACATGTGACTTCACCCTCCTTGAACACTACTCACAAGTTTCATTCTTTTGCACTTTGATTTTCTTCAACTCACATAGCCTCATTGGCATCTAGTTCCCAATATAGAACCACCTTACATACCTCTCCCAATTTTATTCAAGGCTCCAAAATGTATATATTTACACATATATTTTTGTTTTCTTCTCTCGTTTTTTTCTTTTTTTCTTTTGGAGCTAGAATACTTTATAACAGACACTTTGACTCAATGCACAACCTTACCAATCTCCATTTTGACACCACCCCCAACTTAGGCTTTTAGCCTCATTCTCAATGTTCAAGGAGGGACGGGTTCAAGAGAGGGAGTTATTTTTCAAAAAGGGAAAGGTTTGTAATGAGTTGGCCAAAGAAAGGTTTAAAGGCTCAAAAAGGGGTACTAGTGATATTATTTATGCAACGGTAGGCTTGAAAGGCTAAAGAGGTTTTAAAATTAAAACAAAGAATGCCTAAGATCATTCCTCCAACCAAATATACTATCATTAGCATTGAAAAACCAACCGGGCAAGTTCTAGATGATAGAAGTAAACACAAGATTTATTTCAACAAAAGCTAACACACATGGCACATGAATTAATCAAGACGGATCAATTCTATCAAACTAGTGAGCTAAGAGTCACTAAAAGAGCCAAAACTTTATCAACAAAAATTATTTTACACCATGCAACTTACTTGTTTTAAACACTTTAATACAAATTTTTGGAGGGGTATTCTTAATTCATAATTTACATACAAGAGGCTAAATTTATTAGTACCAAATAATCCAAAAGCCTCATCCTAACAAAACAAGACTAATTCCCTTAAGAAGGTTGTCACACTATCTCTCATCGGGAAAAGTCACCCGGTTCACTAAAGTGTTCCTTGGGAAAGAACCGTAGCATGAAGAAAACCCAAGGAAATTTTATTTAAGAAAATGAAAATAACAACTACTACAAAGGTAACTAAAATTAAAGAAGCTACTAAGAAAAAGATAATCAACAAGAAAGATAGTAACTAACAAGGATTTACTACTAACATAATTATATATCTACACAAGTTCAAGTCTACACAACTACTTCATGTTTCAATGTCTAAGAAAATATTGCAATGTCTAAGGACCACCCCCAACTTAAAATATTGCAATGTCCCCAATGCAATTATGCAATTCAAGCTAAAATAAAGGAGGTGCTCCTTGAATGGTGTCACTCTCTACTGGAGGAACTGGGAGGCTCAAGATCAAAGTCATCATCCTCGGTCTCATCAGGTCCACAAAACGTTTGCAACGTGCTCATGATCTTGTTGAGGAACTTGCTTTTCTTCCTCGCATGCTCTCTATGCTTCCGTTGCCTTCTTTCAATTTGCCCCAGATTGACTTTGATGTTCTGTTTCTCCTTAGCGAGGTCGCACAATGTGGGGAGATTTCCTAAGCCAGATGGACCTGCATATGTGCTCTCTCCGGATGGTCCAGACGAAAGACAACAATAAGGTGGAAGGGGAAGTTGAAAAGGAAAATGTGCCAATTGAGAGTAAGAGGTCCCTCCTCGAGTGGAGTGATGGATGTGGAAGTACTGGAGGCATCTTCATTAATCTCTGTTTCTGTGAACCGGCCAAAATTGGGAGATGCTACATCAATTCGTCTCTTCTTTGGTGGGGCTCCTGCTCTTGACCTTAGTAAGGGGTGGATGAGCCTTTCTGGTTGCTTTTCCTTTTCTGTAGGTTTAGGTTGTACCACGGCCTCATAGCATAGATGGGTGATCAATGATGGAAAGAACAAGCTTTTGGTTTGCTTTGCCACCACCTTTGCTATCTCATCAACAATGAGTTTCCCTACATTTACCTACATACCCTCCAGAAGTGCACAAATCACCCTTGCCTTCTCGGGTGTTACCTCTGTTTCATTTTTTGAAGGCATGATGCGAGCACAGATTATGGAGAGCCAAGTCTTGGCCTCCGCAGTGAATTATGAAGACTCGATCCTGGTATGATTATTTATCCATTTTGGCACCTGTCCGCCGTGCAAGTGAGTGACGAACCATTGGCTACCCAACTCTTTAGCTTTCTCGTGGTACAACCGATTATCGACATTGGCAAGATTGTAGTGGGCATTGATCCGCTCTGGACTGAAATGGACTTCACAACCTCTGACAGTGGCCACCAACTCATTGTTGAAATCTGTCTCAACAGCATTTGCATAAAATTCTCGGACAACCTCATAGTTGGCTGGCCTGGGCTCTTCGGCGAAGCATATCCAGCCACTAGTAAGCAATCTGCCATGGAATTCAGGCCATCGATCCTCCAGGTCAACCAACTGTATGCCTCTTTCCCTTATCATGCTTTTGGAGAGCTGTTTGGCATATCGTTCATAGCACCTGCATGAGGAGAATGTGCCAGCATCATAATACTCCTCTACGGCCACTTTTTCGACATATTGTTGCACATTCTCATTAGTTGCCGAATCCATTTTCTAGCTCAAAATACCTACACACAAAGTTTTCATGTCAAACAAACATATGGTGACTTTCAGCATTGCATTTAGAGGTAATTAGGCCAAAGAAACAGGTTAGAAAGCTTTCGGGGCAGAATGCGCGAAGCTACTGGTTTGTGCACTGGGCAGTTATGAATCGCGATCGCAGACATTGTCACGCGATCGCGGAGAAGAAAATCATTGCAACTCACACGATCGCAGACAATGTCACGCGATCGCGGAGAGTAAAGTGGTGGGAACCTACGCGATCGCAATGTGATTCACACGATCCCGATGAATTATTTTGTGAACAGTCAGACTTAGACCTACGCGATCGCAGAAATGGCCATCGCGATCGTGATGGTCTTCTTACTCGCCCAGAACTAGTGTCTTTGGGGCATTTCTTTGAATAACTAGGGTGCTTAATTATTAACGGTCATTTTACACCACCAAAACATACATTTTTTCCCCAAAATTTTGCATAAGAAAAACTCCATTTCTCTCAACCAATCACTCACAGCAAGCAAGCATAACAAGAGATTCAACAATGGCTTCTCACACCATAAACAATTTTAAACCCTAACTTTTGAAAATAGGGCAGCCCACACCATAACTTACCATTAAAAATGCAATTAAACCAAGCTTTAGGGATGGGAGAGTGACATACCTGAGAGATAATGCAAGATTTATGTGATTGAATTCAAACCAATTTGATTTCTTAGTGTGTTTTTCGGAGGAAAATGGGAGCAGGGGTCTGTTCTTTTGTTTTAATGAGACTGGGCACGTTTTTGCAATTCCAGTGCATTTCAAGTCTGAGACTGCAGCAGTGCTACGCGATCGCGTGGCTATCACTGCGATCGCAGTTCATTAAATTTCCCAGTCATGCAATCGCGTTCTTATTTCTGCGATCGCGTAGAGTTGGCCAAAAGCTTACTCAACGCGATCGCGTGAGGTTAATCGCGATCGCGATTCACCGCTTTTTCTGGCAGATTTCTTCAGCTACTGGTTTGTGTCTGCCCGGATACCCCGACCTGCTCAAATCAACTCCAAAAATTCTCAAACTTGGCAGATTTATCAAAAATAATATTCTAAGCAATTCTAAAAAAAGAAAATTTGAAAAATAATGAAAAATTTTGAAAAACCGATGGGTTGCCTCCCACCAAGGGCCGCATTTAACGTCGTGTCACGACGCAAAAAACATTACCACTTTTCCCGCCACTTGGATGATATGAACTGGGCCACTAGCTTGGAATCAAGCTTATGACCACGAGCTATGGGGGGTGGTAATTTGATGTTCGAGCCAATGCTTAAAATTTTAATTTTGCACTTCTTGTCTTTCAAGTGACGACTGTCATTTTGATTTCTTGTCTCCTCAAACTCTAAAATGTATGGCCAGAATTTTTCCTCCTCGCACTCCTTCATTGATTCATGTGGTTCAACTTCCGTGTCACCACACAATTCCAACATTGAAAAATGCTTGGAAAGTGACTTTAAGCCTTCACTTTGCAATTCTTCTAACTTGGCCCTACTATGACGACCCAAAGGGTCATCACCTATTTTCATTAATCATTTCGAGCTTCTGAGGCCTTGAAAACCTCATTCTATGTTGCCTCGATTTACGTGCACGATCCGAGCATGTAGCCGGAAAGATTTTGTGATAGAAAATATGAATTCTATGAGAAATTTGGATAAAAATGATATTAATATTGATATAGTTGACTTCGGTCAACATTTTTGGTAAACGGATCCGGACCCGAGATTGGATGGTCCCGAGAGGTCCGTAGGAAAATATGGGACTTGGACATGTGTCCGGAGTCGAATTCGGAGGCCTAGAGCCCAAGTTATGAATTTTTATGTGAAATTGTTTTTGATGTAATTGTTAAAGGAAATAAATTAATTGACCTTGGTATCGGGCTCGTATTTTGGTTCCGACGCCGGTACAAGTCTTAAATATTATATATGTGATTTCTGTAAAGTTTGGTGACATTCGGATGTCGTTTGAGATGTTTTGGACCTTGAGTTCCAAGTTAAGAAGTTTTGAAAATCAAAAGTATGAAAATCATGAGTTTGAGGCTTGATTTGATTAAAACGAAGTGATATTGGCGATGTGATCGCACGAACAAGTTCATAATGTGTTTTTGAGGTTATGTACATGTTTGGTTTGGAGCCCGGGGGCTCGGGTAAAGATTTGATAGGCCGTTGGATGAAATTCTGAATTTTTGAACTGCTGGTTTTTCACCCAGCTGTTGGCTTCGCAATTGCGAAGAATTTCTCGCAATTGCGAAGGGGACAGTGTAAGGCAAGGCTCGCAAATGCAAACCTTTATCGCAAATGCGAAGCACCCTTTGACCCAGCCTTGTTCGCAAATGCGAACAATTGTTCGCATTTGCGAAGGTCCCCAGTGCCTGCCTATGTTCGCAAATGCAAACAAATGTTCGCAAATGCGAACATTCCCCATACTGTCTTGGTTCGCAAATGCGAACCATTGTTCGCAAATGCGAACACTTCCTTATACAGCCTGTGTTCGCAAGTGCGAACATTAGTTCGCAAATGCGAACACCCCTTTGTCTGCCAGTGATCGCAAATGCGAACAAATGTTCGCAAATGCGAACTTCCCGACCTTAGCTTATTTTTCAAACTCCAGAAATTGGTCGGGGTTCGCAATTGCGAACCCATGTTCGCAAATGCGAACACGGAGACCTGAAAAACACGAATTTCAGTCATTTCTTCACTTTTTACAAAACCAAAACACCCATTTGCGATTCTTCAAGGATTTCTTCTTCATCAAAACGATTGTAAGTCACTTTTTACTTAATTCTTTCAATTCCTAACATCATTAAACATGTTTTTCATAAGAAATCAAAGATTTTCATGGTAGAATTCTTGTTTTTGTTAGAAAATAGGGTTTTTCATAAATTGGGGAATTGGACCTCGAATTGAGGTCCGATTTTGAAACAAATCATATACATGAACTCGTGGGGGGATGGGTAACCGGATTTTGGTCCTAACCCCGAGTTCCGACCATGTGGGCCCGGGGTTGAAATTCACTATTCCAGGCGGAATGTTGTAAAAGTTGTATTTGGTCTTAAGAATTAGTTTGTTGAGTAGAATTGATGATATTAAATCAATTGTGTATAGATACGGTTGGATTGGAGCCAAATTGAAAGAAAAGACATTTCCACGGATTGAATTGTTCATAAGCATTCGAGGTAAGTGTTTGTTCTATCCTAGCTTGAGGTAATAGGATTATGTGTTATGTGTTATGTGATCGAGTGCGGTGTATGGGCTGTGGTGACGAGCATCCATACACTGGCGTCTAGTATGACCGTGAGTCGTTGGAAAATGATTATTTTGAGATATATTACGGATGAATTGTTATTGTTCTCCCTTGTTGGGACTTGTTGTGAAGATAATTATTGATTGCCCTTGATGGGGCGGTTTATGAATTACTGTTTCTTTCTTTGCCCTTAGCTGTGATTGTTATTTGGGTGAGGAAGAGTGATAATGCACGAAGGGTGATGCCGTGCCATGTTTATTTATTTATGCACGAAGGTTAATGTCGTGCCATGTTTATTTATTGATTATGCACGAAGGATCATGTCGTGCCCTGTTATTGAACCATGTACGAAGGATCATGCCGTACTATGGATGTGAGGATGAGAGTAAAAGCACGAAGGGTGATGCCGTGTACTTTATTTGTTTATTTGGTGAGGATGAGAGTAAAACCACGAAGGGTGATGCCGTGCAACTGCTTGCTATTTCTTGAATTGATATTACTTGTGTTTACATTATACTTTGTTTTCCCTTGTGAAATTATTAACCGTGGTTAATTGTTGAATTCTTTAAGATATTCCTTATTGTGTTAATACTTGATTATTTCTTGTTATTTTGTGGTACACATATATATATATTGAATTGCACGGGGTTATGTGGGTGTCTGGTCCTAGGCTTGTCACTACTTCGCCGGGATAGGCCAGGCACTTACCAGCACATGGGGTCGGTTGTGCTGATACTACACTTCGTGCGTTTTTGCACAGGTCCAGGTTACGATCAGGAGCAGCAGCAGTAAATCGATTGCGTGGGAGTTGATCATATTTGAGACCGAGGTAGCTTGCAGACGTCCGCAGGCCCGGCGTCTCTCTCTTTATTTATGTTATTAGCCGGAGTCTCTTTGTTCCGAGACAAACAGAATTGTGTTATATTTCTTTTAGACTTTTATGTGTAGTATTCCGTAGTAGTTTGTGAGTTGGTGACTCCACGTCTTGGGTAGAGGATTTCGGTATGATTTTCACTTTGTAATTAGTTATTTCCATTTCGATAAAGTATTCCGCATTTGTTTAATTAAAATTGTGTTAAAAACAGGATAGTATGAATACAGTGGCTTGCCTAGCTACCACGAGTAGGCGCCATCACGATCCCGATATTGGGGGAAAAATCCGGGTCGTGACAAGTTGGTATCAGAGCTCTAGGTTACATAGGTCTCACAACTCACGAACAAGCTTACTAGAGTCTGAGGGGTAGGTACGGAGACGTCTGTACTTGTCCTCCGGAGTCTATTGAGTTAGGAAAGAATCTCTCATTTGTTCTTTCTTATTGTGCGAATTCGTTCTTCAAATGTTAAGATGAATTTCTACTCCTGTCTTCCCACGAATGGGGAAGTCATGTACCGCTTCTCCAGCCGAACAATGGCACGGGCTTGTGATAGAACAACTACGCCTTCAAAAGTCTTATGGAGGTCGGATAGGTTTCACCAAACCCTTCGCTACCACCTTCAACGGTGCATTGAAAACCCACGGGATTGTGCTTGACCGCTGTTGTGAGGAATTACAAAACGTGGGAATAGTCAAATGTGAGGGGGTTGATTTTACTGTACTTCGGATGGCAAACAGAAGTAGTGGGAAGATAATGTATTTACCACACCAGTTATGGTTTCACGGAAGATGCAATTATATCCGGAGATCACCCAATGAATCGTGTGGGGTTTCAACGGACCTTGACGTCCGGTTGATTTGTTGGAGTCAGCTGTGGCCACTCAGTCAGGTACCACGGCTCATGCCGGTAATGGAGCGGCCATGACTTCGATTCGTTATGGAGGCTTGATCGGTTCTCCAAGCTATTTACCACTACATTCGGTGGAGCCGCATCGGAGGATCCTCGGGACTTCTTATTCGGTTGCCATGAGATTCTCGAAGACTATGGGGATCGTGGAGACAAACGGAGTTGACTTCGGACCTTCGGACTTGCGGGATCCGCCAAGACTTGGTGGAGAGATTATTGCCTGACTCGACCGGCAGGGTCCCCAGCTTTATCATGGGACCAGTTTGCGGAACTATTTATGGAGAAGTTTCTCCCTCTGCTACTCAGCGGGATGTACTTCGGAGGCAGTTTGAGCGCCTCCATCAGGGCACTATGACAGTTACATAGTATGAGATGAGATTTATCGACTTGGCTCGTCATGCGGTGGTGATACTTCCCACGGAGCGGGAGAGGGTCCGCAGATTTATAGATGGGCTTAATCAGCCGATTAGACTCCGGATGGCTATGGGCGTGGGGAGTGACATATCATTTCAGGAGGCAGCCAATGCGGCACGCAGAGTTGAGATGGCTCTTGCTAGGGGAGGCGGTTATTCTTCGGATAAGAGGCCTCGTCATTCGGGTAGGTTTGGTGCTTCTTCCTCTGGTAGCAGAGAATCCTTTGATAGAGGCCAGTCCTCCAGGCCTTTTCATTCCGCCCTTCAGGCTTCACAGGGTGGATCAGGTGATCGTGGTTTTCGGGGGCATTATTCAGACCAGTCTCCTATTAATGCTCAGCCTCTTCAGAGTGTTCGTGGAGGCCATTCAGGTCGTCAGGGCCAGCAGCCCTATCAGTCTAAGAGTTGCTACGGTTGTGGTGACCCGGGTCATTTTATCAGGAATTGCCCTATAGCAGCGGGCAACTCTCAGCAGCGAGGTCCTCGTCCTATGATTCAGGCCCCAGCTGACCCTCAGCCTGCCCAGCCAGCGAGAGGCGGGGGTAGAGATTATAGAGGTGGAGGTCGAGACCGTAGAGGTGGAGACCGTCCAGCCAGAGGTAGAGGTCAGCCAGTTGATGGTCGTCCTAGAGACGCAGCTCAGAGGGGAGGTGCAGATCCCCGATTCTATGCTTTACCAGCCAGGCCAGAGGCAGAGGCATCAGATGCCGTGATTACAGGTACTATTCTTGTGTGTGGCAGAGGTGCTTCGGTATTATTTGACCCTGGATCTACATATTCCTATGTGTCTTCCTACTTCGCACCGTATTTGGCCGTGCCCAGCTATGCTCTAGATATTCCAGTTTATGTGGCTACACCAGTGGGTGACTCCATTGTAGTCGATCGGGTGCATCGTTCGTGCGTAGTTATATTTGGGGGTCTTGAGACCCGTGTTGATCTGTTGCTCTTGGATATGGTAGATTTTGATGTCATATTGGGGATGGACTGGTTGTCCCCATACCATGTTATTCTTGATTGCCATGCTAAGACGGTGACCTTAGCCTTGCCCGAATCACCCTGACTAGAGTGGAAAGGGTACCTCAAGCCACTCCGTTCGCACTGTTATTTCCTATGTTAAGGCTCGACGTATGGTCGAGAAGGGGTGTCTAGATTATTTGGCTTATGTTCGTGATTCCAGCGCAGAAGTTCCTTCCATTGAGTCGGTCCCTATTGCACGGGAGTTTCCGGAGGTTTTTCCTTCAGACCTGCCGGGCATGCCACCCGACAGGGATATTGATTTCTGTATTGATCTGGCACCGGGTACTCAGCCCATCTCTATTCCACCCTATCGTATGGCCCCGCCGGAACTAAAAGAGTTGAAAGATCGGTTGCAGGACCTTCTTGAGAAGGGCTTTATCAGGCCCAGTGTTTCCCCCTGGGGAGCACCTGTATTATTTGTAAAGAAGAAGGATGGCTCGATGCGAATGTGTATTGATTACCGGCAGTTAAACAAGGTGACTATCAAAAATAAATATCCACTGCCGAGGATTGATGATTTGTTTGACCAACTCCAGGGAGCGAGGGTATTTTCTAAGATAGACTTGAGGTCAGGCTACCATCAGCTGAAGATCAGGGCGGCTGACATTCCTAAGACGACCTTTCGCTCTAGATATGGGCATTATGAGTTCTTGGTCATGTCCTTCGGGTTGTCCAATGCCCCAGCAGCATTCATGGAGTTGATGAATCGGGTATTCAGGCCTTACTTAGATCTGTTCGTGATAGTCTTCATAGATAACATCCTGGTGTACTCCCGCAGCCAGGAAGAGCACGAGCAGCACCTCAGAGTGGTTCTTCAGACTCTGAAAGATAACCGGCTATATGCCAAATTTTCTAAATGTGAGTTCTAGCTGAGTTCGGTAGCATTTCTGGGTCACATTGTATCGGTGGAAGGTATTCGGGTAGACCCAAAGAAGATTGAGGCAGTCCAGAATTGGCCTCGACCAGCTTCAGTGACTGAGATCCGGAGTTTCTTGGGATTAGCAGGTTACTACCGTCGTTTTGTAGAGGGGTTTTCTTCTATTGCGGCCCCGATGACCAGGTTGACCCAGAAGGGTGTCCAGTTTCAGTGGTCAGAGAGGAGTGTGAGGCGAGCTTTCAGAAGCTCAAGACAGCCTTGACCACCGCACCGGTGTTGGTACTACCTACGGGTGCAAGGCCTTATACAGTTTACTGTGACGCGTCCCGTACAGGGCTTGGAGTGGTATTGATGCACGATGGTAAGGTTATTGCGTATGCTTCGAGGCAGTTGAAAATACATGAGAATAATTATCTAGTTCATGATCTTGAGTTGGCAGCGGTGGTTCATGCCTTAAAGATCCGGAGGCATTATCTATATGGTGTGACATGTGAGGTGTACATTGATCAAAAAAGCCTACAGTACTTGATAAAGCAAAAGGAGTTGAATTTACGATAGTGGAGATGGATAGAGTTGCTGAAGGACTATGATGTTACTATCCTATATCACCCAGGTAAGGCCAATGTGGTGGCCGATGCATTGAGTAGAAAGTATGCCAGCATGGGTAGTCTTGCATATATTCCGGTCAATCAGAGACCATTAGCTCTAGATGTCCAGGCCTTAGCCAACCGGTTCGTGAGATTAGACATTTCTGAGCCTAGCAGAGTGTTAGCCTGCACGGTCGCTCGTTCTTCTTTATTAGAGTGTATCCGTGAGAGGCAATTTGATGATCCTCATTTGCGTGAGTTGAGAGATACAATACAGCGGGGAGGTGCCACACAGGTAAATCTAGATGATGATGGGGTATTAAAATTGCAGGGTCGAGTTTGTGTGCCCAATGTCGAAGGGATTCGAGAGTTGATCTTAGTGTAGGCCCACAGTTCGCGGTATTCTATTCACCCGGGCGCCGCGAAGATGTACCGGGACTTACGGCAGCACTATTGGTGGCGCAGAATGAAGAAAGATATCGTTGCGTATGTCGCTCGGTGTCTAAATTATCAGCAGGTGAAATATGAGCACCAGAGACCTGGTGGTGTGTTCCAGAGGATTGAAATTCCCGAGTGGAAATGGGAGCGGATCACTATGGACTTCGTTACTGGACTTCCTTTGACTCGGAGGAAATTTGATGCTATTTGGGTCATTGTTGATTGGCTGACCAAATCAGCACACTTTATTCCAGTATCTGTCTCCTACTCGTCGGAGAGGTTGGCAGAGGTTTACATTAGGGAGATTGTTCGTCTCCATGGGGTGCCAGTATCTATTATCTCTGATCGGGGTACGCAGTTTACCTCGCGGTTCTGGAGAGCGGTCCAGCAGGAGTTAGGCACCCATGTTCAGTTGAGTACAGCATTTCATCCTCAGACGGATGGCCAGTCCGAGAGGACTATTCAGATTCTAGAGGACATGCTTCGAGCCTGTGTTATTGATTTCGGAGGCTCGTGGGACCAGTTTCTACCATTAGCAGAGTTCGCCTACAATAACAGTTACCAATCTAGCATCCAGATGGCTCCGTATGAGGCGTTGTATGGTAGGCGATGTCGATCACCAGTCGGATGGTTTGAA
Source organism: Nicotiana noctiflora (assembly GCA_032618575.1). NCBI lineage: Eukaryota > Viridiplantae > Streptophyta > Magnoliopsida > Solanales > Solanaceae > Nicotiana > Nicotiana noctiflora. The sequence continues at coordinate 192,743 of JASVEL010004447.1, read as the reverse complement.
CCGGGAGAGGCTCGGTTGTTGGGTACAGACTTAGTTCAGGAGGCCTTAGATAAGGTCAAGACTATTCGGGAGAGATTGCGTTCAGCTCAGTCTAGGCAAAATACTTATGCGGATCGTAAGGTTCGAGATGTAGATTTCATGGTTGGTGAACGAGTATTGCTCCGGGTGTCGCCTATGAAGGGCGTGATGAGGTTTGGGAAGAAGGGTAAGCTCAGCCCTAGGTATATTGGTCCATTTGAGATTCTAGACAGAGTGGGAGGGGTGGCTTACAGATTAGCTTTGCCGCCTAGCTTATCAGCCGTGCATCCAGTTTTTCACGTATCTATGCTTCGGAGATACCACGGCGATCCCACTCATGTGTTAGACTTCAGTACTGTCCAATTGGACAATGATCTATCTTACGAGGAGGAGCCGGTGGCTATTCTAGACCGGCGGGTTCGACAGTTGAGGTCGAAGAGTTATCCTTCTGTGCGTGTTCAGTGGAGAGGTCAGCCTCCTGAGGCATCGACCTGGGAGTCCGAGTCTGATATGCGGAGCCGCTACCCACATTTGTTTCCTGACTCAGGTACTTCTTTCTTTTATCCATTCGAGGACGAACGGTTGTTTTAGAGGTGGAGATTGTGACGACCCAAAGGGTCATCACTTGTTTTATTAATCATTCCGAGCTTCCGAGGCCTTGAAAACCTCATTCTATGTTGCCTCGATTTACGTGCACGATCCGAGCATGTAGCCGGAAAGATTTTGTGATAGAAAATATGAATTCTATGAGAAATTTGGATAAAAATGATATTAATATTGATATGGTTGACTTCGGTCAACATTTTTGGTAAACGGATCCGGACCGAGATTGGATGGTCCCGAGAGGTCCGTAGGAAAATATGGGACTTGGACATGCGTCCGGAGTCGAATTCTGAGGCCTAGAGCCCAAGTTATGAATTTTTCTATGAAATTGTTTTTGATGTAATTGTTAAAGGAAATAAATTAATTGACCTTGGTATCGGGCTCGTATTTTGGTTCCGATGCCCGGTACAAGTCTTAAATATTATATATGTGATTTCTGTAAAGTTTGGTGACATTCGGATGTCGTTTGAGATGTTTTGGACCTTGAGTTCCAAGTTAAGAAGTTTTGAAAATCAAAAGTATGAAAATCATGAGTTTGAGGCTTGATTTGATTAAAACGAAGTGATATTGGCGATGTGATCGCACGAACAAGTTCATAATGTGTTTTTGAGGTTATGTACATGTTAGGTTTGGAGCCCGGGGGGCTCGGGTAAAGATTTGATAGGCCGTTGGATGAAATTCTGAATTTTTGAGCTGCTGGTTTTTCACCCAGCTGTTGGCTTCGCAATTGCGAAGAATTTCTCGCAATTGCGAAGGGGACAGTGTAAGGCAAGGCTCGCAAATGCGAACCTTTATCGCAAATGCGAAGCCCCCTTTGGCCCAGCCTTGTTCGCAAATGCGAACAATTGTTCGCATTTGCGAAGGTCCCCAGTGCCAGCCTATGTTCGCAAATGCGAACAAAAGTTCGCAAATGCGAACATTCCCCATTCTGCCTTGGTTCGCAAATGCGAACCATTGTTCGCAAATGCGAACACTGCCTTATACAGCATGTGTTCGCAAATGCGAACATTAGTTCGCAAATGCGAACAAACAAATGCGAACAAATGTTCGCAAATGCGAACAAATGTTCGCAAATGCGAACTTCCCAACCTTAGCTTATTTTTCAAACTCCGGAAATTGGTCGGGGTTCGCAATTGCGAACCCATGTTCGCAAATGCGAACACAGAGACCTGAAAAACACGAATTTCAGTCATTTCTTCACTTTTTACAAAACTAAAACACCCATTTGCGATTCTTCAAGGATTTCTTCTTCATCAAAACGATTGTAAGTCACTTTTTACTTAATTCTTTCAATTCCTAACATCATTAAACATGTTTTTCATAAGAAATCAAAGATTTTCATGGTAGAATTCTTGTTTTTGTTAGAAAATAGGGTTTTTCATAAATTGGGGAATTGGACCTCGAATTGAGGTCCGATTTTGAAACAAATCATATACATGAACTCGTGGGGGGATGGGTAATCGGATTTTGGTCCTAACCCCGAGTTCCGACCATGTGGGCCCGGGGTTGAAATTCACTATTTCGGGCGGAATGTTGTAAAAGTTGTATTTGGTCTTAAGAATTAGTTTGTTGAGTAGAATTGATGATATTAAATCAATTGTGTATAGATACGGTTGGATTGGAGCCAAATTGAAAGAAAAGACATTTCCACGGATTGAATTGTTCATAAGCATTCGAGGTAAGTGTTTGTTCTATCCTAGCTTGAGGTAATAGGATTATGTGTTATGTGTTATGTGATCGAGTGCGGTGTATGGGCTGTGGTGACGAGCATCCATACACTGGCGTCTAGTATGACCGTGAGTCGTTGAAAAATGATTATTTTGAGATATATTACGGATGAATTGTTATTGTTCTCCCTTGTTGGGACTTGTTGTGAAGATAATTATTGATTGCCCTTGATGGGACGGTTTATGAATTACTGTTTCTTTCTTTGCCCTTAACTGTGATTGTTATTTGGGTGAGGAAGAGTGATAATGCACGAAGGGTGATGCCGTGCCATATTTATTTATTTATGCATGAAGGTTAATGTCGTGCCATGTTTATTTATTGATTATGCACGAAGGATCATGCCGTGCCCTGTTATTGAACCATGTACGAAGGATCATGCCGTACTATGGATGTGAGGATGAGAGTAAAAGCACGAAGGGTGATGCCGTGTACTTTATTTGTTTATTTGGTGAGGATGAGAGTAAAAGCACGAAGGGTGATGCCGTGCAAGTGCTTGCTATTTCTTGAATTGATATTACTTGTGTTTACATTATACTTTGTTTTTCCTTGTGAAATTATTAACCGTGGTTAATTGTTGAATTCTTTAAGATATTCCTTATTGTGTTAATACTTGATTATTTCTTGTTATTTTGTGGTACACATATATATATATTGAATTGCACGGGGTTATGTGAGTGTCTGGTCCTAGGCTTGTCACTACTTCGCCGGGATAGGCCAGGCACTTACCAGCACATGGGGTCGGTTGTGCTGATGCTACACTTCTGTGCGTTTTTGCACGGGTCCAGGTTACGATCAGGAGCAGCAGCAGCAGTAAATCGATTGCGTGGGAGTTGATCATATTTGAGACCGAGGTAGCTTGCGGACGTCCGCAAGCCCGGCGTCTCTCTCTTTATTTATGTTATTAGCTGTAGTCTCTTTGTTCCGAGACAAACAGAATTATGTTATATTTCCTTGAGACTTTTATGTGTAGTATTCCATAGTAGTTTGTGAGTTGGTGACTCCACGTCTTGGGTAGAGGATTTCAGTATGATTTTCACTTTGTAATTAGTTATTTCCATTTCGATAAAGTATTCCGCATTTATTTAATTAAAATTGTGTTAAAAACAGGATAGTATGAATACGGTGGCTTGCCTAGCTACCACGAGTAGGCGCCATCACGATCCCGATATTGGGGGAAAAATCCGGGTCGTGACAGTATTTTGGTTAGAGTCAACATCAACCACATTTGCATTTACACCGGTTGACTCCAATTCCATATTTTTGTAGGCATCAACAACACCCATTGAGTTGGTTGGCGGTTGTTCAATTCTTGACTCCTCAAGGTAAAGCTCACTTTCTTCCTCGGAGTTGGACTCTTCTTGGCTTTTATCCACACACGAAATTTGTTGGGCATAGTGAGCCTCAACCAAAATTTGCATTTGATCTTCCAAAGTACGGATGTGTTCATCATTGTGATTCATGCCTTGTTTCAAGTCCTCGAGTGCAAAGTTGTGCTTCTCCTCATTTTCAAGAATGGTCTCCAACATGAGCATTATTCTCTCATTTTGAGCATTTGAGAGTTCTTCTTGGTTTTGATCAAATGCCAAGGAAGGATTTTCATTTTCAATGTCCAAGGAGGATTCTTGGTTTTCATTTACTTCCGAGGCTTTTTGAGCCCTTGAGGCTTCGATCATTTCATCCATTTGTGAGTGCAACCTTTCAAGTGCTAAATCATTTTGGAGACTAGTCTCCAAAAGATGTTCCAAGGCATTTTCTTCCTTGTTTCCTTCTTCAAGTAAACACTCCAACATGAGCTTGAACTCTCCATTTTGGCCATGCTCAACTTCTTCCATCTCCATAGCCCTATAATTCTCATCAAAACAAGTAGAACCATCATAGTAGGGGCTTGGGGAAGGGAAGGACAAATATGCACAATAATCCCAATGACCATTTTGGCCACCACACTTATCACATATACTCCATTCATGGGCTTGGAATTGTGCGCACAATCCAACCCCGGGAGAATTTAAACAATTTTGCCATGAGTGCGGTCCTCCACAATAAGGACAAGGATCATCAAAGTATGAAAAACTACCATCCGACCAATTTTCATTGTATGATGCCATTTTTGAAAATTAAGAAAATAAACAAGAAAAATAGACCCAAGGTAAGAAAAATAATTACACAAATATTCACAAGTTTGGATCAAAGCACTTTCGCTTATTTCTCAAACAACCTAAATTACGCCAAATTGTTCCCCGGCAACGGCGCCAAATTTGATGACGTCCAAATCCACCGCTAAAAAGCAATAGATACGGTCGCAGCAATATAATTTACCCAACTATGAGTCGGGGTCGAATCCCACAAAGAACAATGTGTAGGCGATTAGGAATGTAAGAAAATTATCGCTAGTCGCGCAATGCCAAACACTAAGAATGTTGGTAGGAAAAGTTTTTATATCTAAATGCGGAAATGTAAACTAACCTAGAAAGCAAGTAAAATGATCAATGGCTACAAGTATGGTTGCGTCGGGAATTACATTCAAGTAACGATCCAATGTATTTCATGATTTCACAAATATGAGCGAGTTTATGTTAATTAGCCACGGATAATAATTCTTAATTAGCTTCTTCCGAAGACTAACAAGATTTCCTAATTGAATTATCCCTAATCACAATTAGAAGATTAAGCGAACCCGATAGGCTACAAGTAGTTCAATCCTATTCCTAGGTCGAATCTATAAAATGAGAGTTAACGCCTCAAGTTCTTGTTAATTAATCTTTCCCAATTCCGAATTATCTTTTCCAAAATTAATTCAAAGTAAATGGGCGAGTCCTAGAGTTAGCTATTCTCTTTGGAAACATTAAAGAACTAGAATAATTAAAGTAACAATAACTCACTTCATAAATATATAAAAATCATTCAATACATAAGCACAACAAGGTATCTAATCCACACTTTAAATATGAATATTCCCATAAACAAGATTCAAGTGTTGGAAATAAATACTACACACTCAAATATTCAATACAAAGCAAGGAGATGAAGAAATACACATAAATGGATAAGAAAACCTTAACCACAAGCTTCAATTCTTCAAGACCAAAGTGTGTGTGCAAGAACCCTAGCTTCCAAAAATGTTCTCTCTAGTTCTAAGAACTGAAAATAAGCCAAAGATCCTAAAAATCTGTTGGGACGAGTATAAAACTGATTTGGGGTGAAAAATATGTGAAATGTCGAAATTGCCCAGAACTGGCCCAGATACAATGCATCGCGATCGCATGTCTTGGCCTGCGATCGCGTAGAGTAGCAGTATAAGACTACGCGATCGCGTGAAACACTCTTGCGACCGCGTAGCTTTAAGTGTTTGTTTTAAGTGTTTGTCTTCTGTGATCGCGTAGCTTTAAGTGTTTGTCTTCTGCGATCGCGTGATAGCGTCTGCGATCGCATAGTGTTACTGCCTGGTCTTCCGCGATCGCGTAGAGTTATTTTCCCAACAGTCATTTTTCACTTAAATTCCAGTCAAAACACTTAAATTCCATTCAACACACCTTATAGCATCATGTACCTGAAAATCTCATAATAACCACTATAAACATTCTCATTGTATACATAAGACGACATAAAAGCTAAGGAAAAGAGGCTAGGAGGAGTGGTAAAATCACCACTCATCAGGACATCTTCCAAAAGCCCATGCCTACTAGCAAGATATCCAAGTGGTAAATCCTGTTGAGTGAATTTGACATTGTCTACGTGACTTATAAGGCAATCAAGGGACAAGCACTAGTAGATCTCCTTACGGAAAATCCTGTGGATGGAGAATATGAACCCTTGAAGACGTATTTTCTGACGAGGAGGTATCAATTGTAGGAGAAGACATTGTAGAATCATATGATCGTTGGAGGATGTTTTTTGATGGTGCAGCAAATTTCAAAGGAGTTGGGATAGGAGCAGTCCTTGGTATTAGAAATCGGTCAGCATTACCCAGTATCCACCAAATTTAGATTCCCATGCACCAAAAACATGGTCGAATACGAAGCTTGAATCATATGGCTAAAACTGGAAATTGACATGAACATTCAAGAACTATTAGTGGTCGGAGACTCGGACCTACTTATACATCAGGTTCGAGAAGAATGGGAAACAAAGAATTCCAGAAAACTCCCTTATCTGCATCACATATAAGAGTTATGGAAAAGAATCACAAAGACAGAGTTTCGGCACGTCCCTAAGATCCAGAACAAGTTCGCTGACGCATTAGCTACTTTGTCATCCATAATCCAGCATCCAGATACGAAGTTCATTGGTCCTATCCAAGTAAAGATTTATGATCAACCAGCTTATTGTGCTCATGTTGAGGAAGAAGTGGATGGAAAATCTTGGTTCCATGACATCAAAGAATACTTGACAACTGGGGAATATCCAGAACTTCCCAACTCCACTTAGAAGCGCACACTACGGAGGTTATCTAACAACTTTTTCATAGCGGAGGAATGTTATTTAGGAGGACTCCCGATTTGGGATTGCTAAGGTGTGTCGAAGAAAAGTAAGCATCCAAGTTATTGGATGAAGTGCACGTAGGGACCTATGGACCGCACATGAATGGTTTCATTTTAGTAAAGAATATACTCCGAGCAGGATACTTTTGGATGACTATAGAAACGGGCTGCATCCAATATGTCTGAAAGTGCCATCGTTGTCAGATACATGCAGATATGATAAATGTGCCTCCAAACGAGCTCATTACAACAACCTCACCATGGTCGTTCGCCGCATGGGGAATGGATGTTATCGGATCGATCCAGCATGTCGCATCAAACGGGCGCAGGTTCATCTTAGTGGCAATTGATTACTTTACCAACTGGGTCAAAGTGGCATCAAACAAAGCAGTGACTAAGAAAGTTGTGGTAGATTTTGTCCCCGACCATATCATTTATCGATTCGGCATCCCAGAGTAGGTCATCACTAATAATGTTTCCAATATCAACAGTGACTTGATGAAAGCCATGTGTGAAACATTTAAAATCAAACACAAAAATTCTACAACCTATAGACCTCAGATAAATGGAGACATAGAAGCAGCCAACAAGAACATCAAGAAGATAATAAGGAAGATGATAGAAAAGGATAAGCAGTGGCATGAGAAGTTATCATTCACCTTATTGGGATACCGCACGAAAGTCCACACGTCAACTGGGAAAACTCCCTACATGATGATTTATGGTACAGAGGCAGTCATTCTAGCCGAGGTAGAAATTTCCTCCTTGAGGATCATACAAGAAGTAGAGTTGGACGATACAGAATGGTTAAAAGGTCGCTACGAACAGTTAGACCTTATAAATGGGAAAAGGATAAACGCAGTTTGCCATGGTCAGTTGTATCAGAACAGAATGTACAGAGCCTTTAACAAGATAGTTAAGGCAAAGAAGTTTACACCGGGGTAGCTGGTGTTGAAGAAGATATTCCCATATCAAGATGAAGCCAAGGGGGAGCTCTCTCCCAACTGGCAAGGTTCGTACATGGTTCACCGGGTTCTAACTGGAAGAGCCCTTATTCTTGCAGAATTGGACGGAGAGGTCTAGCCAAAGGCAATCAATTCAGATGAAGTAAAATGATATAATGATAAACCGCTTATGACCCCCTTTATGATGAGGTTTTCAAGGCCTCAGAAGCTCGAAATGATTAATAAAATAAGTGATGACCCTTTGGGTCGTCACAGCTATTCAGCACAGCCATTAGCAGCACCAGCCCAGTAAACAGGGGCAGAATTTTGAGGAGGACCATCAAAATTCCAAAACAAGCAAGGTTGTCGTGTCTTGAACCACGTTGCAGTTTTTGGTTCACCCAAAATGATACGTAGGCAGCCCTATGGGTTCGATCACAATTTAATAAAAATTCCATTTTCCCCGCTATTAGAACTGGGCAGAATTGTGAGGGTCCAGTTCTATCTGAAGCAAGCGAAGTCGCAATGTCTTGGACCACATCGTAGTCATTGGTTCATTCAAAATAAAATTATCTTTTCAAATATATACTTACGTTATATTTACTAAATCATGTATAACTATCATTGGAATCGGTGTCGTTTAGCAATGCTACCCCAATTATTCGTGACGTCAGGAGCCACGGGAGGATGAAACCTTCCCCCTGACAAAACTCACAATCTTTCTTTGAATGCAGGCACCCTAAAAACAGAAAATCATATGATACGATTACAAAATCAAACTTTTCAGGAATACAATACTCAGGATAATCACCCATTTTTCGAGCGCTATTCGCACACAACATCCCCAACAACCACAAGGACAACTAACTATCAGTTATCACCTCTCAGCTAAGAGATTTTATTACTCTTCGCCTTTATTTATTGCATTGCATAAAGCTCTATCTCCATTTGTATTTGTGCATAAGGCTACTCATCTGCCTTTCGAGGTTAAGCTCTACCTCCATCCTACATAAGGCTACCTATCTGCCTTTCGAGACTAAGCTATGTCTCTATCTGCATTTTGCATAAGACTATCTATCTGCCTTCTGAGGTTAAGCTCTCCCTCCATCTTGCATAAGGCTATTTATCTGCCTTTCGAGAGTATTCATTAACGACATTCTGGTATATTCCCAAAGTCTAGAGGATCATACTGACAATCTCAGGGCAGTCTTGCAGACTCTTCAGTGAAATCAATTGTATGCAAAAATTTTAAAATGTGTATTCCAGCTTGAATCTGTCACATTCTTGGGTCATGTTATTTCTAGGGAATGAGTTATGGTTGACCCTAAGAAGGTTACGACAGTGAAGAATTGGCCTAGACCTACTACTCCAACCGAGATCCGTAGTTTCTTGGGATTAACTGGGTACTACAGGAGGTTTGTGGAGGGGTTTTCTACTCTTGCCTCTCCTTTGATAAAATTGACGCATAAAGTGGTTAAATTACAATGGTTTAATGCTTGTGAAAAGATTTTCCAAGAATTTGAAGTCAAGATTGACAACAACACCGGTATTAGCCCTACTAGAGGGTATAGAGGGATTTGTGGTGTATTGCAATACTTTAAGAAGCAACTCGGGTGTGTGCTGATGCAACATAGAGGGGGACGACCCCGTTTGTTTGCTACACTTGATCGTCAAAGTGCAGAGGCATCTGCAGAAGTTATTACGGGTATACTTTTATTAAATATTTGGCGGCATTATTTGTATGGGGTCTATCTGGACATATGTACAGATCATAAGAGCCTTCAATATATCTCCTACAAATGATGTGGGAGTGTACGAAGTCCACTACCGCCTTCTTGGTCACTGATTTGAATGTTTTGGCCTCCACCCATGATAATAGGTGAATTTGACTATAATTATACCCTAAATAATCACACTTTATTATAAGAACAATGTTGTTAAAAGGACAAAATGCTTTGATTAGTGTTTGATTGTGTTTTACAGGTACATGTGATGCATTGGATGCTTTAAAAAGCCATTTTGAAGCCATAAGTTGATGAAAAGGCCAAGAGAAGAGCTAAAGTGAAGAGGGCTGGACGAAGCAGTAAAGAAATAGAAGCACTGTTCATCCGCGGTCCACTCGCGGTCGCGGATGAACCGCGAAAAACGAAGCCCTCTGAATATTGACTACGACCGTTGCTTGGACGTGAATCAATTTTGAGTTATCCTAATTGGACTCTAATTTGTTTTCTTAGCTCTAAAACCTCTATATAAACTCCTAGTTTGCCCCATAGAGGCATGTACTTTATTTCTTCAATACTTTTGCAAGGTTTTAGTTGGAGAGATTCCTCTCAAAACTCTTTCTTTATTTTTATATCAAGCAATTCTTTATGATTTCAATTATTATTCTTGTTTCTTCAAGCATGAGTAGCTAAATTCTTTTCTAAGGTTTTGATGGAACCTATTGAGTGATGAACTTATCGTTTATGTGATTACAAATTGTGAATTAGATTTCTATTTGTTCAACTTCATTCTTATTGTAGTTAATTGGTAGGATCCCCAATTAGCTCTGTGCCTATTTAGTGTGCATAACTTGGAAAAGAGTGCATATTTAGGTTTATTGTTGAACAACACCACACCTAGGTTATTAGAGGAATCTATAATTTTAGGCGTAAAGACGGGGTTAGGAATAACGAAGTCTTGGGTGCAATCTAAAGTGAACTATTCAAATTAAAGCTAGCTAGGGTAGCTCGGGAGAGTGCACTAGTAAATTATTGTAATTGCTCGGGAGAGGGTTACGATACACATAGCGTTCATGATTGATAGAATATATTATCAATTTGTAAGAGCATAACGATAAGGGATTCCATCAATAGGGGAAATCAACACCTTAGTCTTTCTCTATATTATTTTCATTCAACATTCAATTCTTTCTTTTAAAGCATTCTTTAAATTCTTGCAAAGTAGTTGTTCGAATCCACACATACATATATTCAAAGTTTGGGAACTTGATTCGTAAGTACTTTTGGGGTTGTGAAAGTTGCAATTGGTAGGTTAATTCTCTGTGGGATCGATCTTGGACTTATTAAACCAAGTTATATTGACTACGACCGTTGCTTGGACGTGAAACAATTTTGGCGCCGTTGCCGGGGAATTAACGGAATTATCAATTGCCATTGCCAGAACTTCAAGATTCTTGTGTATTCAGGTTCTTTCTAAACTCTACATTGAATATTTTGACGTTTGTTGATTTGGGTATTCAGGTGCATGCCTAGAAAATCTGCAAGGACTGGAGAACTAATTGAAGGACTCTCAGACCCCGAGCAAACCTTCCGGGCACGTAACAAAGCCATCAAACAAATTCAACAATCTCAACAACCAATCAAACTAGACTTCGACATGGGTGACATGAACGCTCAAAACCAGCAAGCAGGGCTAAACATGCAAGAGGCACAGGAGGCACAAGAAGGTGCATTGTTCGACTGGGCACAACCCACAGCGGATAATTTGGCAACTGCCATCGTTGTGCCGGCAATTCAAGCTGAGTCTTTCCAGATTACCAACAACATGCTTCACTTGTTGCAAAACAAGGGATTATTCTCTGGGTCTCAGGTTGAAGATCCACAGCTGCACCTCAAGAACTTTCTATCAATATGCAAAACACAAAGACAACAGAATGTAACTCCGGAAGCTATCAGATTATTACTCTTTCCGTTCTCAGTTACAGGAGCAGCACATATATGGCTAAACTCACTCCCAATAAACTCCATTGCAACTTGGGATGAGTTAGTGAAACAATTCCACAACAAGTTTCATCCACCCAACAAAACAGCTCAACAAATTGATGAGATTGTGAGCTTCAAGCAGAAACCACTGGAAACACTACATGAAACTTGGGGCAGATTCAAAGGTATGCTTGTTATGTGTCCTCACCATGGGATTCCTGAGCAGATGTTGGGTCAAAGGTTCTACATGGGACTTTCAGACAGTATGAAGAATATTGTAGATGCCTCAGCAGGTGGGGCTTTTCTGAGCAAGACTTGGAGAGAGGGCCAAAATTTGCTAGACAAGATGGCTCAAAATTCCGGGTGGACGACCAGAAATGCTCCTATCACTCCAGTGGTACACTCTGTACCTCTGAATCCTTCCAACACTCTGGGGGAGAACGTGGGAACTTTATTGACACAAATGAGCATCCTGACGAAGAAGGTGGAAGAATCTGGGGTCAAGAAGCAAGTTCACATTGTAGACACTACCAATGGTGGTTTATGCACATCTTGCATTAGCCAACCCATAGGTAATCCATGGACTGCAGACCAAGAACATCATCATCAACATGAAGATATGAACTATGTGACTAACTATGGAGGACAGCGACAAGGCAATCAAAACTGGGGTCAGCAGGCTCCACAGCAATACAGGCCTCCACAACTACAGTATAATGAAGCAAGTATGAGGCCACCACACAACATGGCTTCATATCCTAGACCTCAGAATTTCGGCAATCAGCAGCAGGGATATCATCCACCTCCACCACAGCATGGGGGTAGACATGACGATGGGTTTGCAGAATTGAAAGCTATGATGCAACAAGTAATCGGGTCAAATGCCAAAACCAATGAGAGGATAGATGCCCATGATGCAGCCATCAAAAATATTGAAGTACAGGTGGGCCAGATTGCTATGTCTCTCAACAATCGTCCTCAAGGGACATTGCCTGTAGCCACACAAATAAACCCAAAGGACCAAGTCCCAAAGCAGATGATGGCAGTGACTCTGAGAAGTGGTAGAGATCTTGATGCTGAGAAAGAAAGTGAGAAAATCGACACACAAGCTGAGACACTCACTCCATTGCCCATTGAACTGGATGAGTCCACCGGGTTGACAGAAATTACAGTCCAGCCAGTTGCTGAAAATAAAGAGATGCAGCAGAGGGAACGGAGAAAGTAGCTGAACAGGTAGAGCAGCAGATTGATGAGAAAGTAATAGAAAAAGAAAAATCCCAAGTCACCGGGAAGAAGAGGCCTCCGCCACCATTCCCCCAAAGGTTGGCCAAACACCAAAAAGAGGAGCAATACAAAAAGTTTTTCGAGATGCTCAAGCAAATCCAGGTCGACGAAGAAATTCCCATAATCCTAAAAGAAATGCCTGGTTATGCTAAGATGATGAAGGATTTGATGTCGCGGAAATTTGATTTCCAAGACTTGGCCACAGTTACACTTACACAGACTTGTAGTGCAGTAGTCTCCAGACCCATTGCTGAGAAGCTATCCGATCCAGGTAGCTTCACCATCCCATGCACTATAGGGAATTATGCCTTTACTAAGGCTTTATGTGATTTGGGGGCAAGCATTAATCTCATGCCCTTAGTTATCTATAAGAGGTTAGGTATTGGGAGAGCAAGACCCACCTCTATGCTTTTACAGCTTGCTGACAGGACGGTTAAGCGTCCATTTGGTATTATAGATGATGTGCTAATCCAGGTTGGGAAGTTCGTGTTTCCCGCCGATTTTGTTATTCTTGATTGCAAGGTCGATGAAGAAATTCCTATAATCTTAGGAAGACCATTCCTAGCCACTGGGAGAGCTCTAATTGATTGTGAGACTGGGGAACTCAAGATGAGGTTGAATGATGAGGAAATCATATTCAATGTGCAAAAATCCATGAGGCGCCCTAGTGAGTTCGCAAATTGCTCTCTCATTGATGCGGTTGATGTGATAGTGGAGACCGACGATGCGGAGTTGACCATTGAAGATCCACTTCAAGCATGCCTGATGAACATGGAAGAGGTAAATGGTGAAAGTTTAGCAGAATGGGTACTATCTCTGGAAGGCAAGGGGTTTTGGGAGAGAGAGATTGAATTCGAGCCTCTACACTTAGAGAAAAGAGAGACCCTCCTGCAAAACATCCACAGAAGAGCCACCAAAGCTTGATCTTAAACCACTACCATCTCATCTCAGGTATGGATTTCTAGGTCCTAACTCCACTTTACTTGTTATTATCTCATCTAGTTTGTTAGATGTGCAGGCTCAAAAGCTTATATAGGTACTCAAGAAATGTAAAGCTGCCAATGGTTGGACCATGGCAAACATAAAAGGGATCAGCCTTGCATACTGCATGCACAAGATTCTCGAGGAAGAGGGGCACAAACCTTCCAGGAAACGCAAAAGAAGGCTAAAACCGAATACCAAGGATAGGATGAAAAAGAAAGTGATAAATTGGCTAGACACGGGGTAGATCCCAGGTAAGTTTTCTCACCCTTCTATGCTATACATGTATTATTATGCCATGAGGACATGGCATGATTTTAAGTGTGGGGTGGGAGACTTATCTTGTATTATATGTTGTATATATTAGTTTTAGTTGTTAATATAAATAGTTGGCTTGGCCCGATGATAGACACTTGGCGACGGGTTTCTTAAGGGTCTAAGTCGGATTAAAAACAAAAACAAAAATTAGAAAATTTGAAAAAATACAAAAATATGAGTAGAGGACTCTTCCTTATGACGGACTATTTAGGACAAGTACTCTTGAGGGAAGCAGTCCACGTATGAATTTTTCTTTCTTTTATTTTCTTTTTCTAGGTAGTGTATCATCTCCCCCTTGGTTTTTCTTTTGACCACGGTTCTTTTCCAAGGGTTTTTATTTGAACCGGGTTAGGTAGATTTTTTTTTCTTTCTTTCTTCCTTTTCTTAGGATTAGAGGTAAAAGGGCAACATGTAACCCCGAATATGCACATTAGCAAAAGCGTAAATTAAACTTGAGAATGTATCTTCTAAGCTTGACTGTAGAATCTTAATATGCCTTAAATTGCACAGTAATGCTTGCTTGAACATTGATAGGATTTTGTAGATAAACCGGATTCCAAATGAGTTGCATGCCATGTGTGTGTGAGGTTTTTACTTACATTGTATGTTGTACATGATGCCTAGAACTTGCCCTGTGTGTTTGCAAAGCGAAATAGAAGTTGTTTGGTTGTAGAAAGGATAGAGGCATTTCTTTGTGTAACCCCATATATCAATAGACATGAATTCACCCGTACATTATATCTTAGTTAACCCCTTTGAGCTTAAAGCCTATTTCTTTGATAACCCTTGAATGTTCTTCAAATTATTATATTTGTTCTACTTTACCTCCTAGAAGCACTTGTATTGTAATGAATATGCAAAAGTCTAAGTGAGGGGTGAAGGGAAATTGAAAAGGGAAAATCAAGAATGAATGGTAGAAAATAGTGAACTGGCCAAAATAATGTAAATGTATTGCAAAGCAATGAAAAAAAAAGATATTTTGAGAAAAAGAGCTATATCAATGTATACATGAAAATTAGAAAGGCCAATTACACCAACAAAAGAAAAGTGGGGATTAAAAGCAATTAAAGGTGAAGGAATGTTTAGGGGAGACATAAGGAAGAAAACGAAAAGGGAAGTTGTAAAAAAAAAGGAAAAGAAAAGTGCTTAAGGAAAAGTGCTTAGGGAGGCTAGTCACTATAACCAAAAGTATCCTACCCGTCCCATAGCCAACATTACAACCCTTAAAGACCTCTTGATTTATGATTGAATAACTCGATTAGTGGAGTATTACACTAGGGGCAAGCCTATGGTGTGTCTGTATGCATATGAATGTTCTTTGTTGAGAGTGAGTGAACTTTCCGATATTTTTAAGTTCCATGTTCTTCATTGTTTATGTGTGGGAACTTCTCTCAATAAATTTGGTGAGAGCATGTAACTCAAGAGGAAGAAGGTAAATTTGCAAGTTTTTGGTAATAATTAGAGTAAGCAATAATGTGTTGGCATGAGAGTTTACGGTTAGGTAAGGATTGTGCATATCTTAGGTTAATCATGAAAAATAGCTTTGTGTGACATAATTGGGGGAGACAAAAATTTTTAATTGGCCTAAGGTGTGATTAAAGGTTGCTCGAGGACGAGCAAAGGTTTAAGTGTGGGGTATTGATAATAGGTGAATTTGACTATAATTATACCCTAAATAATCACACTTTATTATAAGAACAATGTTGTTAAAAGGACAAAATGCTTTGATTAGTGTTTGATTGTGTTTTACAGGTACATGTGATGCATTGGATGCTTTAAAAAGCCATTTTGAAGCCATAAGTTGATGAAAAGGCCAAGAGAAGAGCTAAAGTGAAGAGGGCTGGACGAAGCAGTGAAGAAACAGAAGCACTGTTCATCCGCGGTCCACTCGCGGTCGCGGATGAACCGCGAAAAACGAAGCCCTCTGAATCTTGACTGTTCGCGGTCCGCTCGCGGCCGCGAACGAACCGCGGAGGTCCCAGCGGCAGTTATCCTAATTGGACTCTAATTTGTTTTCTTAGCTCTAAAACCTCTATATAAACTCCTAGTTTGCCCCATAGAGGCATGTACTTTATTTCTTCAATACTTTTGCAAGGTTTTAGTAGGAGAGATTCCTCTCAAAACTCTTTCTTTATTTTTATATCAAGCAATTCTTTATGATTTCAATTATTATTCTTGTTTCTTCAAGCATGAGTAGCTAAATTCTTTTCTAAGGTTTTGATGGAACCTATTGAGTGATGAACTTATCGTTTATGTGATTACAAATTGTGAATTAGATTTCTATTTGTTCAACTTCATTCTTATTGTAGTTAATTGGTAGGATCCCCAATTAGCTGTGCCTATTTAGTGTGCATAACTTGGAAAAGAGTGCATATTTAGGTTTATTGTTGAACAACACCACACCTAGGTTATTAGAGGAATCTATAATTTTAGGCGTAAAGACGGGGTTAGGAATAACGAAGTCTTGGGTGCAATCTAAAGTGAACTATTCAAATTAAAGCTAGCTAGGGTAGCTCGGGAGAGTGCACTAGTAAATTATTGTAATTGCTCGGGAGAGGGTTACGATACACATAGCGTTCATGATTGATAGAATATATTATCAATTTGTAAGAGCATAACGATAAGGGATTCCATCAATAGGGGAAATCAACACCTTAGTCTTTCTCTATATTATTTTCATTCAACATTCAATTCTTTCTTTTAAAGCATTCTTTAAATTCTTGCAAAGTAGTTGTTCGAATCCACACATACATATATTCAAAGTTTGGGAACTTGATTCGTAAGTACTTTTGGGGTTGTGAAAGTTGCAATTGGTAGGTTAATTCTCTGTGGGATCGATCTTGGACTTATTAAACCAAGTTATATTGACTACGACCGTTGCTTGGACGTGAAACAATTTTGGCGAATCTATGGGGAGTTTGGCTCATTTGGAGGGCCTATCAGAGGCCGTTAGCTAGGGAAGTTCACCAGCTAGCTAATTTGGGAGTTTGTCTGGTGGACTCTGATGAAGGAGAGGTAATTATACAGAATAGGGTTGAATCATCATTTGTGGTAGAGGTAAAAGAAAAGCAATTCAATGACCCATTGTTAGCATAACTAAGAGAAGGGATTCCCAATCATAAGACCACAACTTTCTCCTTTGGCATGAATGATGGCACCCTACAGTACCAAGACCGCCTGTGTGTTCCTGATATCGACGGTCTTCGAGAAAGGATTATGGCAAAATCTCACACATCGAGGTATTCCGGCACCCAAGTTCTAAAAAAATGTATCATGATCTCAATAAAATTTATTGGTGGAATAACATGAAGAGGGATGTGGCGCAATTTGTTGCAAAATTTCCAAATTGTCAACGGGTGAAGGCCGAACATCAAAGACCCGGTGGGTTGTTGCAATGCATAGAAATTCCAATGTGGAAGTGGGAGATGATTAACATGGAATTTGTAGTAGGGTTTTCCATGCACTCTGTGCAAGTTTGACTCAATTTGGATGATCGTGGATGACTCACAAAATCAGCGCACTTCTTGCCAGTTAAATCTACTGACACGGCGGAACAATATGCTCAGTTGTATATCAATGATATAGTCAAGTTGCATGGCACTCCATTCTCAATCATTTTTGATCGAGGGGCTTAATTAACAGCTAACTTTTGGAAGAAGTTTCAGCAGGGTTTGGGTATGCAAGTGAACCTTAGCACAACTTTTCATCCATAAATCGATGGGCAAGAAGAACAGACTATTCAGACACCTGAGAACATGTAGCGTGCTTGAACTATTGACTTCAATGGGGAGTTGGGATGACCATTTGCCACTCATAGAATTCGCTTACAACAACAATTTCCATGCCGGTATTCAAATGGCACCGTTCGAATCATTGTATGGTAGGAGATGTAGGTCTCCCATCGGATGGTTCGAGGTTGGAGAAGCAGAATTAATAGGGTCGGACCTCGTCCACCAGGCCATGGAGAAAGTCAAGCTTATTAAAGAAAGGTTGAAAACTGCTCAAAGCCGCCAAAAATCCTACTCGGATGTGTGTCGTAGAGATTTGGAATTTAAAGAAGATGATTGGGTAATTTTTGAAGGTTTCCCCTATGAAGGGGATCATGCGATTCAAAAAGAAGGGAAAATTAAGCCCAAGATATGTCGAGCCATACAAAATTACTCAGAAAATTGGTCATGTGGCATACAAGCTCGAGCTGCCGCCCGAAATGTCATTCGTACACCCGGTTTTTCATGTGTCCATGTTAAGGAAGGTAATAGGTGATCCATCCTCCATTGTGCCAATTGAGACTATTGAAGTAAATGAAGAGATATCATATGAAGAGGTCCCAGTTTCCATTATTGATAGGCAAGTTCAAAAACTCAGGAATAAGGAAATTGCATCCATGAAAGTATTATGGTAGAACTAGCACATTGAGGAAGCTACTTGGGAAGCCGAGAATAAAATGAAAAAAAAGTATCCACACTTGTTTGAATGATCAGGTAATAACTTTTATGCATTTTGCTCCTTTGAAATCATATTTGTTGACTGGCTTTGTGTAAAAGCATTCCCTTGTTGGTAATATGGTTGCCTATATGGCCATGGTTGATATTGTGCCAGTTATACTATGCTTACAAATATGTTTTTGCTGTTATGGTATGTTTTTGGGGCTCTCTGACAGGTGGGTAAGGCCTAGATACAACGGAAACTCTAGCAAAATTTTCAGAAATTTAGGGAGTTAGCTAAATTTGGAGACTATCAACCGGTTTCAAGTTGTAAATGGGAGAAGATTACACCAAGACAGTAAATAAATGAGGTTTTCTATCGATATTTGGTTGTTAGGTGTAGCTACAATGTAAGGCCCCGTGAAAGTCCTCATCGAATACCCGGATTCCGTGGTGCCAAGTTAGGAGCATATGTTAGAAATTCATAAATCTTCTTGCTCGCCGCGGCTTAGACCGTTTTGATTGGATAGTGCATTAAAAAGTCAAGAATAAGTTTCTAAAAAAATTCAAGAAATACGGTAGTTTACTGGAAAGTAACATAGTCCTTTCCATATCCCCAAGGGTTCTATTCTTCCTTTCAACTACCCCATTTTGTTGAGGAGTCCTAGGGGTAGAGAAATTGTGATCTATTCCATATTCATCACATAATTCAGCAAATTTTGCATTTTCAAATTCAGTTCCATGATCAGACCTAATAATGGATGCCAGTTGATTTCCTAATTGCTTTTGGGTTTTCTTAATAAAAGCAGTGAACATTTCAAATGCTTCATCTTTAGAGGTTAGAAATAATACCCAAGTAAACCTAGAATAATCATCAACTAGCACCATTACATATCTTTTACCACCTCTACTCTAATTGCTCTCATTGGACCACATAGATCCATATGAACCGGTTCCAACGTCTTGGTAGTACTTACCATTTTCTTAGGTTATAAGGATGATCTTACCTGCTTCCCCATTGCACATGCTTTACAAACCTTGTCTTCCTTGAACTTGATATTAGGTAGACCTATTACCAAGTCCTTGGAGACTAATTTGTTTAATTGATTCGGACTTGCATGACCAAGTCTTTTGTGCCAAAGGAGGGGATCATTAATTTCCACACTTAAGCAAGTGAGTTCATTCTCAGAGAGAGTTAACAAATCTACAATGTAAATATTGTTAACTCTCCTTCCCTGCAAAACAATCTTGTCGGTAGTAAGGCTAATCACAAAACATTTTGTAGAAGTGAATGCCACAAGGTTACCTCTGTCACACAACTGTGACACACTTATCAGGCTATACTTTAAGCCATCTATCAAATAGACATTCTCAATAGAAGAAGACCCTCTAGATCTGTGGATGTAGCAGATCATACCCCGAGTCTCTTGAAGGTGCTCCTAAATCACCTGTATGTCACGCCCCAAATCGAGGGACATGACCGGCGCCTAACCGGGTAGCCCCGATCAAGCGGACCTGGGTGCCTTTCATTCCCACGCATTATCCCCATGTTGATTATTTCTCATAAACCAAATATCTTACCAATTATAACCGATTTCACAATGAACAACATAACCATACGATTGATTTACTAACAAGTTTGCAATTTACATTTACAACGCCCTATATACATAGGTCATAATCCCACAATTTGCATGTCTACGGAGCCTCTAGGATTACACAACCTGTCTACGGAGCCTCTAATTATAGTTGAAGAATAATATGAATATGCCATAAATAAGGCTCCGGCTATACCTTACAGAAATACCAATATAAACTCCGGAGGAAATGCAGAATGAGCCACGTAAGGCCCCGAGAGGAAATGGGCTCACAAATACAACTGATGGAAAGTGGAGGAGGTGCTACTGTCGGTGGACTGGAGTACCTGCTATCGAACCACCTACAATCATAACACGAATGTAGCACCCCCGGCAAAAAGGATGCCAGTACATTTGAATTGTACTGGTATGTATGGACAAACTTTGTCCCAAGTAAACTCAAGCCATTAAACAAGTAATCACGATGATAAGACGACTAATAAATTACACCAAGAATTAATTAAGCCAGCCAACCATATTTTCGGCATTTTTCCTTATCTCAGATAATTCTCAACACAAAGCACGTTTAAGATCAACAAGTAGAACAACAACCAATCAATCACATAAAACACAAGTAGTCAAACAAAGGGGCAATCAGTGCCCCACAGGTTGCAAACTCTCCTGGTGTCTCCTTTCACAAATTTCATATCAATGATTTTATATCAATTTCATTAGCGATTTCGATCGCTTTCCATCCTTATTACCTCGTCCACCCTTATTACCTCGGCCACCCTTATCACCCCAACCCACACCGTACAGTTTCAAACACAACAATCACAAACAGCAAATAAGGCGCTACACAAAATTACAACAAGTTCAAATAAGAAACTTACAATTCAGTTCATGTTCTCAAATACTTTTTCAAACTGATATCACAACCAAGTTACCATATTTCCATATTCGAGAGTACCCACACAAGTATGTTCAACAATTTACCACAATTCAAGTGTCTCATCCCTTTCCACGAAGAAATCATATATGTCGCTACAACAATTGTGCTCAGCTCTTTACCAATTCTAATTCCATTGTTATCTTTCAATTCATATTTCATACCACACCACATGTAGTTCAACATCAATTGAATACCCAACAATGAAATCAAGAATTACATACAATCTCTCAAATTAACACATGCCAAAACAAATTTCACACATATGGGCGATTTTACAAGAATCAAAATTAGCCATACATACCGGTGCCGGGTTTTCTTCCTTTAACCTCCTACTTTAAGCTTAACCAAGTTATCTGTTCACTTCCTTTTCCAAAGTGCACTACTGAAAAATTGGCCTATGGTAACGCATACAAAACCGTTCCCACAGACTATATAACCGTTGCCATAGATATATTGGAACGGTTTAGAGACCGTTCCATCAGCCGCCGTGACAATAGGTCTATGGGAACGGTTCTTGGAACGGTTTTCGTCACCGTGGCCATAGATACGTCTATCGCAACGGTTTTCTCTTTCTCTATGGAACGATTATTTTTTCCAATTGGAACGGTTTAAAACCGTTCCTATATTGTGTATGCAACGGTTCTTAACCGTTGCCATATTATTTAATGGAACACTTATGTAACATATAGTTACGGTTATGCATGGATATAAGCACAGTTTCTGTACCTATCGCAACGGTTTTTAGGATCTATTGCAACGGTTTGTATTGTGTAATGGAATATCATTATGTCCTATTGCTACGGTTCTGGTAGGCTTACATTGTGTCCTATTGCAACGGTTCTGGTAGGCTTACATTGTGTCCTATTGCAACGATCTGGTAGGCTATTGTAACAGTTCTGTGTAATGGAATATCATTATGTCCTATTGCTACGGTTCTGGTAAACTTACATTGTGTCCTATTGCAACGATTCTGGTAGGCTATTGTAACAGTTCAGCTAAAACAAAAATATAGCACCTGTTATTAATAATTATTTATATATATAACAAATTATAATAACACTAAAATTGAAATAAATCATAAAATGAAACTAGTAATAATATAATTTATCCATAAAGCAAATGTTCTATCCCAAATGCATAAGTTTAATACATTTCAAGAGAGAGTTTCAAAAATATTGATAACAAAAGGTTGAACATTCATCTATAACAATTCAAAGTTCATCTCATGTAAGGTCTATTTCTTCACTTCCATCATCTTCTTCAATTTCTTGATTTACTCCACCTACAAAAAAGGATAAATAAAGCCATTACTCTTCACGCGAACTACTCGTTTCAAAAGCCAAAATGAATTTTTTGATATAATTCAACATAATCTAAAAACTGTCAAAAACATGAATGATTTTAAAATTAGTCAAGCTAGGCCATGAATTAACTCTAATCTTCTTTACTTTTCATTTCATCATATATATATATAAGAATAGAAGACAATGTTCATGGTAAGTTTAGCAACCTCAATTGTTTCTATTAAGACATACAAGTATTCTTTTATCCTACAATAAGCACCAAAACTAACCTTAATCTTGCACACAAGGTAAGTCTCTCTCTCTCTCATAGTCAAGGAGGAACTGCTTTAGCAACCTCAATTGTTCCAGTATCGCCAGCCTTATAAGTCCTTCTGCAACACGATGTGTTAAACCAATTAATTCCAACATCACAAGAAGATCTAAGCCATTGTTAATCAAAGAGCTGCAACAGAGTACACGACATTGTAAAAATGAAATTCCTCTGTCAGATGAGCACGCCATACTAGACCATAAATTCATAGATGTACTTGCATTAATAAGTAGAAAACTTAAGCCTTGTCATTCTATTCATTTACTACTATATACTACTAAAATCTAGAGATATGAAATAACATACTAAGACACAGAATTGTCAATAAAAACCTGTGCACTCTTGATCTCCTCCCACGCGCAGTAATCTGATGATGCACCTCTGATTTTCCAATATCTAGTGCTGGTTGTGAAATCTCAAGACCTTCATCCCTCACAATAGATATATATCTACATTATGGCCTACTCAACACAGTCCCAGGTGTAATTCTGAGAAGCAAGAAAGCTGAACTTCATTCTATCAAGATAGTTGCTAACTCCCCAAAACTCCACGGAAATGGTTCAAGTATATTGTGTTTCAAATAGGTAAATACTTCAAGAATACCAATACATAATAGATTTACCTATTCAAAAGTATAGCTCATAAACTGTCTCAAATTTGGTAATACACTTTGTCTGGATCTCATCAACTGTTGATGCATGTCTTTCAAGTTGAGCTGTTGATCCACCAAAAGGGCCTTCTAAATAGAGGCAACTTATACCAAACATCATAAACTAGTAAACTACAGCAGTCCAACCAAATACTTGCCAAACAAAAAAACTTAATATCACTGCCAATTAACAAAGATTTTCCTAAATAAATGAGTCAACCAAATAGCAACTTATTCGATTCTCACTTGGTAACATGACATAGTGAGACTTCTTTCCATTTGATAGAACGTGTTTGCAATTTCAACAAATTATCTCATCCTCTTCATCATTTTCAGTTTATTCACCAAACCCATATTCTCAATTAATTTTAGCAATAAATGGTCCCTAGCTAAAACACACAATAACAAAATCATGAAAAGTCATATAGGTCTGTAATTTTTTTCATGTGTCTTTGACATACATTTGAAATGCCCTAACTTGGTGAATTCCAAAATTTAGGACGTGGGAGTTAGAGCCTCTTTGGTGCTCAAAAATTTTTCAACTTCTAGGAAAGTACATTTTCTCTCTGCCTCTTTCCAGAAAGGTAGTTAAATTTCATTAATAGGAATCTATTTTACGTGAGGTTAACTTTATACTACACCCATTTACAGCATCACAACTGACACAGCTACCAAATACATAGATGTATATCAGTCACCATAAATTTAATAGCCATTTCAGAATAAATATTCAATCGGAGAGCACTCACTAGTGAGAAATATTTTTTCTTTTAATTCCATTTTCATTAGAGATGAATTCAGGAAACCTGGGTATCTTAGAGGGGGGGTTTCGGATACAAATCCTTGCCTTTTCAGAATTACTTCTATCTATCTAAGTCAACAAGTCTTCCCAAAACACTTCCAACTTCTTGGAAGAGATTTTCAGACCACAAATGAAGAGGTAATTCCATGAGTCCAATCCAAGTGGATTTGTTTTACAGGCACGAACAGAGTCTAGAGATCATTTTCTCAATCTGGTAACTTCGGCGCAACTTTTAGGCTTAGATAGAGTCTCTAAATTGGGAGATTTTTCTATGAAATTCCATAGCTTATCTGTAATAACAGACCACCCAGAGTTCTTTGAAATTCTGAAAGAATAATTGCACTCTAACTTCTCCCCTAAGAAGTGACGATACGCAGAAGTCTACCATAAACGTCTAAATTCTGGGGTAACATAATGATTGTGCAGCTTCCTTTCTCAACCATCTGCTACAAATGTTTCAGTGGCTCTTAGTACCAAGCAACATACATGACTTGAAAAAGCCAGATCAGAAACCTTGTTGACGAAAATTCAACTAACAAATCTGGGCTTGCAGTGAATCCATTCACACCTGCGTTCTTTTTTGGTGATGTTCTCTATCACCTCAAAAGATTTGTTGTCCTCAACAAACAAAGGCATGTGTTCCACAAGAAAAAGAAAAAAGATTACAGCTTGTAGATGATCAAACTTGAAGATGACCTGAAAGCCCGTACAAAAAAGATTCAGAAAGAAAGATAAGAAAATGTGTGTTGTAGAAGATGAAAAAGAGTGAAAAATAGAAGTGGAAGAGTGGAACAGTAGTGGTAAGAGGGTGGAGAAGGGAATGCGAAGATTATGAGGGGATTTTCCAGCCTCTGGGAGACTGGAAAGTTAGAGAGAGGGAAGAGCATCTCTATTCCTTTTTTCTTAGTAGATGCAATACCTTTTTTAGCACCCATCTATTGATGCTTTCTTCTCTCTTTTATCTCTTTTGATAGGTAAAGAACAATACTTATTGATGAAATCTCTAAGTGTACATGACCAATTAACAGAGGATAGAACTAAGAACATGACACATCAAATAGCAACCAAGTGTCTCCTAAAGTTCACTCGTGTAGCCATCACACGTGTACTAAAACCAACTTATCCTAGCTAATACTAGGACTGATGAGTAGAGTCAAACCCATGATCCCCTTCAAGAACATATAGCCTATTTCGCCAAGCTTCTTTTTGGCCTTTCTGCCCTGTCGGGTAGGGGTAAGGCCTGCGTACATGAGAAATACCAACACTTTAAAGGAACCCTTGTATAATATCTAGCCTAATATGCCGCCACCATTCAATATCAATCTTTCATATTCAAGATCTCCTACTCCACTCTCCACATGCAGAATTTCTCTCACTTCCCATTTTGCAGCCTTCAGCACATACTGCTAAGCTATCCATATTCTCTAAGACATTGAAGAAGATAATAACATCAGTAACACCATCCTACAAATGAGGGTGGATATGCATCTGTAGATTAGCCAACCATCTACCAACATGAAAGAAGACCAACTACATAAATGACCAGTTTTTGTTGATCTCCATATAATGTAAAAATATTGAACACTTTTCAATATCGAGCCTTCAACTTCAAAGAGATGCAACTTGCATTGTCATATACCAGACACGATTTGTACAGGCAAATCACCGTCACTACTCCCTGTTGCAGCCCTCACCCTCCCGTTTACCAGTGTTATCAAAGGCAAAAGCGCAAAAAAGCTCGAAGGTCCATTGGAGATTTAAGCGCAAAGCACAAATAAAGTGTGGGCTTTAATGGAAAAAGGCGCAAGGGAGAAAAAGTGTGTGTGTGTGTGTGTGTATATATATATATATATATATAGTCCAAGACTGAATAACAAATATATAGACAAAATAAAAAGAAAACAATTACAATAAAGTGATATCAATTGTTTCGTGTCGCCGCTTCAGGTTACACTCATTGGCAAGAAAAAGTATGCCTTACACCCCTGATTGCAACACAGCATCTGCTAAGCGAGGGGAAGCGCTCAACATGTTTTGAGCCTCACTTCAAGGCATAAGCGTGCTTTAAGTGCGCCTTTGACAAACAATGTCATTTATTGAAGCTAAATCCATAAATTTCTATTTAGACTATTCACTTCTTCGTATACTTCTCAACCTCAAAATGACCAACATTTAATGCATGCTACTCTCCTCTAACCACAAGGTATCTGGTATAGGTTCATAGAGGCTAGAGCTACAGATGCATTTACAATTAAAGCTGGAACCATGTCAATCATCTAAACACAATCACTCAGCCTCTACAATCTTTGGCCATTGACAGGAAAATAAAATTAATGACACCAATTCTTTTGTCCTCCAAATTCATGCAGTCATGATCACCCTCCAGTTTTACTCCCTACATACCTATACTTAAACAATTTAATCCTGCCTAGACTCCTCAATCTCATTTAACCAATATCGGAGACATGGTATAGGATATTCAAAAAGTTAAAGTTGATTAAGGATGCATTGCATGCATATTCATCAGCTAGAAACTACAATAAAGATATTGATTGACCATGCCAAGGAACTAAAGACAATTGAAACCACGTACATGATATATGTTCATAAAGATATGCAATTAGCTTCTCCTTTGCATTACTCTACCATACTGCCTAATCATTGAATTAAGAACATTCTTCACATCCTCATTGGAACCCAAACGAGAATAGAAATAAAAGATATTTTTGAGCAAAAAGTTAAATATGACAAATAAGTCAAAATGGAGAGCAAAACGAAGAACTGGAAGTACCTGTCTGGCAAGGACGTTACTTTGTTCACGAATAAAACCTACAGGCTAGAAAGACAATATACAAATGAGAACTAATTGATTAATGAGGGTGAACTTTTTAGATCAAACATTTCATACAAGCAGACTGCAATCTTAGAAGTTAGAACTAGAAGGTGTTAGAGGTTACTTACTGACTGTGGGTAACAGACATCCATAACTGCATATCTGTTTTCCTGTAAATTGACAAATCAATCACAAACCCCAAAATATATAGTGAAGATAAGTAGATCAAAGAAAAAGACCAAAATAGACCCCAAAAAAAACTGAAAACTTTACAGATATACAACCACAAAATTTCTCAATTTTCTTTTTTGTATTCCTCCAGATCTTTGTTTCTTTTCATCGGCAAGCCAAAGCTGCACAAAACATTTCCTGCTTAAATTAGGACCCTCTCCCGACCTCTGCCCAAATTGACGAGATAAAACAATTGCACGTGGTCCAGTCCCTTGGGCAAGGCCAGTAACAAATCCAGGCAGTTTAGCCCTCCCTGGGACATTTCCTTCATAATTAAATGCTTCAGAAGGATTTCCGGTTGGACTAAGCGAAGACGATAGGTATCCTCTTTGTGATTGTGACTGGAAAAAAGAATCCTTTGTAGCAACAAAAATCCCATCCCGAAGCTCATTTACCGTGAAACTTTTTGATGATCTGCACTTGTATCGCTTGGCTAAACAACGAAAACTGTTCCTCCAGCTCATCTGGTGATACGGTAATCTCAGTCGAATATATTATCAATCTAGATATAATGCGTATTCTTAAATCTTAAGTAGTAACAAGATAACAAAAAACAATATTTCATATGGGAGTAGTAAATTGCAGCAACAAACCAACATATAGACCAAAAATTTGATAAATACAAAGTATATTCGAGATATCTATCTCAAAAAGAGACAGACAAACAAGAATCAAGAACACAAATTGTATTTCGTTATTTGTTATAGAACACCAGAGAGAGAAGGGTCATCCAAATTCAAATGAAGAGTTCAACAATTGGATGAATCACTTTGATTGAATTGTCTCACCTTTCCATGACAGAGTTGAATATCAAAAATGTTATGCTACAGAGAGTTTGTAGAAGTTGTAGAGGTGTTGGACCCCCAATACCATAAGGAAGCAATTGAATTTTTAAGACAGCATTTAAGACAGATTTAAGACAGATTTAAGACAGTAGCGTCCAAATATAGTCTTGGCTTATGCAGTTGCAGCTTTGAGCTTGTCAAATCCTTTCCTCCTGGAGTTTCAAGGAAACTACAAAGATTCAGATGGCTTGAAACAAGATGAGAAACCAGGGTCAGTAGAAAGCGAGCGAGACTTATGTGTAGCTTTATCTTGTTTCGTTTTTGTGTATCCTTTTGGGTGTATGTACAATACTTTTTTACAGTTAGAAATCACCCATTTTATGTTTATCTGTTTTTCAGAATCCTGAAATTGCTATTATTCTTCCCAGGACTGATATTGATGATTATCATCAACAACTGCTCTATATGAAGTCCGGCAACTACTCGTCAACATCATATGTTTACGTTAAATAAATTGGTTAAAGTAATTTTGCCATAGGTATAAAAACAAACTTAGACCCAAACTACCCAGCTTAATATCTCATGCAACAGGAAATTCAATGTACTTTCCACAGCAATTTAGTTCAAATAAGATAGGCCATCCAGACCAACAGGTGTTTATCATAATGAATATCAGTCCCAAATGGACAACTCAAAAGAACATATGAGTCAAAGAACTCCAATAATAATAAAAATGAACAAAGTACCGAGAAGTGCGAAAGCAACTGACACTCCCAAAGATCCGGAGTCACAAGTCTAGAGCCTCTAAAAAAACCCAACAAAAGTACAGAATACTGTATGGAAATACTCAAATCTGAACATAAAATGGCAACTGAAAAGAGGAAGAGAAGCTAGGTTCTGCGAACGTCGGCAGCTACCTCAGCAACTCGATATGACACTGCAACCGCGGGAAATGCCTGTCTACTGCTCCTGAGTACCTGAGTCTGCACACAAAAGGTGCAGGGAGTAGGGGTGAGTACTAAGTACTCGGTGAGTAATAAATATATAACAGCAGCTGAAAATAAGAAATCCACAAATTACCACAATATGAAGCTACACTACAGTTCGAATCTCCTACGAACTAGCATCAACAGTACAATTCAGCTACCACAGAGTAATTCAACAAATAAAGATGCAATGCAAAGCACATAACCGCTACGGCGTGTAGCCCGATCCATTTAACGTCGACGGCGCTCACTGGGGTTGTGTACAGACTCCGGAGGGGCTCCTACGGTCCAAGCGCAATACCGCTGCGGCGTGCAACCCGATCCTCAAATCAACCGCTGCGGCGTGCAGCCCGATCCATCCTCAGTCCACAATAATCAAACAAGTCATAAAAATAACTCAGTTTACTTAATTTCCAGATTCCAGTTAATAATTTATGAAAATACTTTAACTTTTATTTAATTTTTGCCAAACCAGTGACTTAGCATTTCAATACTGTGATTTCAAAATCCAGGACTGAGATCAAGTGATTAAGCAAGCATAGCTATCACATATATACTATCCCCTACGGATACTATAGGTCGGCACAAGGCCCCAAACAAGGCTTACAGCCCACAAATATGTCAAACACAGTGTTTTCCATCACTAATAGCATATTATTCATATCCGGGATGGACCAAGTCTCAATCCCCAATCACAATCCATCTCGCACCTGCCACGGGGTGCGAGCCACGCCCTACTAGCGTCACAATGTGCTAAGCTGGGGTTTCGAACCCTCAGGCTACCATATACACAAACTACTCACCTCTAGCCGGTCGTAGACTCGTCCGCAATGCCTTTTCCTTTAGAATTTGCTGCCTCACATGTAGAATCTATTCAAACCACAATAATTATGTCATTTACAGGTCAAAGAAACATAACCCAATTCAATTTGCATGAAAATCGCATAAATACACTAAGTTGGTAAAAACCTGACCTTGGGCCCGCTGTGTCTGAAAAATTCAGGAACTTATACCAACACGATCCTCGTCTCGCCACAAGTCCATGCATATAAAATTTATTGAAATCGGAGTTCGAATGGCCTTTCAAAACTCAAAAATTCGTTTTCAATACCTAGGCCATAATTCTTCACAGTTTCTACCCAATTTCATGAAGATTGATGTTAATTCTACCATAAAATTATGTTTTTAAGTCAAGAAACTTACCTCAGATGAATACCCGATGAATTCCCAGTGTTTTCCCATGAGTTCTTCTCTCTAGGGTTCAAAATTTGTGTTTTTGGTGAATGAACCCGCGACTACACTATTTCTGCATTCGCAATGGACCTATGCGATCGCATAGAGTTAAATTTTTCTGCCAATTTTCCCTTCAATGTGATCGCAATACACCTATGCGATCGCATAGTACAAACTCCCAGGCCTCATTTTTCTTCTCTACGATCGCGACACTTGGTATGCGATCGCACTGTGTAGTGTAATAAGCCTATGCGATCGCACCCCTTCCTATGCGATCGCATAGCACATTTTTCCTCACCCCTCCAGGCTCTTCTATGCAATCACAATGACTCTATGCGATCACATAGAGCAATCACTGTCTGCAATTTTTCTGCTGCAATTTTATGATCAAAACTTGCCCGTTAGGCATCCGAAATGATCCCGAGACCCCCGGGACCTCAACAAAAGCCACCAATACATCACATTACCTCATTCAAATTTGCTCGTAACATAAAAACACCATCGTAAACATCAAAATCACCAATTACACACGGATTCAAGCCTAAGTTTCTTCAAAACTTCCGAAACTAACATTCAATCAAAAACCCGACCAAACGACATCCGAATGACCTGAAAATTTGCGGACATATCCAAAATCACATAACGAAGCTACAGAAATTGTCGGAATTCCATTCCGACCCCCGGATCAAAATCTCACCTATCATCCGGTTTTCGCCAAAATTCAACCTTCGCCAATTCAAGTCTAAAACTACACCGGACCTCCGAATTCAATTCCGATTGCTCTCCTAAGTCATAAATGATCCCCCGAAACTAGTCAAATCATCGGAATCCGATTCCGAGCATTCTAACTCAATAGTCAACTCTAGGTTGATTTCCCATATTACAACTACTCGTCAACGTCATATGTTTACGTTAAATAAATTGGTTAAAGTAATTTTTCCATAGGTATAAAAACAAACTTAGACCCAAACTACCGAGCTTAATAGCTCACGCAACAGGAAATTCAATGTAACTTTCCAGAGAAATTTAGTTCAAATAAGAATTCACCGAAAGAAATTCTGACCCATGTTAGCCATACCCAAATGAAAATTAAACCCAAATAATTTGGGTCCAAAACGTCAACAGAAGCAAGAAATCATATACACTGCTCACATCATAAAGCTTAAAGAAAAAAGAACGATTATAGAAGATAACGGCCAAATTAGAAAAGAAAAGATACCTGAAGTTTGATTTCTCACTGACTGCCTTTTGGGTCGAAACTTTCTCGCCATTGAAATATTTTCTTTACCTGTAATCTCTGATTTTAAAATTACTCCTCTTTTCTTCAGATCCTTCGAGTGAAACAAATGGATTCCGGGACTTTGGGGATTTGGGAATTTTGGGTTAGCCATCGAAATCCTTCGTTCTTCAACCGGGATTTGGGATTTTTGGTTAACAAATGGATTTGGGGATTTGGGAATTTAGGACATGGGTTTCATCATCTCACTTGTTCTTCAGATCCTTCATCAGCAATTATTTGGGAATTTTTTGTTAAAATGAGTAATTTGCTGGTGATTTGCATGTTATGTGGGAGATTTGCGTATTAGCGGATGCAGCATAGAAAGTGTTGACTGAGGAATGTAATTTAGATTTTATATTTGTCAAAATAATAATATATAATAAATAAAAGGAAAAAGGGTTATATTGGCGGATATAGCAAAATTAGGGGGGAAATTGAGGAGGGAACAAATATCCGTTCCCATATTAAAATATTTTGTTAAACCGTTACTATAAATAGGGCTATTGGCACGGTTCAAAAAAAAACCGTTCCTATAAAAAAACCTATTGTAACGGTTCAAGTGTCAACTGCAACGGTTTAGTATCTAAAGTGTGCCCATTCCGTCCAAATTCTATTGTAACGGTTGTAACCGTTACCGTATCTATTCTATTGCTACGGTTTACCCAAGTTATCCTATCTTTGCCGACCTTGTCTTTGCAGACTCTTACGTCTATTCACTTCCTTTTTACTAAAAATCAAGTTCAATAATCGTGCATGAGTGTTAAATTCTATTTTCAAAAGCTATTATATGCAAACCTTTCCTTACCCATTTTAAAACTGAAAATCAGAGAAAATAGTTAGGGTTTTTACCTTGTAAAGATTTGGGGAAGATGAATCTTTGCCCTAGGATCCTTTGGACTAAATGTTTGGAACAATTCTTGAAGATAATAGACTTCTCTCTCTAAAACCCCTCTTTCCTCTCTCTATTTTTTCTAAGAAAATATGAGAAAATGAAGGTTGAAGGTTTTTATTAAAGAAGGAGTCGGGTTAAAATTTCATAAAAATTTGGGCCGAGTCAATTCTGCGATCACATCTGTGATCGCAGAATCGACATGCGGTCCGCAAATGGACCGCAGAATTGCCCCAAAAATGCACATGTTTTGTTACGAAATGCGACCAGAATGCTGTCCGCATTCGTGTTCTGCGGTCGCAAAATGCACCGCAGAATTGACACTCAAAATCTTCGAGAAATTATGCGGTAGATCTGCGGTCTGCAGAATCCATTTTGCGATCGCATATCGACCGCATTTTCAACACCATTTTTGAAAACATTCTGTTAAGCTCTGTGGTAGGAATGCGGTCCGCATAGCAGATCTGCGGTCGCATTCCTGACCGCAGAATCGACACTTTTTGGAAAAATTGATTCTTTAAATTTTTGAAACTTAAATCACTACCAAGGGTCCGAACCACGGCTCGCAAGCTCGCCGTGAAGAATTCTACGCATTCCTAACACATTGATCGAACCATGACACCACAGCTACTAGGTTTTAAGCACAAAAATTTTATGAGGCCTTACAAGGCGATGAATACTTTACATGACGAATGGATTCGTAAAGCAGAGGACCCTTTCGGTAGCTATTTTGTTAAAGTGGAAGATGTCGTCGGTATTATATTTTAGAAAAATTTCGCCAGAGTTTCCTTTGTATTATGGACATATCCACCTGTCAGAGGGCCCCCGAAACACATTACCAAACAACAATACACAATTACAACACCTCCCACAGTGTGTATACACTTTCTTACCTCAACGAATGCACATATTCTATCACATTGTTACAATTGCACATAAACTAGTCACTTCAATGAGTCCTTACCTTATTTAACCATCTCAATACACCATGTACACATAAACAAACAATTATCGATCTACACTTACTATTAGTTGTTTATTTAACACATGAATCTTTATAAGGCTTCCATTTATCAAGAAAGGTTTAAGTGACCCAAGGTAACAACACATATGACTCATTACAAAATGAAGGAAACTTTACTAACACTGAGAGGGAAACAACTTGGACAAGACGATAGTTACTAGGAGTAGAAGGATCGCCTAATTTCTTTTAAGCTTGATCAAACAAATGAGGGTACTTTTCCTTCATTTCTTTTTCTGCTTCCCACGTGGCCTCCTCTACTTGTTGACTTCTCCACAATACTTTGACAGAGGCAACTTCCTTATTTCTCAACTTACGAACTTGCCTATCAAGGATGGCAACCGGAACCTCTTCATATGACAAATCTTCTTTTACCTCAATAGCCTCGGCCGGCATGATGGTGGATGGGTCTCCAATCACTTTCTTCAACATGGACACATGGAACACCGGGTGCACTGATGACATCTCAGGAGGCAACTCCAGCCTATAAGCAACTTGACCAATCCTTTGAACGATCCGATATGGCCCGACATACCTAGGACTCAATTTCCCTTTCTTTACGAATCGCATGACTCCCTTCATAGGAGATACCCTCAAGAACACCCAATCATCGACTTGAAACTCCAAATCTCTTCGGTGAACGTCTGCATAGGATTTTTGGCGACTCTGTGCAGTTTTCATCCTCTCCTGAATAACCTTAACATTTTCCATAGCTTCGTACACTATATCTGGCCCCAGCAATTCCGCTTCAGCTACCTTAAACCACCCGATTGGTGACCTACACCTTCTCCAGTACAATGCCTCAAACGGGGCCATCTGAATGCTAGCGTGATAGCTGTTATTGTAAGCAAATTCTATCAGTGGCAAGTGTTCATCCCAATTACCTTTGAAATCTAAGACACA
This sequence comes from Nicotiana noctiflora, assembly GCA_032618575.1. Lineage (NCBI taxonomy): Eukaryota > Viridiplantae > Streptophyta > Magnoliopsida > Solanales > Solanaceae > Nicotiana > Nicotiana noctiflora. The sequence goes on along the minus strand of JASVEL010004447.1, from coordinate 158,507 downwards.
AGCCCGCAAAATATCTTCAAGCGTCTGAATAGTCCGCTCGGCCTGACCGTCGGTATGTGGATGGAAGGCTGTGCCGAGATTTACCTGAGTTCCCAAACCTTGCTGAAACTTCTTCCAAAAATATGCCGTGAACTGAGCCCCGCGATTCGAGATAATAGAAATTAGAGTGCCATGAAGCCTCACTATCTCCTTGATATATAACTTTGCATATTGCTCCGCAGTATCAGTGGACTTGACTGGCAGGAAGTGAGCTGATTTGGTGAGTCGATCCACTATCACCCATATTGAGTCGAACTTACGCTGAGTGCGAGGTAACCCCACCACATAATCCATATTGATCATCTCCCATTTCCACATTGGTATTTCTATAAGCCGAGTTAATCCACCGGGCCGTTGATGCTCGACCTTCACTTGCTGGCAGTTTAGGCACTTAGCTACAAAGCTTGCCACATCCGTTTTCATACCGTTCCACCAATAAATCTCCTTAAGATCATGATACATTTTTGTGGAACCAGGGTGCACCGAATACCTGGAAATATGAGCCTCTGCCATCACTCTCTCACGAAGCTCGTCCACGTCCGGGACACATAGCCTACCTTGACACCGCAATACAACATCCTTGCTACAGAGTACAAATGCTGATGTCTTGTTATTCATAATTGCTTCCTTCACTCGAACCAATGCTGGATCCATAAACTGCTTTTCCTTGATTTTCGCAACCAATGATGATTCTGCTCCATTATGCACCATGACATTCCCCTCGTCTGACGCCGAGATGCGAACCACCAAACTGGCAAATTGGTAAACCTCTCGAGCCAGGGGTCTCTGATCCACACCCAAATGAGCCAAACTACCCATGGATTTTTGACTAAGAGCATCGGCTACCACATTTGCCTTCCCTGGATGGTACAATATGTTCATATCATAGTCCTTGGGCAATTCTAACCACCGCCGCTGTCTCAGATTTAGCTCCTTCTGTTTGAACAAATACTGGAGGCTCTTGTGGTCTGAAAACACATCTACATGAACCCCATAAAGATAGTGACGCCATATTTTCGAGGTAAACACAACAGCTGCAAGCTCCAAATCATGCTTCGGATAATTCTTCTCATGGTTCTTGAATTTCCTGGAAGCACAAGCTATGACCTTTCCGCGCTACATCAATACACACCCCAAACCAACCCTGGAGGCATCATAATAAACCACAAATCCCTCTGTGCCTTCTGGCAAGGCCAATACTGGTGTCGAGGTCAATTTTGACTTCAATTCTTGAAACCTTTTCTCACATGTGTCGGACCACTGGAACTTAACAGCCTTCTGCGTCAATTTAGTCAATGGGGAGGCGAGGGTTGAAAATCCCTCTACAAACCTCCGATAGTACCCTGCCAGACCCAAAAAGCTACGAATCTCCATCGGGGTCGTGGGTCTAGGATAATCTTTCACTGCCGCAATCTTCTGAGGATCCACCTGAATCCTTTCACTAGAAATAACATGTCCCAAAAAGGCTATGGACTCCAACCAAAACTCAAATTTTGAGAACTTGGCGTATAATTGGTGCTGATGAAGGGTCTGCAATGCTGCTCTGAGGTCAATTGCATGATCCTCCCTTCTACGAGAGTAAATGAGGATGTCATCAACGAATACAATTACAAAGGAATCTAGGAATGGATTGAAAACCCGATTCATAAGGTCCATGAAAGCTGCTGGGGCATTGGTTAGCCTAAAAGACATGACTAAAAACTCGAAGTGACTATAATGAGTTCTGAAGGCGGTCTTAGGAATGTCCTGCTCTCGGATCTTCAACTGGTGGTACATGGAACGTAGATCAATTTTAGAGAAAAACCTTCGCTCCTGCAATTGGTCAAACAGATCATCCACTCGGGGCAAAGGATATTTATTCTTGATGGTGACTTTGTTGAGCTGCCGATAATCAATACACATTCGAAGTGACCCATCCTTCTTTCTGACAAAGAGAACCGGAGCACCCCACGGCGACACACTCGGTCGTATGAACCCTTTCTCTAATAAATCCCTCAGCTGCTCCTTTAACTCCCTTAACTCTGCTGGCACCATTCTGTATGGTGGAATGGATGTTGGCTGAGTATCTGGCAATACATCAATCCCAAAATCGATCTCCCTATCTGGCGGGATCCCTGGAAGCTCATCCGGAAACACCTCGGGAAATTCATTTACAATTGGCACGAACTCGAGGTTAGGCACATCTGAGGTGGTGTCCGTTACCCGAACCAGGTGATAGATACACCCTTTCTTAATCATCTTCGAAGCCTTAAGGTAGGAAATAAACCTACCCGTGAGCACTACACCATTTCCTCTCCATTCAATAACTAGCTCGTTAGGGAACTCGAGCCTCATAACTCTCGTTCGACAGTCAAGTTTGGCAAAGCACGAATAGAGCCAATCCATCCCCATAATTACATCAAAATCTACCATCCCAAGCTCAATAAGATCGGGTGTGGTATCACGACCACCCACCGTAACAACACAATTCCTATAGACTCGTGAAGCTGTAATAGAATCACCAACCGGAGTCGACATAGAGAACGACTCATGAAGCTGTTCGGGTTCTACCCCAAAACTCGAAGCAATGAACGGGGTGACATAAGACAAGGAAGACCTCGGATCAATGAGGGCATAACAATCAATATTCTGTACAGACAAGATACCTGTGGCAACATTTGGAGAAGCCTCAGCACTCTGGCGGCCACTCAACGCATAGAATCGGCTAGGTCCACCCCTACCATGAGCTCCACCCCTAGCTGCACCACGCCCTGCTGATGCTGGAGGACGCGCTGATGATGTAGCAGCCGAAGAACCAGATGACTGAGCAGATCCCCTACCCAAACCCTGACTGGGTGCACGGCAGTCCCGCTAAATGTCATTCTGTTACGCTCTGCGGTAGGAATGCGGTCCGCATAGCAGATCTAGGGTCGCATTCCTGACCGCAGAATCGACACTTTTCTAGAAAACTTGATTCTTTAAATTTTTGAAACATAAATCACTACCAAGGGTCCGAACACATTATTCGGACCATGACACCAAAGTTACTAGATTTTAAGCACAAAAATTTTACGGGGTCTTACAGTGATCTCCCTGAATGACCCATTGATCGGGCCCTGCTGCTACTCTCTCTCTCCACACGAATCTTCAACTTTCTAGCCTCTGTGCCCTAAGCAAACCCCACAATCCTCCCATAGTTTATGTCTGAGTGCAAAGCTGCTATGGCAGCCTCATTCACCACCAAAGGGCTAAGGCCCTGAACAAATCGTCGAACCTGTGCATCCATGGTCGACACTAACTGCATACTTTGACAATATCGCAAACTCCATGTGGTACTCCCAAACAGTCATACTGCCCTGTTTGAGAACATCAAACTCAGTGGCACATGCTGCCATTGTCTCGGCATGCAAGAAATGGTCCATGAGGGCGTCTACAAACTCATCCCATCTAGCCGGAGGTCTACCCTCCTCACGGGAATCCTCCCACATCTCAAACCATGAACGTGCCTCTCCCTTCAGCTTGTATGAAGCCAACTCTACCCCATCTATATTTGTAGCCTTCTTCACTCTGAGAGTCTTATATATTTCATCAAGAAAATCATGTGGATCGGCCTCTGGGTCTGTGCCTGAGAATTCTGGAGGGGCCAATCGCAGAAACTGGTGGACTTTATAACCGGAGGAATCTCTCTATGTCTGCTGGAGGATACAGGGGCATCATGGGATCTCTATGCCTGGGCGGCCACTAATTGTGTTAACATATGAATGGCTCCCCTAAGATCCTCGTTAGAGATACAAGAACTAGAAGTTGGAACTGTATCAGAGTCAGGAACACTGGCAAGAGGGATGGTGGCATCATGTGCCATAGCTGGAATAGGGACACTTGGGTTTTGAACAGATGGTCCAGGAAAGTTTAGGACTGGTGGGTCATTTTCTCCCACGGCATCGGGTACATGATTTGCGGCCACACTTGGGCCGACATTGGCCCCATGGCCGAGTCTAGCCTTCTTCTTAGGCGCCATATTCTGAAAAGTTTGGAACAAGGCACGAATTAGACATAAATACTTCCACTATGCACTTTACCGCACGATATAGAATATCAAAGAAATGGGTAAATTCCTAAATGCCCGTGCAGCCCCCAACTTATATGATGTGGTCGACAACACACCGATAAGAAGGGCACTAGTAGACACGGCTCCGAGACATCCTAGGACACTTAAAAACCTTAGGCTCTGATACCAAGTTTGTCACGCCCCAAATCGAGGGACATGACCGGCGCCTGACCGGGGTAGCCCTAGTCAAGCGGACCTGGGTGCCTTTCTATCCCACGCGTTACCCCTGTATTGATTATTTCTCATGAACCGAATATCTTACCAATTATAACTGATTTCACAATGTACAAACATAACCATACGATTGATTTACTAACAAGTTTATAATTTACATTCACAACACCCGACATATATATATATACATAGACCACAATCCCACAGTTACATGTCTACGGAGCTTCTAAGATACAAAAGGGAATACAATACTTGCCGGTAACAAGGCTCTGGCTATAGACCATAATCCCACAGTTTACATGTCTACGGAGCCTCTAGGATACAAAAGGGGATACAATACTTGCCGGTAACAAGGCTCCGGCTATACCTTACAAAAACCAAAATAAAGTCTAAAACAAAAGTGGCATGAGCCATGCAGGGCCCCGAGGAAGAAAGGGGCTCACCAAAACGTGCAATGGAAGATGAATGGTACTACTGCCGACGAGCTGAAGTGCCTGCTACTGAACCACCTACAATCATAACACGAATGTAGCGTCCCCGGCAAAAGGGATGTCAGTATACTGGAATTGTACTGGTATGTATGAACAAACTTTGTCCCAAGTAAACTCAAGCCATTAAACATGTAATCATGATAATAAGACGAACAATAAATTAGAGCAATCATCCACTTTGGGGGAACGAATCTGCCTCATAGGATGGCGCCTGTCTTCCAACCAGGACTGTGTGCAGATATCACAAGAATTTGATCCTTTGCCTAATTGACCTGCCAAAGGGAACTCATAGAAATAGTAAGTGTGCACCATACCTACTCCTTCAGTAAAGAAGAAGACATCTACTTCTATTTCGATTTTTCTAAGGACATGCAAATTGATTTGTGATATGCTCAAATTACACTTTTATAATTAGTGTAAGGCGGTCGGTGTCAAATATAGTAACCCAACTAGGTTGGGGTTGAATCCCACATGGAATAGGTGTGAAATGCTTGCTTGAATTAGTGTGCTACCCGACTAGAATCTTAAATCTATTCCGTTAGTAGTAACATAAAAATGGTGTAAGAGTAGTAGTATGAGTGAAAATTGTTTTAGAGTAATAACTAATGTGAATGCTTGATGTAGTAATTAATAAAGTTGATTAAACCAAGGTTGTGTTCCCATAAATGTAGTGTAATGCTATCGGTGTTAATATGATATATTTCTAATGGTTGGTTATTGATATGCAATTGATTTCTATGCAACTACCCAATATTTCCCAATACTTGAATAGTATTTCCTCTCTTGCTTTTTCCCTAAAGTCTAAGAGTCACAATGTATAACAATTAATAAATGCCAAATAAAACCAACTTATCCCTAAGCGATTCTATTAAACGAGGTGTAAGGCCTCGAGTTTTTGTTCTTTACTTCTTCCAAAATCTAACCCACTTTCCCAAGCAAAGTAAGACTTAAATGGCTTGTATTAATGTTTGCAACTACCAACAATAAATGAAGAATGAGAAGTAGAGAAATATAAACCAACCATTATGCATATATTCAATGTTAAACACCCATTTACATAACACCCATTTAGGGTTCACAACCTTAGTATTTAAGTTTAGCCACACATGCTAAAACACAAAATACAAGGTGTAATAAATGTCATAAATGCTTACAAAGTAAGAGAATCTTCAACCAAAAGCTTCCAAAAAGATGAAGTAATAAAGTCTTGGCGTGTAGTATAAAGTCTGCACAAGATACCCTTACACAAGATTCTAAAAAGCTATTTATAGAGGGACCAATTTCGGATAAAAAGCGGACAAGTTTACCCTTCCAGGTCAACTATGCGACCGCAGATCTGTCGCATCTTGAGAGGCGGCATCTTGAGAGGCGGCTTCGCAAATAAGAACCCTAGTTGTCATTCGCTCATCGCATTACCATTCTGCGGTCCGCATAAGGATTGTGCGACCGTGGATGGTACCGCATAGTTGACTCTTAGGTTTCCTTCGTGTTCATTTTGCGGCAGAAGTGCGGATCGCATGTTCACTGTGCGATCGCAGAATACGTCGCATTCTTGATGTGAGTTTTTAGCTCCATCCTCTATTTAGCTCTGCGATTTGGTGTGCAATTATGCGGTCCGCATATGCAATCTGCGACCGCATGTTGGTCCGCAGATTTGCCTTTTTGCACAACTTTGCCCTTTTCTTGTCTTTTTGCTTCCATTTTTGTGTCCTTGGTCTTTTCTTCCTCTTTATCTGTAAAACCACAAAATCACATAAGTATGGACTACATTTTGCAATAAAACAAGCCAATATAAGAGCAAGTAGTATGTAAATGTGCCGAATTTCTCCGGCACATCAACACCCCCAACTTAAACTCTTGCTTGTCCTCAAGCAAGCAGAACACACCTACGCCAAACTTATTCACACACTTAACACAATAATGACACAAGATAGTGCTAATTTTCAGTTCTTCAAGCATGTATTGAAACAATCGCTCCACTCCTCCCAGACTAAGAGCATGCACATAGAGACAGACCAATCATGCAAGCTTTGAGCCTCACATTGTGACTAAGTGTTACCCTCAGCTGAATGCATTTTCGTTAGACTCTAAAAGGCTCAACTTAAGTAAATTCTGCAGTTCATGCACTCTCACCAGAAATGATGTCCCATACTCACAATATTTACAACATTTACAAGGACAAGTCAAAAAGAACACTCACTCTCAGAAGGAACTTCAAGTGCCACAACATGTCATACCATAGGCTTGCCTTTATTTTAATTCGCCACTTCTTCAAGAATGATCGGTTGGAGGTCCTGTAAGGACTTTTTAGGCTTGTAATGAAGGTTTAGGGAAGGCCGGATACGCATCTGGGTACAAGTGACTTCACCCTCCTTGAACATTACTCGCAAGTATCAATCTATTGCACTTTGATTTTCTTTACCCTTTACGACTTCATTAGTTTCTAGTTCCCAACATGGACCCCTTTCACATACCTCTTTCTTTATTCACAGCTCCAACCATTTATATACATACACATGTTTCTCACTTTTTTCCTTTTTTTTATACACATAGGCAAGTAGACTAACTTTTGCTTTAATTTCTCTTTTTCTTTTGGAGCTTGAATGCTATAATACAAACACTTTTTTGAGGTATGTGGTCTTGGACTCAATGCACGACCTTATCCATTTCCACTTTTTACCCCACCCCCAACTTAGGCTTTTGACCTCATTCTCAATGTTCAAGGAGGGTCAGGTTCAAGAGAGGGAATGACTTTGTGAAAGGGAAAGGTTTGTAATGAGTTAGCCAAAGAAAGGTTTAAAGGCTCAACATGGGTGCTAGTGATATTATCTGTGCACGGGAGGCTTGAAAGGCTAAAGAGGTTATACCAATAAATCTAAGAATGCCTAAGATCATTCCTTCAACCAAACATACTATCATTGGTATTGAAAGACCAACCGGGCAAGTTCTAGATGACAGAAGTGGACACAAGAATTATATACAAATAGAAAACTCACATACACACATCGTACTTGAACTGCTTTATTCACATTGTTTAGCACTTTCGAGCAACTATTTTGCAATTCAAAGCTTTTATGGGCAGCCATAGAGTCACGAAATGAGCCTTAAATTCACAGGATTGGTCATAGAGTCAAGTTCCCTTAAGACAGTCGTCAATCTATCTATCATTGGGACGAGTCGACAAAAATGACTATAGGAGGATATGTGCTACGTACAGATACACATGCTTGACACTGAACAATTTCACTAAACTGGTCACATTGATTTACACACGAGGTTCTGATTCTACTATTGCACTCTTGGAAAAGAATCGGACAAAGAAAAACCAAGAGGAATTGATTTACTAACTAATCATACAAAACGGATCAAAACATTATATAAACATTGCTTTATATACTAAAGTTGTACAAGTTTGATACACAAAAGCACAAAATAGCAATACAAAACACCAAGGTACCCCACCCCCAACTTAAAAAGATGCATTGTCCCTAATGCAAAGAATGAAAGTGCAGAGTTTGAGGGAAGACTCCCTGAGGCACAATAAGTGCTATGGCTTCTGGCTGGCTGTGTGCCGGGGCGATCACCCTCCTGTGTAGCTGGCATGGGCACAATCGAGGGTGCGACCTCTGCTGCTGGTGTAAGCTCTGGTGTAGGAAGCAAGTCTGGCACTGGGACTGATGGTGGAGGTGATGTGACCTCAGCTGGCATCTGAGAGCTGCTAGATGCATCAGCTGCTGCATGAGCTATGGGGCCTCCTTTGTCGATCAACGATCTCTGCAAGGCAACCTCAATCCGAGCACACTCATCCTCATCAACATCATCATCCTCCTGAGGTGAATCTGGAGCAGCTGCCTTTCCCTTATCAACAGGCTGAGGGGCATCATCCCTGGAGAACCCCGAGCTATCCTCTTTATCATCACTCTCACTCTTTCCATCATCTTCCTCATCAGAGGCAATGTCAATACGGCCAGTCGGAGCTGGGGTTTGTGAGTCTCCAAGAGTGGGAATGACAAGGTCGGCCATCAGGTTGGTGAAGTTAAGGCCTAAATCAGGCACCCCATCTGTACCCTTGTCACCCGCCACCGGAAAGAGGGATGAAATGTCGAAGTCCAAATTTTGCATCTTTTGGAATTAGACTTTTATTGAAGCCACCTCTTTCTTGAAATCATGCAAACCAGACACGTCTCCCCTTTCCAGCTTCTCTACCCTCAATTCAAGCCCTTGCAGTCGCTCTGCATATGCTATCTATTTTTGCTGAATCTCTGCTAGAGCTGACTGCACGGGAGTGAGGGCCTACTTAATCAAATTTGGCAATGTCTTTACAAGTTGGTGGACCTTGGAATTTGCATGTGTGGCTAAGAGACCAAGCTTTGAGAATGCTAGATTGGCTTGAGGAGTCTGAGCAGTGGCAGCAGTAGTATGAGCAGTGGTGGAAGGAGTGGAGGACTGTGCCGCATTGTCCTGAGTGACAGGGGGTTTGGAAGAGAGTAGGTCCTCCTTAACAACTACCGGAGGAGGTATCACCGCATCACTAAGGCGGTTGATGTTTATAATCCCTTGTTCCTATCATTTCGCATCCCGGTGGAGATGAACAGGAACTTGAGCCTCATGGCATAAGGCAGTGATCAAGGACGGAAACGGGAGAGAAGTGGCATCTTGCATTGCTCGTCGCCCCATCTCTTGAAAAATAATCTCCCCCACATTCACTTTGATACCATGAATGATACAAGCAATGAGGAGGGCCTTCTCAATGGCAATATCTGTCTCATGATTTGTTGGGATTAGTCTGGATGCAGGAAATGCAAGCCAATACCTCCCTTCCCTTGAGAAGCTCTCCTTATATATTTTTTGCTTGGTTGTATCTATGCAGGGGTCCCAATTGCTATGACGGAGTCAATCCAACTCCATTCACTCCCCTTGTTAGCAAATTTAGCTTTGTACTCTGCTGTGGAGGTGTCCTCATCCCAGTCTGGGACCAACATCCGGTTTATGGCTTTTGCGCTGCATTTGACTGGGATACCCCGAACTTCTACCTTGTCGAGGTACATTTTTTGCCTCTTATGATGCTTGGTTCAAGAAGCTCCATAGTTGGCATAGAACTCCTGAACGATTGATTCATTGTATTTGGCTGGAGGTTCGGTGAAACCCATCCATTTTCTCCGCTTAAGGTTTGCAAGGATGTGCGGGTACTTGTCCTTAAGCCCATTGAGGCTCAATTGTTTCTCCGGGAGGAGTTTTCTCCGTTCAACCCCAGCTTTATATTTCTCCCTTGAGCCCTCAATGCCCCAGCGGAGATGATATGAAATGCCTTCAGCAGCCTTCTTTCTCCGTGCCTCAACATGTATGTTAACCCTATGCCGGATATATGCTTTCTCAGGTTGGGCACTTGATTCTTGTGGCGGGTCCACTCATTGTCTTTTAGCCGCAGGAGGCTTGGATGCAAGTCGTTTGTGCCCGGGAGCCATGTCTGTAAAGGAAGTACTGTTAGTACAGACACTAGGGTAGAAGATAGGAAAAATCGAAGTAAGAGAACAAATATGCGACGTACTATGCGACCGCAGAACCATTCTGCGGACCGCACAGTCATCGCAAATATTCTTGCTTAGGATCATTGCCATTCTGCGATGATATATGCGGTCGCATAACCGTTATGCAGACCGCATACATATCGCAGAATGGACTTTTGTAAAGCCAAAATTGCCTAATTCTCTATTTCACCCTGCGGTGAGTTTGCAGAACGCAGATCAATTCTGCGACTGCATACTCCATCGCACATTTAGCCACTTAAAAGGGCTACCCAGGTGACAAATATACGGTCACTTTGCAGACCGTAAAGCAAGAACACGATCGCATAGTGACCGCAGATGTTATCGTCCCCAGCTGATCTAGGGTTAGGTCTGCGACAAAAGTGCGGTCCGCATTTTAGACATGCGGACCGCGGAACCAAGCATTTCAACGCAATAGTTCTATTTTTCATCAATGGATGCCCCATTCTTCTACCAATTCCTACCCCACAGTATGCTTAGATCAAATCACTACTATTTTAGCCATTCAATTAAGCTAACGACAAGTCGCAAAATCAAAAATTGAAAAGATGGAGATGGAGGAAACAGTAACACATACCAGATGCAGGGCGTTAATGCTAGTGGGGAACGGGGTTATTCGCCCGTTGTGCAGGTTCGATCTTGCCTCTCTTCTTTCTTTTTCTTTTTGTTTTTCTCTCTCTTTTTTTTCTTTTGTTTGTTTGTTTTTTTTACTGTACTGAAGAGTAATAGGAGCGTACCTGGGGGTAAGCAAATTCGCGATACCATTTTGCGGACCAATATGCGGTCGCAGATCCAATCTACAGACCGCATAATGGCCACATTTGCGATCCAATCTGCGGACTTTTCTCAGATTCAATTTGCGATCCAATCTGCGGTCGCAGAACTAACATGCAGACCGTAGAATGGACGCATTTTAGCTTCCAATTTAACGGATTCTCTGTTTAAGTCTGCGGTAGATCTGCAGACCACAAAACAATTATGTGGCCGCATTTCTACTGCATTTCTACCGTCGCATGGGCACATCCACCAAATACCACAACCTTTTTGGCTCTCTACACTTCAACAGATGTTAAGAAAACAAATGAATAAAGAAAATGCAAAAATTAAAGACGGTGTTACCACCCATGGGTTGCCTCCCATGCAGCGCTTGATTTAACGTCGCGGCACGACGAGACTGATTGCTCTAATTTCATCCTTTGGACGGGCAATGACCATCCTTGAGAGTCAGCTGCTCTACCACTTTCCTTTCACCATCAACACCCAAGTAATGTTTGATGCATTGTCCATTCACTCTAAATGTCCGGGGTCCGTCAGTCGTTTCCAATTCCACCGCTCTATATGGGGAGACATTCACCACTTTGAAGGGGCCGGACCATTTTGATTTCAATTTGCCCGAAAACAATTTCAACCTTGAGTTGAAGAGTAAGACCAGGTCACCCATCTTGAACTCTCTTTTCAGTATCTTTTTATCATGGGCAAAATTCATACTTTCCTTGTATACAACTGCGCTCTCATAGGCATGGAATCGGAATTCTTCCAGTTCATTTAATTGCATTATCCACAAGTTCGCAGCTTCAACCCATTCTAGATTAAGCTTCTTCAGTGCCCACATGGCCTTGTGCTCTAGCTCAACTGGTAGATGACATGCCTTCCCAAAAATGAGACGGTAAGGAGAAGTGCCAATAGGAGTTTTGAAGGCCGTGCGGTAAGCCCACAATGCATCATCTAATCTTCTGGACCAGTCAGTCCTATTGGCATTCACAGTCTTGGCTAAGATATTCTTGATCTCTCGGTTTGAGACCTCCACTTGACCACCCGACTGCGGATGATATGGTGTAGCCACCTTGTGTTTCACCCCATACTTCTCAAGTAGCCCTGCAAATGCTTTGTTGCAGAAGTGTGATCCACCATCACTAAGAATGGCTCTAGGAGTGCCAAATCGAGTGAATATATTCTTCTTCAAAAAGGCGGTCACACTCCTCGCCTCATTGTTTGGTAAGGCAACGGCTTCAACCCATTTTGAGACGTAGTCCACGGCCACCAAAATGTACTTCATCCCATAGGAACTCACAAAGGGGCCCATGAAATCAATCCCCCACACATCAAAGATTTCTATCTCCATCACATATTGCATTGGCATTTCATGCCTTTTGGAGATTGAACCTTGCCGTTGACACTACTCACAAGCTTTTGCAAATTGGTTTGCATCATGATAGATGGAAGGCCAGTAGTAACCACACTCAAGAATCTTGGCCGCCGACCTATTGCCTCCATGATGGCCTCCAACCGGTGAGTCATGACATGTCTTGAGGATTGGCATAATTTCTTCCTCTGGTACGCACCTCCGAATGATCTTGTCAGCACACACTCGAAACAAATAGGGCTCCTCCCAATAGTATTGCCGACAATCCCTCAAGAACTTTTTCTTTTGATGAGGTTCTAACCCTTCCGGAATGACATCGCTCACCAAGTAATTTGCAATGTCGGCATACCAAGGAGCAAAGGTGTTGGAAAGTGCCAAGGTATGCTCATCAGGGAAAGCATCATTTATGTCAAGCTCTTCTTTAGGTCCTCATGCTTCCTCAAGCCTTGATAAGTGGTCTACAACCTGGTTTTGTGTACCTTTGCGATCTTTGACTTCAAAGTCAAATTCCTGCAACAAGAGAACCCACCTAATTAGTCGAGGCTTTGCATCTTTCTTTGCCATGAGATATCGAAGAGCCGCATGATCCGTGTAGACCACCACCTTGGACCCCAACAAATAGGCCCGGAATTATTCAAAAGCATACACAATGGCAAGAAGCTCTTGCTCAGTGACAGTGTAATTCATTTGTGCCCCATTGAGAGTTTTACTTGCATAATAGACCGGATGAAGTATCTTGTTGTGGCGTTGACCTAGCATTGCTCCAATTGCTACACCACTGGCGTCACACATGAGTTCAAAAGGAAGAGTCCAATCGGGAGTGACAATAATAGGTGTCGTGGTGAGCCTCAACTTCAATTCCTCAAATGCTTTGAGGCACTTGTCATCAAACACGAATTTTGCATCCTTCTCAAGAAGCTTGCACATTGGGTGTGCAATCTTGGAGAAATCCTTGATGAATCTCCGATAGAATCCGGCGTGGCTCAGGAAGCTTCGAACACCTTTCACTGAATTGGGTGGAGGAAGTTTAGAAATGATTTCTATCTTTGCCCGATCAACCTCAATGCCATGTTTAGAAATCTTGTGCCCCAACACAATACCTTCATCCACCATGAAGTGGCATTTTTCCCAATTGAGCACAAGATTCGTCTCTTCGCATCTCTTGAGCACTTGTCTAAGATTTGCAAGACAATGCTCAAAGGAATCACCGGCAACAGAGAAGTCATCCATGAAGACCTCTAGAAAATCTTCCACCATATCGGAGAATATCGACATCATGCATCTTTGAAAGGTCGCCGGAGCATTACACAACCCAAATGGCATCCGGCTAAAAGCAAATGTCCCATAAGGACAAGTGAATGTCGTTTTCTCTTGATCTTCCAATGCAATGTTGATTTGGTTGTAGCCGGAGTATCCATCAAGAAAGCAACAGAAGTCCCCTTCCCGCTAGCCGATCAAGCATTTGATCAATAAAAGGCATAGGGAAATGATCCTTGCAAGTTGCACTATTGAGTTTCCGATAATCCATGCACACTCTCCACCCGGTCACCGTTCTAGTAGGGATGAGCTCATTTTTTTCACTTTCGATCACGGTTATGCCCCCTTCTTTGGTACACATTGTACTGGGCTCACCCAAGAACTATCGGCGATTGGGTAAACAACTCCGGCTTCTAGCCACTTGATAATTTCATTTTTCACCACCTCTTGCATTGAAGGATTTAGTCGCCTTTGATGCTCCACACTTGGCTTGGTGTCATTTTCCAATTGGATTTTGTGTTGACAAATACCCACGGGAATACCACGGATGTCGGCGATTGTCCACCCAATTTCTTGCCTGTGCTCCCTTAAGACTTCCAATAATTGCTCTACCTGCACATCATTCAACAAAGAAGACACAATTACGGGTAGAGTATCATTAGAGCCAAGAAATTTATACCTCAAGTGCGGAGGGAGTGGTTTGAGCTCTAGTTGTGGTGGCTCAATGATTGATGGCTTGGCGGGGGGAGTAGCTCTATTCTCTAAGTCAAGAGAGAGCTTTGCCAGGCGTGTAAGTGTAGGATCCAAGACCCTCCAATGCATTCACCGATTCTATGTACCCATCCATGTTTTCCCCATCAAAATTCACTAAGATCGCCGCCAATGCCTCACCAAGGCATTGTTCCTCCATTTTCAATTCCACGACATCCTCTACCTCATCAACCGCTTCTATCATAGAAATGCTCTCATATTCGTGGGGCAACTTCATGCCCTTGCTAGCTTGAAAAGTGACCTCTTCATCATTCACCCGGAATTTTATCTCATTTCTCTAAGAATCCATGAGTGCTCTTCTCGTAGCTAAGAATGGTCTCCCCAAAATAATAGGGATCTCTTTATCCACATCACAATCAAGAATCACAAAGTCCGCGGGCAAATGGAATTTCCCCACTTTCACTAGTGCATCATCCACAATTCCCACCGGTCGCTTGATGGAACGATCGGCCATTTGCAATCTCATGCTTGTAGGTCTAGGCATACCCAATCCCGCTTGCTTATAGATGGCAAGTGGCATTAAGTTGATGCTAGCTCCATTGTCACATAGGGCCCTTGCAAATTCACGTGCCCCAATAGTACAAGGTATGGTAAAGGCTCCCGGATCCTCTTTCTTTTGGACCGGAGTCGTGGCAATGATAGAGCTTACCCTGTGAGTCATGCTTACCACCTCATGCTTTGAGGTCTTCTTTTTAGTGATCAAATCTTTCAAGTACTTAGCGAACCCCGGCATTTCTTGAAAAGCTTCTACAAAAGGAATGTTCACCGTCAATTGTTTGAGAATATCGTAGAACTTTTCAAGCTTGCTATCATCAATCCTTCTTGCTAGTCTTTGTGGTAATGGAGGAGGAGGTCTAGGAATAGGTGGAAGAGGTTTTGATGACTCTTTCCCCTTTTCCTTTTCCTCTTCTCGATCTTCTTGTGGTGCTTTAGCTTTTTCCGGAATTCTTTCAACTTCAACAACCTTTGGTTCATCAACCACAACAACCTTTTGTTTTTCAACTTCAATAACCTCTTGTTCTTCAACCTCAACCGTTTGCTTGGTCTCCACATCTTCAACTATGTGTTCATTCTCTCCAAGTAGCACTTTTCCACTCCTAGTGGTGATTGCCATGACGTGAGAGGTTGGACCACTTCCACTACCTCTTGGGTTTGCAATCGTGTCACTAGGTAGTGTTCCTTTTTGCTTGGGGTTTTGCTCCTTGGAGAGGTCTCTCATTTGCATCTCCAATTTTTGGATGGAAGCGGTATGAGAGCCAACGACCTCGGCCATGTTCCTCATTGAATCATCAGACTTTTCTTGATTTTGTAGCACTCTCTCTAGCATAGCTTCCAATTTTGAATCATTTGAGGACCCTTGGTTCGAATGTTGTCCTTTTGGAGGAACATAAGGATTTTCACTCCGGTTAGAAAAGTTGTTGTTGTTGTTGCCCCAATTTCTTTGTTGTGAACTACCTTGGTCATACCTCCATTGTTGGTTGCCTTGCCCTTGCGGGTTTGGCCTCCATTGGTTTTGTGCTCCTTGACCTTGATAGTATTGCCTTTGGTACCCTCCTTGGGGGTTGTTGATGTAATTAGCCTCTTCAAAATCTTCATTCGGAATGGGCGGCATATCCTCGACGACGTTGACCTTCTTCGTTTGATTTTTCGTAAACATCTTGGTCAACGCATTAACTTTAGTGGCCAATACCGCAATGATTTGGTCTCTCTCTTGGTTTTCCTTGATCAAATTTGTCAAAGAAGGAGACCCATAAGCTATTGCACCGAATGTATCCTCAGAATGCCATACTTGATTATGTTTGGCCATCTCGTCGAGGATTTGAGTTACTCTAGCAAAAGACTTATCCATAAAAGATCCGTCCGCCGCATTCTTTGCAATGGCTTGGTTCATGGGATCAAGATCCATGTAAAACTTCTCAAGCAAAATTGAGTCAGGGAATCCATGATTTGGCGACCTCACCAAATATCGTTTAAAGCGATCCCACGCCTCATGTAAGTGCTCCCCTTGTTGTTACTTAAAGAAAAAGATTTTATCTCTAAGCTCAGATTTATTATTGTTTTGATATTGTTTATGATGACAAAATGCTTTTATTAGTGTTCTTAGTGTGTTATAGGTACACATGAGCTAATGAAGACTAAAAGAGCAAGTTTTGGAGTCAAAAGATGGTGAAAAAGGCCAAAGTGTGGTACAAGTCAAGAACTTATGTTGAAAATAGCCGGGAAGGTGTGATTCCGAGCTATATGGATGTTATGGAATGAATTTAAGTGATTTGGAGCCTTGAAGTCTGAGTAAAAGCTCAAGGAATTAAGCCGGGATCGAGTTCGGGGGTCAAATTTGATAAGTGTAGTACAAGCGAAGAATGGATGAGGCATATTGTGCACTGTCTAGTAAATTGGACATAACGTTTCTCTCAGAACTCCATTTTGGCTCCATAATATATGGTTGGAAAGCTAACTCAAAGGGATACAACTTTCACGTTTTGAGTTTTTTCAAATTCGCAACGGAACAGGGTGAAACATCACGTGTCATTCGCGACCGTGGATGAACCGTGGAAAAACAGGCTCTCTGAAGTTTACTGTCCGCGGTCCGTCCGCGGCCGCGAACGAACCGCGGAAGTCGCCGCAGTAGCAGTCCTAATTGTACTCAAACTTAGTTTTTTTAGCCCTGAAACCTCTATATAAACCCCTAGTTCGCCCAATAGAGGCATGTTATCTTTATTTCATTACTTTGGCAAGATTTTTAGTAAGAGAGATTCCTCTCAAACTCTTTATTTTATTTTATATCAATTATTTCTTTATGATTTCAATTATTATTCTTGTTTCTTCAAGCATGAGTAGCTAAATTCTTTTCTAAGGTTTTGATGGAACCTATTGAGTGATGAACTTATCGTTTATGTGATTACAAATTGTGACTTAGATTTCTATTTGTTCAACTTCATTCTTGTTGTAGTTAATTGGTAGAGCTCCCAATTAGCGGTGCCTATTTAGTGTGCATAACTTGGAAAAGAGTGCATATTTAGGTATATTGTTGAACAACACCACACCTAGGTTATTGGAGGAATCTATAACTTTAGGCGTAAAGACGGGGTTAGGAATAACGAAGTCTTGGGTTCAATCTTAAGTGAACTATTCAAATTAAAGCTAGCTAGGGTAGCTCGGGAGAGTGCACTAGTAAATTATTGTAATTGATCGGGAGAGGGTTACGATACACATAGCGTTCATGATTGATAGAATATATTAACAATTTGTATGAGCATAACGATAAGGGATTCCATCAATAGGGGAGATCAATACCTTAGTCTTTCTCTATATTATTTTATTCAATATTCAATCCTTTCTTTTAAAGCATTCTTTAATTATTGCAAAAGTAGATAGTCGAAAATCACACAAAGATATATTCAAAGTTTGGGAACTTGATTCGGAAGTACTTTTGGGGTTGTGATAGTTGCAATTGGTAGGTTAATTCTCTGTGGGATCGATCTTGGACTTATTAGACCAAGTTATATTGACTACGACCGTTGCTTGGACGTGAATCAATTTTGGCGCCGTTGCCGGGGAATTAACGGAATTATCAATTGCCATTGACGGAACTTCAAGATTCTTGTGTAGTCAGGTTCTTTCTACACTTTACATTGAATATTTTGATGGTTGTTGATTTGGGTATTCAGGTGCATGCCTAGAAAATCTGCAAGGACTGGAGAACTAATTGAAAGACTCTCAGACCCCGAGCAAACTTTTCGGGCACGTAACAAAGCCATAAAAAAAATTCAACAATCTCAACAACCAATCAAATTAGACTTCGACATGGGTGATTCAAACGAACAAAATCAGCAAGCCGGGCTAAATATGCAAGAAGCACATGAGGCACAAGGTGTACTGTTTGACTGGGCACAACCCACAGCGGATAATTTGGCAACTGCCATCGTTGTGCCAGCAATTCAAGCTGAGTCTTTCCGGATTACCAACAACATGCTACACTTGTTGCAAAACAAGGGATTATTCTCTGGGTCTTAGGTTGAAGATCCACAGCAGCACCTCAAGAACTTTCTATCAATATGCAAAACACAAAGGCAACCAAATGTAACTCCGGAAGCTATCAGATTATTACTCTTTCCGTTCTCAATTACAGGAGCAGCACAGATATGGTTAAACTCACTCCCAATAAACTCCATTGCAACTTGGGATGAGTTAGTCAAACAATTCCACAACAAGTTTCATCCACCTAACAAGACAGCTTAACAAATTGATGAGATTGTGAGCTTCAAGCAAAAACCATTGGAAACATTACATGAAACTTGGGGCAGATTCAAGGGTATGCTTGTTATGTGTCCTCACCATGGGATTCCTGAGCAGATGTTAGGCCAAAGATTCGACATGGGGCTTTCAGACAGCATGAAGAACATTGTAGATGCTTCAGCAGGTGGGGCTTTTCTGACCAAGACTTGGAGAGAGGGCCAAAATTTGCTAGACAAGATGGCTCATAATTCCGGGTGGACATCAACGAATACTCCTATCACACCAGTGGTACACTCTGTACCACTGGATCCATCTAACACTCTGGAAGAGAACATGGAAACTCTATTGACACAAATGAGCATCCTAACAAAGAAGGTGGAAGAATCAGGAGTCAAGCAGCAGGTTCACATTGTAGATACTACCAATGGTGGTTTATGCACATCATGCATTAGCCAACCCATAGGTAATCCATGGGCTGCAGACCAAGAACATCATCATCAACACGAGGATATGAACTATGTGGCTAACTATGGAGGGCAGCGACAAGGTAATCAAAACTGGGGCCAACAGGCTCCAATGCAGTATAGACCTCCCCAGCCACAATTTAATGCAGCAGGTATGAGGCCACCACACAACATGGTCCCATATCCTAGACCTCAGAATTTCGGCAATCAGCAGTAGGGATATCATCCACCTCCACCACCACATGGGGGTAGACATGACGATGGGTTCGCAGAGTTGAAAGCTATGATGCAGCAGGTAATTGGGTCAAATGCCAAAACAAATGAGAGGATAGATGCACATGATGCCGCCATCAAGAATATTGAAGTACAGGTGGGTCAGATTGCTATGTCTCTCAACAATCGTCCTCAAGGGACATTGCCTGCAGATACACAAACAAACCCAAAAGACCAACTCCCAAAGCAGATGATGGCAGTGACGCTGAGAAGCGGTAGAGATCTTGATGCTGAGAATGAAAGTGAGAAAATCGACGGACAGGTTGAGACACCCACTCTATTTCCCATTGAACTGGATGAGTCCATAGGGTTGACAGAAGTTACAGTCCAACCAATTGCTGAAAATAAAGAGCAAAGCAAGGAACGAAGAAAGTAGCTAAACAGGTAGAGCAGCAGATTGATGAGAAAGTGATAGAAAAAGAAAAATCCCAAGTCACCGGGAAGAAGAGGCCTCCACCACCATTCCCCCAAAGGTTGGCCAAACACCAGAAAGAGGAGCAATACAAAAAGTTCTTCGAGATGCTCAAGCAAATCCAGGTAAACATTCCATTAATTGAAGCTTTAAAAGAAATACCTGGTTATGCTAAGATGATGAAGGATTTGATGTCGCGGAAATTTGATTTCCAAGACTTGGCCACAGTTACACTTACCCAGACTTGTAGTGCAGTGGTCTCTAGACCCATTGCTTAGAAGCTATCTGATCCAGGTAGTTTCACCATCCCATGCACTATAGGGAATTATGCCTTTACTAAGGCTTTATGTGATTTGGGGGCAAGCATTAATCTCATGCCCTTAGTTGTCTATAAGAGGTTAGGTATTGGGAGAGCCAGACCCACCTCTATGCTTTTACAGCTTGCTGACAGGACGGTTAAGCGTCTATTTGGTATTATAGATGATGTGCTAATCCAGGTTGGGAAGTTCGTGTTTCCCGCCGATTTTGTTATTCTTGATTGCAAGGTCGACGAAGAAATTCCCATAATCCTAGGAAGACCATTCCTAGCCACCGGGAGAGCCATAATTGATTGTGAAACTGGGGAACTCAAGATGAGGTTGAATGATGAGGAGATCATTTTCAATGTGCAAAAATCCATGAGGCGCCCTAGTGAGTTCACAAATTGCTCTCTCGTTGATGTGATAGTGGAGACAGACGATGCAGAGTTGACCATTGAAGATCCACTTCAAGCATGCCTATTGAACTTAGAAGAGGTAAATGGTGAAAGTCTAGCAGAATGGGTACTATCTCTGGAAGGCAAGGGGTTTTGGGAGAGAGAGCTTGAATTCGAGCCTCTACACTTCGAGAAAAGAGAGACCCCTCCTGCAAAGCCATCCATAGAAGACCCATCAAGGCTTGAGCTTAAACCACTACCATCTCATCTCAGGTATGAATTTCTAGGTCCTAACTCCACTTTACCTGTTATTATCTCATCTGGTTTGTTAGATGTGCGGGCTCAAAAGCTTATACAAGTACTAAAAGAATGCAAGACTGCCATTGGGTGGACCATGGCAGACATAAAGGGGATTAGCCCCGCATACTGCATGCACAAGATTCTCCTGGAAGAGGGACACAAACCTTCCAGGAAATGCAAAAGAAATCTGAACCCGAATATGAAGGATATGGTGAAAAGGAAAGTGATAAAGTGGCTAGACACGGGGTAGATTCCAGGTAAGTTTTCTCACCCTTCTGTGCTATACATGTATTATTATGCCATGAGGACATGGCATGATTTTAAGTGAGGGGTGGGAGACTTATCTTGTATTGTATATTGTATATAGTAGATGTAGCTGTAAATTATATTAGCTGGCTTGGCCCGATGATGGACACTTGGCGACGGGTTTCTTAAGGGTCCAATGTCGGAATAAAAAAATACAAAAAAATCATAAAATTTTAAAAATCCAAAAATATGAGTAGAGGACTCTTCCTGATGACGGACTATTTAGGACAAGTACTCTTGATGGAAGTAGTCCACGTAGGAAGTTTTCTTTCATTTATTTTCTTTTTATAGGTAGTGTATCATCTCCCCCTTGGTTTTTCTTTTGACCACGGTTCTTTTCCAAGGGTTTTTATTTGAACCGGGTTAGGTAGATTTTTCTTTTCTTAGGATTAGAGGTAAAATGGCAACATGTAACCCCGAATATGCACATTAGCAAAAGCGTAAATTGAACTTGAGAATGTATCTTCTAAGCTTGATTGTAGAATCTCAATATGCCTTAAATTGCACAATAATGCTTGCTTGAACATCGATAGGACTTTGTAGATAAACTGGATTCCAAATGAGTTGCATGCCATGTGTGTGTGAGGTTTTACTTACATTGTATGCTTTACATGATGCCTAGAACTTGCCCTGTGTGTTTGCAAAGCGAAATAGAAGTTGTTTGGTTGTAGAAAGGATAGAGGCATTTCTTTGTGTAACCCCATATACCAATAGACATGAATTCACCCGTACATTATATCTTAGTTAACCCCTTTGAGCTTAAGCCTATTCTTTGATAACCCTTGAATGTTCATCAAATATGTATAATGTTCTACTTTACCTCCTAGAAGCACTTGTATTGTAATGAATATGCAAAAGTTTAAGTGTGGGGTGAAGGGAAATTGAAAAAGGGAAAATCAAGAATTAATGATAGAAAATAGTGGACTGGTCCAGAATAATGTTGCAAAGCAATGAAACAAAGAGCTATATTGATGAATATGTAAAAAAAAATTTAGAAAGGCCAGTTACATCAATAAAAGAAAAGTGGGGGTTAAAATTGAAGAAAGGTGAAGGTATGTTTATGGGAGACATAAGGAAGTAAACAAAAAGGGAAGTTGTGAAAAAGAAAAGAAAAGTGCTTAGGGAGGCTAGTCACTATAACCAAAAGTATCCTACCCGTCCCATAGCCTACATTACAACCCTTAAAAACCTCTTGATCTTTGATTGAATAACTCGATTAGTGGAGTATTATACTAGGGGCAAGCATATGGTGTGTATGTATTCATATAAATGTTCTTTGTTGAGAGTGAGTGAATTTTTCCGATATCTATAAGTTCCATGTATTTGAATTGTTAATGTGTGGGAACTTCTCTCAATAAATTTTGTGAGGGCATGTAATTCAAGAGGAAGAAGGTAAATTTGCAAGTTTTTGGTAATAAGGAGAGTAAGTAATAATGTGCGGGCATGAGAGTTTGCGGTTAGGTAAAGCTTGTGCATATCTTAGGTTGTTCATGTATAATAGCTTTTGTGACATATTTTGGGGGAGACAAATTTTTGTTAATTGGCCTAAAGTGTGATTAAAAGTTGCTCGAGGACGAGCAAAGGTTTAAGTGTGGGGTATTGATAATAGGTGAATTTGACTATATTTATGCCCTAAATAATCACGCTTTATTATTGTTTTGATATTGTTTATGATGAAAAAATGCTTTTATTAGTGTTCTTAGTGTGTTATAGGTACACATGAGCTAATCAAGACTAAAAGAGCAAGTTTTGGGGTCAAAAGATGGTGAAAAAGGCCAAAATGTGGTACAAGTCAAGAACTTATGTTGAAAATAGCCGGGAAGGTGTGATTCCGAGCTATATGGATGTTATGGAATGAATTTAAGTGATTTGGAGCTTTTAAGTCTGAGTAAAAGCTCAAGGAATTAAGCCGGGATCGAGTTCGGGGGTCAAATTTGATAGTGTAGTACAAGCGAAGAATGGATGAGGCATATTGCGCACTATCTAGTAAATTGGACATAACTTTCGCTCAGAACTCAATTTTGGCTCCATAATGTATAAGGTCTACAACTTTCATATTTTGAGTTTTTTCAAATTCGCAACGGAACAGGGTGAAAAATCGCGTTTCATTCGCGACCGCGGATGAACCGCGGAAAAACAGGCTCTCTGAAGTTTACTGTTCGCGGTCCATCCGCGGCCGCGAACGAACCGCGGAAGGCTCCGCAGCAGCAAACCCAATTGGATTCAAACTTAGTTTTTTAAGCCCTAAAACCTCTATATAAACTCCTAGTTTGCCCAATAGAGGCATGTTATCTTTATTTCATTACTTTGGCAAGATTTTTAGTAAGAGAGATTCCTCTCAAACTCTTTATTTTATTTTATATCAATTATTTCTTTATGATTTCAATTATTATTCTTGTTTCTTCAAGCATGAGTAGCTAAATTCTTTTCTAAGGTTTTGATGGAACCTATTGAGTGATGAACTTATCGTTTATGTGATTACAAATTGTGACTTAGATTTCTATTTGTTCAACTTTATTCTTGTTGTAGTTAATTGGTAGAGCTCCCAATTAGCGGTGCCTATTTAGTGTGCAAAACTTGGAAAAGAGTGCATATTTAGGTATATTGTTGAACAACACCACACCTAGGTTATTGGAGGAATCTATAACTTTAGGCGTAAAGACGGGGTTAGGAATAGCGAAGTCTTGGGTGCAATCTTAAGTGAACTATTCAAATTAAAGCTAGCTAGGGTAGCTCGGGAGAGTGCACTAGTAAATTATTGTAATTGATCGGGAGAGGGTTACGATACACATAGCGTTCATGATTGATAGAATATATTAACAATTTGTATGAGCATAACGATAAGGGATTCCATCAATAGGGAAATCAATACCTTAGTCTTTCTCCATATTATTTTACTCAACATTAAATTCTTTCTTTTAAGCATTTTTAATTATTGCAAAAGTAGATAGTCTAAAATCACACAAATATATATTCAAAGTTTGGGAACTTGATTCGGAAGTACTTTTGGGGTTGTGATAGTTGCAATTGGTAGGTTAATTCTCTGTGGGATCGATCTTGGACTTACTCACCAAATATAGTTTAAAGCGATCCCACGCCTCATGTAAGTGCTCCCCTTGTTGTTGCTTAAAGAAAAAGATTTTATCTCTAAGCTCGGATTTCTTGCTTTGTGGGAACCATTTTGCTAGGAATGTCCGGACAAGTTCAGGCCATGATCGGATTGAATTGGGTGGCATGTTTTGAAGCCACCTCCTTGCATCACCGGCCAATGAGTATTTGAAAACTCTCAACCTTAAAGCATCTTTCGAGACATTGGTTTGTTTGTGCATAGCACACACTCCCAGAAAATTCCTTAAATGTTGAGTTGGGTCGTCATCGGTGGAATTCCTGAAAAACCCTTCCGCTTTGAGCATGAGGATTAGACCATGATCCACCTTAAACGTTGAGGCACCAACAACAGGGGGTACAATTGCATTTGTGTCATCGATATATTCATCGATATCCGCAAAAGGATTCTCTTCCCCTTCGTCCTCGTAATCAGACATTGTAACCTATCACACCAAGCAAAGCAAGCAAAGTGTAATGGAATAGAATTAGATATCAAGTAAAGTACACACTAATGAGTAATTTCAAAACCGTATTCCCCGGCAACGGCGCCAAAATTTGATACGCTCAAATTATACTTTTATAATTAGTGTAAGGCGGTCGGTGTCAAATATAGTAACCCAACTAGGTTGGGGTCGAATCCCATAGGGAATAGGTGTGAAATGATTACTTGGATTAGTGTGTTACCCGACTAGAATCTTAAATCTATTCTGTTAGGAGTAACATAGAAATGGTGTAGGAGTAGTAGTATGAGTGAAGGTTGTTTTAGAGTATTAACTAATGTGAATGCTTGATGTAGTAATTAATAAAGTTGATTAAACCAAGGTTGTGTTCCCATAAATGTAGTGTAATGCTATCGGTGTTAATATGATATATTTCTAATGGTTGATTATTGATATGCAATTGATTTCTATGCAACTACCCAATATTTCCCAATACTTGAGTAGTATTTCCTCTCTTACTTTTTCCCAAAAGTCTAAGAGTCACAATGTATAACAATCAATAAATGCCAAATAAAACCCACTTATCCCTAAGCGATTCTATTAAACGAGGTGTAAGGCCTCGAGTTTTTGTTCTTTACTTCTTCCAAAATCTAACCCACTTTCCCAAGCAAAGTAAGACTTAAATGGCTTGTATTAGTGTTTGCAACCACCAACAATAAATGAAGAATAAGAAGTAGAGAAATATCAACCAACCATTATGCATATATTCAATGTTAAACACCCATTTACATAACACCCATTTAGGGTTCACAACCTTAGTATTTAAGTTTAGCCACACATGCTAAAACACAAAATACAAGGTGTAATAAATGTCATAAATGCTTACAAAGTAAGAGAATCTTCAACCAAAAGCTTCCAAAAAGATGAAGTAATAAAGTCTTTCGGACAAAAATTGGACAAGTTTACCCTTCCAGGTCAACTTTGCGACCGCAGATCTATCACATAACATGTCTACGGCCCGCATCTTGAGAGACGGCGTCGCAGATTAAAACCCTAGCTTATTCATTCGTTCATCGCATTACCATTATGCGATCCGCATAGTGATTGTGCGACCGCGGATGGTACCGCATAGTTGACTCCTGGGTTTACTTCGTGTTCATTTAGCGGCAGAAGTGTGGATCGCATG
The DNA here is from genome assembly GCA_032618575.1 of Nicotiana noctiflora. NCBI lineage: Eukaryota > Viridiplantae > Streptophyta > Magnoliopsida > Solanales > Solanaceae > Nicotiana > Nicotiana noctiflora. Next base: position 132,580 of record JASVEL010004447.1, on the reverse strand, counting down.
TTAACTATGCGATCGCAGAATGCGTCGCATTCTTGATGTGGTTTTTAGCTTCGGCCTCTGTTTAGCTCTGCGATTTGGTGTGCAATTCTATGGTCCGCATGTGCAATATGCGACCGCATGTTGGTCCGAAGACTTGCCTTTGTGCACAACTTTGCCTTTTTCTTGTCTTTTTGCTTCCATTTTTGTGTCCTTTGTCTTTTCTTCCTCTTTATCTGTAAAACCACAAAATCACATAAGTATGGACTACATTTTGCAATAAAACAAGCCAATATAAGAGCAAGTAGTATGTAAATGTGCCGAATTTCTCCGGCACATCATACGTATCTCACATCGGGTGAGAATCAAACCAGCATAGTTCAGTCAAATTGTTCTAAGACCTACTATTTCGACAAAATTTATTTCGACTATTTTTAGACTCAAAGCACGTTTAAGATCAACAAGTAGAACAACAACCAATCAATCACGTAGAACACAAGTAGTCAAAGAAAGAGGCAATCAGTGCCCCACAGGTTGCAAACTCTCCTGGTGTCTCCTTTCACAAATTTCATATCAATGATTTTATATCAATTTCATTAGCGATTTCGATCGCTTTCCATCCTTATTACCTCGTCCACCCTTATTACCTCGGCCACCCTTATCACCCCAACCCACACCTTATTTCTTCGTGTTGCGGCGCGCAACCCGATCCCACCGTACAGTTTCAAACACAACAATCACAAACAGAAAATAAGCCACTACACAAAATTTCAACAAGTTCAAATAATCAACTTACAATTCGGTTCATATTCACAAACAGCAAATAAGGCACTACACAAAATTACAACGAGTTCCATATTCGAGAGTTCCCACACAAGTACGTCCAACAATTTACCACAATTCAAGTGTTTCATCCCTTTCCACAAGAAATCATATATGCCGCTACAACAATTATTCTCCGTTCTTTACCAATTCTAATTCCACTGTTATCTTTCAATTCGTATTTCATACCACACCACATGTAGTTCAACATCAATTGAATACCCAATAATGAAATCAAGAATTACATACAATCTCTCAAATTAACACATGCCAAAACAAATTTCACACATATGGGCGATTTTACAAGAATCAAAATTAGCCATACATACCGGTGCCGGGTTTTCTTCCTTTAACCTCCTACTTTAAGCTTAACCAAGTTATCTGTGGTGCACTATGCGACCGCAGATCAAGAATGCGGACCGCATTTTGGTCGCATTCCGTAACAGAACTTGTGTAAATTTTGAGGCAATTTCGCGGTCACTATGCAGACCGCATGTTGATTCTGCGATCGCGGATGCGACCGCAAAATTGACCCGGCCCAGAAATTTTATAAAATCCAACCCGACCTCTTCTTTAATATAACACCTTTCTCTTTCATTTTTCTCACACTTTCTTACCAAAACTAGAGAGAGGAGAGAGGGGTTTTAGAGAGAGAAGTCTATTATCTTCAAGAATTGTTCCAAACATTTAGTCCAAAGGATCCTAGGGCAGAGATTCAACTTCCCCAATCTTTACAAGGTAAAAACCCTAACCATTTTCCTTGATTTTCAGTTTTTAAAATAGGTAAAGAAAGGTTTGCATATAATAGCTTTTGAAAATAGAATTTAACACTCGTTCTTGTTACCAGTCATATATTTTGAGCAGCAACTATTCATGTACCATATGGGTTAGTCTTAGGAACAGAAACTAGTTTGGGTCCCTTTCTATGGGCAAAAGGATAAATCAAATTTTTCTTTTCCCAACTAGGCAATTTGTGCTTTTCTTTAACAAAAGCTCTGTTCTTTTGACCAACCTTTTCTCTAGCATTACATTCATTTTTGTAATGACCAGTCTTACCACAATATGTGAAAATCTTATTCTCAGAAAGTGTGAGATACTTGTTTTTGGGATCCCATTTTGGAGCTTGAGTCCCAAATCCAAGTCCTCTCGTATTGCTACTATGATGTTCTTGCAGACAAGAGAGTGCATTAGAAGCCTTGTTCCATTTTCATGTTTTGTCTAATTCATGCTTTTCCTTTCCTAAATCTTCTTTTAAGACTTTAATCAACTCATATTTCTTGTACATTTCACCTTTCATTTTTCCTAAATTTTCTTCTTGGATGAGAGATATTGATCAGCCATTTTCTTACCTGACCATAATTTCAGTTTAATGTTTTCAGATTTGAGTTCTAGATTCTTATTTTCAAGTTGATGAACCTGGTTCTTCAACTCGGTACTTATGTTATTACTCTTATCAGCCCTAGACTCAAGTCTTTCATATTTTTCTGCTAGGATAACACATTCTTTAGACAGAACATCTTTCTCACTGTTTAATATTTCAGACTCATCTATGAAGTCCATTAGCAAGACTTATTAGTGTTTTTAGTGTGTTATAGGTACACAAGAGTTAGAATACTTACCTCCTGTTCATCTTCTGACTCTCCGATGGCCATAAGAGCTTTCTCATCTTTAGCTTCATTTTTTGAGTCCTCATCTGAAGTTTCTCCCCATGCAGCAACCATGGCTTTGGTTGATCCCTTGGTCCTTCTTAGTTGAACCTGTTCCTTCTTCGTGTTTCTTCTTTCAGCTCTTTCTTTCTTCCCTTCAATCTCCCATTGTGGACATTTCTGATGTGGTGATCAGTCTTCACACACTTGTAACCACCTTCATTGGTTTGTTTCTCTGAAACTCTGGATTTACTAAATGTTGTTCCTTTTGAAGTAACTTTTCATCTCGTAAGGAATTTCTTGAAATATGTGGTTATCAAAGCCATCTCATCATCTTCAAGATCTGATACATCTGAAATTCTGAGAGCCAGACTTCTTTTATTCTTTGGAGCATCCATTTTCATTGTTTACCTTCTTAGTTCATAGGCAGTGAGATTTCCAATTCGTTCATCTAACTTTAGAGTAGCAATGTTCTTTGATTCCTGAATAGTAGTGATTTTGCTTTCCCAGGAGATTGGCAGAACCCTAGTTAGGATTTTTTCCACCTTGTCTTCTTCCAGAATAATCCTTCCAAGAGAACCAAGTTTATTTGTCAGTGTAGTGAACTTGGTATACATTTCTTGAATAGTTTATCCTTCCTTCATAGTAAAGTTTTCATATCGAGAATACAGTAGAGTTCCTCTTGATCTATTTACCTGAGGTGTTCCTTCATGAGCCACTTGTAGAGTGTCTCGTATCTCATTGGCAGTAGCACAGCCTTGAATCCTGCTGTACTCATCAGGGCCCAATCCACATACCAACCATTTCTTGGCTTTAGTATTTTTTTCCCATTTCCTTAGATCCTCGGCAGTACAATCAACTCTTGTCTTTGGAACATCTACACCTTCAGCATTCTTCTTGGTTGTATCTTAAGGACTGTGATGACCCGTCATCACGTGAGTTATCCCCTCGTTATCCCCGTTAAATGCTTGTTAATATTTCAATATGCCCTTCTCAGTTCCCAGGTGGTGCACTCATCTTGATCTTCTCCAAAGGTGTTAACCTCTTTAAGGATAACCTGCTCTGATACCAACTGATGTTCTAAACGTCAATACAACACAAGAGTGGTGATTTGTGTGGTACTTAATTTTTGCACTAGAAGAACCTGGTTCTTCTAGGTGTTCTAACTACTACTGTTTGCAGAATTAAAATACAGAAAATAAAGAACACAGAGATTTTTACGTGGAAAACACCTGGCTCAAAGGATGAAAAAACTACGACCTACTACTCAGTAGGATTTTCCCAAACTTCCACTAAAATTAATGAGCCAAAAATAGCATTTACAAAAACTCTTTGTAAACCTAAGGATTAACTCTAATCCCTCTGTGGCACATAGCCTCAACTGTTGCGACACCTTCAAGTTAACTCTAACTTGAATACTCAATGCACCTATTACAATTACTTCTATAAAAGCTGAAAGGTACAATATGAAAACCTACTACAATTGAACTAGACTTTGAATAAACACAATGATGAAACTTGGTTCTTCTATCTTAGTTCATGTAGCTTCAGATATGCACACTTGTATCTTGCATATATTTCTTGCAAAATAGACTTGATTCTTTTTGCTCTCAAATATGTTTTTCTTCTGCTTATGTTCAATACCTTGAAAAGAGAACAACTTAGTTACTTAAATAGATTATCAGTTAGAGTTTGATCAAGACTCTATCGCTCATCCCTATGTCGATTTCAGTCATTAACTACTACAAACTCTCATCCTTATCCTAGCTTAGGATTGTGTTCTCTTATCTTAAGAAGACTTTTCTCCTTAGAACTCAATGCAACCTTTTTTATCATGTTCAGAATATTTGTTCATATGCCTCAGTACATATCTTCTTCACGTGCCTTCTATGTGCGATGGTTATGACTATTTGTGTTTCTCATGATGGATCAGGTTCTTCACCTGATGTTCATTTGTCAATCTTCAAAACTTCAACTGAACTTGGAAGTGGGTGAAGCAGAATTGCTACGGCCAGATCATGTGTACCAGGCTATAGAGAAAGTTAAGGTCATTCGGGAAAGGATGAAAACTGCTCAGAGTCGCCAGAATTCCTACGCGGACGTTCGCCGAAGAGATTTGGAATTTCAAGTTGATGATTGGGTGTTCTAGAGGGTATCTTCTACGAAGGGAGTCATGCGATTCGGTAAGAAAGGGAAGATGAGTCCTAGATATGTTGGTCTGTATCGAGTTGATCAATGGATAGGGCAGGTGGCTTATAGGCTAGAATTGCCCCCTTAAATGTCATTAGTATACCCGGTGTTCTATGTGTCTATGTTGAAGAAAGTTGTTGGAGATCCATCTTCCATCATGCCAGTCGAAGCTATAGAGGTTAATGAAGATTTGTCATATGAAGAAGTTCTAGTCGCCATCATTGATAGGCAAGTCCGTAAGTTGAGAAATAAGGAAGTTGCCTCTGTTAAAGTATTGTGGCGAAGTCAACAAGTTGAGGAAGCCACGTGGGAAGCAGAAAAAGAAATGAAAGAGAAATATCCTCGTCTGTTTGATCAAGTTTAGAAGAAATTAGGTGACCTTTCTATCTATGAAACAACTATCATTGTGTCCAAATTGTTTTCTTCCTAATGCTGGTGAAGTTTCTCTAGTTGTGCAAGAGTTGTATGTGTTGTGATTACTTTAGGTCATTTGAACCTTCCTTTGATAAATGAAAGATTTATAAAGACTCATGTGTTAAGTAAACAACTAATGGCAAGTGTAGATTGTTAATTGTTTGTTTATATGCATGTGGTATGTTGAAATGGTTAAATAATGTGGGACTCATTGAAGTGACTAGTTTATGTGCAAAATGTATTGAAGTGGCTAGTTTATATGCAATTGTTGAGGTAATAAATTGTGTACAAGTTGTAAATAAAGTTGTAAATGTGTATTGTTGCTTGAGAATGTGCTTCGGGGCCTCTATGACAGGTGGATATGTCCATAATACAAAAGAAACTCTGGCGAAAATTTTCTAAAATATAGGAGTTAGTGAAACTTTTGACAGTTTGCATATCATTTCTTTCAAAACCAGCTGATTTTCAAAATCCTCATTTGAGGACTAATGATTTTAAGGGGGGAGGATGTATGGCCCCGTAAAACTTTTGTGCTTAAAAACCTAGCAGCACGTGGTGTCATGGGCTGAATATAGTGTTAGGAATGTGTAAAATTCTTCGCGGCGAGCTTGCTCGTTGCGGTTCGGACCCACGGTGGTGATCTAAGCTACAAAAATCAAAAGAATATATTTTTCCAGAAATTGTGATTTCTGCGGTCAAGAATATGGTCGGAGATCAGCTATGCGGACCGCATTCCTACCGCAGAGTGTATCAGAAGGCTTGTCAAAATTAGTGTTGAAAATGCGGTCTAAATGCAATCGCATAATGAAAATGCGGACCGCAAAACCATCGCATAAATTCCTCAGGGATTTCTGAGGGTCAATTCTGCGGCACATTATGCGACCAATTTTGCTGTCCATTATGCGGACCGCATGTTTACTCTGCGATCGCAGATGCGATCGCATAGGGCCCCAATTTTCTAGTTTTAAAACCTGACCCCCTTTTTAATATAACGCCCCAACCCCTCATTTTTACACATTTTCTGGAAAAAATAATAGAGAGGGAGGAGGGATTCTTGAGAGAAAAGTTTATCTTCTTCAAAAACTGTTCCTCAAATTGCTTGGTCCGAAAAATTCTAAAGCAAGTGTCTTCATCTCCATTTCTATAGGTAAAATCCCTAACCCTTTTTCCTTGATTTTCAGATTTTAATAAAAAGGGAGATTTTTATGCATTAATTCTTGAAAATGGAAGTCAAAACACACATGCATGTTCTTTATACCTAAAAGCTAGTAAGAGGAGTTGGGTAGAAGTAAAGGTTTGCAAAAGAGAAGTTGGCAACCTAGATAAATTGGGTAGAAATTTTAAACTTCAATTCTAAGATATATGTGTTAACTTGTGACCTAGATTGGCGTAACATAGATAAATTGGGTGAATTGAAAGTAGAAGATAAACGAAAAAGGGAATTCGACTCCAAGTATGTATGGCTAACTTTGATCTTTGTGAAATCGCCTTGTTTGGTGTACGAATATTTGGTATGTGATAGCTATGTGGATTGATTGTGAAATTCTTGTGATTGGTTTGTTGGGTGTTTGATTGGTTTGACTAAGTGTTATGTGGTAAAAGTTGAAAAATAAATGATAGAAGGAAATCGTAAATGATGCAATTGGAACAACTGTGGTAATAACATATTTGGCTTCTTGTGGGTAATTATTGCAATGACTTGAATTGCTTATGAACTGTTGAATATAATGGAATTGGTACTGTTGGCTATGGAAACACTTGTAATATTGTTGTGGCTGTGTCTTGAGAACTATTGGCTATAGAAACACATGTGAATTGTAGAATTCGACGGAAATAGTATTGATGGTTATGGGAACACTTGTGAATCATTGTTGTGACTCTTTAATGAAATGTTGTTGTGATTTTTGTGAATTGTTTATTGTCATTGCTGTGGTCTTTGTGAATTGTTCTTTGTTGTTGTTGTGATTGTTGTGGATTGAAACTGGACGGTGGGATCGAGTTGCGCGCCGTAACACAAAATGATAACTATGGGTTGGGTGATAAGGGTGGCCGATGTAATAAAGGTGGATGAGGTAATAAGGGTGGGCGATCGAAATCGCCACTGAAATCAATATGTGTACCAATTGTGAAATCATTGATGAGGAATTGTGAAAGGAGACAGCAGGAGAGTTTGTAACCTGTGAGGCACTGATTGTCCCTTTGTTTGGCTTGATTGTACCTTTCATGTGTGTTTGGTTGTTGCTTCTATTGTTGTTTTCTACTTGTATATGGTTTGGGGATTACTTGAAACAAAGTTAGGCGTTGAAAACCTATTTGTCTTGACTTGTTATTTCTTTATGTATTTGTTTGTTGCTAATATTACCGTGACTTACTTGTCTATGGCTTGAGTTTACTTGGGACAAAGTTTGTTCATACATACCAGTAAAATTCCAGTGTACTGACGTCCCTTTTGCCGGGGGTGTTACATTCATGTTATGATTGTAGGTGGTTCAGTAGCAGGCACTTCAGCGCATCGGCAGTAGTATTCTTCGCCTTCCATCGGCCGTTTTGGTGAGCCCCTTTCTTCCTCGGGGCCCTGTGTGGTTCATGCCACTTCTGTTTAGATTTCATTTTGGTTTTTGTAAGGTATAGCCGGAGCCTTGTTACCGGCAAGTAATGTATTATCCAGTCATATCTTAGAAGCTCCAAAGACAGTAAATATAGGTTATGAACTTATGTACTTGTATGTCGGGCAATGTAAATTGTAAACTTGTTAAGAAATCAACTATGTTGTGTATGCTTTGGAAAAAGGGTGATTTCAATTATAAAATGGTTAATCACTTGATTCATGAGTAATGAAAACTCCAAGGAAAAGTCCACAACGATATGATTAACGACCACTACCATGACCCGAGATACCTGGATCTGCACAAAAGGTGCAGGGGAAAACGTGAGTACACCAACTCAGTAAGTAACACATTCAAACTATGGACTGACGAGTAGTGGCTAACCAAAGATCAATAGGTAATCAAATAACTGTACGAAAAAGTAGACATGCTTGAAGTTCAAATAAAAGCTCAATAGTAAGTAATTACAATATGACTAGTACAGAGTAATAATCTTAGTAAAACTCTAAGTACCAATGCACAAATAGCATGATTAGTGTTCTGTGTATCGCCACTGACAAGTGCTAACCACTCGGTACTACATATGGCCATCCAACCTAGGAAAGATCCACCCCGAACAATATATATCACTAACCGAAGTCATCCAGTACTGAAGAACGGCATTCCATCCCTATGGAGAAGATCCTATCTCCATACCAATACTTCGGATAAGATCCATGTCCAGGGAATATCCATCCCTCAATATAATCAACTACGCTCACTAGGGGTGTAAAGACTCTGGATGGGATTCTCTAAGACCAAGCGCTATATCAATGCCAACAAATTCATGATCAATATCTCGCTGCAGCTGCCCGATCACATACTGTCATTCAATATCAGGCTCTCGGCCTTACTTAGTCAACACTCTCTAGTCTCACACACATGGGCTCAAATGTCATGATACTAGCCCGAAGTATGAAATGATATGTCAAATAGAAATAATAGAGAATGAGGCATGAAATAATATACATGAACAAGACTGAGTATAGAATATCAATAAAGTTAATGATATGACAGCAAAAAATGACCTCTCGGGTCTCAACAATATTGGTGTGATTCCCTAACATGATAATTAGCATGATTTCACAGCTCATTAACTTAATCATATAAGTACAACATAGAAATATCAGCAAGAAAGAGTCACTAGGTAGTACTCTGGAATGATCCAGGCCGTTTCTCTTATGGTTCATTGTACACATAGTTCGGGGTTTCGAACCCTTAGAACCAAGTTTGGAAGCGTTATTTACCTCAAATCAAACCAGACTTTAGCCCGCGACGCCCTTGCCTCTCAATTCAACCACCAAATGCTCTGTCTCTAACCAAAATCAGAACCATAACATCAATATATGCTAAGGGAACAAAGCCCATGCGAAAATAATCAAATTACATCAAGAATTCGAAATTGCTCAAACTCGGCCCCTGGACCCACGTCTTATAATTTGATAAAATCACAAAACTAGAATCCTTACACTCTCACGAGTTCATGCATACCAAATATATCAAAATCCGACCACAAATAACCCCTCAAATCCCTAAATCAAAGCCTCCAAGTCCCGAGCCCTGATCTCCCAACCTTCTTCCTTAATTTTCCACTAATACTATGATTAAACAATGGGGAAAATGGCCATAATAACAAGTAATAAGGCTTCAGAAACTTACCCAACTGAAACCATTCATTTCCTTGAAAAATCACAGCCCTAGCTCTCCTCCCGTCTTCAAAAATGGTAAAACTTAGAAAAAAATTGCGGAGGCATCTATTTATATGTTCTGCCCAGGGATAGCGCATTTGTGGTCCAATTCTCTCACCTACAGGACCACTTATGCGCATAACCAACCGTTTCTACCATTCTTCATTTAATAGCCCTTATCGTATTTGCGCTCAAATATTCGTACATGCGCCTTTGTAGGTGCGCTCCTCTCTGCATCTACGTCTTCTGCCTTCTTCACATATGTCCGTATCTGCGGCTTAATCTCTCTTATGAGGTTATCGCACCTGCTGTCCTCTAACTGCATGTGTGGTTATGATAGAACCTCAACAACTGAAGCTGCTCCAACAAATTTCCAAACTCCCTGTTAGCCATCCGAAATCATCATGAGGCCCTCGGGACATCAACCATAAGTACGAACAAGTCATAAACCATTATTCAAACTTATACCAATTTTTGCAATAGTCCAATCAAATTGAATCATCAAAACAACCTCGGATTCAAGCCTAAGGATTCAAAAACTTCCGAATTACGCATTCCATCAAAAAGTCTTCCAAAACTCACCCCGAAATGACTTGAAATTTTGCACACACATCACAAATTAAACAACGGAGCTATTACAACTTCCGAAATTGCATTTCGACCCTGATATCAAAATTTCCACTACCAACCGAAAAACGTTAAAATTTCAGTTTCGCCAATTCAATCCTAAATCTACTCTAGACCTTCAAAACATATTGTGATCATACTCATAAGCCCCAAATCACCTCCCAAAGCTATCCGAACCATTGACATTCACATCCGATCACTTTTTCACATAAGTCAACATCTGATTGACTTTTTCAACTTAAGCTTACTCAAAAGAGACTAAGTGTCTCAAACCTCTCCAAAACCACTCCAAACTCGAACCAGCCAACCCGATAGCATATAATATAGCTAAACAAGACATAAAGATGAAGAAATAGGAGAAACGGAGGTGTAACTCATGAAACGTCCGCCCCGGTCGTTACAAACATTCTCTACTCTTATTCCTTAGAAATCTCTATGTTTTCTAGCACTCGTATCATGGTTTCTTGAAATCTTTGTAAGAACTGTCGCTCGTCCTCATTTCAAAACATCTAGTTTATCTATTTAACTCCCTTTTTTCCATCTCTTTCCCTCCATTTTATTAAAATGACAAGGTGTATAATAGTTTACCGGGTAGTGTATGTAAATTCAGTTATAATATTGGAAAATCGATAATAAGTTTAATCCAGCTTGTTCCACAATGAGGCCATTCAGAATAACTTTTGCCTGGTATCTGGAATATTCTGGTAGTTATGCAATTTATTAATCTTAGCAACCAACAGAGAAATACGAAATAGGAAGTCATTCGCTATCGGAACAAAATCTTCGTGCTGCCCGTTTCATCGCATGTGTTACTGTGACGACATGGATAAAAACTATCTGCATTTGGGGTAAAACATATGCCTATCTCTTTTAGTTCCGGTGTTCCTTTTATATGTTCGACGCACTTGAGGTCAGGGTCTACTTGATTAGTAACCTTCTTGATGGCATCTCTGGTTTCGTTAAATGTGTGCTTTGTTCCTGGAGTAATTCCATGAGTTCTGAGAGTAGACAAGAGATCCAATTTATCTTTTAAGCGCATGGCTAATACAAAATATGCGTCCTGATTGTATAGATTTTGACAGCATAGTCCATGCCTTGTGTATTCATGTTCCCAGAGAAATTGTTTCTCCTTGGCATCCTTTCCATTTAACTTCAATTGAATCCAGAGGTGGTCCTTGTCAAGATCATTGACCATCCTATCCTGTAAAATTAAGAAGAAAGCTGTTCAACAAAAATTACCAGAATGGAGAAAGTAGTGACAAAATAATACGTAAAAATGCTTGAGAAAAGACTCTCTACATTTTCATTGTATGGCTTATACTTCTTGCCAGTACAGAACTCCAGGCGAAAGTGCTTGTTTTCGGGCCAAAGCCCGTGAATTGTGAAGTTGTTCGATGTTCTCCTGCAACTATTTTTAGGCCGGAAACAGAAGGACGGTGGCCAAGTTAAAACAAGTTGCAGATAATCAAAGTTCCCATAAACATGGGAAAGAGTAAAAAGCAAAATGAATAGAGCTGATATTAGCTGTGACTTAAACATTCTCTATTTGTTCAATTCATTCTCTTCTTTATCTTCCAGGGCTATATATAATCAGTTTTTTTATGAGAATTTTTCACAAAAGCCATTCACTAAGACCTAATTAGCAGTAAATAGAAATCCTTTCCTATATTACGTGATATAGATATGTTTTACGTTATTTTATGATATATATAGTGTATTAAACGAATTGTATTCAATAATACAACATGAAATGACGCCGCACAAACAGGGATTCCTGTAAATCATGATCTGTATTTAGGTGTATTAAGCTGTATTAAGCGGGAAAAAAGTGAGATCCTACGACAAGAAGTTAGGTGTTAGCTTGAGTGACCCGTCGAAGAGGTCCGTTGATGATATGCTTGCGTTTTTGAAGACGTTTAGTCAAGAGGATGACATTAAGGTGGTTAATATGATTAACTCTTGTTTTCATTCGGTTAATTAGCATAAAATAATGCTGATAATACTAATGCCATAATGTTCCTTTTTTGCAGCTTTTTAAAAAGGTGTTTCAATGCTATTCCAATCGAGAAGCTGTAGAAAAGCTTCAGAAAAAATCCCCGGATAGTGAATCCGCCGAACAGGTGAAGAGTATATTTTGGCTTTTGTGTATTATTACGAATCAAAACTGCAACATTGGGGCAGTTTTGTTGTAAGATAGTTGGGAAAAATCTACTTAAGTGGGTTATGTGGTTTATAAATATGTAAATTAATTTGATCCGAAAATATAAAATAAATTAGAAAAAAAATAAGATTATAAAAATAACTTAAAGAAAATACAAATCTAGCTATGAGTTTAGCTTCTCAGATAGCAGTAACAAGAACAATCTTAAGAATAAAATAAAGAGAGCAATTTTATAGAATAAGAGCTTATTTTAGCTTTTGCGTACAAAATATTTCATGTCCCTCAATGGATACAAATTCTTTTATTTATAGCTTTATTAAGAGAGACAAGATCCTCAAATCAAGCTCGTTTTAGTACGAATAAAACTCCTCTTGATGGTTGTATAATGGTTGAGTATAAATGCAAAGATTGTTTGTAACAACTGCTCATTGAATGATGTCTTTTCCAACCATTGTCTTTCTTTTAAATCTTCATTTTCGATTTCAATTCTTTCGAACCTTATTCAAAACTGGTCATATATTTGTATCCGATTCTAACTATTTATTGACTCATACCTTACTTTTCTTTACTCCTAAGTTTCAATTCATCGAGCATCTAACTTTCCTTTATAAATTTTACCCCATACATATAATCCCCCTACTTTTGGGTTGTAAAATTTCGTTTTATCGAAAAGTAGATAAGATTTATTTTCTTGGCACAAAAGTTCCTGAACAGTTTCTGACACTTGAAAGGACGCATGCCCCTTGCATTTAATGAGTCCTCATTTGGCAAATATTTTTGCCAATTTTCAAGGTAATCTTGACCATGAATTTTGTCGTCTATAAAATTCTCCACTACTACTTATCCCTTTTACAAACTCTTCTTCTTCTTCTTCGACATATTTCCTCAGTATCCTACTGCAAAACCTGTCTTTCTCGTTAAAATCTCCTTACTTAAATTGCTTATTACCATGTCTTCTCCTACCGTTCTTAGAAACTCTGTTTTAGCGATAATTGATATTATTTAGTTAATTATGATTATATACGAGTGGATTGGAGGTGGAATCTTGAGGAAAAGCAATAATTGAGGCTTGAGTTCGGCCGTAGAATCGAGGTAAGTGTTGTGGCTAACCTTAGCTTGAGGTGTCACACCTCCTTTTTACCGCTTACTACACCCTGTGAAGGATATAATAAAGGAGTTTTTCCACTTAAAGGACAGTCGAAACGTGATTCGTTATTAAGATTTTAGAGTCGCCACTTGGGAGATTTATGGTGTCCCAAGTCACCGGGTTTAATCCCAAACCGAGGAAAGTTTGACTCTATTACAGTCTGCGAACTAGAAAATCCGGATAAGAAATTCTGTTAATCCGGGAGAAGGTTTTAGGCACTCCTGAATTCCGTGGTTGTAGCAGGGTCTCTCAACTGTTGTATTTATTTTTATCCGAGTTCAATTATATATTTTGATTATGTGTGCATTTATTAATTTTTCGCTTTATTATTAAATTTTACAAGAATTGCAACGTTGCGAAAATGTATTTTGAACCACACTGTACCAGTACGTCGATGACTTTTAATACATTTCTACTTCGTTGAGATTTGGATTTGGGTCACATAAATGTGCACCCGTATTAGGAAGGTAATATTATAATAAATCGCGCCAAAAAGTATCTACGTGTTAATTAACTTTAGGAAAGACCGTGAAATTCGCTAAACGGTCCATTCCAATTCTAAATATTTTTGTAAGTAATTATTGAGGGCCCCGCAACTCAATCGTTTTAATGGGCGAGGCTCATATCAATTTTTATTAAAGGCCAATCCTAGGGTAAACTATATTCTCTATTTGTTTTTGTCCTTAAAACCATAAAGATTCTAATTAATTTCATTATACAAATGCTTTATTTACTACTTATTCAATTCCGAAAATTTTGGGCCTTAAACTTGCTCACAATGGACTACATTTAAATATTAATAACAAAATCAAAATAGATCAACACAAACCATGCCTCACATATTTCGCGCATATTTTGTTCAAAATTATCAATATGTGTTTAACTATTATTAACAAAGAAACAATTTTGTTTACCTATTCAAAATGGTGAAACACCAATTATTCTATTCAATGTTGCCATTTCCTGCTATTTTTATTATTTTTATGAACTTAAGATTGAATTCTGCACTTTAATTGAAATTACCCTATTTTGAGAATCAAAAATTTCAACTAAACTACAATTCTTTAACGACCTATATCTACTATTGAAAATACTGAAAATCCAGAAATAATGTGTAATCCTTTATTGCAGTTTCTGTGAAACTAAAATGATAACATCCGAACGATATTAATAAAAATTTTACGACCTATTTCAAAATTAAGGCATCATCGCAGAAATAATGTCAAATTGATTTTAACTTCCAGATACTAATATGTATTTAATTTTTAAATGGAATAGTTATAAACTCGAAATTTCAGGTAGTCATACACTTAGATTGATCTATTATTTTTCAGAAGAAAAGCTACTGATATGCACAACTTCATATTTATAACCTGAAACCTAGGTATAACTATCACTTTTAACATTTTTAATCTCCTCGTTTTATCACAATCCTATTAGTTATTAAGACTGCATATCCCACGAGATGCTAATACAGATCTGTCATTCGCAAAGTTCGAATGTACCAGTCCAGTCCGAGAAATTAAAATTCAATTACAATTAGACTAGTCCTAAATGAATACAAATATTTCTGATTATATTTACATAAAAAATAGAAACACAAAAGTGCAATATCGCATGAATATTTCTACTTCTCTTGCTTCATATTATCACTTCATCAATAGGCAATAGGAATGTACCTGAAAATAAGGTAAAAGTCAATGAGAATTCTAATAGAAATCAACAGGGAAAGAATCAGCAATGAGTTCAATAACAATTAATCCAGCTCAGATCAATACCAAATCTAGCGTAGATAACAGCTGAGAAAAATAATAACAACATACAACTCAACGAACAACATCAAATAATCTTCAAACTTGATGTGATCAGCTAATGTAACAGTATAATTTTCGGATTACTTCTTCTACTATTTTGGTATTTTTAATTAGGAAATGAATGATTTTTGAAATGAAAGCTTGAATTGCAGAGAATGATTCGAAAAAAAATCAGGTATTTGGAGATTTCAATGCTTTTCAAAGTTCAGAACCCCTTTCTAAAGGCATATGTGTGCCTATTTATAGAGTTTAAAGGGGGGGGTGGAGATTTAAATTTCAGAAATTATGCATTAGTCCCTCTTATTTCATGTTTTACCCCCTACTTTTTTATTATTTTATTCAACTAATTACCCTACTTGTGAAGAAATACATTAATGACCCTATCTAGAACATTCTTCCCTTAGACAATCCCTTAATTGCCCCTACTTCTAAGTAATCTTCACTGAACTGCCCTTTCACATTACCCATACTTCCCCCACTCCTTGTCACGACCCCAAAATTCGGTCGTGATGGCGCCCAGCACATTGCTAGGCCAGCCCGACCTACCATTCATAACACAGATCCATTCTGCTTAGACTTGTTTGTATTAGGATGCTTACTCTGTAGAGGCTCAGACTTGTGACACCACGATTTGGTTGGGACCGTATTTTGTATGTTTCTATTATTGCGTTTATCATTTTGATATGAACACTTGCTGATTAAGTTTAACTTGATTAACTGGAATTAATAAATGGCTGGTTAAGAGATAATATGGTCGGGCTTGCCTAGCATTTGTTGGGCGCCATTACGACCGGGGTTTGGGTCGTGACAAAAACAGTATCAATTTTAGATGAATCAAACGGTCTAAAAAAATTAAGAATCAGAGATGGGAAGCACACATGCATACAAAAAATAGAAAGAAAAATTACAAAGAAAGAAGAGTGAAACATTTTGCTTTTTCGTCATCTTTTCTGCTTTTCTTTTCCTTATTTTCTCTTTAAAGAAACAACATCCGATCGTCCATGGGCCTTGTATGGTCTATTCTTGGAATTTTTAAACGCTGGTAGACTTCTCTTTATCATTTTTGGTTTTTCAGGGGTCTTTGGGACTCAAGGTTTTCAGATTTGAACCCATTGCTCTCAGGCGTGCAACGATACATCAAGGTCAACCATTAGTATGTTTTATGGAGACAGAGGTTGAACGAATGAACATTATTGAAGGTTTGCAGTACGCAGTAGTTTGCAAATTTTCCTATGGTTGGCCTGAGCTTAATGAGTTACGTAGAATTTTGCCTATTCAATTTGGAATTAAAGGAGATTGTAACATTGGGTATTTACGGGAGAGGCATGTTTTAATAAGAATGACATTATGGCAAGATTATGTTGATTTCTCTTCGAAAGCAGTGCATTACGTGAAAGACAAATTTGGAGACGAATATCAACTTAGAACTTTAATATATGATGTCAAGTTTAAAGTTGGAGAAGAAACACCAAAAGTTATGGCTTGGATATCGTTTCCTAACTTGTTGCCTACTTATTTTGTTAAAGAATGCCTATTCTCACTAGCTTCAGCTGTTGGGAAGCCATTGCACCTTGATCAAGCTACAATGAATAAGACTAGACCAAGTTGTTCTCGTGTGAAAGTGTTCGTGGATTTAACAATTGATCTTCTTAAGAAGGTACGCATGGATATTATAAATGAAAATACTGGAGATATGTGAACTGAATGGGTTAACATAAATTATCGCTACTTGCCTAATTATTGCAAAGAATGTAAAATACAAGGTCATGACATGATTGAATGTTGGAGGATTAATCCTGAACTCATGGCTAATATGAGAGAAAAAAGGCAAGCAAATAAAGAAGCACAGTCAATTGAAAATAATGAGAAGAGCAAGATTAATGCTCCACTAATGATTCTAACAAGTGAAAAAGTGGTGGGTAACGTGGGTCCACACTGGAAACAGGTGAGAGATAAAAGAGCTATTTCTAAAGAAAGTACAAATGATGATGCAAAAGAAGTGGGAAAAGATCTTGTACCTGTTGAAACTGCTAAACAAGTGCAAACTAATAATACGTTTGCAGTGCTAGAGATTGATGCTAGTGAAGATAATGGTAACAATCAATGAACAATAGTGGAGAACAGTGAAGATAAGCCAGGCAAACAACTAGTTTTTGTAGAGCAACAAGTGGAATAAAGTGCACTGCCTAAAGCTAACTTAAATCCTGCAGCCCCAATATTTAACCCAAGATCTCCAAGGAGTAACAAAGGAAAGAATGGGGGAAATAAGGATACAGTCAGTAATTCAGCAGCCACATGAACACCAGCAAATGTTAACACACAGGAAAACAAAGAACTAATAAAGACTAAAGCATTGGAGGTGTATGAACAACAAGTCCAGGAGTTAACAGATGCATGGGCACAAAATACAGGAGACAGAATCAATTTGAGGGTCCCAGCACACAATAAAAATACAGCAGGGGTAGAGTCTACTAATAGAGGAGCAGGTGTACAAGAAACAACAACTTAATGGGTAAACAAAGCATTCAAGGACAATTTAGGGGAGATTCAAGTCAGAATGAATACTTCATGCAAGGAGGTACCTTCACAGAACACATTGGGGGAAAAGGAGATGCCTAATATTCCAGAAGTCCAAGCAAATGATAATCTCATGCCCAAATCAGCTGAGAAGATGCAATGGAGTAGTAGTAAACTATGGGAAGATCAAAAAGAAGATGACTCAGATGCAGACTTGTGCCTCTAGGAGCCAATGAGGATAAAGAACCAATTTATGAAGACAAAGAGGATGAGGAACAAATTGTTAATGATAATACAATTGTGAGTATAGAGGATATTATCAACCAGAATATTGCAAAGCAAATCGCATACAAAGATCAAGCTCAGGATATGGATGCAAATGGGAATAATTGGCAACATGCAGAAGGCGGGACAAATCGCCGGAGTTTTTTCTTTGAGGAGTTCAAGAAGCTAAAATCTGTGAGTGTAACCCATTTTCTCAAGCAAAATCCTTCTTCTCCGTTTGGTAAATTCTTGAAGGCTAAATACCTTCATTTGGTTCATCCAAAAATGGAGTTTTCATTCTCCGAGAACTTGAATTAGAGGAAGCTTGTGAACTCCGGTGAGTTCCCGAAAACAGAGTAATAATTAAGAGATTTTTAAGATTCGAGTATGGAGAATAAAAATGGTGAGAGAGGAGGAATATGGAGTAAATGGTGAAATAAAAGAAAAGGAAATGAATAAATTAAAAATAATGTAAAAAATAAATTAATATTGACGTGTAACAAAAAATTTGACGTGGCCACTGATGTGTCATCCATGTCAGAGATTTGAAGAACACGCGAGGTGAGAGGGGTTTAAAATATTGGTTTTGAACAACTATAAGTGTGGATGAATCTTCTTTGAGTATAGGGACCGGGATGACAAAAGCAGCAGGTCGTTGGTAATAAGGAAAAGAATATCAAAAATGCATAGTTAATCACAGCACCTAAGGAGCAACAGCTAGTGAAATTGTTGAAGAGAGGGGAGACAGTGTCACATACTCCTGCTCAACAAGCAAACCTAAATGCTCATATGGATCAGAATGAAGAAGTAGAGGAAGAGGCAGATAGAAAAAGGACAAGACATGGATCAAGAATCCACAACACAGAATTTCAAGAATATAGCCAGGCAAGCAGACATTTCACCTAGGCACATGGATAAGGTAAAACCTTTTCCAAAAGGAAAGAAAAAGCAGCAAAAGGAGAACTCCTCTATTCCTATAGGTGGAGTTCAAACAAGGAGGAATTTATCACTGTCCCAATCCAAACAGTAATTGATGCCCTCATTTGGAACATAAGATCAGTTAACACACATCAGGCATTGGAATTGCTCATCAAAATGTATAGAAAGAATCATTATGAGTTCATTGGACTCATGGAACCAAGCAACATGCTAGAACTTTGGAAAGGTACAGAAATAGAATTGGTTTTGCTCAGGCAATTGCTAATGTTTCAAATAAGATTTGGGCATTCATATATGAATTTTATGAGGTCACTGCAGTAAATAACTTGGTACAGCAATTAACCCTGAAGTTATTTCATACAGAATCACACTTTGAATTTATGCTGACTTTGGTGTATGCTAAGTGTGATGTCCTAGAAAGAATTGAACTTTGGGATTCATTATATGACTTGGCACAAGATATGACAGTCCCATGGTTAGTTGGAGGTGACTTCAATGTCATTTGGGATGAGGAAGAAAAATTTGGAGGTCTACCTGTTTCTTTAAATGAAATAGATGACTTCAGGCATTGCATTAATACTTGCAACTTGATGGATTTGGGATTTAAGGGAAGCATATATACATGGTGGAATGGAAGAGCAGAAGAAGATTGTATCTTCAAGAGGTTGGACAGGTGCCTAGCAAATAATGAGTTTCAACGGGCATTTCCAGGCATTGAGGTTCAGCATCTCCCCAAAATAGGTTCTGATCATAGTCCTCTTCAACTAAAGAGTGATTTGGAGGCTCCTATTGTGAAGAAACCTTTTAAGTTTCTGAATTTCTGGGTGGACCGTGACTCCTTCAAAGAGGTGGTGAGACAAAACTGGACAGCTGATTTCAGTGCTAGTCCATATGTGGTTTTCAACCACAAACTAAACAAACTTAAGAGGATACTAACATAATGGAGTAAGAATACTTTTGGAGACATATTTCAGAAGATTGCTAGCTTGCAAGAAGTTGTCATTGTTCATGAAGCTGAATTTGAGGCAAATCCTACAAGGCTGAATAGACAAAGATTACAAAAAGTGCAGGCTGATCTTATTAGTGATCTAGCATTGGAGGAGAAATTTTGGAAACAGAAAGCAGGAATGACTTGGTTCAAGGATGGTGACAGAAATACAAGATTTTTTCATGCACAAGTTAGGGGAAGAAGGAAGAAACTGCAGCTTACAAGAATTCAGAATAGACATGATGTGTGGATAGAAGAGGATGAAGATATAGCAAAGGAAACAATTGGGTTTTTTGAAGACCAATTCACTGAAAGATCAATCCCTACTTCATTTGACATTATTGATAATGTGCCAGCAATACTGGATATGGAATAAAATTCAGAGCTAACAAAGCAGCCTACATTAGAAGAGGTTAAATCAACAGTGTTTGGCCTTAATGGAGATAGTGCAGGTGATCCAGATGGTTTCATAGGTAAATTCTACCAATCCTGTTGGGATATAATAGGTGGGGATGTGTTGGAAATGGTAAGAACATTCTTTAATGGTCATGACCTGCCTAAGTGTGCTACACATACTAACCTGGTTTTACCAATTGTGAACCTGTCGTGATGGCACCCAGTCCCCACGACTAGGTAAGCCTAACACATTGCGAAATCTATAAGTTTTAATTACTTAAATAAGAAACAGGGGAAAATATCATAAAGATATGTAATCCGTGCCACTTGGCACATACATCCGTCACACAATAAATAAACACTACCAAGATCCGGAACCCCACGGTAACACAGACTAAAAGGGAAATACAGCTGTGGCTCTATGTGTAAAGAGTATCTAACAATGAAATGAAGAAAAATGTCAACTAGTAATACTAGAATAGAAGGGAAGCCTCCGGATCCGCGGACGTAGCGGATCATACCTCGAAGTCTCCCAGAAAGCTGCAGAATCACCTAGTACGAGCCTGCTCTGATGTACCTGGATCTGCACAACAAAAGTGTGCAGAAGAGTAGCATGAGTACACCACGGCGGTACTCGGTAAGTGCCAAGCCTAACCTCGATGGAGTAGTGACGAGGAAGGTCGGGGCCCTACTGAGAAACAATAATAATATGATGACAACAAAATAAACAGTTTGACAGATAACAACAAAATTTCCAAAATAACAACATTTACTGAAACTGCCTACAACCAAGCTAATAACAAATAACCAACTCAAATAAACAAATCCAGGATCCGTGGGAATTGAACCCCAGTCCCATTCTCAGTACCCCTGGGTCTCCGGGAATCGAACCCGCGGCCCATGTCTCAATAATATCACAATAACTCGGGATCTCCGGGAATCGAACCCGCAGAGTCCCTACCAATAAATAACTCGGGATCTCGGGAATCGAACCCGCAGTCCCTACCGATAAATAACTCGGGATCTCGGGAATCGAACCCGCGGTCCCTACCAATAAATAACTCGGGATCTCGGGAATCGAACCCGCGGTCCCTACCAATAAATAACTCGGGATCTCGGGAATCGAACCCGTAGTCCCTACCAATATCACGTCGGGTCTGTGGGAATCGAACCCACAGCCCTGGGTCTCCGGGAATCGAACCCGCAGTCCACAAACACAGCCGATTAAGGAAATCCACAGAGAGAAATAATTATGCTCAACTATAACTTCACCGAAAAATAGTGCCAATAATTAACAAGGAATTCAAACAAGGCGGTTAGGCAACCAAACAGTTAAGTGCTACCTAATCATGCTCTTCTAACCACTACCGGGTAAAATATCAAATTAACAACCAAAGACGGGGATATCGCTCATCGAACATTTCTGAATAAAATACGTGTTCATCAACCAGCGCATGTACACGCCCGTCGCCTCGCGTACAAGGCATTTCAACTATCACATAATATCCTAGGGGTGCAAATTCCCCCACACGAGGTTAGACAAGCCACTTACCTCGATTCCGGTACAAAACCGCTAAGCAATAACCCTCTTGCCACGAATGTCGGCCTCCACAAGTGTAGAATCTGATAAAATCAATAGAATCACGTCAAAATAGGCCAATTGGGCATTACCCAATCAAATTAACTCAAAATTCACCAAAACCCACAAGTTGCCAAAACCCGACTTTCGGTACGCTTATCGAAAAATCACGAAATTCACATATTCGGAACCCTCATTTCAATACGAGTCTAAGCATATCAATTTTTCCAAAATCGGACTCCATTTGCCCATTCAAAACCTTGATTTTCTAAAGTCCAAGACTAGGGCTAAACCCTCCATAATTACCCCAAATTCCTCCATTTTCATGATATAATTGCATGATATTATCAATACTAATCATAATATGAGTTCATAGTTGATTACCTGATGTTTTTCCCTTGATTTCCTCCTCAAAATCGCCCAAAATCGCCCTTAAGCCGAGACCCCCAAATGTTAAAATGTTTCTGAAATTTTCTAACTTCTGATACACTTACTTACAGCGATTTTCGCTTCTGCGGAACATTTTTCGCTTCTACGCTCCCGTATCCGCGACCAAAGGGTCGCTTCAGCGGTTCCAGGCCTAGCCGGCCATTTCCGCTTCTGCGAACAAGAGGGCCGCTTAAGCGGCTCCGCTTCTGCGAAGAAGAATCCGCTTCTGCGGACAACTCCGCCCCTGCGCATAACTGACCGCTTCTGCGGTCTCGCCCAAGCGGATAAACGTCCGCTTCTGCGGACCATGCCCAGGTTCTCTCGTCCGCTTCTGCGATCCTAGACTCGCACCAGCGACCCCGCTTCAGCGGAAATTCTTCCGCTTCTGCGGAACCACCCGCTCCTGCGCACCTCGTCCGCTTCTGCGGACTCGCTCCTGCGTCCAAAAGTCCGCAGGAGCGGAAACAACAGAAGCAGGATCCCAACCTGCAATTTTCCACAATTTTATCCCGTTTAACCATCCGAAAACACCCCGAGGCCCCGGGACCTCATCCAAACATACCAACACATCTTAATACCTCATTCGAACTTGCTCCAATCCTCAAAACACGTCTAACAACATCAAAACCCATAATTCGCATCGAATTCAAGCCTAAATTTCTTAAAACTTTCCGAATTGCACATTCGATCAAAAACCCGTCCAAACAACGTCCGAATGACCTAAAAATTTGCGGACATATCCAAAATCACATGATGAAGCTACAAGAATTGTCAGAATTCCATTCCGACCCCGGATCAAAATCTCACCTATCGATCGGATTTCGCCAAAATTCAACCTTAGCCAATTCAAGCCTATTTCTACACCGGATCTCCAAATTCAATTCCGATTGCTCTCCTAAGTCATAAATGATCCCTCGAAACTAGTCGAATCATCAGAATCCGATTCCGAGCACTCTAACTCGATAGTCAACTCTAGGTTGAATTTCCACATTCAAACTTCCTTTAAACATGCTATTTGCTTCATTTTCAATTCAATTCACTCCTAACTCACCCGATAGGCTCTAACACTGATATAAAAGCATAAAACATATAATTGCAACATGACGGGGTGGTTAATTCCCGTAATGACGGGCCGGGTCATTACATTCTCCCCAACTTAAACAAACGCTCGTCCTCGAGCGGACTCAGAGTTGTACTAGAAGCAACCCATGCAGCCGAACTATCTCCTTGATATAGATCTCCGCCAATCGCTCCGATGAATAAGTAGTGCTCACCGGTATAAAATGGGCGGACTTGGTCAACCGATCCACAATAACCCAAATAGAATCAAGCTTCCTAATAGTCCGTGGAAGCCCAGATACAAAGTCCATGGTGATGCGCTCCCGTGTCTTGTTAGAGTTCTGACATCGTAGAACATGATTACATACAGATCCAATTAGCTATCTTTCTTTTCTATACACCGAACATTATTTACCAACATAAGTTCACAACATCCTAGTATTTCTTCACATCTACGAAGCACCATAACCTTTATCAAAATCTCCCAACATACCTAGAGACAGAGACAACACAGCACACCACGCAAGGCACTATCTCTTGCTACACAATACAGAACTATCATTAAACTTCAAAATACTATCATTTTATTCCATTTCTAGCATATGTGAATAGATTATTAGAAATCTAAATTTTTAGCTACTTTCTTTCATGATAATATACCAATACCTGGATACAATCTCAAGCAGTGCAAGTCCGCACTCAAATCAGCCCCTCGGGCTCAGCACTCCTTATCAATTTACACCAGGAGATCTGGTCAATAAGGCAACTAATGCATGTGTGCCGGTAATGTATGAGTGCTAAATGTTATGCCACGTAGTACACGTAAACCAATGTATGTATGCCATGCAATGCATATGACCGCTACGGCGTGTAGCCCGATCCAATTTGGGTACCCGTGCTCACTGTGGGGGTTCGGACTCCGGAGGGGCTCCTACCGCCCAAGCACAATATTAATATCACACCTGCTGCGGCGCGCAGCCCGATCCGTATACCACTTCGGCGTGCAGTCCGATCCATGCATGTGTATGCATATGCTCACATGAATGTCATGCCCTAACATATGGCCCTCGGCCCCAATCAGTCTAACAAATAATCAAGAAAGCCCCACGGGCAACAATATCATATTAGCTCACAGCTTAAAATGTCATCAATACCTTGTTCAAGTTTTTCATAACTTTAGAAAGATGCTGAATAGCAAAAATACCATTTTAAATCTTAAATTTAGATAAAAATATGCACAGTGTTATCAAGACAATGATACCAATCCCGGATCAAAATCTCACCTATAGATCGGATTTCGCCAAAATTCAACCTTAGCCAATTCAAGCCTATTTCTACACCGGATCTCCAAATTCGATTCCGATTGCTCTCCTAAGTCATAAATGATCCCTCGAAACTAGTCGAATCATCAGGAATCCGATTCCGAGCACTCTAACTCGATAGTCAACTCTAGGTTGAATTTCCACATTCAAACTTCCTTTAAACATGCTATTTGCTTCATTTTCAATTCAATTCACTCCTAACTCACCCTATATACTCTAATACTGATATGAGAATCGAACCCGCAGCCCATGTCTCAATAATATCACAATAACTCGGGATCTCCGGGAATCGAACCCGCAGTCCACTACCAATAAATAACTCGGGATCTCGGGAATCGAACCCGCGGTCCCTACCAATAAATAACTCGGGATCTCGGGAATCGAACCCGCGGTCCCTACCAATAAATAACTCGGGATCTCGGGAATCGAACCCGCGGTCCCTACCAATAAATAACTCGGGATCTCGGGAATCGAACCGTAGTCCCTACCAATATCACGCCGGGTCTTTGGGAATCGAACCCACAGCCCCAGGTCTCCGGGAATCGAACCCGCAGTCCACAAACAATATCCAATTAAGGAAATCCAGAGAGAGAAATAATTATGCTCAACTATAACTTCACCGAAAAATAGTGCCAATAATTAACAAGGAATTCAAACAAGGCAGTTAGGCAACTAAACGGTTAAGTGCTACCTAATCATGCTCTTCTAACCACTACCGGGTAAAATATCAAATTAACAACCAAAGACAGGGATATTGCTCATCGAACATTTCTGAATAAAATACGTGTTCATCAACCAGCGCATGTACACGCCCGTCACCTCGCGTACAAGGCATTTCAACTATCACATAATATCCTAGGGGTGAAAATTCCCCCACACGAGGTTAGACAAGCCACTTACCTCAATTCCGGTACAAAACCGCTAAGCAATAACCCTCTTTCCACGAATGTCGGCCTCCACAAGTGTAGAATCTGATAAAATCAATAGAATCACGTCAAAATAGGCCAATTGGGCATTACCCAATCAAATTAACTCAAAATTCACCAAAACCCACAAGTTGCCAAAACCCGACTTTCGGTACGCTTATCGAAAAATCACGAAAGTCACATATTCGGAACCCTCATTTCAATACGAGTCTAAGCATATCAATTTTTCCAAAATCGGACTCCATTTGCCCATTCAAAACATTGATTTTCTAAAGTCCAAGACTAGGGCTAAACCCTCCATAATTACCCCAAATTCCTCCATTTTCATGATATAATTGCATGATATTATCAATACTAATCATAATATGAGTTCATAGTTGATTACCTGATGATTTCCCTTGATTTCCTCCTCAAAATCGCCCAAAATCGCCCTTAAGCCGAGACCCCCAAATGTTAAAATGTTTCTGAAATTTTCTAACTTCTCATACACTTACTTACAGCGATTTTCGCTTCTGCGGAACATTTTCCGCTTCTACGCTCCCGTATCCGCGACCAAAGGGTCGCTTCAGCGGTTCCAGGCCTAGCCGGCCAAATCCGCTTCTGCGGACAAAAGGGCCGCTTATGCGGACCCGCTTCTGCGAAGAAGCTACCGCTTCTGCGGACACGTCCGCCTCTGCGCAACACTGACCGCTTCTGCGGTCTCGCCCAAACGGAAAAATGTCCGCTTCTGCGCGGACCATGCCCAATTTCTCTCGTCCGCTTCTGCGATCACTGGCTCGCACCAGCGACCCCGCTTCAGCGGAAAGGCTTCCGCTTCTGCGTAACCACCCGCTCCTGCGCATCTCGTCCGCTTCTGCGGACACGCTCCTGCGTCCAAAATTCCGCAGGAGCGGAAACAACAGAAGCAGGATCCCAACCTGCAATTTTCCACAATTTTATCCCGTTTAACCATCCGAAAACACCCCGAGGCCCCGGGACCTCATCCAAACATACCAACACATCTTAATACCTCATTCGAACTTGCTCCAATCCTCAAAACACGTCTAACAACATCAAAACCCATAATTCGCATCGAATTCAAGCCTAAATTTCTTAAAACTTTCCGAATTGCATATTCGATCAAAAACCCGTCCAAACGACGTCCGAATGACCTGAAAATTTGCGGACATATCCAAAATCACATAACGAAGCTACAGAAATTGTCGGAATTCCATTCCGACCCCCGGATCAAAATCTCACCTATCGATCGGATTTCGCCAAAATTCAACCTTAGCCAATTCAAGCCTATTTCTACACCGGATCTCCAAATTCAATTCCGATTGCTCTCCTAAGTCATAAATGATCCCTCGAAACTAGTCGAATCATCAGAATCCGATTCCGAGCACTCTAACTCGATAGTCAACTCTAGGTTGAATTTCCACATTCAAACTTCCTTTAAACATGCTATTTGCTTCATTTTCAATTCAATTCACTCCTAACTCACCCGATAGGCTCTAACACTGATATAAAAGCATAAAACATATAATTGCAACATGACGGGGTGGTTAATTCCCGTAATGACGGGCCGGGTCATTACAACAATACTTTCTGGCTTCCGAGGAGAAAAGGGAGGTATGTACCTTTTCAGATTTGAGGCCAATTAGTTTGAGAAATTTCTCTAATAAGATCATTTCTAGAGTAATCCATGAAAGGCTAGTGGGGTTGTTGCCAAACTTAATTTCTAAGGAGCAATATGGTTTTGTCAAAGATAGGAATATAGTTGAGAATGTACTGCTAACTCAAGAGATAGTAACAGACATGAGACTAAGAACAAAAGTTGGGCCAAATGTGATTATAAAGCTAGACATGACAAAGGCTTATGATAGATTATCATGGCTTTTCATGACCAAGGTGTTAAGAAGGATGGGATTTTCAGAAAGATTCATAGGCATGGTGTTTGCTATAGTGTCTAATAACTGGTATTCTGTATTAATCAATGTCAAGCTCATGGATTCTTCAAGTCTACAAGAGGGGTAAAACAAGGGGATCCACTATCTCCTACATTGTTCATCCTAGCTGCTGAGGCATTATCAAGAGGACTTAACTCACTACATTTGAATCCACATTTTTGTGGATATGGAATGCCTAAGTGGAGTCCTAAAATAAATCATCTTGCATATGCAGATGACACAATAATTTTCTCCTTCTCTGATGAGAAATCATTGAAACTTATTATGGAAGTTCTAACAGCATATGAAAATGCATCTGGTCAGTTGGTAAACAAGGCAAAATCTGCAGTGTACATGCATCACCTTTCAGACAGTGCAGTGGCAGAGAAGGTTGAGAGAATTACAGGCTTCCAAAGGCAAGATTTTCCTATTATCTACCTAGGGTGCCCTATATTCTACTCAAGAAGGAAGATTGAATACTACCAACTCATGATTAAAAAAGTGTTAGACAGGCTTCAATCCTGGAAGGGCAATATGTTGTCAATAGGGGGCAGGGCCATTCTTATTGCAAATGTACTACAAAGTATGCCAATTCACCTCCTATCAACAGCTAACCCACTAAAGTATGTGATCAACATATTACATAAAAAATTTTGCCCAGTTCTTTTGGAGAGCTCAGTTACAGGGAATATTAGACACTGGGCATCATTGTCTACACTATGTATGCCACAAGAAGAAGGGGGATTGGGTTTAGATCATTACATGATGTGGCTACAACTCTATTTTGTAAGCTATGGTGGAATTACAGATCAAAATCAAGCCTTTGGAGCACTTTTATGAGCAATAAGTACTCCAAAAAACTAAATACAATGATTGTGCCTTGGAAGAGAGGGTCACACATTTGGAGGAAGATGCTGGAATGCAGGGAGTTGATAGATCATTAGATCACGTGGTGGCGTAGAATGGGATCATCCCTATTTTGGTTTGATAATTGGATAGGATTGGGGGCCTTATATTTCCTAATGCCTCAAAACTGTGGAATAGATGAATAAGTTCATAATGTGTATGAGGTAATGGAAAGGGGCAACTGGAATGCTGAGAAGCTACTTGAGCTACTACCTGAAGAATTTGTAGATCACATCTTGGTGAACATTAAGCCACCAATTCAAGATGGGATTAAAGACACACCTCAGTGGATGCTAGAACCTAGAGGTCATTTCTCTGTAAGGACTGCATGGGACTACTTGAGAAGGAGATCTAATCCTATGAATTCATACAAGATGATTTGGGTTAAGGGATTGCCATTCAAAATATCATTTTTATATGTGGAAAGTGTGGAGGAATAAACTTCCACTGGATGATTTCTTTAGAAGATTGGGTTACCACATGGTATCCAAGTGTTGGTGTTGTGCACAACCACAAGAAGAGACAACACAACACCTATTTTTCACTTCATATGTAGCAGGCAAGGTGTGGAGGTATTTTCTGGGACATGCAGGAATCAACATAGAAGGGATTACATTTCATCAAGCTATAACTAGATGCTGGACTGTAGATGTAGTATCAAGAATGAAGCCTATTATGCAAGCATTGACAACTGTAATCATATGGGAGCTATGGAAGAGAAGAAATGGATACAAATATGGGGAGGCAGTCACTATCAACAGAGTGGTATATCAGATATCTACTACATTGCAATTTCTCATTAAAGTAAGGAAACCAAGTATTCAGCAGGTTCCTCACAGATGGCCAAACATGATAGAATGATCGAACAATTCACACCAACCCTTAAATACACAAAGGTCCTATGGGAATTCCTAGAACAAGGGTGGGTGAAAGTAAACACTGATGGAGCCTCTAGAGGTAACCCTGGTAGGAGCTCTATTGGCTTTATTCTAAGAAATGAAGAGGGAGATGTTGTATATGCATGTGGAAAGGAGATTCAAGAGGGTACTAATACTGCAGCAGAGGCCACAGCCATCTATGAAGCATTAAAGTTCAGTGTGCAATATGTTGTAAGGCCCCGTAAAATTTTTGTGCATAAAACCTAGTAGCTATAGTGTCATGGTCCGAATAATGTGTTAGGAATGCGTAGAATTCTTCGCGGCGAGCTTGCTCGCCGCGGTTCGGACCCTTGGTAGTGATTTAAGTTTCAAAAATGTAGAGAATTAATTTTTCCGAAAAGTGTCAATTTTGCGGTCAAGAATGCGACCGCAAATCTGCTATGCGGACCGCATTCTTGCCGCAAAGCTTAACAGAAGTCTCCCAAAAATCGTGTTGAAAATGCGGTCGATATGCGATCGCATAGTGAATATGCGGTGCACTTTGCGACCGCAGATCAAGAATGCGGACCGCATATTGGTCGCATTCTGTAACAGAACTTGAGTGAATTTTGAGGCCAATCTGCGGTCACTCTGCGAACCGCATGTTGATTCTGCGGTCGCAAAGTGCACCGCATAATTGACCCGGTCCGGATTTTTGTAACATTTTGACCCGATCTCTTCTTTAATATAACACCTTTCACCCTCATTTTCTCATATCATCTTACCAAAATTAGAGAGAGAAGAGAGGGGGTTTTAGAGAGAGAAGTTCTTCATCTTCAAAGATTGTTCCAACCACTTAATTCCAAGGGATCCTAGGGCAAGGATTCAACTTCCCCAATCTTTTCAAGGTAAAAACCCTAACTATTTTCTCAAATTTTCAGATTTAAAATGGGTTAAGAGAGGTTTGCATATAATAGCTTTGAAAATGGAATTTTACACTCATGCATGATTATTGAACTTGATTTCTAGTAAAAAGAAGTGAGTAGAAGTAAGAGTCTTCAAGAACAAGGTTGGAAAGAGTAGGATACCTTGGGTAAGCATAAAGTAGGAAGTTAAAGGAAGAAAACTCGATACCAGGTATGTATGGCTAATTTTGATTCTTGTAAAATCGCCCATATGTGTGAAATTGTTTGGCATGTGTTAATTTGAGAGATTTTATGTGATTCTTCGATATCATTGTTGGGTATTCAATTGATGATTGAACTACATGTGGTATATGAGATTTGAGCCGAAAGATAAATGAGAGTTGAATTGGGTAAAAGAACTGTGAATAATGGCTATGATGGCATATATGGTACTCTGTGGAAAAGAAACGAAACACTTAAGGATTGGTAAGTCATTGAACAATATGGTATGAATACTCTTGATTTTGGAACACTTGTAACTTGGTTGTGATATTGGCTTGAGAAGTAATTGTGAACATGAACCAACCCTTGTAAGTTGCTTATTTGAACTTGTTGAAATTGTGTGAAGTGCCTTATCTGCTGTTTGTACTTGTTGTGTTTTAAAACTATACGGTGGGATCGGGTTGCGCGCCGCAACATGAAGAAATAAGGTGTGGGTTGGGGTGATAAGGGTGGCCGAGGTAATAAGGGTGGTCGGGGGTAATAAGGATGGAAAGCGATCGAAATCACTATTGAAAATTGATATAAAAATCAATAATGTGAAATTGTGAAAGGAGACAGCAGGAGAGTTTGCAACCTGTGGGGCATTGATTGCCCCTATGTTTGACTACTTGCAATTTATGTGGTTGATTGGTTGTTGTTCTATTTGATGACCTTAAACGTGCTTGTGTTGAGGCTTATCTGAAATGAGTAAAAAGTGGGAAACATGGATAGTTAGCTTAATTGATTTCTTGATGTAATCTATTGTCTGTCTTGTTATCATGATCCTTATTTAACGGCTTGAGTTTACTTGGGACAAAGTTTGTCCATACATACCAGTACAATTCTAGTGTATTGACGTCCCTTTTGCCGGGGACGCTACATTCGTGTTATGATTATAGGTGGTTCAGTAGGAGGAACTTTAGCGCATCGGCAGTAGTATTCTTCACCTTCCATTGCCCGTTTTGGTGAGCCCCTTTCTTCCTCGGGGCCCTGTGTGGCTCATGCCACTTTTGTTTAGATTTCATATTGGTTTTGTAAGGTATAGCCGGAGCCTTGTTACCGGCAAGTATTGTATTCCCCTTTTTGTATCCTAGAGGCTCTGTAGACATGTAAACTGTGGGACTCCAGTCTTATGTATATATATTGTGTTATGTCGGGCGTTGTAAAAATTGCAAACTTGTTAATGAATCACTCGTATGGTTTTATTTGTTTAATGTGAAATCATTCATGGTTAGTAAGATATTTGGTAAATGAAAAACAATCAGCACAGGGGTAACGCGTGGGAATGAAAGGCACCCAGGTCCGCTTGACTGGGGCAACCCGGTCAGGCGCCGGTCATGTTCCCCGATTTGGGGCGTGACAAACTTGGTATCAGAGCCTAAGGTTTTAAAGTGTCCTAGGATGTCTCGGAGCCGTGTCTAGTAGTGCCCTTTTATAGGTGTGTTGTCGACCACATCATATAAGTAGGGGGCTACACGGGCATTTAGGAATTTACCTATTTCTTTGTTAATCTATATCGTGCGGTAAAGTACAATGCGGAAATATTTGTGTCTAATTCGCGCCTTGTTCCCAAATTTTCAGAATATGGCGCCTAAGAAGAAGGCTAGACTCGGCCTTGGGGCCAATGCCGGCCCAAGTGCGGCTGCTAATCATGTACCCGATGCCGTGGGAGAGAATGACCCACCAATCCCGAATTTGCCTGGCCCATCTGTTCAAAACCCAAGTGTCCCTATTCCAGCTGCGGCAGAGGATGCCACCATTCCTCCTGCCGGTGTTCCCGACTCAGATACAATTCCCGCTTCGGGCTCTGGTATCTCTAATGAGGATCTTAGGGGAGCTATTCATATGTTAACACAGTTAGTGGCCGCCCAGGCCCGGAGATCCCATGATGCCCCTGCATCCTCCAGCGGACAGGGAGATTCCTCCGGCTCCAGAGTCCATCAGTTCTTGCGGTTGGCCCCTCCAGAATTCTCAGGTACCGATCCAGAGGCTGACCCACAAGAATTCCTTGATGAGATATACAAGACCCTCAGAGTGATGAAGGCTACAGATATAGAGGGGGTAGAGTTGGCCTCTTATAGGCTGAAAGGAGCGGCACGTTCATGGTTCGAAATGTGGGAGGATTCCCGTGAGGAAGGGAGCCCTCCGGCCAGATGGGATGAGTTCGTAGATGCATTTATGGACCACTTCTTGCCTGCCGAGGTGATGGCGGCCCGCGCCACGGAGTTCGAGGTCCTCAAACAGGGCAGTATGAGTGTTTGGGAGTATCGCATGGAGTTCGTAAGGTTGTCCAAGTACGCTCCTCATTTAGTGTCGACCATGGATGCCCGGGTTCGACGGTTTGTTCAGGGCCTTAGCCCTTTGGTAGTGAATGAGGCCGCCACAGTAGCTTTGCACTCATATATGAACTATGGGAGGATCGTGGGGTTTGCTCAGGCCACAAAGGCCAGGAAATTGAAGATTCGTGCAGAAAGAGAAAGTAGCAGCAGGGCCCGGTCAATGGGTCATTCAGGGAGATCACTTCCAGGGAAAGGGTCATCAGGGCCATCCCAGTCATATGCTCGGTCCTCCGCGAGTGCACCGCCATCCGTGCACAGTCATCAGTAGGGCAGTTACTCGAGACCTGGTCTAGATAGCAGGAGGTCTCGTCAGTCTGGTCGTCCTGGGGTGAGGTCCCAGCAGCAGGGGAGACCTACATGCCCCAAGTGTGGGAGATTTCATACAGAGACTTGCTACCTTGACCTTCCAGTGTGCTTCGGGTGCGGGGTGAGAGGTCACATTCAACGGGACTGCCGTGCACCCCGCCAGGGTATAGGTAGGGGATCTGCTCAGTCATCCGGTTCTTCAGCTGCTACATCATCAGCGCGTACTCCAGCATCAGCAGGGCGTGGTGCAGCTAGGGGTGGAGCTCAGGGTAGGGGTGGACCTAGCCGATTCTATGCATTGAGTGGCCGCCAAAATGCTGAGGCTTCTCCAGATATTGTTACAGGTATCCTGTCTGTTCGGACTATTGATTGCTATGCCCTTATTGATCCGGGGTCCTCCTTGTCTTATGTTACTCCATTCATTGCTTCAAGTTTTGGGATAGAACCCGAACAGCTTCGTGAGCAGTTCTCTGTGTCGATTCCAGTTGGTGATTCTATTAAAGCCTCACGAGTCTATAGGAATTGTGTTGTTACGGTGGGTGGTCGTGATACCACAGCCGGTCTTATTGAGCTTGGGATGGTAGATTTTGATGTAATTATGGGGATGGATTGGCTCTATTCGTGCTTTGCCAAACTTGACTGTCGGTCGAGAGTCATGAGGCTCGAGTTCCCTAACGAGCCGATTATTGAATGGAGAGGAAATGGTGTGGTGCCAAGGGGTAGGTTTATTTCCTACCTTAAGGCTTCGAAGATGATTAAGAAGGGGTGTATCTATCACTTGGTTCGGGTAACGGACACCACCTCGGAGGTGCCTACCCTCGAGTCCGTGCCAATTGTGAATGAATTTCCTGAAGTGTTTCCGGATGAGCTTCCAGGCATTCCGCCAGATAGGGAGATTGATTTTGGGATTGATGTATTGCCAGATACTCAGCCAATATCCATTCCACCATACAGAATGGCGCCAGCAGAGTTAAGGGAGTTAAAGGAGCAGCTGGGGGATTTATTAGAGAAAGGGTTCATACGACCGAGTGTGTCGCCATGGGGTGCTCCGGTTCTCTTTGTCAGAAAGAAGGATGGGTCACTTCGAATGTGTATTGATTATCGGCAGCTCAACAAAGTCACCATCAAGAATAAATATCCTTTGCCTCGAGTGGATGATCTATTTGACCAATTGCGGGGAGCGAAGTTCTTCTCAAAGATTGATTTACGGTCTGGGTACCACCAGTTGAAAATCAGGGAGCAGGATATTCCTATGACCGCCTTCAGAACTCGTTATGGTCACTTTGAGTTTTTGGTCATGTCTTTTGGGCTAACCAATGCCCCAGCAACTTTCATGGACCTTATGAATCGTATTTTCAAGCCATTCCTAGATTCCTTTGTGATTGTATTCATTGACGACATCCTCATCTACTCTCGGAGCAGGGAAGATCATGCCGTTCACCTCAGAGCAGCATTGCAGACTCTTCTTCAGCATCAATTGTATGCCAAGTTCTCAAAATGTGAGTTTTGGTTGGAGTCCGTAGCCTTTCTAGGGTATGTTATTTCCAGTGAGGGAATTCAGGTGGATCCTCAGAAGATTGCGGCAGTGAAAGATTGGCCTAGACCCACAACCCCAACAGAGATTCGTAGCTTTTTGGGTCCGGCAGGGTACTATCGGAGGTTTGTAGAGGGATTCTCAACCCTCGCTTCCCCATTGACAAAACTGACGCAGAAAGCAGTGAAGATCCAGTGGTCCGAAGCGTGTGAGAAAAGTTTCCGGGAATTGAAGTCAAGATTGACCTCGGCACCAGTATTGGCCTTGCCAGAAGGCACAGAGGGATTTGTGGTTTATTGTGATGCCTCCAGGGTTGGTTTGAGATGTGTATTGATGCAGCACGGGAAAGTCATATCTTACGCTTCCAGGCAACTCAAGAATCACGAGAAGAATTATCCGACGCATGATTTGGAGCTTGCAGCTGTTGTGTTTGCTTTGAAAATATGGCGGCACTATCTTTATGGAGTTCATGTAGATGTGTTTTCGGACCACAAGAGCCTCCAGTATTTGTTCAAGCAGAAGGAGCTAAATCTGAGACAGCGACGGTGGTTAGAATTGCTCAAGGACTATGATATGAACATATTGTACCATCCGGGAAAGGCAAATGTGGTAGCCGACGCTCTTAGTCGAAAATCCATGGGTAGTTTGGCTCATTTGGGTGTGGATCAGAGACCCCTGGCTCGAGAGGTTTACCAATTAGCCAGTTTGGGGGTTCGTATCTCGGCGTCAGATGAGGGGAATGTTTTGGTGCATAATGGAGCAGAATCATCATTGGTTGCGGAAATCAAGGAAAAACAGTTCATGGATCCAGCATTGGTTCTAGTAAAGGAAGCAGTTATGAATAACAAGACCTCAGCATTTGTACTCAGCAGCGAGGATGGTGTATTGCGGTGTCAAGGTAGACTATGTGTTCCGGATGTGAACGAGCTTCGGGAAAGAGTGATGGCGGAGGCTCATATTTCTAGGTATTCGGTGCACCCAGGTTCCACGAAAATGTATCATGACCTCAAGGAGATTTATTGGTGGAACGGTATGAAAAGGGATGTGGCAAGCTTTGTAGCTAAATGCCCAAACTGTCAGCAAGTGAAGGCCGAGCATCAACGGCCTGGTGGATTAACTCAGCTCATAGAAATACCAAGGTGGAAATGGGAGATGATCAATATGGATTTCGTAGTGGGGTTACCTCACACTCAGCGTAAGTTCGATTCAATATGGGTGATAGTGTATCGACTCACCAAATCAGCTCACTTCCGGCCAGTTAAGTCCACTGATACTGCGGAGCAATATGCAAGGTTGTATATCAAGGAGATAGTAAGGCTTCATGGCACTCCACTTTCTATTATCTCGGATCGCGGGGCTCAGTTTACAGCTAACTTTTGGAAGAAGTTTCAGCAAGGTTTGGGAACTCAGGTGAATCTCAGCACAGCTTTCCATCCACAGACCGACGGTCAGGCCGAGCGGACCATTCGGACGCTTGAAGATATGTTGCGGGCTTGTGTCTTAGATTTTAAAGGTAATTGGGATGAACACTTGCCACTGATAGAATTTGCTTACAATAACAGCTATCATGCTAGCATTCAAATGGCCCCATTTGAGGCATTGTACGGGAGAAGATGTAGGTCGCCAATCGGGTGGTTTGAGGTAGGTGAAGCGGAATTTCTAGGGCCAGATATGGTGTAAGAAGCTATGGAAAAGGTCAAGGTTATTCGAGAGAGAATGAAAACAGTGCAGAGTCGACAAAAATCCTATGCAGACGTTCGCCGAAGGGATTTGGAGTTTCAAGTCGATGATTGGGTGTTCTTGAGGGTATCTTCTATGAAGGGAGTCATGCGATTCGGAAAGAAAGGGAAATTGAGTCCTAGGTATGTCGGGCCATATCGGATCGTTCAAAGGATTGGTCAAGTTGCTTATAGGCTAGAGTTGCCTCTTGAGATGTCATCAGTGCACCCGGTATTCCATGTGTCCATGTTGAAGAAAGTGATTGGAGATCCATCCACCATCATGCCAGTCGAAGCTATAGAGGTTAATGAAGATTTGTCATATGAAGAAGTTCGAGTTGCCATTCTTGATAGGCAAGTCCGTAAGTTGAGAAATAAGGAAGTTGCCTCTGTTAAAGTATTGTGGCGAAGTCAACAAGTTGAGGAGGCCACATGGGAAGCGGAAAAAGAGATGAAGGAAAAGTACCCCCATTTGTTCGATCAAGCCTAGAAGAAATTAGGTGACCATCCTACTCCTAGTAACTGTCATCTTGCCTATGTTGTTTCCCTCTTAGTATTAGTAAAGTCCACTTCATTTTGTAATGAGTTAAATGTGTTGTTACCTTGGGTCACTTGAACCGTTCTTGATGAATGAAAGCCTTATAAAGATTTACGTGTTAAATAAACAACTAATAGTAAGTGTAGATTGGTAATGGTTTGTTAAGTGTACATGGTGTGTTAAAATGGTTAAATAAGGTAAGAATTCATTTAAGTGACTAGTTTATGTGCAATTGTAACAATGTGATAGAATATGTGCATTCGTTGAGGTAAGAAAGTGTATACCGGTTGTGAAAAGTGTTGTAGTTGTATATTGTTGTTTGGTAATGTGTTTCGGGGGCCCTCTGACAGGTGGATATGTCCATAATACAAAGGAAACTCCGGCGAAATTTTTCTAAAATATAAG
This sequence comes from Nicotiana noctiflora, assembly GCA_032618575.1. Classification (NCBI taxonomy): domain Eukaryota; kingdom Viridiplantae; phylum Streptophyta; class Magnoliopsida; order Solanales; family Solanaceae; genus Nicotiana; species Nicotiana noctiflora. The sequence goes on along the minus strand of JASVEL010004447.1, from coordinate 95,334 downwards.
AGTTAGTCAAAATTTTGATGGTTGCATATCATGTCTTTCAAAACCAACTCATTTATGTCAAAATCCTCATTCGAGGACGAATGATCTTAAGGGGGGGAGGATGTAAGGCCCCGTAAAATATTTGTGCATAAAACGTTCGGACCCTTGGTAGTGATTTAAGTTTCAAAAATGTAGAGAATTAATTTTTCCGAAAAGTGTCAATTTTGCGGTCAAGAATGCGACCGCAAATCTGCTATGCGGACCGTATTCTTGCCGCAGAGCTTAACAGAAGTCTCCCAAAAATCGTGTTGAAAATGCGGTCGATATGCGATCGCATAGTGAATATGCGGTGCACTTTGCGACCGCAGATCAAGAATGCGGACCGCATATTGGTCGCATTCTGTAACAGAACTTGAGTCATTTTTGAGGCCATTCTGCGGTCACTATGCGGACCGCATGTTGATTCTGCGGTCGCAAAGTGCACCGCAGAATTGACCCCGGCCCAGATTTTTGTAACATTTTGACCCGATCTCTTCTTTAATATAACACCTTTCACCCTCATTTTCTCATATCATCTTACCAAAATTAGAGAGAGAAGAGAGGGGTTTTAGAGAGAGAAGTTCTTCATCTTCAAGGATTGTTCCAACCACTTAATTCCAAGGGATCCTAGGGCAAGGATTCAACTTCCCCAATCTTTTCAAGGTAAAAACCCTAACTATTTTCTCAAATTTTCAGATTTAAAATGGGTTAAGAGAGGTTTGCATATAATAGCTTTGAAAATGGAATTTTACACTCATGCATGATTATTGAACTTGATTTCTAGTAAAAAGAAGTGAGTAGAAGTAAGAGTCTTCAAGAACAAGGTTGGAAAGAGTAGGATACCTTGGGTAAGCATAAAGTAGGAAGTTAAAGGAAGAAAACTCGATACCAGGTATGTATGGCTAATTTTGATTCTTGTAAAATCGCCCATATGTGTGAAATTTGTTTGGTTCGAGTTAAATTGCAAAATTGTGTGAAATTATTGTATGTTGTGTTGGATATTCAAAGTTGTTGTTGAACTATGAGTGATGTAATATGAGATTTGAGCCGAAAGATAAATGAGAGTTGAATTTGGTAAAAGAACTGTGAATAATGGCTATAATGGCATATATGGTACTTTGTGGAAAAGAAACGAAACACTTGAGGATTGGTAAGTCATTGAACAATATGGTATGAATACTCTTGATTTTGGAACACTTGTAACTTGGTTGTGATATTGGCTTGAGAAGTAATTGTGAACATGAACCAACCTGTAAGTTGCTTATTTGAACTTGTTGAAATTGTGTGAAGTGCCTTATCTGTTGTTTGTACTTGTTGTGTTTTAAAACTGTACGGTGGGATCGGGTTGCGTGCCGCAACATGAAGAAATAAGGTGTGGGTTGGGGTGATAAGGGTGGCCGAGGTAATAAGGGTGGTCAGGGGTAATAAGGATGGAAAGCGATCGAAATCGCTATTGAAAATTGATACAAAAATCAATGATGTGAAATTGTGAAAGGAGACAGCAGGAGAGTTTGCAACCTGGGGGGCACCGATTGCCCCTATGTTTGACTACTTGCAATTTATGTGGTTGATTGGTTGTTGTTCTATTTGTTGACCTTGAACGTGCTTATGTTGAGGCTTATCTGAAATGAGTAAAAGGTGGAAAACATGGTTAGCTGGCTTAATTGATTATTGATGTAATTTATTGGTTGTCTTGTCATCATGATTCTTATTTAACGGCTTGAGTTTACTTGGGACAAAGTTTGTCCATACATACCAGTACAATTCAAGTGTACTGACGTCCCTTTTGCCGGGGACGCTACATTCGTGTTATGATTGTAGGTGGTTCGGTAGCAGGCACTTCAGCGCATCGGCAGTAGTATACTTCATCTTCCACTGCCCGTTTTGGTGAGCCCCTTTCTTCCTCGGGGCCTTGTGTGGTTCATGCCACTTTTGTTAAGATTTCATTTTGGTTTTGTAAGGTATAGCCGGAGCCTTGTTACCGGCAAGTATTGTATTCCCCTTTTTGTATCCTAGAGGCTCTGTAGACATGTAAACTGTGGGACTCCAGTCTTATGTATATATATTGTGTTATGTCGGGCGTTGTAAAAATTGCAAACTTATTAATGAACCACTCGTATGGTTTTATTTGTTTAATGTGAAATCATTCATGGTTAGTAAGATATATGGTTAATGAAAAACAATCAGCACAGGGGTAACGCGTGGGAATGAAAGGCACCCATGTCCGCTTGACTGGGGCAACCCGGTCAGGCGCCGGTCATGTTCCCCGATTTGGGGCGTGACAACCTTGTTATCAGAGCCTATGGTATTCCATGGCACTAAAGGAGGTAGTAACAGGAGAATGGAAAACACCTTGGAGTATAGGTACCCTGGTGGAGGACATAAAGGATCTAATGAATACAGTCAATGTTAAAGTGGCTCATACTCTCAGAGAAGGCAATAAATTGGCTAATCAGCTTGCTAATTATGCATTGGATGTTGGACCTATGGAATGCTATAGCTTTGAAGAGTTAGATGTTCAGGGAAGAAAACTCCTCAACTCAGACGAATCACAATGTCCTTACTTGAGAGTCTCAGTCTCAAAGTGAAGAGGAGGAAAGGGGAGATATCAATGATAGAGGATTCTAGCCATAATGAGACACACCTTGCTCAAATCTGGAAAGAGGAGAGCAAATTGACAACCTTTTTCACTAACAGAGTTTCTTGTTTTGTAGGTACCGAAGATGAATCTCTTTTTCATGTTGTGGGAAAAACTCAAGTGGTGGTATTAGTACAGTACTCAATCCAATTAGCAGCTCCCACAACTGAAAAAGAATTCAATCATAGGAGTCCCACGGGTGTTAATAGATCCCAGAATGTCTAAAAGAATTGGGCCTGCTTTCTATGCTATTGTCTCAGATTATATCATTTTCCTATTATTGGGATTTTCTATCCAAATCAGTGAAAGGAAGGAGGAAATAGGAGATAGAGACTTTAGCATATTATCAAAATATGGCAAAGGAATGTTGACCCACATATACACAACAGAAGGTCAACAGAAAAATGTCCAATTCCTTAGGGGAAAGGACAGGAGGAATGAACAAACAAAGGACCTTTATAGTGGTCAACATGCTCAAATCCTCAGGGAGGAGAGGATAAGGAGGTTTCCAATTAACAATTGCAGTTGTGATGCAGGCTACTGGCCTTTGTTATTGTTCTATGGTGCAATGATAATTTTATTGGTGGTATCAATGCTATGCATTCAATCCAATGGATTAAAGTTGCATCTAAGCAATAGCGTAGGCATAAACTTCAGGAGAGAAGCAATCAAATTCACACAAAGAGAACAGAAGGAACCTAGTTGTACTAACATGGTTTTCCTTTTTGCATGTGTTTTTAAGCTAGCTATAAGCTATGGTCTAAGTAAAAATGAGGTGGTGGTATTTGTACTTTTATGTACTCAACCCACCTGGTGGAACTTAGGCATAGCTTGTAGTCTAGTTATAACCAGGCTCAAGCTGTATAAGTCAACCAGGTTACACATGATAGAAGAAGCAAGTAACTTCATTCCTGGAGGACACATCTCCAGATTCACAGACCTCCATCATATGTGTAATTATAGGTCTTCTTTACCTATAGATGCAGATATACTAGAGGATAAATATTGCATGCAAGGGATCATTAAGATACTACATGCAACAGTCACAAATAGCATGTTGATAGCTAAAGTTCTTTTAAGGAACTATAGCTGGATGACACATGAACTGACTGAAGGAAAATAGCAGGAAAACATAAAAGAGGCAACAATGCTAACTAGTTGTTATCTCCTGAGGAATCCTCAGGTGGTGGTATTAGTACTTTGTACTCAATCCACCGGGGTGAAATTAGGGGTAACATCTAGATATAACATCAGTAATTCTCAAGTTGAGGACTTCAAAGTCCAAAACAATCAAAAAATAAGGCAAGAGATACATGCAAGCATACCTCATGTACTCTATTGGTTAAGGATTCTCCAGGTGGTGGTATCAGTACTTAGTACTCAATCCACCGGAGAAGAATTAAACATAGAGTACATAAAAGGTACAAGGGAGGCCACATTCTCCTATCAAAAGGAGGTGGATTTTCAAGAACCCAGTCAACAGGCTCAGGAGCTCATGAGGGTACTGACAGCAAATTTCCTTTCATTACAAAGGGAAAAGTGCTGGATGATGTACAAGGAAAGGTTTTACTAGGTAGATGTACAATTTTACATATTACAGATACAAGGCATATATGGAAACTGAACTTAAACAAAAGGAAAACAGGAGAAATTAAAGGTAGACAACACTTATATTGCATGACAGTGGCAGATAGCATGACATGCAGAAGCGCATCCTTACAAATCTGCCTCTGGAGTAGCACATCCACTCAGGCAACCGGTCAAGTTCTCACAGTTGGAGTTCAATGAGGCAATCATCAGCAGTACACCCCAGATATTCATGAAAAACACAAGAACAATAAGATTAGTACAAGAAATGGGAAAAGGGAGAACAGTAAAGGCACAGAGAATGGGAGGAAACTACCTTTGACAGAGAAGAAGGAGAGAGGTCACCAGAGCAAGGGGAAGTGGGAGAAGCCATAAACCAGTGGAGGCGAGCAAAGAAGAACATTGAATCAGAAAAATACCCAAATAGCATTAGAGGAGGACGAGAAATTGATAATAATGGAAATAAAAGAAAAGAGAAGAGATTACATGTACCTGAAGCAGCTGGGAGCTTCCTCACACTAAAGCTAGGAGAATCGAAAGAAGCAGGAAGCAGTATCGGTCTCAAGAAGATAAGAAATGGGGATAGAGGAGAAGAAGGAGAGATGTACCTAGGTAGAGCTGCAGCAGACATGGAGGACCATCGAGGTTGGAAGATGGAGAGTCAATAGATGAGGAGGGGGAGAGGTGAAAGGTCAACCATATGGGAGGCTTCTAGGAGAAGAGAGAGGAGACGAGTAGGTGGGAAATGGAAAATGAAGAGACAAAATATCTCTAAGGATCACTTAGGAAGGTCTCTAGAAGGATCGGTGTGTATAGACACGTGGTTCGTGATAGTAGTATGTGAGTGGCTATTATTTAAATGTAATTTGAGTGGAGGCCATATGGTGCAAGGGACTTAATTTAAAACGAAATGGCTATGTAGGCAAGGTATTAAGTGGTTACGCGTGCAAAGTTGAGCTATATGAGGCTAGAGGATTTCTAGGTGGCTACGGGTGTAAGGTTTGGGCGGAAATTGGCTGGCAGGTGAGGCTAAGTAAATGGGCCTTTGTACATATGGGCTTACTATGCAGAAATTACCAGGGTTGCTGGCAAATGGATATTATGGGCTGGACAAAGATGAAATTTTTTGGGCCTGCTGATGCTTCGTTGGACTAGGATTACACAAAAATTGATCCTGCAATTTTATGGGCTAGTTTTTATTATTTTTCTACAAATTTTAATATTATTATTAGAATAGTTATATATATTAGACATTTTGTGATATCATGTTTGAGTACCTCACTCAAATATGATAATAGGCATTATGTAATTTTCATATTTTATTCCGTACAAGTATTATGTATCCTAGACACATTGTCCTTCCTTTTATTATATAAATAAAAACTAGTCCTAAGCTCTGCCTAGTGGACGGTCTAAAAAAGATCAAGAATCAGAGATGGAAAGCACACGTTCATACAAAAAATAGAAAGAAAAAATCAAAAAGAAAGAAGAATGAAATACTTATCATTTTCATCATCTTTTCTGCTTTTCTTTTCCTTATTTTCTCTTTAAAGAAACAACATCTGGTCGTCCAGGGGCCTTGTATGGTCTTTTCTTCGAATTTTTAAGACGCCGACAGACTCCTTTTTTACTTTTTTGGGTTTTAGGGGTCTTTGGAACTTAAAGGCTTCAGATTTGGGTTAAGGGTGTTGAGGAATGTTCTTGGTATGATTTTGGCTTGTTTTGGGTGAAGGGTCGTTCGCCGGAATTAGGGTTCCGGCGATATTTATTTGAAGATTTGAAAGGAAAGAGGCTGATTCGAGGAAAAAGAAGCAGAGAAGGTGAAAGGGGAGGTTGAGACGGTCAGATGGTGTTAATGGCGTAGGGATTGGCTTAGATGCTGTTTCCCGCCGATAAAGTTCCGGCAGGCTGCTAGTGTTTGTATTCAGAAAAGAGGAAGATGGAATGGTACAAGGGTGTAACATTTTTATATATTTAAAACCAATTAATGATTTGAGACCGTTAGATCACATGAATCGACAGCTCAGATTTATTACATTTAAAACGGTGCCGTTTATGTTTTAATGAAGACATGACCATATCTGTTAGATCAGATGAATGAACGATCTAGATTGACATCACAACACGACGTCATTTTCTTTATTCATGGTTGTGTAATATAACCGTTAGATCAAAGCATTTCAACGGCCTAGATTTCTTTATACTTAAACGGGGTCGTTTTGGTATGGAACTGGGCAGACCGGGTGGGTGTTATTTGGGCTTGGACGATTTACCTCTAATTTGGGTAATTAAATGGCCCAATTAGCAATTCTCCCTTTCTTTTGTGTTTGTTAAATTTTGTATTTAGTTTCACTTGTATTTTTGTATTATTATTTTCTGTATTTTATTTTACTTTTGTATTTTGTATTTAGTTTTTTGATTGTATTTCTATTTTTATGGTAGTTTCAATTAAAGTACAAAAATGTTATTTTTCTTTTGATGTTTCTTTAAAATGAAGTACTACTAAATTTGTAGAATTAAACCCCCTAATGTATGTGTATATTTTGATATTTATATTTTTGTATTTATTTTTTAATATGAATTAAAATACAACAATTAATACCAATTATCAATAAAAATCCACAAAAATAATAAAATAATAAAGAACTCATTTTAGTGGGAAGTCATTGATCAAGTTGAAAGAGATCGATAGTAAACTAGTTGTGGTTATTTAGATGGAGTCCTCAAGCAGGGTTGCAGTGAAACAAAAAAAGCAAACGTGGTAGTGCCAGGGGTAGCTAACAAGCCCGTTGTAGTTGTGGAAGGTGCTCGCAAAGAGCCTGTTATCATAAAACCAGTAACTCAGCTACCAATAGTCAACAACAAGGCCATCACTTAGAATTATGGCCGAATGACAGTGATTTGCAGGGGGAAAGAGGTTAAAGAAGAAGTTTGTGATACCTATGGTCTGACTTGCTCGGGGAGATTCTTTACCCCCCCCCCCCAGGAGTTATGAAAAGAAAAGCTAAAGATAACCTAGTGTCAGTAAAGAAAGTCGTGAGTGAAGAGGAAGCAAAGGAATTCTTGAAGAAGATGAAAGTGCGGGACTATTCTATTAAAGAGCTGTTAAGGAAGACGCCTGCTCAGATTTCATCGCTCTCACTATTAATCCATTCAGACGAGCACTGTTGGGCGTTGATGAAAATCTTGAACGAGGCCCATGTTCCTGACAAGATCTCAGTAAACAACTTGGAAAAGATAGCAAACAAGATTTTCAAGGTTAACAGGGTAACATTTTCTGATGATGAGTGGCCGTTGGAAGGAACTGAGCATAATAGAGCCCTTTACCTAATAGTGAAGTGTGAAGATTTCGTGGTTAGTCGGGTGTTAATTGATAATGGGTCTAGTGCAAACATTTTCCATCCCTCCACTCAAGAAAAGTTGAAAGTTGATAGTGAAAATATCAATAAAAATAGCATCTGTGTACGTGGATATGATGGTAGAGGAAAAGACATTGTGGGAGATATTGTGTTGGAACTAAAAATAGGACCAATGGAGTTCACTATGGAGTTTCAAGTGCTCGATGTTATGTTTTCTACAATCTTTTATTGGGATGACCCTGGATTCGATCTGTAGAATATTAGGGAAGCCTGTGGAGCTAAATGACCTCTATACCATGTTGAGCACATACTCTCAGACGTATTCATAGTTGTATAGCATGACATGAACCGGTACTAGATGTGTACTCTAAGTGAGAATACCTAGGGTTGAATACCCTATTCTAGCTGAGTGGCCCGAGAGGCCGAGTCCATATTGACTGAGAGGGGTCGAGGACCCATTCTGAGGTATTAATATGTATACCGGATCGGGCTGCATGCCGCATCAATATATACATATACATGTATGTGGATCGGATTGCGCGCCGCAGTATCATAGGGCTTGGGCTGAAGGAACCCCTTCGGAGTCTACACACACCCGAGTGAGCGCACTATATATTATTGGATCGGGTTGCGCGCCGTAGCACTATATCTATTATATTGGATCGGGTTGCACGTTGCAGCACTATGTATATATATTGGATCGGGCTACACGTCGCAGCATTATATATACATATATATTAGATCGGGCTGCACGCCGCAGCAGTATGAGTGAGGATCGAGCTGCATGCCGAAGCAGGACTAGATCAGTGTTGGATCTGTGTGAGACAGTAGTGGCCTGGAATCGGACTTATCATTGTTGAGATGACTTACCTGTACGGTTATTCTTAGAACTATTTAGCGATAATACAGGTGTTGTTACTTTCAGTTATTATTTATTATTGCTACTCACTAAGTTGAAAGATACTCACCTCACTCCTGCACTTTATGTGCAGATACAGGTGTTTAGGAGGGCAGTTGAGCTATCTGCAGGTGCTATTTTACTTTTATCCGAGGAGACATCGAGGTAGCTGTCGGTGTCCGCAGGACCCGATCTCTCTCTCCTTCCTTTCATTTATGTCTCTTACTATTCTGTCTAGACTTGGATTGTATAGGATGTTTTCCTTTTGTAGAGGCTCAGACTTGTGACACCGGATTCGTTGAGCTGTATTTCGTGTATTTGTTTCCGCACTTGTTGTTTTTGTTATGAAAACAAGCTATTAACTTTAATTGATCAGTATTAATTAATAATTGGATTGAATTTTTCAAGTACTGTCTTGATATAATGAGATTGTGACAACGCTAGACCTTGAGAAGTCTTATAAATCGATAAATCGAAATCGTAAAAATCGTAAACTTATTGAAACGATAACAATAAGCATATGTGCAAATTGTGAGCACGTGATTTTTGCCTCACACGAATTACTCCCAAAAGTTCAAAATAAAAGAGTTTTGTGTTGATTGCAATATTTGTGGATTTTGTGTTATTTTCTGTTATTGTTTGTGTTTGTGTGTCCATGTCTATTTGTTTAAATAAATAAAAATACAAAATTATATTGCATTTTGTATATAAAATTCAAGTTCGCAATTAAGAGTAATTAAGTTTGTTTTACGAAAACGAAAAAAATCACAAAGAAATATGTACTTTTACATTTTTTAGCCTTTAATTTTCTAATTGTGCGATTTTATTGTTATTTAATTATGTGTGATAATTAGAAATTAATTAGTATTTTTGATAAGTTAATCTGGTTTTGTAATTTAATTAAGGATTTTTAGAATTTTAGTTTTGGAAAAGAAATTTGAAAGAAATCAATAAAAAAGGAAGAAAACCCGGAATTGGGCCAAATTCACCCAAAACCCAATCCAAAATCAGACCCAACCCATATCCATCTCCAACCCGCCCCATAATTCTTTTAATCTGAGCCGTTGGATGTAATAATCCAACGGTCCAGATTAATCAAACAACTTTCAATATTACCCAAACCCCCAAACCCGTTAATCAACCTCATTCTCCCACACCCCTTTCATCGTCTCTCATCAGAGGCGAAGCAAAACCCTAGCTAGCCGCCACCCCACCCCATCGACGGAAACCCGGCGGCAACAACGCCGCCGGCCACCAAAATAACACCACACGACCACCTTAACCCCCTCTACAAGAATCCGGCAATCACTAATCTCGAATCAATCAGGAAATTCTCGAATCTTCATTTGAAGATTCGAGTTAAACTCGAACCAACTCCGATTGACCCCAAACTCGTACCAATTGCTCTCCGGACCTTCCTCGTAACCGAACCAAACTTGGTTTGGTTCGAATCCGGCTAGAAATGTTCGAACCCCAAATTCCCTCCCAAGAACCCTAGAATTCGAGAATTAGGGAGGTTTGTCCAAGTTAACAGTAATTGAAGTTAATGGACTTTAATTGAAGTGTTTTCGTTTGAAAACATTTCAATTAAACTCCGTTTAACTTCAAAATGCGAAAACTCGAATCCTTTGAGGGCCGGGTCCGTCCGATTTCGATTTCTTTTGAGGTAATTTCCTTCTTCCTGTTTATTTCAATTAGGTATTTGTTTGTTTTGTGTATTTGTTTAGTTTAACTCTTGAATTCTTCTCATTTTTTTCTTTCTTGGCCGTCCCTGTTGTAACTTCTTCCCAAAGACCTTTTATTCGGTCAATTATTCTCCTGTGTTGTTTATTTGATTACGTATGTGGTCAAATGCGTATTCGCTTCGATTAGCGTCGTCGAATACTTAGTTTCATTTTTGGCCGAGATTTTTAGAATCACTGTTTTATCGATTAATTTGTTATCAATGATACGTGTTATAGTTAATTGAATGTCGTCGTCTAATCTCGTAGAATTTGTTTGTGTGAAATCCCGGGCAGTGGTTTGTTTTGTCTGAATTGAACTTTTATGTCTATTGTTTGGTTCTGTGTATTTGAATTAGTTGTTGTTGTTTGTTATAGCTGATAAGAGTTTTAGGAAATTAACAGTGTAGTGCACATGCCTTAGGTCAGTGGAACCTGCTGGACAGCAGGTATCCACCTAGGCTTTGCACTTAGGGAATTTTAAACAGAAAAGTCCCATACTTAGAGATATGCAGTGACAAAATAGTGTCAGGGGGATGCCAGGGGATATGATGGGTTGAGCAGAGATAGGGATGGTCAGAGGTGATTATTTTGTTCTGGTCTTTGGCTTTTAGGAGTTGGTCTTAGCTATAAGTGAAGGGGAGAGTAGAGGAGATGGGAGGGGACACAGACATGGACAAACATTAGACAGAGACATTGGGAGAAAAATTGAGAGCATCAAGTTGGAAACACAGTGAGAGATTATATAGGAGGAGACATTCATACTCTGGAGGGGATTATACACATACAGACAGAGAAAAGGGATACATTTTAGAGAGAGTAGGAAGAAGACATTCTGCTTCCCCTTTGCCCATTTTATTTCAATCAATCTTTGGGGTCTATTTGAACTATACCTTGATATAACTTTGGCCATTTGAAGTTTGCAAGTACCCGTTAGTGTTTGGTTGGTTTGGTTTTGAGTCTTGCTGAGTTTGCAAGTGCTTCTCACTGGGTGTGCTCTCAAACCCTTAGTCACTGTTTTATTGGGTTTGATTGGACCTTGCCCTGACTTATAGCACCTGTCTTTGGTTTTTGCGTGTTCTGCTGGGTTGTTGTTGACTGGTGGTTGTCGAACTGCCTGCTGGTTGCTGTTTGTTTTCTTTGTTGCTGTGGTTGTGTGCCTACTGCTGTTGCTGTGAGCTGCTGCTGCTTCCTCACTGACCTCTTTTTCTTTTGCTCTTCAATACCCAGGTACACATTTACGAGCTCACTTTGATGTAACTGGGAAGAGAAGTTTAAAAAATGAAATGTTCGCAGATTCATATTTATTGATAGGCTTTTCTGTTATCTAAATTGATAGATTGTAGTTAAGTAAATGTAGTGGATGCTAATTCTTAGATTTCATGCCATACGGATAATAGACATACATGTATATCCTTGTGGACTGTTGATCTATTTCAGCTCACTCCCATAAGTATGAAAAATCTGTTAGTTGTTGGCTCTTGGCTTAATTTGCGTTATTAGTTTAAATGTAATATAGTTTAGTACTTCAGTAAGGATAAGAACCACCTCACATTTCAGCGTATCGTTTCAAAGTTCCCAGTCATAATATCGCTAGTTGTTTGAACGAATGAAGTCAATTGAAATAAAGTTAGTAGTTCTCAAATGTTAGTGATTCAAATGTTGGGGATTAATGTGAAGCTCAGTAGCTGTTAAAAAAAAACTAGGTCCAAATGGTCACGAATTCATGTAGTTAAAGCTCGATAGTCTGATTTATTTAATAATGTAGTTTTGAATTGGTTCAAGAGTAGCTAGTTTGCTTTGTTACCAAGTTCATGCTTCTATTGTAATTCTTGACATTAATAATATGCGACAATAGACAATGGAATAAGAAGATATAGTCATGAGTTGAAACACAAGCGAACGTTAAATAAATTGTCGTCCTGTTAGCCCATGGATTCGATCTTCGGATCTGCAAGTGTCCAGTTAGGCTTGTCCGGTTTGGACTAGCCCCAAGGCCCACTTGTCAGCAATTGGGTTCAATTTAAGGATTTTGGTATATATATTTTAACATAGCATAAGCTTGGGCTTCCGAGTTAGGCAGCGGTGAGAACTAAGAGGTTTACCCCTTTTTTGTTTGGATCTGGACTTGAACTTGAAACTCGAATTTTACATTGTTAATTAAATTAGGATAAGTTAGTTTAAATGGATAATTGATATCAGTCATTTTGAAAAATTCAACTACCGCGTTAGTGTAAATAGTCGTACATTTGACATTATAAAATTTTCTTAATTTAATCGATTTGCACGAGTCATTGACAAAAAATCAAGGTAGCTAGAAATGAGAAGTTCAAATATAAGATTTAACCAAATAATGCTTAAACAACAATTAGTCACTAGGTTTCACTCTCAATTTATGATTAGAGATGAAACATGTATGAAATGTAGTATTCATGGATCGACCTTCAAATAAAAAGTGAGATGAGCCTCGTTAGAAAACAAAACACACGGGGTCTTCAATTAATTGTAATAAAATATTTAGACTCGGAAGGACCGGTTAGCGAATTTCACGGTCTTTCCTGAAGTTAACAAAGACGTAGAATCTTTAGGCACGACTTTAATAAAATTACTTTCCTAAATACGGGTGCGCATTTATGTGACCCAAATCTTATTCCCGGCGAAACTGAAACACATTAAAGTCACAGGCGTACCGGTTGCGGTGTGACTCGAAATGTGTTTTCGTGACGTTGCAATTCTTCTAAAACTAAAAGCGGAACATTAAAAGCACATGAATCGAAATATATAAAGAAATCAGATAAAAACAAAGGTTGCAATCGAGCGACCGTGCTAAAACCACGGAATCCGGGAGTGCCTAATACCTTCTCCCGGGTTAACAGAATTCCTTATCCAGGTTTCTAATTTCGCAGATTGTAATACAAAGTCACAAATTTCCTCGGTTCGGGATTTAAACCGGTGACTTGGGACACCATTATTTTCCAAGTGGCGACTCTGAATTAAATAAATAAATCCCGTTTCGATTGTCCTTTAATTGGAAAAAACTCCCTCGCGCTCTCGCGGGTGCGGAAAAAGGAGGTGTGACAGCTCTGGCGACTCTGCTGGGGACAATTAACCCAGAACTTCGGTTCAGGGTTTAAGAATTCGAGCTCAGTTAAAATTGTTGTTTTTGTCTATATCTGATTTTATTATATGTTTAATTAATGTGCTATATGTCTACCGCTTTGATACTAGTTGCACTGAATATACAAACTGCTATATGTTTACCGCTTTGATATTATCTTGAACTGTATATATAAATTGTGCCAAAAACCCTTCTCTTCTCGCCCCCGGGGATGTGCTCACTGGTTGAGACTCCTTATTCTGTTAGTGTCATACCCCGAAATAATAAAGAGGCTCGGAAAGTTTCTAAGCCGGCTGGCCTTTTGGTTCCCGGAAAGGAGCTCCTTCCTCAGCCCGAGTTGTCCGCTTGGGTACACAGTCTAGATCATGTACCGAGGTTTTGAACTTAGAATAACATAACCGCATACCGGATCCCTAGTAGGAAACGCTTATTTGCATCACGTTGCATTTGACTTAGGGGACTCAACACAAGGGTTGGGTCCGTCTAGGACAGGCAACCTGAAATGAAAAGACCATCCTGCTATACCATGTTTGTTTTAAGCATTTATTCGGACTTGCATGCTGACCGGCTTTTAAATACTGAAGAAAAACGAAAAACAAAAGGAAAATGGGGAAATAGATATTTTTCAGAAAATACAAAAGGTGCTTTACCAACAAATCAATAATTTAGTTTGCCAATAAAAGACGACGGAAGGTTGACTCTGCCAACAAAATGGTTTTCTTAACAAAATGTGTTTTCTTTGTCGGTCAATAAAAGAAAAAAAATAGTTTGTTTTGACGGACCGAACTACGCGGGTTTGATTCTCACCGGATGTGAGATACGTAGGCAACCCCCGTCGGGTCCAACTTGCCCTTTTTCAAAAAATACCAAAATTTAAAATTTTGAAAAAATAGTCCAATCACTGCCAGCCAAAATGATCTTCTTCTTTAAATAAATGTGCAGGATGAGCACGATTCGAAATGAACCCTTTTCACTCATGACTAAAATCCCGGTACAAATACGACTATGGTGGGATGATCTAGGCGAAGAAGGGCAGGACGAAGTTAAGAAATATTTGAAAGGTCTCACAGGTCTGCTTGAAATAAAGCCTCGAGGGGACATCATAAGAGCATTAGTCACATATTGGGACTCCGCGCACAATGTCTTTCACTTCTCGGACTTCGAGCTCACCCCAACTTTGGAGGAGATGACCGGATACATTGGAAACACTGATATACCATTGGGGCATCAATATCTAATCGCTCCCAGGGTTGTCGCCATACACCGATTTTTAGACTCACCGAAGATAGCCAGAACGGTACGTAACCCAGATCTAGCACAAGGGTTTTGTACTTTAAGCTTCATCTATCAAAGGTACGGTCATGTGGGAGGTTTTGACAAGCCAGAGAACAAATTATGCAGCAAGGGTAATCGCCAGAAATGGGAGGAGCACGGACGAGTTGCCTTCATGATAGCCTTCTTAGGACTTATGGTATTCCCGAGAAAAGACGGGAATATTGATATAAAGATAGCCGGAATTGTCAGTACTTTGCTTGACCAAAGCGAAAGTACTCTCGCTCCTATGATACTATCAGACATATATCGAGCCCTCACAGTCTGCAAAGCCGGAGGAGATTTTTTCGAAGGCTGTAATTTATTGCTACAGATGTGGATGATCGAGCACCTGTGTCGCCGCACCCAATTCTTGAGATATGGGTTGGTTGAGAAAACTTGCATAAGCGAATTCTATACAAGGATTGATAGGACCGTCTTGCCTGAAGGAACCTTGGCATGGAGGGCATACTTTCGGGCTCTCAGTGCAAGTCAAATACAATGGACGTTGGGTTGGTTACAGATAGACAGAATCGTGTACATGCCAGCGGCTAGGTCCCACTTTCTCTTAATGGGACTTAAGAGCATTCAACCTTATGCGCCCCATCGGGTTTTGAGACAACTTGGGAGGTGCCAGATAGTACCCAAAGAAGAAGACCTGAGTATCCAGGTTATTGAAATCGGTCCCGATGGTCAATTCCCAGGAAGCAAGGGTCCGCCAGATCTGGAGCAAATGCCAATATCTGGAGGCAAACACTTGTGTGCAGGATCGAGCTAGAGGAGAGGTTGTACCCGGCTCAAGACTCATGAGGCCTAGTAAACCTAGGCTCTGATACCAACTTGTCACGACCCCAAATCCGGTCGTGATAGCGCCCAGCACATTGCTAAGCCAGCCTGACCAATCAACATCAACAACGGAGCTAGAAGCTCTCTTTAACCCATTTAAGCATTTCAAAATATGAAACAATAGTAATACTTATACTAACAACGGGGAGACCAAGTCCCAAAATATACTAACTCCCATAGACCGAAGGGTCAAGAGTCATGAGCCTCTACTGAACGTAAGTGTATAAAGGTTTACAAAAATACCAAGTGCGGAAAGAATTGTCAATACAAAATCAAAAGACAGTAGGAAGGAATATCGGGTCCTGCGGACTCTGCAGCTACCTCGTATATCGCACAGATGTCGCCCACTGCTGAGAGGTACCTGGATCTGCACACAAGGTGCAGGGAGTAAAATGAGTACTGCCAGACTCAGTGGTAATAAACAAGGGTAAGACAGCGCAGATAAGAAATCCGCAATAAAGCACTATGTAAAGCTATAATTAGCTACCCTGTCATAGAATCAATCTTCATTGTACCTGTACCAACAAATACCAATAAATAGCATAACAGCTAGCAGATGTAGCTAAATGAATGCAATGCATGATATGACCGCTACGGCGCGTAGCCCGACTCCAATTTTGGGTACCCGTGCTCACTGTGGGGGTTCAGACTCCGGAGGGGCTCCTACAGCCCAAGCACATCTCATAGAGATATTCCGGCGGCGTGCAGTCCGATCCAACATATATCTCGCTGCGGCGCGCAGCCCGATCCACTACTAGTCAGCTAATATGCAGATACAGCCTCGCAGGCTCAAAAGTAGTTTTTGAAAACTCTTTTATCATTTTTCAGTTGGAAAACAGTAATATCAAGTTCCAGAGATTGGAATTAGCATAATAACAAAAATAGTTGCGGACTAGTAGTAAACTAGCATGTCTATATGATAAGACAATGATAACGATCCTCGCGGGATCCAATAACCGGCTCACGGCCCACAAGTATACTCGACCGCCCAAGAAGGGGTTCAACGGCTCGAGAATAGCCAATAATATAGTATCAACAGGTCGGACTAATATATAGTCTCCAGTTCATGATCGACCTCGCACTCTCAAGAGTGTGCGTGTCTCGCCGCTATACAGCGTCACAAAGTGGTATACCGGGGTTTCGAACCCGCCGGTCATCACCCACATCTATTACTCACCTCAATACGGCGCGACGACTACTCCGCAATGCCCTTGCCACGAGAATCAAGCTCCGCACGCGTAGAATCTGATCAAATACAGTAGAAATACAACAAATTAGGCCAATGGGACGACACCCAATCAATATAACTCAATTTACATCAAAATTCCCAAAGTTGTCAAAACCCGACTTCCGGTACGCTTGACGAAAAAATTACAAAAGTCACATATTCGGAATCCTCATCTCGATACGAGTCTAGGCATATAAAATTTACCAAAATCGGACTCCATTTGCCCACTCAAATCGGTGTTTTTCTTTAATTTAGGCCTAGGGCTCAAACCCACCTTTAATCTTCCATTTACAGAAATTTAACCCATGATTTCATGTTAAAATGATGTAATTAAGCCACAAAACTTACCTCCAACGAATCCCCGATGAATTACCAACAATTCTCGTGAGTTTCTCTCTCTAGAACTTAAAAATGGCATTTTTGGGTATTAAACCCGCGACTGGTTCTGTTCTGAACTTATCTTCACTGTCGGCCTCTTTTCTTCATCGCGTTCGCGACGCCTCTCACGCGAACGTGATGCCTTTTTCCCCTTCTTCACAGCGAACGCGACACTCTCTCACGCGTCCGCGAAGATCAACTCCTCAGCCTCCTGACTTTTACCCCTACGCGAACGCGACGTGAAGTCACGCGTCCGCGATGCCTTACCTTTTCCTCTTACGCGAACGCGACCCACCCATCGCGAACGCGATGGCCAATTGGCCTCAACCTTCGCGAACGCGGCATTGCCCTCGCGAATGCGATGCCTTACTGAACCTGGCCTTCGCGAACGCGGAACCTTCCTTCACGAACGCGAAGGCTTATTTTATGCCCAGTGATCTGCAATTTACAGCAGACCATTTCTTGCTTCCAAATGCCGGATGATGGTCCGGATTCACCCCGAGGCCCCCGGGACCTCAACGAAAACCACCAACATACCCCAAATCACGATACGAACTTGTTCCAATCATAAAAACACCATCCTAAACATCAAAATCACCAATTACACACGGATTCAAGCCTAAATTTCTTAAAACTTTCCGAATTACACATTCGATCAAAAACCCGACCAAACGACGTCCGAATGACCTGAAATTTTGCGGACATATCCAAAATCACCTAACGGAGCTACTGCAACTGTCGAATTCCATTCCGACTCCCGGATCAAAATCTCACCTACCGTTCGGATTTCGCCAAAATTCAACCTTAGCCAATTCAAGCCTATTTCTACACCGGGCCTCCAAATTCAATTCCGATCGCTCCCCTACGTGACAAATCACCTCCCGGAACTAACCGAATCATCAGAATCCGATTCCGAGCCCTCTAACCAAATAGTCAACTCCGGGTTGATTTTCCTTATTCAAGTTTCATTCACAAAGGCTATATGCCTCATTTTCAATCCAATTCACTCCTAACTCACCCGATAGACTTTAACACCGATATAAAAGCATAAAACATACAATTTCAACATAACGGGGTGGTAATTCCCGTGACGACGGGCCGGGTCGTCACATTCTCCCCCTCTTAAGCAAACGCTCGTCCTCGAGCGGGTCAAGAAACATACCTGAAGTCTCAAACAAGTGAGGATATCTTCTCCGCATCTCCCGCTCGATCTCCCAAGTGGCCTCCTCCATGGGTTGACCTCTCCACTGAACCTTAACTGATGCAATCTCCTTAGACCTCAATTTGCTCACCTGACGACCCAAAATAGCAATAGGCTCCATATCATAGGGGTACTGAAGTCTAATACATGAGTCTAATATATGAGACGGATCTCCAATGTATTTCCGGAGCATAGACACATGGAATACTGGATGAACGCTGGATAAGCTGGGTGGCAAGGCTAACTCATATGCCACCTCTCCAACTCTCCTAAGTATCTCAAAATGACCAATGTACTTGGGACTCAACTTCCCTTTCTTCCCGAACCTCATGACACCCTTCATGGGTGAAACCTTCAACAATACTCTGTCACCAACCATGAAAGACAACTCTCGAACTCTACGGTCCGCATAACTCTTCTGGCGAGACTGTGCTGTACGAAGCCTCTCCTGGATCAACTTTGCTCTATCCAGAGCATCCTGGACTAACTCAGTCCCTATCAATCTAACCTCACCAGGCTCAAACCATCCCACGGGGGATCTACACCGCCTGCCATACAATGCCTCATACGGGGCCATCTGAATACTCGACTGATAACTGTTGTTGTAGGCAAACTCAGGAAGTGGTAGGAACTCATCCCACGAACCACCAAAATCAATCACACAAGCTCGCAACATATCCTCCAAGATCTGAATAGTGCGCTCAGACTGTCCATCTGTCTGGGGGTGAAATGCAGTACTCAACTCAACCCGCGTACCCATCTCTCGCTGAAATGCTCTCCAAAACTGAGAAGTGAACTGAGTACCCCTGTCGGATATGATAGACACCGGAACTCCATGCAACCGAACAATCTCTCGAATAAAGATCGCTGCCAACCGCTCCGATGAGTAGGTAGTACTAACTGGAATGAAGTGAGCTGACTTGGTCAGTCTATCCACAATCACCCATACAGAATCAAACTTCCTCGCCGTCCGAGGGAGTCCAATAACAAAGTCCATAGTGATCCTCTCCCATTTCCACTCAGGAATAACAATGCGCTGAAATACACCACCGGGCCTCTGATGCTCGTACTTAACCTGCTGACAGTTGAGGCACCGTGCTACATGTCTGACAATGTCCATTTTCATCTTTCTCCACCAATAGTGCTGTTTCAAATCTTGATACATCTTAGCGTCTCCTGGATGGATAGAATACCGCGAGCTATGGGCCTCCTCCAGAATCAACTCACGAAGACCATCAACATTGGGCACACATATCCGGCCCTGCATCCTCAATACGCCGTCACTATCAATGGTGACATCTCTAGCATCATCATGCTGAACTCTGTCCCTCAGGACAGCCAAATGTGGATCATCATACCGGTGCTCACGAATACGATCATATAGAGATGACCGAGATACAACACAAGCCAATACCCTGCTGGGCTCCGAAATATCTAACCTCACTAGCCGATTGGCTAGCACCCGAACATCATAAGCAAATGGCCTCTCCTCAGCTGGAATATATGCCAAGCTCCCCATACTGACCGCCTTCCGGCTCAAAGCATCGGCCACCACATTGGCCTTCCCGGATGATATAATATAGTAATGTCATAATCCTTCAGCAACTCTAGCCATCTCCGCTGTCTCAAATTAAGGTCTTTCTGTTTGAACAAGTGTTGGAGACTACGATGGTCGGTATACACCTCACAAGACACGCCGTACAAATAGTGCCTCCAAATCTTCAATGCATGAACAATGGCGGCTAGCTCCAAGTCATGAACAGGATAGTTCTTCTCATGTGGCTTCAACTGCCGAGAAGCATAAGCAATCACCTTACCTTCCTGCATCAACACACAACCTATCCACACTCTCGAGGCATCACAATAAATAGTATATGAACCCGAAGCTGATGGCAATACTAATACTGGAGCTGTGGTCAAAGCTGTCTTGAGCTTCTGAAAGCTCTCCTCGCACTCATCCGACCACACGAATGGTGCACCCTTCCGGGTCAATTTAGTCAATGAAGAAGCAATGGATGAAAATCCCTCTGAACAAACCGGCGATAATACCCCGCCAAGCCAAGAAAACTCCCGATCTCTGTAGCTGAGGACGGTCTAGGCCAACTCTGCACCGCCTCTATCTTTTTCTGATCAACCTGTATACCATCACGAGACACCACATGTCCCAGAAATGCTACGGACTCGAGCCAAAACTCGCACTTGGAGAATTTAGCATATAGCTTCTCCTCCCTCAATCTCTGCAACACAATACTCAAATGCTGAGCATGCTCCTCCCGACTACGGGAGTAGACTAGAATGTCATCAATGAACACAATCACAAATGAATCCAAATAAGGCCCGAACACACTGTTCATCAGATGCATAAATGCTGCTGGGGCGTTGGTCAGCCCAAACGACATCACAAGGAACTCATAATGACCATATCGGGTCCTAAATGCAGTCTTCATAATATCCGAGTCCCTGATCTTCAGCTGATGATAGCCTGAACGAAGATCGATCTTAGAAAACACCCTTGCACCTTGTAACTGATCAAACAAATCATCTGTGCGCGGTAGAGGGTACTTGTTCTTCACCGTCACTTTGTTCAATTGCCTATAATCAATACACATTCGCATGGAACCATCTTTCTTTTTAACAAATAATACCGGCGCACCCCACGGTGACACACTAGGACGGATGAAACCCTTATCCAGAAGTTCTTGAAGCTGCTCTTTCAGTTCTTTCAACTCAGCTGGTGCCATCCGATAAGGAGGAATGGATATGGGCCGAGTGCCCGGCACCAAGTCAATGCCAAAATCAATATCCCTGTCCGGCGGCATGCCCGGCAGGTCTGAGGGGAATACATCTGGGAAATCCCTCACAACAGGTACAGAATCAATGCTAGGAGATTCAGCTCCCACATCTCTCACAAAAGCTAAGTACGATAAACACCCTTTTTCAACCATCTTCCGAGCCTTTAAGAACGAAATAACACGGCTAGGGACGAAATCGGTCGAACCCCGCCACTCAATCTGAGAAATACCAGGAATGGCCAACGTAACTGTCTTAGCATGACAGTCCAATATAGCATGATATGGAGACAACCAGTCCATACCCAATATAACATCAAAGTCCACCATCCCCAACAATAACAAATCTGCCTGGGTCTCGAGACCCCCAATAGATATAACACAGGATCTATAGACATGATCCACAACAATCGTATCACCCACGGGGTGGATACATGAACGGGTAAATCAAGACTACCACGAGTCGCGCCCAAGTGATGTGCAAAATAAGAGGACACGTAAGAATATGTGGACCCCGGATCAAATAGAACAGAGGCATCTCTCGGACAGACAGAAAATGATACCCGTAATCACCGCATCGGAGGCAACCGCATCACGCCCGTCATGAAGTGCATAGAATCGCGCCCGGCCTCCACCGGATCTCTCCTCGCCCCGGGGCGACCACGAGAAGACCGACCTCCACCTCTACTAGACCGAGATGGTGCCGAAGAGGAGGGCTGATCCCTCTGCTGAGTCCCGCCCCTACGTAGTCGAGGGCACTGTCTCCTCACGTGGCCAAACTCACCACACTCATAACATGCACCCGGCGCCGGAGAAGTAGGTGTTGCACTCGGGGCCGGGAGGGCACTAAGTGATGACCGACCCTGGCTGAAATCCCCGTCGACCACGACCATAAAGAACCTCCGCTCCGCTCCGGGCGGCCCGAACGAGAAGGTCTCAGATGAGCGACCTCGGCTCTGCCGGGAATGCCCTCTAGATGGAGCACCGCCGAAACTGCCAAACCACGAGGCCTCTTGGCCTCCCGCTCCCTCTCTCTCTCGGCGACGATCCGCCTCAATGGAGCGTGCCATATCAGCAACTTGCTCAAACGATGATGACAGAACTCGCTCGCCGGTCATAAGAATACGGATAGAGTAGTTGAGGCCATCAATGAACCTCCCTGATCCTCTCCCTATCAGCGGGGATCATCCATGTGGCATGCCTAGCCAACTGAGTGAATCTAAGCTCATACCGGGTCACAGACATGTCGCCCTGAATCAACCACTCGAACCGGCGACGTAGCTCCTCGCGACGAGACCGAGGTACATATTTCTCTAGAAAGAGAGTAGAGAACTGCTGCCATGTGAGAGGTGCTGCTCTTGCAGGCCTACGCCTCTCAAACTCCTCCCACCAATCAAATGCGGGACCAGTGAACTGAAAGGTAGTAAATGAAACTCCGCTGGACTCAAGAATACCAGCCGTACGCAGCATCTTTCGACACTTATCCAAGAAACCCTGGGCATCTCGCCCTCAGCGCCACTGAAATGGGGTGGCTGAAGTCTACCAAATCTCTCAAGACGACGCTGCTCGTCGTCGGCATAACCTGAACCATATGCTCTGGAGCTGGAGCTGGTGCAGGTGGAGGAATAACCGGTGCAACCACCTGAGCGGGGACTGCCTCTGGCGTCTGAAGTCCCTGAACAACCGGGTCAGGTGTGCGAGCTGCAGGGGTCTGCTGACCACCCCCTGACTGAGATGTCGCTACAGTAGCGGTAGCTGAAACTACCTGAGCCAAACCGGAACACACCGATAATATTTGAGCAAGAGTCTCCTGAAGACCAGGAATAGCAATAGATATAGTCTGGCCCTGAACTGGGACTGCTGGAGCATCAACCACTGGGGGCTGCTCCTGAACTGGTACAACAGGCGGGTCCGCTGGCACTGCCTCAGCCGCCCTACCTCCAACTCTAGCACGACCGCGCCCACGACCTCTAACAGGTGGCAATGGAGGCCGTCCACCTCGTCCTGATGCTCGCGTTCTCGCCATCTGCGAGAGAATAGAATATAGAAGTTCAGTTCTCGGAACAACAAGATCGCACGACAGAGTTCAAGAAAAGTGAAGTTTTTCCTAAAGGTTCGCAGCCTCCCGAGGATAAGTACAGGCGTCCCCGTACCGATCCACAAGACTCTACTAACCGGCTCAAGACTCATGAGGCCTAGTAAACCTAGGCTCTGATACCAACTTGTCACGACCCCAAATCCGGTCGTGATGGCGCCCAACACATTGCTAAGCCAGCCTGACCAATCAACATCAACAACGGAGCTAGAAGCTCTCTTTAACCCATTTAAGCATTTCAAAATATGAAACAATAGTAATACTTATACTAACAACGGGGAAGACCAAGTCCCAAAATATACTAACTCCCATAGACCGAAGGGTCAAGAGTCATGAGCCTCTACTGAACGTAAGTGTATAAAGGTTTACAAAAAAATACCAAGTGCGGAAAGAATTGTCAATACAAAATCAAAAGACAATAGGAAGGAATATCGGGTCCTGCGGACTCTGCACCTACCTCGTATATCCCACAGATGTCGCCTCGCACAGCTACTGGATCACTGCTGAGAGGTACCTGGATCTGCACACAAGGTGCAGGGAGTAAAATGAGTACTGCCAGACTCAGTGGTAATAAACAAGGGTAAGACAACGCGGATAAGAAATCCGCAATAAAGCACTATGTAAAGCTGTAATCAAATACCCTGTCACAGAATCAATATTGACTGTACCTGTTCCAACAAATACCAATAAATAGCATAACAGCTAGCAGATGTAGCTAAATGCAATGCAATGCATGATATGACCGCTACGGCGCGTAGCTCGACTCCAATTTTGGGTACCCGTGCTCACTGTGGGGGTTCAGACTCCGGAGGGGCTCCTACAGCCCAAGCACATCTCATAGAGATATTCCTGCGGCGTGCAGTCCGATCCAACATATATCTCGCTGTGGCGCGCATCCCGATCCACTACTAGTCAGCTAATATGCAGATACAGCCTCGCAGGCTCAAAAGTAGTTTTTGAAAACTCTTTTATCATTTTTCAGTTGGAAAACAGTAATATCAAGTTCCAGAGATTGGAATTAGCATAATAACAAAAATAGTTGCGGACTAGTAGTAAACTAGCATGTCTATATGATAAGACAATGATAACGATTCAACGGCTTAAGAGTAGCCAATATCACAATATAGTATGCAACCATCCGAGAAGGAGGTTCGACGGCTCAGGAATAGCCTAATATCATAACACAGTACCAACAAGTCGGACTAAGCCATAGTCCCCAATCACAATCGACCTCGCACTCACAAGAGAGTACGTATCTCGCCGCTATACGACGTCACAAAGTGGTATACCGGGGTTTCGAACCCGCTGGTCATCACCCACATCTATTACTCACCTCAATACGGCGCGACGACTACTCCGCAATGCACTTGCCACGAGAATCAAGCTCCGCACGCGTAGAATCTGATCAAATACAGTAGAAATACAACAAATTAGGCCAATGGGACGACACCCAATCAATATAACTCAATTTACATCAAAATTCCCAAAGTTGTCAAAACCCGACTTCCGGTACGCTTGACGAAAAATTACAAAAGTTACATATTCGGAATCCTCATCTCGATACGAGTCTAGGCATATAAAATTTACCAAAATCGGACTCCATTTGCCCACTCAAATCGGTGTTTTTCTTTAATTTAGGCCTAGGGCTCAAACCCACCTTTAATCTTCCATTTACAGGAAATTTAACCCATGATCTCATGTTAAAATGATGTAATTAAGCCACAAAACTTACCTCCAACGAATCCCCGATGAATTACCAGCAATTCCCGTGAGTTTCTCTCTCTAGAACTCAAAAATGGCGTTTTGGGTATTAAACCCGCGACTGGTTCTGTTCTGAACTTATCTTCCCAGCCTATTTTCTTCATCGCGTTCGCGATGCCTCTCACGCGAACGCGATGCCTTTTTCCTCTTCTTCATCGCGAACGCGGCACGCTCTCACGCGTCCGCGAAGATCAATTCCTCAGCCTCCTGACTTTTACTCTACGCGAACGCGACGTGAAGTCACGCGTCCGCGATGCCTTACCTTTTCCTCTTACGCGAACGCGACCCACCCATCGCGAACGCGATGGCCAACTGGCCTCAACCTTCGCGAACGCGGCATCGCCCTCGCGAACGCGATGCCTTACTGAACCTGGCCTTCACGAACGCGGAACCTTCCTTCGCGAACGCGAAGGCTTATTTTATGCCCAGTGATCTGCAGATTTCAGCAGACCATTTCATGCTTCCAAATGCCGGATGATGGTCCGGATTCACCCCGAGGCCCCCGGGACCTCAACGAAAACCACCAACATACCCCAAATCACGATACGAACTTGTTCCAATCATAAAAACACCATCCTAAACATCAAAATCACCAATTACACATGGATTCAAGCCTAAATTTCTTAAAACTTTCCGAATTACACATTCGATCAAAAACCCGACCAAACGACGTCCGAATGACCTGAAATTTTGCAGGCACATCCAAAATCACCTAACGGAGCTACTGCAACTGTCGGAATTCCATTCCGACCCCCGGATCAAAATCTCACCTACCGTTCGGATTTCGCCAAAATTCAACCTTAGCCAATTCAAGCCTATTTCTACACCGGGCCTCCAAATTCAATTCCGATCGCTCCCCTAAGTCACAAATCACCTTCCGAAACTAACCGAATCATCAGAATCCGATTCCGAGCCCTCTAACCAAATAGTCAACTCCGGGTTGACTTTCCTTATTCAAGTCTCCTTCAAAAAGGCTATATGCCTCATTTTCAATCCAATTCACTCCTAGCTAGAGGAGAGGTTGTACCCAGATATCTTACTTGGTACAGAGGAGAAACATCGGGTGAAAGACCAGCCAAAAGACCTCACCTCAGGGAATTTGCTGAAGTGTCACAAGAACAATGGGACTGGTTAGCTAAGGAAGAGGTTTACGGAACAAGGATTGGCAAGATAGAGCAACGGGTCCAAGATCTCCAATTTGAAAAGGATACGCAAGCTGCCGCCGACGAAGGAGATAAAAAGAAGTTGGCACAAGAAAATGACTTTTTGAGAGCTCAAATCCAGCAAATGAAAAGGGATGCTGACAGACAATTGAGGAGTCGAGCAGACGAAAAATTGATAAAGGGTTTGAAAAACCAAGTTGCCGATGTCCAAAGAGAATTGGAAGAGTCGAAGACCCAAACAATGAGGATCCGTGCTAGCTGGAGAAAGGAGGCACATCAACATGCACTTCACCTACAACGGGTGGAAGAAGATTACACCGAGATCATCACTAGTCTAAGGGAAGCAAATGTTATCCTCAGGGAGTGGGTTTTCAAGCAAACCCGAGATGCCAGAGCAGACCTCGACCGTTGCCACAATTTGATGGCCCGACTGCAAGAACAAGTGGATAGGCTCCTAGACCAAGTCACCAACAATGCTCGAAGATTGGGGGCGAAAAACCAGCGGATAGAACAGCTACTCAGAGAAAGGGACATGATCAAGGACAGAATTGGAGAAATCGGGCACTATGTCACCATGAAGTGTTTAGCTTGTGAACAAATGCCCCGCCCCGCCCTTTTTGCTTCGGTTATGGGCTATGTTCATCAGATCATGAGAGAGTTAAGGGGACTACACAAGGACCTCACACCAAGGCCCGCGGCAAGGCCGAATGATGCCTCGCGGGCCCCCAGGAATTTTAGAGCATTAGACTTTTGATTAAAAATGTATTTTGAAATATTGAGTCAAGCTGGTTGGCATTTTATTTTCCTTTTTCGAGTCAGGCATTTCTCTTATTTTGTTGATTATTGTAAGACATGTTTTGTAACTTTAAGGGTTTTTTGATATAAAAATTACCGAATTTTGCCACAATCTTGTGATTAGAACTACGCTCGGTCTGATTCACGCGGGGACATGATACGTAGGCAATCCACATAAGATTCGACCACCACTAGAAAGAAAGGAAAAGAACATGAAGGTTAATAACAATAAGGCTTTCAAGGATAATTGAAAAAGGAAAAAAGAAAAAAAAAAGAAAAAAGAGAAGAAAAGAAGCTGGAATGACGCATGTGATGAGTACATATAGAAAGGGTTATTTGGTTAGGTGCATTGCATCCAACGTGCTATAACATATCTGTTAAACTCAGTAAGCTAACAAGTTTGTTGCATTCCAGAAAAGTTTAGCAATTGGGTTTGACATAATATCCTTGGCCAGCCACCATTACCGTACTAGATCTAAAGGGCCAATTCCAGCAAGCATGTCTAGTTCCGGTAAAAGCCTCGAGGAAGAGAAATCAGAGATACAGATCATGAAAGAAGAGGTAGACCGGTTGAAACAGCAGATAACAGAGATGCACCTAGCCTGGGCTAGGGGACAGTCTTCACCAAACCTCCCTACTCTCGCATCAGCTCCAGAACATCCACCCCTTGATCCTTCGACAAGCGCCCCACTCTATCCATACTATCAAGGGGAAAACCCTTATGCCACCCAAGTTCCACCAACCAAACAAAATCCTCCTCCGGTCACCCCTATTTTTGTGGCACCCCCACCTGCTACTCTACAAAAGTCGTCCGGTGAGCCGCATGTTCAAACCCATGACAATTCTTACTATCCTCCCGAGCCTACCTTTAGGGCTCCTGAACCGCATTCACATACCCCTCACTGGGATAATCCGGCAGAACCGGAAAAGCACTTCCAAAGTTCAGAACATGAGGAAGTTATTAGAAAAGTTAAAAGCCTGGAACAGTCCTTCAGGAACATGCACGGTTTGGGTAACCAGGTCAGTGTCGCTTACAAGGATCTGTGTCCGTTCCCCGACGTCCAATTGTCGGCCGGGTTCAAAATGCCCAAGTTTGACCTATACGAGGGGCACGGTGATCCTGTAGCCCACCTCCGAGGGTTTTGTAGTAAAATGCGAGGAGCCGGAGGACGGGACGAGATTCTGATAGCTTACTTCGGTCAGAGTTTGGGGGGATCCGCACTAGAGTGGTACACTAGGCAGGATCCCAGCAGATGGTTTACATGGGACGATTTGGCTCAAGCATTCATTGGCCGGTTCCAGTACAATCTTGAAATAGTCCCCGACCGCTTATCATTGCTAAAGTTAGAGAAGAAACCCGCCGAAAGTTTCAGAGAATTTGGTTTCCGCTGGAGGGAACAGGCAGCAAGGGTAGATCCGCCCATGAGAGAGAACGAGATGGTGGATTACTTCCTGCAGACACTAGAGCCAACCTATTTCGGACATCTGGTGACGTCCGTCGGTAAATCATTCACCGAGGTGATAAAGATGGGGGCTATGATCGAGGAAGGCTTGAAAGCCAACAAGATCATGAGCTATTCAGCATTGAAAGCCACCACTCAAGCTATTCAAAGTGGTACCGGAGGAGTGCTTGGTAAAAAGAGGAGAGAAGAAGTCACGACAGTCGAGTCCGGAACATGGTTCAGAAACAGAGGCCCCGCACCCCAGTATAACCCGCTACAACCTCACCATCAAAATTACTTCCACAATCCATATAACCACCCGCAACACTACTATCCAACACCCGATCCCCATTTTACCGTCCATCACGCATAGTCATATGCCACACCTCCCGTCCATGCACCATGGCGTGCACCAAACCCGCAAAATAGTTATCCACCCCCAAGAGCGTATAGAAATCCCACGGGCGCGGGTTTTCGTCCGAACCAAGCATTCAAGAGCGACAGGGCGCCAAGGCCAAAGACTTTCACTCCCTTGGGAGAGTCTTACACCAGTTTGTTCCACCGTTTGAAGCAAGTGGGGCTGCTAAATCCGGTCGAGGCTAAGCTACCAAACCCTCTTCCAAAGAATCTGGACCATTCAATAAATTGTGCATACTGCTCAGGATGTCCGGGACACGACACGGAAAAGTGTTGGAGGTTGAAAACAGCCATCCAGGAACTCATCGACACTCGCAGGATTGAGGTCCAGACTCCAACCGAGCCCAACATCAACCAAAATCCACTTCCAACTCATCATGAGACCAACATGATCGAGTTGGTACGGGTAGAAGAAGGAAATGAGAAAACCCCTCAAACTGTAATGATGATCAAGTCTAGTGGGTTAGGAATGAGAAAGGGGCCAAGCTTTGATGAGTAACCCATTTGCAAGAAGGACGTACCAGGAGGGTCGGAAGCAGAAAAGGGAAGTGTGAACAAAGTACCGGTGAGGCTGGGGGAAGTAAAAATAACTGTACCAGGGGTGGCAACCAAACCCATCTTGACGGTAACAGGTGTTCGAGTGGATCCTTTCATCATCAAGCCAGCAATACAGTTGCCAATAGCTGATAGCAGAGCTATTCCATGGAATTATGATCGGATTACGACAACCTACAAAGGAAAGGAAGTTAAAGAGGAAGTTTGCGAAGCGCAAGGTTTGACCCGCTCGGGGAGATGTTTTGCCCCTGCGGAATTGAGGAAGATCACTCCGGCAACATTGAAAAAGCCGGTAACTGACGAAGAGGCGGAGGAATTCCTGAAAAAGATGAAGCTGCATGACTATTCTGTCTTAGAGCAGCTGAAGAAAACGCCTGCGCAAATCTCATTGCTATCCTTGCTGATACATTCTGAAGAACATCGGCAAGCTTTGATGAAAGTTCTGAATGAGGCCCACGTACCTGATAAAATCTCGGTGAGTCATTTGGAGAAGATCACCAATAGGATCTTCGAAGCGAATCGGATCACCTTCACCGATGATGAGTTGCCTGAGGAAGGCACCGAGCACAACAAGGCTTTATATCTTACGGTAAAGTGTGAGGAGTCGGTGGTTACCAAAGTCCTTGTCGATAATGGGTCCAGTGCTAACATCTGTCCTCTCTCCACACTAAACAAGTTGAAAGTGGACATCGACAGGATACGCAAGAACATCATATGTGTCCGAGGGTTTGATGGAGGAGGCAAGGCGTCGGTCGGGGACATAGTGTTAATCTTGACAATCGGACCGGTGGAGTTCACCATGGAATTCCAGGTGCTGGACATGGTAGTGTCATATAACCTTCTGATAGGGCGACCGTGGATCCATGCCGCAAGAGCGGTTCCATCCAGCCTACACCAACTCGTCAAGTTTGAGTGGGACCAACAGGAGATCGTCGTCCATGGAGAGAATAATCTACAACCAGGCACCATCGTCCCCTTTGTTGAGACAGAAGAAGATGTTGGGCCATGGGTATACCAGATCCGCGATGTGGTATCCGCCAACCGAGTTCCAGAAGGGGAGTGCATTCCCAATGACAGAATAATTACTCCAGATGTCATGGTGGCTCATGAAATGTTGAGACACGGTTTCATACCCGACAAAGGTCTAGGTGCATCTCTGCAAGGAATCACACAACCGGTATCCGTGGTCGAAAATGTGGGAACCTTCGGCTTGGGATTCAAGCCAACATCAGAGGACATCCAGCGAGCCAAGAGGAATAAGCAGAAGACATGGGTGCTCATGAAGCCTGTTCCACGCCTTTCCCGATCTTTTGTCAAGTCCGGAGTAAGAGGACATCCGACGACAAAGGTTCCCAGTCCTATGGTTAGGCCGGACGAAGAGTTCTTAAGAAAGTTCGAGGACCTATTCGCAGATGTATGCATGCTTGAGGATGGCGAAGGATCCAGCCATGCCGAGATACAGTTTGTGGGATCGAAAGCAAAGTTGAATAATTGGAAGGCTACTCCTCTCCCTGTCCGGAAGGAGTCTTGGTAGTTTGTTTTGGATTGTTTTCTTTCGAAATTTTGTGTTGGGATTGTCCCCGAAGTAAAATCCGTTTGTTTCAGTTCGTTTTGATTTGAGTTCGCAAGTTTGTTTTTCCTTGTACTGTTCCCATTAATGAAATTTGGTTCCTTTCGTTTCTAATTTTGTTTATTTTCCTTCTTTTTACTTTTCTGAGCAGCTTTCTTTCAACTGATCTTAATGATATGGCGTGCTTAAAGATTAATCAACCCAATCTAGAAAGTCAATCTGGTTCGGAAATAATAACGCATGAAATAAGAGGTGACGAGAGTGAATCGGAATACGGCGATGATGAAGCCGTAGAAGAAATCGGTGAAGAATTAAGTCACTTCGAGGAAAAACCCAAACCAAATTTAAATGATACCGAGGTTGTTAATCTGGGGGGCACAGATGACGTCAAAGAAACCAGAATAAGTGTCCATATTGAACCCAACTTGAGAGAAGAGTTGATCAAAACACTCATGGAGTTTAAAGACATTTTTGCATGGTCGTACGACGACATGCCAGGACTCAGCACTGATCTAGTGGTTCATAATTTACCCACTGATCCGGCATATCCTCCCGTCAAGTAAAAATTGCGGAAATTCAAGACGGAGATGAGTGTAAAGATCAAGGAGGAAGTAACCAAACAGTTGCAGGCGAAAGTCATTCGTGTCACTCGATACCCTGAATGGTTGGCTAACGTAGTACCGGTGCCAAAGAAAGACGGAAAGATCAGAGTATGCGTGGACTACCGCAATCTCAACAAGGCGAGTCCTAAGGATAATTTCCCGCTTCCCAATATCCATATCCTGATTGATAATTGCGCCGGACGTGAAATCGGATCCTTTGTGGATTGCTACGCGGGATATCATCAGATGTTGATGGATGAAGAGGACGCGGAAAAGACGGCTTTTATCACACCGTGGGGAACTTATTGCTACCGGGTGATGCCGTTCGGTTTGAAGAACGCAAGGGCAACATACATGAGAGCGATGACTACGGTATTCCATGACATGATACACAAGGAAATTGAAGTGTACGTGGATGATGTGATCGTAAAATCTAGACGTCAAGAAGACCACGTTGCCGACCTCAGGAAGTTCTTTCAAAGACTTCGAAGATATGATATCAAGCTCAATCCGGCCAAATGCGCATTCGGAGTTCCATCAGGAAAGTTGCTAGGATTCATCGTCAGCCGACGGGGCATTGAGTTGGACCCATCCAAAATCAAGTCCATTCAGGAGCTACCCCCGCCGAAGAATAAAACAGAGGTAATGAGTCTGTTGGGAAGGTTAAATTACATCAGTAGGTTTATTGCTCAACTTACAGCAACCTGTGAACCCATATTCCGTCTGTTGAAGAAAGACGCCGCGATAGAATGGACGACAGAATGTCAGGAAGCATTTGACCAAATCAAAGGGTATCTGTCAAACCCACCCGTACTAGTTCCGCCTGAACCGGGTAGACCCCCGATTCTCTATCTAACGGTCTTGGAGAATTCGTTTGGCTGCGTGCTGGGGAAGCACGATCTTACTGGCAGAAAGGAACGGGCCATTTACTACCTTAGTAGGAAGTTCACGGTCCACGAGGTCAAGTACACTCATCTAGAAAAGACATGTTGCGCTTTGACTTGGGTAGCCCAAAAGTTGAAACATTATTTGTCTTCTAACACCTCTTACCTCATTTCACGTTTGGATCCGTTGAAGTATATTTTCCAGAAACCTATGCCTACAGGGAGGTTAGCAAAATGGCAAATATTACTTACGAATTCGACATCATATATGTGACAAGGACGGCTATGAAAGCTCAAGCCCTAGCTGATCACTTAGCTGAGAATCATGTCGATGACGCATACGAACCTTTGAGGACGTATTTTCCAGACGAAGAAGTATTGCAAATTGATGGGTTGGAGTTAACCGAGGATCCAGGGTGGAAGCTTTTCTTCGACGGAGCGGCGAACGCAAAAGGAGTCGGAATAGGAGCAGTGCTTATCTCTGAAACGGGACATCATTATCCTGTTACTGCTCAATTGCGTTTTCATTGTACCAACAATATGGCTGAGTACGAGGCATGCATCTTAGGGTTACGATTAGCGGTAGACATGGATGTACAGGACGTCTTGGTCTTGGGAGACTCGGACCTTCTAGTACATCAGATTCAGGGAGAATGGGAAACCAGAGATTTGAAGCTTATCCCGTATCGTCAATGTTTGCATGATCTGACCAAGCGCTTTCGATTAGTAGAATTCAGGCACATCCCAAGGATGCATAATGAGGTTGCCGACGCTCTAGCTACTTTAGCGTCAATGCTACATCACCCGGACAAGGTTCGTGTCGATCCGTTACATATTCATGTTCGGAATCAACATGCTTATTGTAATATGATAGAAGAAGAGATGGATGGTGAGCCATGGTTTCATGATGTCAAAGAGTACCTCAGGTTAGGAATATACCCAGAGCAGGCAACTGGAGATCAAAAGAGAGCTATTCGGCGATTGGCAAACGGATTTTTCCTTAGTGGAGGGGTGCTGTACAAAAGAACCCCAGATTTGGGATTGTTGAGATGTATAGGTGCGAGTCAAGCCACAACAGTGATGACAGATATACACTCTGGAGTTTGTGGACCACACATGAGCGGATATGTATTGGCAAAGAAGATTCTTCGAGCAGGATATTACCGGCTCACTATGGAGCGTGATTGTATAAGTTTCATGCGAAGATGCCATCAGTGTCAGATACACGGAGATTTGATTCATTCTCCACCGACTGAGTTGCATACAATGTCAGCACCATGGCCGTTTGTCGCATGGGGTATGGATGTTATTGGACCTATAGAACCTGCGGCTTCCAATGGTCATAGGTTCATTCTGGTAACGATCGATTATTTTACCAAGTGGGTGGAGGCCAAAACCTTCAAATCAGCGACCAAGAAGGCGGTGGTGGACTTCGTACATTCCCACATCATCTGCAGGTTTGGAATTCCAAAGATAATCATCACAGATAACGGTGCCAATCTTAACAGCGGATTGATGAAAGAGGTATGTCAACAGTTCAAGACTACACACCGAAATTCCACACCATATCGTCCCAAAGCAAATGGTGCGGTTGAGGCGGCAAACAAGAATATAAAGAAGATATTGAGAAAGATGGTAGAAGGGTCTAGGCAATGGCATGAAAAGTTACCATTCGCACTGTTGGGTTATCGCACTACCGTCCGGACTTCGGTAGGTGCAACTCCTTACTTGTTGGTGTACGGGACTGAGGCAGTAATACCAGCAGAAGTTGAAATTCCATCCCTCCGAATTGTCGCCGAAGCTGAGATTGACGATGATGAGTGGGTCAAAACCCGATTGGAGCAATTGAGCTTGATCAATGAAAAGAGATTGACAGCAGTATGTCATGGCCAATTGTATCAAAAGAGAATGGCAAGAGCATATAACAAGAACGTACGTCCCAGGAAATTTGAAGTGGGACAGCATGTGCTGAAGAGAGTTCTACCATATCGGGCCGAAGCGAAAGGCAAGTTCGCTCCAAATTGGCAGGGACCATTTGTTGTGACTAGAGTATTATCCAACGGCGCTCTATGTCTAACCGATATCGAAGGAAGGTGCACCGATATGGCTATCAATTCCGATGCAGTCAAGAGATATTATGTGTAATTCTTTAATGCATTTGTCAACGTTTGGTTCCATTTGTGTGTATTTGGCATTTTTCGGAGAATGAAATGACGGAGGCAATTTTTCTACTACCCAAACACTTTAACCCTTGTTTTCCCCTTCGAGCCTTAATTATTCTTTCATATACCCTCTTTCGGAATCATCAAGGAAGATGTGTAACAAAATAGAAAAAGAAACGAAGAAAAGACACAAGAAAAAGTGAACTACGTTCGACCTGATTCCTCAAGAAGGATACGTAGGCGCCACACGGCTCGGTCATAATAAAATAAAAATCAAAGATTCCCCAAGCAACAAAACTGGGGCAGAAGTCATTGTTTCGTTTGAAAGATAGTGTGGATTCCGAAAGTTGTAATGAGCTAACCGTTGAGGTTAAACCCCTTTTCTCTAGCCTCACGCACAGAAACCACATTAAGAACCAAAAAGACCTCTCGATCAGTATTTGAGAAATGCCAAGTCATGCGAATGAAACTACGAATGACACTTCAATCCTCGACTGAATCTAGGACTCACAAGCTGAAAAAGGATAGCCCCTTTTGAGGAAATTCCATGGATAATACCTCAGCCCACCGCATGGAAAGAAAGCGAAACGAGAGAGCCTTAACGGTGAAAACCCTCACGGGCACCTTAAGGCGAACAAAGCAAAGAGAAATAAAATGAGAGAGTCTTACGGTGAAAACCTTTACAGGCACCCTAAGGCGACGGGAGATCGAGAGAAACGAGAGAATCTCATTAGTGAAAACCCTTTGAAGGGCACTATGAGGTGACAAGGAAAGATAGTTACAAGGTGTCTGCATGAGACAAGGTTGGGACATTCGTTTGCTTCTAGCAAAACGCGGCCATCAGAAAGTGATTGACATAAATAGACTGGGTAGATTAATCTCAAAGGCGCGACATAACCATTGGATCAGTTATACATTCAGATAAGTTTTTCCCAGTTTTGAGTTCAGAAAAGTTTTCCCTTTCTTTTGTCATTCGCGGTCAGCAGTCTTTATCTATCATTTTTCTTTTCTTTTGTTTTCGAAAATGGACTTTTCAAAGCTTACTACCAAGTCTCCCAAAGCGGTACAATGAAGATGAATAGGCGTGGAACGAGGCAATAAGGCAAAGGTCGTTTCGATATTAAGGTTGGAACGACAGGTTGATTGAAAGGTTCACGGGAATTATGGAGTATGATGGACACATATTACACATCCAGAAGATGATTTCACACAACAGATCGTCGACTAAAAGGGTCGGTCCAAACGGAAGGTTGGAATAAAAGGGAGAGATGAGAGACCATCTGTGGAAAGAGCACCATCCCCGGCAAGTGTCAACGTCGTCCCCAAAAGTTCGAGGGAGGCCAAGCAGCTGAAAGAGAAAAGGAAAATTGCCCCAACAAGAGTGGCACGACCACTCACTGCATTTTGAAACTAACAATTTTTCTTTGATTTAAAGCAGGAAAAGAGGGTTCGTCGGCGGAAAAGCATGCCACGTAGAAGGTCATCAAACTGGGGCAGAAAATTTTCTCCCATTGCGAAAATTTTCTTGAAAGCAAATACCCAGTGGATAAGGATAGAAAACAACACGAGATTTCGGGAAATGTCCGTGCCAAGAAGAATAGTGTTGAGAGAGGCCAGACAGCACGAGGGGTGATCTTTGAGCCTGGTATCATCCCCAGCAGTTGTTGGAAAATGAAACACCAACTCCGAGATTCCCCCAGCAGCATTATATCCCATAAGTTCTTCAAGGAAGCAAAAACGTGAGCCCCGGAGGAGGTCTGGGAAGAAGGAAAAGGAAAAGGGGTCCCCCGCCAGGGTA
The DNA here is from genome assembly GCA_032618575.1 of Nicotiana noctiflora. Taxonomy (NCBI): domain Eukaryota; kingdom Viridiplantae; phylum Streptophyta; class Magnoliopsida; order Solanales; family Solanaceae; genus Nicotiana; species Nicotiana noctiflora. Next base: position 58,998 of record JASVEL010004447.1, on the reverse strand, counting down.
ATCCTCAATTAATGACATTTCAATCCCTGGCGAGTCCGAGAGAGAGCGAAGGGTGAAGGAAATAGAAAAAGAGGAAACAAAGAATACTTCCCCAGCAGCATCATCCCCAGCAGGTGAGTAAATAGTTCCAAAGATATCTCCAGCAGCCAAAGGAAAAGTAACACGACCCGTGGGAAAGAAATTCCAAGACAAGGTAATTCAGAAGAAAAGGGTGGCCCAAGAGATGATGCAGGAAGAAGAAAATGGTACAGGAAACAAAGGAAGGTGATAGCATTATCTCCAGCAGGTAAGTAAACGGTCCCAAGGATATCCCCAACAGCCAAAGGAAAATAACACGAAGAAAGCAATTCAAAACAAGGTAATTCAGAAGAAAAGGTGGCCCAAGAGACGATGCAGTAAGAAGAAAATGGTACATGAAGCAAAGGAAGACGATATGGATGGGATGGAATTAGTGAGTTGTAATTGAAGTCAGGGAGCCCGCCTGAAGAATGGATTGGCGATTTATTTTGAAGTTGTAATTGAAGTCAGGGAGCCCGCCTGAAGAATGGAGTGGCGATTTAGTTTTTGAAGTTGTAATTGAAGTCAGGGAGCCCGCCTGAAGAATGGAGTGGCGTTTTAGTTTTGAAGTTGTAATTGAAGTCAGGGAGCCCGCCTGAAGAATGGAGTGGCGATTTATTTTGAAGTTGTAATTGAAGTCAGGGAGCCCGCCTGAAGAATGGAGTGGCGATTTAGTTTTGAAGTTGTAGTTGAAGTCAGGGAGCCCGCCTGAAGAATGGAGTGGTGATTTAGTTTTGAAGTTGTAATTGAAGTCAGGGAGCCCGCCCGAAGAATGGAGTGGCGATTTAGTTTCGAAGTTTATGAGTTGAAGTCAGGGAGCCCGCCTGAAGAATGAAGTGGCGATTTAGTTTTGAAGTTGTAGTTGAAGTCAGGGAGCCTGCCTGAAGAATGGAGTGGCGATTTAGTTTTAAAGTTGTTGTTGAAGTCAGGGAGCCCGCCTGAAGAATGAAGTGGCGATTTATTTTAAAGTTGTAATTGAAGTTAGGGAGCCCGCCTGAAGAATGGAGGGACGGTTTAGTTTTGAAGTTATAGTTGAAGTCAGGGAGCCCGCCTGAAGAATGGAGTGGCGATTTATTTTAAAGTTGTAGTTGAAGTCGGGGAGCCCGCCTGAAGAATGGAGTGGCGATTTTATTTTGAAGTTGTAGTTGAAGTCAGGGAGCCCGCCTGAAGAATGGAGTGGCGATTTTATTTTGAAGTTGTAGTTGAAGTCGGGGAGCCCGCCTGAAGAATGGAGTGGCGATTTATTTTAAAGTTGTAGTTGAAGTCAGGGAGCCCGCCTGAAGAATGGAGTGGCGATTTATTTTAAAGTTGTAGTTGAAGTCGGGGAGCCCGCCTGAAGAATGGAGTGGCGATTTTATTTTGAAGTTGTAGTTGAAGTCAGGGAGCCCGCCTGAAGAATGGAGTGGCGATTTTATTTTGAAGTTGTAGTTGAAGTCGGGGAGCCCGCCTGAAGAATGGAGTGGCGATTTATTTTGAAGTTGTAGTTGAAGTCGGGGAGCCCGCCCGAAGAATGGAGTGGCGATTTTATTTTGAAGTTATAGTTGAAGTCAGGGAGCCCGCCTGAAGAATGGAGTGGCGATTTATTTTGAAGTTGTAGTTGAAGTCGGGGAGCCCGCCTGAAGAATGGAGTGGCGATTTATTTTGAAGTTGTAGTTGAAGTCGGGGAGCCCGCCTGAAGAATGGAGTGGCGATTTATTTTGAAGTTGTAGTTGAAGTCAGGGAGCCCGCCCGAAGAATGGAGTGGCGATTTTATTTTTGAAGTTATAGTTGAAGTCAGGGAGCCCGCCTGAAGAATGGAGTGGCGATTTAATTTTGAAAGTTGTAGTTGAAGTCAGGAAGCCCGCCTGAAGAATGGAGTGGCGATTTTATTTTGAAGTTGTTTGAGGAAAGCGGTAGAGTATGACGGGAGTCCCCAACATGAATCCAAGTTCATAATCAAAAGGAAGGCAACAAGAATCAGAAAGATAGGTCCATACTTCGAAGGAGAATAGTTCGACGATCACAAAGAAAGGACCAATGGTCGGAGTTCGGCAATCAAGATAGGTCGAAATAACAATGGTCAGAAGAGAAAAAACATGTGAAGAAACATCAAAGCCAGCAGGATGGCGAGGAACATGACAAGATCAAGTTGAAAAGATAGATAAGAATTTACAATACTGTAACTTAGTCCAGCTTCTTATTTTTGTTTAGCACGGTGTAATAAGGAGATCGGTTAAGCAGTGGCAACAGCAGCAACAGCAGTAACAGCAAGATCACAGCAGTCATGGTAGTCCCAGCTACCAAAACTTCCCGAACTACATTGACCTGATTCCCTTTTAGCTAGGGATATGTAGGAGACCTTTTGAAGCAAGGTTCGGTCAAACTTTGCCAAAAAATGCTTCATACGGAATGCTTGAACGGGCAAAAATCGCTCGTATCCGCTCACTTATCTTTGCACGAAAACTCTTCATGTTTCCGCGCAAAGAGGGGCAGCTGTGAGCACGTGATTTTTGCCCTATACGAGAATTACTCCCAAAAATTCAAAATAAAATAGTTCTGTGTTGTGTGTGATCTTTGTGGATTTTGTGTTATTTTTATTCATTTGTGCGTGCTTATTTGTTTTAAAAAATTACAAAAAATATATGTCAAGCGCGCGCATTTCAGAGTTCAATTAAGAGTAATTAAGTTTGTTTTACGAAAACGAAAAAAATCACAAAGAAATATGTACTTTTACATTTTTTAGCCTTTAATTTTCTAATTGTGCGATTTTATTGTTATTTAATTATGTGTGATAATTAGAAATTAATTAGTATTTTTGATAAGTCAAATTTGTTTTATAATGTAATTTGAGATTTTAAAATTTGGTTTGAATTAATTTTGGAAATAAAAATAAAAGAAAAGAAAACAAAAGGGGGAAATGGGCCAGTTTTACAGGAAATTCGAAGCCCAAAAATGAAGTAAAAGGACCAAAATAAATGAGCCCAAACCGGTTGGCCTCCTAGATGGCCCAAACGACGCCGTATGAATGTCATATGCGGGCCGTTGATCAAACCCAATAGACGGTCCAGATCAGAGATCCTTGTTAATCCATCTCAACCGTTCATTCCGCATCAATCCAATGGCCTTCATTCACTCCCCCAACCCGTTACCCACACCCAAAAAAAACCCTAACGGCCGCCACCCACCCCATCGACGGAAACCCGGCGGCAACAATGCCGCCGGCCACCAAAATAACACCACACGACCACCTTAACCCCCTCTACAAGAATCCGGCAATCACTAATCTCGAATCAATCAGGAAATTCTTGAATCTTCATTTGAAGATTCGAGTTAAACTCGAACCAACTCCGATTGATCCCAAACTCGTATTAATTGCTCTCCGGACCTTCCTCGTAACCGAACCGTCGTTGGTTCGACTCGAATCTAACCAGAAATGTTCGAACCCCAAATTCCCTCCCAAGAACCCTAGAATTCGAGAATTAGGGAGGTTTGTCCAAATTAACAGTAATTGAAGTTAATGGACTTTAATTGAAGTTTTTTCGTTTGAAAACATTTCAATTAAACTCCGTTTAACTTCAAAAATGCGAAAACTTGAATCCTTTGGGGCCGGGTCCGTCCGATTTCGATTTCTTTTGAGGTAATTTCCTTCTTCCTGTTTATTTCAATTAGGTATTTGTTTGTTTTGTGTATTTGTTTAGTTTAACTCTTGAATTCTTCTCATTTTTTTTCTTTCTTGGCCGTCCCTGTTGTAACTTCTTCCCAAAGACCTTTTATTCGGTCAATTATTCTCCTGTGTTGTTTATTTGATTACGTATGTGGTGTGATTGATTCACTAAGTGAAGAGTGGTCATCTCCTTTCATCTCCTTCTGTGCTTTAATAGGAATACAAGGTGCTCAAACCATCCATGTTACTTGTTATAGTGATAAGAGGCCTATTCAAATTTTATTGGATGGAGTTAGCACACATAACTTCACTGACTCTGAATCAACGAAGAGGTTGGGTGCACTATGATTCCAACTAAGGTGGGATATGTCAGCTTACGTAATAACAAAATTAAAGCCACTTGTGGTGTAGTTAGGAACTTCCAATGGACAGCAGGTATCCACATAGGCTTTGCACATAGGGAATTTTAAACAAAAAGTCCAATACTTAGAGATATGCAGTGACAAAGTAGTGTCAGGGGAATGCCGGGGAATATGATGGGTTCAGCAGAGATAGGGATGGGCAGAGGTGATTATTTTGTTCTGGTCTTTGGCTTTTAGGAGTTGGTCTTAGCTATAAGTGAAGGGGAGAGTAGAGGAGAGGGGAAGAGGCGGGGAGAGACCTTAGACAGAAACATTGAAAAAAAAAATTTTGAGAGCATCAAGTTGGAAACACAGTGAGAGATTATATAGGAGGAGACATTCATACTCTGGAAGAAAAACACATACAAACAGAGAAAGGGATACATTTTAGAGAGAGTAGGAAGAAGACATTCTGCTTCCCCTTTGCCCATTTTATTTCAATCAATCTTTGGGGTCTATTTGAACTATACCTTGATATAACTTTGGCCATTTGAAGTTTGCAAGTACCCGTTAGTGTTTGGTTGGTTTGGTTTTGAGTCTTGCTGAGTTTGCAAGTGCTTCTCACTGGGTGTGCTCTCAAACCCTTAGTCACTGTTTCATTGGGTTTGATTGGACCTTGCCCTGACTTATAGCACCTGTCTTTGGTTTTTGTGTGTTCTGCTGGGTTGTTTTTTGACTGGTTGTTGTCGAACTGCCTGCTGGTTGCTGTTTGCTTTTCTTTGTTGCTGTGGTTGTGTGCCTACTGCTGTTGCTGTGAGCTGCTGCTGCTTCCTCACTGACCTCTTTTTCTTTTGCTCTTCAATACCCAGGTACACATTTATGAGCTCACTTTGATGTAACTGGGAAGAGAAGTTTAAAAAATGAAATGTTCGCAGATTCATATTTATTGATAGGCTTTTCTGTTATCTAAATTGATAGATTGTAGTTAAGTAAATGTAGTGGATGCTAATTCTTAGATTTCATGCCATACGGATAATAGACATACATGTATATCCTTGTGGACTGTTGATCTATTTCAGCTCACTCCCATAAGTATGAAAAAACTGTTAGTTGTTGGCTCTTGGCTTAATTTGCGTTATTAGTTTAAATGTAATATGGTTTAGTACTTCAGTAAGGATAAGAACCACCTCACATTTCAGCGTATCGTTTCAAAGTTCCCAGTCATAATATCGCTAGTTGTTTGAACGAATGAAGTCAATTGAAATAAAGTTAGTAGTTCTCAAATGTTAGTGATTCAAATGTTGGGGATTAATGTGAAGCTCAGTAGCTGTTAAAAAAAAACTAGGTCCAAATGGTCACGAATTCATGTAGTTAAAGCTCGATAGTCTGATTTATTTAATAATGTAGTTTTGAATTGGTTCAAGAGTAGCTAGTTTGCTTTGTTACCAAGTTCATGCTTCTATTGTAATTCTTGACATTAATAATATGCGACAATAGACAATGGAATAAGAAGATATAGTCATGAGTTGAAACACAAGCGAACGTTAAATAAATTGTCGTCCTGTTAGCCCATGGATTCGATCTTCGGATCTGCAAGTGTCCAATTAGGCTTGTCCGGTTTGGACTAGCCCCAAGGCCCACTTGTCAGCGATTGGGTTCAATTTAAGGATTTTGGTATATATTTTAACATAGCATAAGCTTGGGCTTCCGAGTTAGGCAGTGGTGAGAACTAAGAGGTTTACCCCTTTTTTTTGGATCTGGACTTGAACTTGAAATTCGAATTTTACATTGTTAATTAAATTAGGATAAGTTAGTTTAAATGGATAATTGATACCAGTCATTTTGAAAAATTCAACTACTGCGTTAGTGTAAATAGTCGTACATTTGACATTATAAAATTTTCTTAATTTAATCGATTTGCACGAGTCATTGACAAAAAATCAAGGTAGCTAGAAATGAGAAGTTCAAATATAAGATTTAACCAAATAATGCTTAAACAACAATTAGTCACTAGGTTTCACTCTCAATTTATGATTAGAGATGAAACATGTATGAAATGTAGTATTCATGGATCGACCTTCAAATAAAAAGTGAGATGAGCCTCGTTAGAAAACAAAACACACGGGGTCTTCAATTAATTGTAATAAAATATTTAGACTCGGAAGGACCGGTTAGCGAATTTCACGGTCTTTCCTGAAGTTAACAAAACGATAGATTTTTTAGGCACGACTTTAATAAAATTACTTTCCTAAATACGGGTGCGCATTTATGTGACCCAAATCTTACTCTCGGCGAAGCTGAAATACATTAAAGTCACAGGCATACCGGTTGCGGCGTGACTCGAAAATGTATTTTCGTGACGTCGCTATTCTTCTAAAACTAAAAGCGGAACATTAAAAGCACATGAATCGAAATATATAAAGAAATCGGATAAAACAAAGATTGCAATCGAGCGACCGTGCTAAAACCATGGAATCCGGGAGTGCCTAATACCTTCTCCCGGGTTAACAGAATTCCTTATCCAGGTTTCTAATTTCGCAGATTGTAATACAAAGTCACAAATTTCCTCGGTTCGGGATTTAAACCGGTGACTTGGGACACCATTATTTTCCAAGTGGCGACTCTGAATTAAATAAATAAATCCCGTTTAATTCCCAGAATTAAATCAGCAACTCCCAAGTCTTTCATATCAAACTTGCTAGTTAGCATACGCTTAGTAGCATTTATATTGGCAATGTCATTACTCATTATGAGCATATCATCCACATATATGCAAACAATGACTATGTGATTTGGAACATTTTTAATGTACACATATTTATCACATTCATTTATCTTAAACCCATTTGACAATATTGTTTGGTTAAATTTCGCATGCCATTGTTTGGGTGTTTGTTTTAATCCGTAAAGGGACTTAACAAGTCTACAGACCTTCTTTTCTTTACGTAGAACCACAAACCCTTCTGGTTGTTCCATGTAGATTTCTTCCTCCAAATCTCCATTTAAGAAGGCCGTCTTAACATCCATTTGATGAATTTCAAGATAAACCGTAGCTAATGCTACTAACATTCGTATGGACATAATTCTTGTAACCGGAGAGTATGTATCAAAATAATCAAGACCTTCTCGTTGTCTATACCCTTTGACCACAAGTCTTGCCTTATATTTGTCAATAGTGCCATCATCTTTCATTTTCCTCTTAAAGATCCATTTAGAACCCAACGGTTTATTTCCGGGAGGAAGATTAACCAATTACCAATTTGTCACGACCCAAATTCCGATCGTGATGGCGCCCAACATATTGCTAGGCAAGCCCGACCATCTTCCAGATAACCAGCTAGTTATTAATTAATACTTATCCATTTAGAGTTAATAGCCTATTTTCATGATAGAAACAACAAATACGGAAATGGAAATATACCAAAATACAGCCCAAAGAATCTAGTGTCACAAGTCTGAGCCTCTAACAGAAAGAAACACCCTATACAATTCAAGTCTAAGTAGAATGACAAAAGACATAAATAGAAAGAGGGAGAGATCGGGTCCTGCGGACGCCGGTAGCTACCTCGATGCTTCCTCAGCTAGTAATAGAAATAGTAGCAGTGTATAGCTCAACTACCCTCCTGGATCCCTATATCTTAACACAAGGTGCAGGGAGTGGGGTGAGTATCTTCCAACTCAGTGAGTAGTAAATAACAAATAATAACTGAAAGTAAGAACACCTGCATTATGACTAAACAGTTCTAAGAATAACCATACAGGTAAGTCATCTCTACAATGGTAAGTCTGGTTCCAGTCTACTAATGTCTCAATCTGATCCAACGCTGATCCAACACTGACCCAACACTAATCTAACTTTGAACCAACAGTGATCTAACTCTGATCCAAAACAGATATAACTCTGTTGCGGCGTGCAGCCCAAGTTAATATGCAAGTTTAGAAGATGCACAAGCTATTATTATTTTGCTAAAAATGTTATGCAAAATTTGATATCATAGTCTACCTCGGGATGTTAGCTACATTTTTTTTTTGTTGAGGTGTTGAGAAAACATAGAAAGTAACATCATCATGGGATATGAACTTGTTATATTATCTTTTTATATCTGAATTTTTCAATACCAATTTGATATTTATTGATAAAAATTACTTTTGTTGCATTGAGCTTTTAGGACTACTCATGGTTATTAATAGACCATGAATATTTCGCTAAATTACCAAATTATTTTAAATAAGGACGTCGTCTCTAAAAATAATCTAGGACCAATTAAATATAGGTTGCGAAAATGATTTAATGACCACATCTTTTGTTGATCTCTAATAGATAATTTAGGGCTAGTTGGCGTTGGTCGCTAAAAAGATTTAACGACGGGAATATATATATTTTTTATCGTCTATTAGGGACGAGAAATGTAGTCTCTAAATGTTATTCGCGACCAGGTTTTTTGTCCGTCTCTAAAAGGAAATTTAGGACCAGATACACTTGGTCGTTAGAGGAGCTTTTGGGACGGGAATAACTTTTTTTTTCCATCGCCTACTAGGGACGAGAAATGTGGTCTTTAAAATTATTTTAAGACCAGTTTTCTTGTTCGTCGCTAATGTAAATTAACGACCAGGTGTTAAGACCCGTCGTTATTGACATTTAGCAACGGAGGCTATTACAACGGGTTACGATCAGCCTTTTCCCTTCGTAATTAACCTTTTTAGGACCAGATTTCCCTTCCTTAAAGGCCGTTTTTCTTGTAGTGTTTGATCAGGCATCCCGATCCGGTATAAATATATATCAATACCTCACAGTGGGTCCTCGACCCCTCTCAGTCAATATAGACTCGGCTTCTCGGGCCCACTCTGCTAGAACAGGGTATTCAACCCTAAGTATTCTCACTTAGAGTACACATCTAGTACTGGTTCATGTCATGCTAAACAGCTATGAATACGGCTGAGAGTCTGTGTTCAACCTAGTAGTAAGGTTATTTAGCTCCACAGTTTCCCTTAACATTCTACAGATCGGCACAAGGCCCCAAATATGGCAACCAGCCCAATTATACATGTATAAGCTCAGTCTCGGTCAATATGCACTATAAACTATCAATCGGGAAGGATCAAGTCCAAATTCCCAGTCACAATGCCACCACGCTCGTCACATGACGCGTGTTTCATCTCAGCATAGCACTCTATAGTGCAAATACGGGGTTTCAAACCCTCAACATATCATTTATTACTATCACTCATCTCGAACCGACAAAAGTCCTAGCTCGCCTTGCGCTTGCCTCGCAAATCGACCTACTCGAATGCCAAATCTGATCAAAACCAATAAGAATATATCAAATTAGGCTAAAGGAACATAACCCAATCAAAATGACTTGAATTATACCGAAAATCAGGAAGTTGCCAAAACCCGACCCCCGGGACCGCTTCTCAAAAAAATACAAAAGTCATATTTTTAGAATCCTTATCTCGCCACGAGTCCGTACATATAAGGCTTATCAAAATCGGAGTTCATTTGAACCCTCAAATCACCAAATCTTATTTTCAAATCCCTAGGCCTAAATCCTAAATTTTTCTATAATTTTCATGCTCAAATCCATACATAATTGATGTACTTAACTCAAAATAGGTGGGGATAACTTACCTTCACATTGATGATGAAAATCCCCTCTTGAAACTCTCCAAAATCATTCAAACCAAATGAAATAAATGAAAGAAATGAATCAATTTCGTGTATAAAAGAATTTGTCGTGCTTCGTCGAGTTGTACCTTGCACTTGTGCTATACAAGTTGTACATCACATTGCTCCAGCAGTCATTTCCTGTCGATCATAACTTCCACTACACATGTCCAAATTGCAATTTCTTTAGCTTTTCGAAAACTAGACACGAAGGACTACAACTTTCGTGTTTTGCACTTTTTCCGATTCCTTGTAGATTAGAAAATATGAGCTTCCAAAATAGCCTCCCCGAAAGCAAATTCTGGAAAATGAGCTCCACCAGTCATTTTCAATAGACCATAACTTTCACTACGGATGTCCAAATTATTTTAGCTTTCTGGAAACTATACATGAAGTTCTAAAACTTACATGTTTTGCGTTTTTCCTGATTCCTTATATATCAAAAGGTATAGGCCTCCGACTTCTGAAACTCTTGCTGTCCAAAGACAGCTAAGTTGCAGAAATTTCTGCAATTGTTTTCTTCTTTTTGGTTCCCTTAACCTTCCGAAATCCACCCAAGGCCATCTGGACCTTAATCAATTATAACAACATGTCCCACAATATCATTCAAACTTGTTCCAACCTTCGGAACACCCAAAATAACATCAAAACATCAAATCATCATCGGATTCAAGCCTATGAATCTCAAGAACTTCCAAATTCCACATCTGATGCCGAAACACGTCAAAACTAGTCCGAATGACCTCAATTTTTGCAGACAAGTCTAGACACAACAAAGCTACAACAACTCCCAGAATTCAATTCCGACCCTCGAATTGAAATTTCACCTATCAACAGGATTCTTCCAAAATTCAAACTTCACCAAACCTAGCTAACTTTCCCTCCGGCCTCCGAATTCACTTCCGTTTTTACTCCTAAGTCAAAAATCATCCCCCGAAACTAGTCGAATCATCGATCCCTCGAACTCATAAGTCAACGTTGAGTTGACTTTTCGAACTTAAGCTTTCCTTAAAGAGATTAATTGTTTCATTTCCTACCAAAATCAATCCGAATTGACTCAAGATTTGCACACAAGTCACACTCGACATTACGGACTTGCACGAACTTTCGGAATTGCATTCCGACCCCGATATCAAAATTTTCACTTCCGGTCAAATTTTCTCATAAACCTTCAAATTCCTATATTTAGCCAAATGACTTCAAAATGACCTCCGGACACCCGAATTCACTTCCGATCGCGTTCCCAACTTCAAATCACCATATGGATCTATTCCCAGACTCGGAATCCCAAACGGAGATCTATAGCTCTAAAATGCCTTCCAACCCAAATTTATGAAATCCTTTTGAAATACTAACTTCCACCATATACTCCGAAATGCACAAAAGGAAAAAATGTTGGAAGAGCACAATGCACAAAAGTGTGACGACCCGGCCCGTCGTCACGGGAATTACCACCCCGTTATGTTGTAATTACATGTTTTATGCTTTTATATCGGTGTTAGAGTCTATCGGGTGAGTTAGGAGTGAATTGGATTGAAAATGAGGCATATAGCCTTTTTGAAGGAAACTTGAATAAGGAAAGTCAACCCGGAGTTGACTATTTGGTTAGAGGGCTCGGAATCGGATTCCGATGATTCGGTTAGTTCCGGGAGGTGATTTGTGACTTAGGGGAGCAATCGGAATTGAATTTGGAGGTCCGGTGTAGAAATAGGCTTGAATTGGCTAAGGTTGAATTTTGGCGAAATCCGAACGGTAGGTGAGATTTTGATCCGGGGGTCAGAATGGAATTCCGACAATTCCTGTAGCTTCGTTATGTGATTTTGGATATGTCCGCAAAATTTCAGGTCATTCGGACGTCGTTTGGTCGGGTTTTTGATCGAATGTTAGTTTCGGAAGTTTTGAAGAAACTTAGGCTTGAATCCGTGTGTAATTGGTGATTTTGATGTTTAGGATGGTGTTTTTATGCTTACGAGCAAGTTTGAATGAGGTAATGTGATGTATTGGTGGCTTTGGTTGAGGTCCCGGGGGTCTCGGGATCATTTCGGATGCCCAACGGGCAAGTTTTGATCATAAAATTGCAGCAGAAAAATTGCAGACAGTGATTGCTCTATGCGATCGCGTAGAGTCATTGCGATCGCATAGAAGATCCTGGAGGGGTGAGGAAAAATGTGCTATGCAATCGCATAGCTAGGGGTGCGATCGCATAGGCTTATTACACTGCACAGTGCGATCGCATACCAAGTGTCGCGATCGCAGAGAAGAAAAAAATAAGGCCTGGGAGTTTGTACTATGCGATCGCATAGGGGGTATTGCGATCGCATAGGAGGGAAAAATAGGCTGAAAAACTTAACTCTATGCGATCGCATAGGTCCATTGTGATCGCATAGAAGGAATGGTCTGGCAGTGAAATTAAAACCAGAACAGAACCAGTCGCGGGTTTCACACCCCAAAACACCATTTGTGAGTTCTAAGAGAAGGAATTGACGGGAGGTTGCTGGGAATTCATCGGGGCTTTGTTGGAGGTAAGTTTTGTGGCTTAATTACATCATTTTATCATGAAAATGGAGGAATTTGGGGTAATTTATGGAGGATTTAACCCTAGGCTTGAACTTTAGAAAATCAAGGTTTTGAATGGGCAAATGGAGTCTGAATTTTGTAAAATTGATATGCTTAGACTCGTATTGAAATGAGGGTTCTGAATATGTGACTTTCGTGATTTTCCGAGAAGCGTACGGAAAGTCGGGTTTTGGCAACTTTGTGAATTTCGGTGTAAATTGAGTTGTTTTGACCGGGTATCATTCCATTGGTCTAATTTGATGTGTATTTACTGTATTTGATCAGATTCTACGCGTGCAGAGCTTGATTCTCGTGGCAAGGGCATCGCGGAGTAGTCGTCGCTCTGTATTGAGGTGAGTAATAGATGTGGGTGATAACCAGCAGGTTCGAAACCCCGGTATACCACTTTGTGACGCTGTATAGCGGCGAGACACGTACTCTCTTGAGTGCGGGGTCGATTGTGATTGTGGACTATGGCTTAGTCCGACTTGTTGGCACTGTGTTATGATATTGGCTATTCTTGAGCCGTCGAACCTCCTTCTTGGATGGTTGCATACTATATTGTGATATTGGCTACTCTTGAGCCGTTGAACTTCCTTCTTGGACGGTTGAGTATACTTGTGGGCTGTGAGCTAGTTATTGGATCCCGCGAGGATCGTTATCATTGTCTTGTGATATTGACATGCTAGTTTACTACCGGTCCGTAGCTATTTCTGTTATCATGATATTTCCAACCTCTGGAACTTGATATTACTGTTTTCAACTAAAAATGATAAAAGAGTTTTCAAAACTACTTTTGAGCCTGCGAGGCTGTATTTGCATATTAGCTGACTAGTAGTGGTTCGAGCTGCGCGCCGCAGCGGTATATTTGTTGGATCAGACTGCACGCCGCAGTAATATTGTGCTTGGGCTGTAGGAGCCCCTCCGGAGTCTGAACCCCCACAGTGAGCACGGGTACCCAAATTGGATCGGGCTACGCACTATAACGGTCATTTCATGCATTGCATTGTATTTAGCTACACCTGCTAGCTGTTGTACTTATTGTTAATATTGTTGGCTCTCTACTGTTGGTATTGAACTGTTACAGGGTATTGGTTATAGCTTCACATAGTGCTTTATTGTGGATTTCTTATCTACGTTGTCTTACCCTTCTTTATTACCACTGAGTCTGGCGGTACTCATTTTACTCCCTGCACCTTGTGTGCAGATCCAGACACCTCTCAGCAGACCTGATTCGGTAGCCATTCGGAGGCATAGTGCGGGATAGTCGAGGTAGCTGCATCGTCCGCAGGACCTAACTCCCCTTCTTACTATCATTTCTTTTCATGTTGTCTTTTCTTTCCGCACTGAGTTATGGTTGTAAACTTTATTACACTTATGTCCTTTAGAGGCTCTTGACTCTTGACCCTTCGGTCTATGGGAGTTGGTATGTGTTGGGACTTGGTTCCCCGTTTTCGATATATATATCACTGTTGTTTCATGTTTTGATATGTTTAATTGGGATAAAGCGAGCTCCTAGCTCCGTTATTGTTATTGAGTGGTCAGGCTGGCCTAGCAGTGTGCTTGGCGCCATCGCGACCGGATTTGGAGTCGTGACAAAAGTATTTGACACATAAATGATTTAAGTAATTTGGGTTCATAAATCTTTGAGTCTCTTAATGTGAGCATTTGGTATCGAAATACAAGTCCCAAAAATCATAAATCCGCCACTAACGAAGCTAAAGTTTTCAGATCTAAAAGTTTTCATAGTGAATTGGTGCTTCAATCCAGATGGGTATTGACTAATAATAGTATTATTGGTTCTTCTTCTTCTTCTTCTTGATAATATTGGTGTTATACAGAAGTTTAGTAATGGATATAAGGTGTTTTTTAATGCATACACCATATAACTGGTGTTTATACATACTTATACAAATATTGTCCCGGTCAGGGCCAGACTGTATCTATTGCTATTCCTGGTCTTCAGGAGACTCTTGCTGAGATATTATCGGTGTGTTCCGGTTTGGCTCAGGTAGTTTCGGCTACCGCTACTGCGGCGACATCTCGGACGGGGGTGTGGTCGGCGGACCCCTGCCGGCTCGCACGCACCGAGCAGGTTGTTCGGGGACTTCGGACGCCAGAGGCGATCCCCGCTCGGGTGGTTGCACCCGTTATTCCTCCAGTTGCACCGGCTCCAGCTCCAGAGCATATGGTTGAGGCTATGCTCGACGACGAGCAGACGTCGTCTCGAGAGATTTGGTAGACTTCGGCCACCCCGTTTCGGTGGCGTTGATGGCGAGGATGCCCGTGGATTCTTGGACAAGTGTTAGAGGATGTTGCGTACGGCTGGTATTCTTGAGTCCGGCGGAGTTTCATTTACTACCTTTCAGTTCACCGGTCCCGCATTTGATTGGTGGGAGGAGTTTGAGAGGCGTAGGCCTGCAGGAGCAACACCCCTCACATGGCAGCAGTTCTCTACTCTCTTTCTAGAGAAATATGTACCTCAGTCTCGTCGCGAGGAGCTACGTCACCGGTTCGAGTGGTTGATTCAGGGCGACATGTCTGTGACCCAGTATGAGCTTAGATTCACTCAGTTGGCTAGGCATGCCACATGGATGATCCCTACTGATAGGGAGAGGATCAGGAGGTTCATTGATGGCCTCAACTATTCTATCCGCATTCTTATGACCAGAGAGCGAGTTTTGTCATCATCTTTTGAGCAGGTTGTTGATATGGCACGCTCCATTGAGGCGGATCGTCGCCGAGAGAGGGAGGAGCGGGAGGCCAAGAGGCTTCGTGGTTCTGGCAGTTTCAGTGGTGCTCCATCTAGAGGGCATTTCCAGCAGAGCAGAGGTTGCTCATCTAGACCTTCTCATTCAGGCCGCCCAGAGCAGAGCGGAGGTTCTTATGGTCGTGGTCGATAGGGGTTTCAGCAGGGTCAGTCATCGCTTGGTGCCCTCCCAGCCCAGAGTGCAGCACCTACTTCTCCAACACCAGGTGCATGTTATGAGTGTGGTGAGTTTGGCCACATGAGGAGGCATTGCCCTCGACTACGTAGGGGCAGGACTCAACAGAGGGATCAGCCCTCCTCTTCAGCACCATCTCAGTCTAGTAGAGGTGGGGGTCGGTCTTCTCGTGGTCGCCCCAGGGGCGAGGAGAGATCTGGTGGAGGCCAGGCACGGTTCTATGCACTTCCTGACAGGTGTGATGCAGTTGCCTCCGATGCAGTGATTACATGTATCATTTCTGTCTGTCACAGAGATGCCTCTGTTCTATTTGATCCGGGGTCCACATATTCATACGTGTCCTCTTATTTTGCACATCATTTGGGTGCGACTCGTGGTAGTCTTGATTTACCTATTCATGTATCCACCCCCGTGGGTGATACGATTGTTGTGGATCATGTCTATAGATCCTGTGTTATATCTATTGGGGTTCTGGAGACCCAGGCAGATTTGTTATTGTTGGGGATGGTGGACTTTGATGTTATATTGGGTATGGACTGGTTGTCTCCGTACCATGCTATATTGGACTGTCGTGCTAAGATAATTACGTTGGCCATTCCTGGCATTTCTCATATTGAGTGGCAGGGTTCGACTGATTTTGTCCCTAGCCGTGTCATTTCATTCTTAAAGGCTCAGAAAATGGTTGAAAAAGGGTGTTTGTCGTACTTAGCCTTCGTGAGAGATGTGGGAGCTGAGTCTCCTAACATCGATTATGTACCTGTTGTGAGGGATTTTCCAGATGTATTCCCTTCAGACCTGTCGGGCATGCCGCCGGACAGGGATATTCATTTTGGCATTGACTTGGTGCCGGACACTCAGCCCATTTCCATTCCTCCTTATCGGATGGCACCAGCTGAGTTGAAAGAACTTAAAGAGCAGCTTTAGGAGCTTCTGGATAAGGGTTTCATCCGCCCTAGTGTGTCCCCGTGGGGTGCGCCGGTGTTGTTTGTTAAAAAGAAAGATGGTTCCATGCGGATGTGTATTGATTATAGGCAATTGAACAAAGTGACGGTGAAGAACAAGTACCCTCTACCGCGCATAGATGATTTGTTTGATCAGTTACAGGGTGCGAGGGTGTTTTCTAAGATTGATCTTCGTACATGCTATCATCAGCTGAAGATCAGGGACTCGGATATTATGAAGACTGCATTTAGGACCCGATATAGTCACTATGAGTTTCTTGTGATGTCTTTTGGGCTGACCAACGCCCCAGCAACATTTATGCATCTGATGAACAGTGTGTTCAGACCCTATTTGGATTCATTTGTGATTGTATTCATTTTTTTGGTCAAATTCCAGCTCTTGTAAAGCAATAGCACCAACCAATTCAAATATACAACCACCAATTAATCTACCATGCTAACTAATCAATCCACCATTGCAACTAATCAAATCCATAAAATGCAAAACACAAATATTTGTAACTAAAACATCCAAAAATAGTTAAACATTCTAGCACCATTCAATCTAGTCTAAAATATTACAATCATAGTCAAGTGTAAATATTACCAAGTCTAAACATCCAACTACAAGTAAATAATAATGGCTCAAACATCAATAACCATAACAAACTAAAACTCATTATTCTCGCCATCGTTGCCATTCGAAGGAGCAAATGGATGTCCGCTCATAAATTTCTCTACTAGACTCTGCAATTTGTTGAAAGTTTGTACGATCTTCTTTCCGTTCCTAGCTCCTTCAATTCTTCAACTTATTTTCGTAATGCCTCCACCTCTTTGTGATCTTGAGAATAACTCGCATCACCAAACAACAATATCGTAGAACGACCTACGGAATATTGTGATCCAAGACAGTAGATTCTACCTTTCTTTGCGCCACCAACCACCTGCGTCCATATTGAAGCTACATCATTGAGTGACACTTGGGTTACCATCCTCGGAATCGGGTTGACTTTGACGCCATTCCTCGAAACGTTGTTGATAGGCTTCCTGAAATTAAAATGGAGTCAAAGCGATACTTGAAGAAATTAAAATTGAAAAGGTTCCCAAGAAAGTTGCAAAGCTCATTTCCCATCAAATGATCACTGCATTCAACACTAAAGCATCTTTATCATAATTTGCGATAGTGACTTTAGAAATTTGAACAGGCAAAATATTAAAACTGATTAATTGGAAGTCTGCTTTTTTATATATTGGCTCTTTCTCGTAAAAGTGGGTGATTCCCTGTCTTGATCAATTTAGCTAAAAATGTCAATATAGTCTTATTCAAGATAAAGAATCAATTCAACAACACTAATTCCAGTATATAGAATAAGAAGCCCTACTTCAAGTTGCAAAATTTGGGGTCAAGGAAAAAAGAAAAAAAGAAGGATAAAATTGATGATCTTAAAAGCTCGTGAGAGGGACGTGACAAGTATCCACAAATATAAAAAAAATTCTGGACACCAACGTGGATGAGAACCAATTTGTTTAACCAAAATATAAAACTTCGATTAAAACCAGAAACTAATAGAAAAATCGGGTTACTTATAATCAAGAGACCGAAAAATATAATAGGATTTCAATAATCAGAATGAACAGTAAAGAACAATTGTATTTCAGTAGGCTTTCAACAGTTAGTCGTGTCTACAATTGGTATAACTTCCTCATTTTTATAGCTTACTCTAGGTAGGAGAATAAAACCTAGGTTTTAATGATATAATTATGAGTAATAAATGACATTAAATGGGTCGTTACATAGTCATTCTTATTAAATACTAATTCTTCAACGTATCAGGTATTTAATGACTTAATTTGGACTCCTTTCTGCCTCCAGATCCATGATTTAAATGATCTACTGACCCGTTGTCTTTAAATGTCTTGAATAGATACGAAACTCGTATCTATTTGCTCTTGGTACCCTTTAACTTTAGAGTCACGTTGTAACCCACTTTGAACAGATACAGGACTCGTAGCTGAATTTCATCCCGTGTCTAATTTGTCTCCTCATGTCCTCTTTCTAAATACTAACCTTTTGAATATTTCACGTGTCTTGCCACGTCAGAAAAAAGCTTTTTCCCAATACAGATAGTCCCCCCACTTTCCATTTATTTATCCGTTAAATAAGTGGGAAATGGAAATGGTATTTTTATCGTAATAAATGCTGACGCTTCACTTGTCTTGTTCTTTTAATGCTCCCTACATGTGTCATCTTCTGATTTAACTCTGCCACTCTACTTCCTTCTTTCTAGGCTTTTTGAACCTTTCTTTTCAAGAAGTGACAGTTCTTTTAAATACAGTTTTTCATCATTATACCTCTTTAGTTCATCAGTTGCTCCCTTATTGAATCTTTCTTCCCCAGTTTTCTTCTTCATCAAGTGACTTCTTTTACCTTTCTTTTGAAAAACGTTTTACCCAACAATGGCATCTTCAAAACCTAACCCTAGAAAGGTTCCAATTCTCGATCAATTTTTCAATGCTCCTACTTCAATCAGGCATAGTAGAGATAAAGGAGGAAGACTTCGAAATTTGAGATCAGCGCGTGAAAAATCACCTGGCAATGCTCCTCCTTCCCCGGACTCGAATGTCAAAGAGCCTTCATCTAAAGCATCTCCTTCTAAAGGTAAAGAGCCTTCCGACCCTTCTCTAGAACCTTCTGTTGAAGACATTGTTCCGAATGATCTATCCTTTGTAGGTGATAGAACATCTCTTTTAAAGCAAGTTGAAAAATTAGAGAAGCTTGACGCTTATCATTCCCTCATAATTGAACTCTCAATTCCATCCATTAGGAAAGATTGTTATTGGAAGGAAAATCTTCGCTTGTCAATTCCTACCATAAATCAAAGGATTTCTTCCTTTAGGAATGGGTATTCCTTTATTTACACCTACCCTTTTACTTGAGGGTTAAAGCCTACTGTAGACCCAGTCATCCTTGATTTTTGCCGTTTCTTCAACATTTGCTTAGGTCAAGTTGGCCCATTAGTATGGAGGGCGGTGGCTTGTTTGAGATTTTTGTCTTCGAAGGCCAAAGTTGATTTTACCTTTGCCCATCTCATTCACTTATACCATCCCAATTTGATGCGTCATGGTTTCTTTACCTTAACCGCAAGGAGTAAAAAGGTTTTAGTAAACCTTGATGATGTTAATGATCGTGGATGGTACCTACGTTACATTGTTATTCGCATAATGGATTTACCGGGCGAGACAAATATTCCCTTCCATGAGAAGTGGAATTTTGCAGGTAAGCTTCTAGTCATTTTTATTTTACTCCTATTTTTAGAGATTTTGATTTTCTCTTTGATATCATCCCATTTTCTTGGTTTTTGTAGCAACCATGGGAGATGTGGAGCCTATTCCCGACTTCCGTGGTTGGGTAAACTCAATTTTGAAGGTGGCTCCCAGGGAGGAAAGGACTTGGAAGTCTATTTTCTCTCTTTACAATTGGAAAGTGAAAACACATGGTATGTATGTTTCTACTTTTAAATGTGTATAGTTGTAAATCCAATTTTTAATATAATTGAATTCGTTTTTCCCCCTTCTTTTTACATCGGGGTTTGGCAATAAAGGAATGGTACCTGACGTAGCTTTAGCTATGCACACTGCTGCCAATGCTTCTCTTGACTTTGACAAGGCTAAAACTTTGATAGCAGCAAAGAGAAAAATATTGTCAGTTAATGCTAATACTGAAGTAGAGGAACGTACCTCGCCATTGCCCAGGTCAAAAATAAGGAGACGCGGGAATGAGATTGAAGATGTTCCCGCCCGTGGCTCACCTGCCGAGCCTGTCTTGATTGATAAAGAGACTGCTCCAATAGATTTTAGTGAGTCTACTCACTGTCTTTCTATTGACAATCTTGAAAGTGGAGAGGCAGGTCCTGTTCTGAATGAAGTTCCCTTATCTTCCTCGATTCCTGTTCCTCTTATCCCTTTCACATCATCACCACCCGTAAGTGTTTTTGATCCCACATTGACTTCTTTTGCTCCTTCTCTTTTAGTGAATGCTTCTATTCCCATATCAGTTCCGGTTCCCGTGTCTGTTCCCATTCCAGCTTCTGTACCTTCTACCATTTTTTCATCTTCTACTACTCTTCCTTCCACTGCCCCTTCTTCCTCTTTAATGCGTTCGAAAACTGGCCCGAGTAGCAGCAGTATGACTATGAGAAAAGTCACACTTAAAGTACCCGCCACTCATAGCCTTTTGAGAAAGACTGGTAGTGCTAATGTCTGGCTTGAGCCCTTGATCGGAGATATAGAGAAGAGAAAGATGGAAAGCCATAGCTGCTTAACTTTAATGAATGACATAGTTCATTCAACTTTAAAGGTAATTTTTTTTAAAATTGAATACTAACTTTCCTTTCACCATAGGTGTTTATTTTTGTATCTTATATTTGTAGGCTAATTTGATTGGTACTGAGCTAACGGGGAGGATCACCTCTTTGGAAAGAAAGGCAAGAGAATCCGCAAAAGCCATTGAAGGAGACCAATTTGAAGCTCAAAATTGGAAGGAGCAATATGAAAATGCCTTGATGAATATGGATGAGCTTCAAGATGACAAAGCTCGTTTGGAACGACATAGTCTCACTTTATCGCTGACTTAAGGGTCTCTCAGGCCACATTAAGTCAGGTCAAAAAGGATAAAGACACCTTAAACGAGTCATTGTTAAAGGCAAATGAAGAAATCAAGGGACTTAAAGAGCTTATGAAGAGAAAAGAGGATTATGCCAGAGAGTTGGAGCAGAACTTGAAACAAGCTCGGGTTTACTTGAACACTTCCTCAGATAAAGTTCATGCTTTGGAAAGTTCCAACATTGCACCAAAACTTCTCTCGACTCCTAATTAAATTAGCAAGAATCAATGAAAAATTCTCTTGCTAAATGGGAAAAGGATTATGAAACCTTGGAGAAGGAGTATAATTATCTTGGAGAGAATTTTAATTATGAGGTCAACTGGGATTTTCTTAGATCACGTCGAGATGCATTATTAGAGGCTACCCAAGAAAATTTTAACCTACAATCCGAACTAGCCAAAGTCTTAGATGTGATAGAGAAGAGTAACCAACCTATTGGCACTCCTGAGCAACCCATTGACATTTCCTCTCCAATGTGTGGAACTCCTGAGGTAGTAAATCTGGTGGATTGTGAAGCTACTATTGAAGCAACCAGAGTAATGATTCAAGTATCCGAGGGTGAAGTTTCTCCTGCTCCTATTGCAACCTCTGACGTTCCAACTCCCTCAGTGACCAGTTGAAAAAGAAAAGTCCTTTGTTTTTTTTGTTTTTTTTAATTGTTAAAATTTGGTGGTATGATCCTTGTTTGAAGGATTTTTATGATGAAGTCCCCAGTTCTCATAATGGGGTATTTGCTTTAAAGACAATTATACTTGAATGACTAAATTTCCTTTTTCCTTTAGTCTCTTATATTCTAGAGGTTAATTAATACCTCTTTGTATTCTATTCTTGCCTATTTTCGTGTTTAGGACTTATAGAATAGTTTTGCATTTTTATATTTCGAAAATGCTTTATGATTCAACTCATGGACTTATCAACATGTAACGATCCGGCTAGTCGTTTTTTAAATTTACGCCCCCATCGACAATTAATTGTTTCAACTTCATAATGGTGTTATAATACGATGAAAGAAAATAGGAAGCACATGTTTCTTGTATAAAATAACTTGAACAAGGTTTTATTAATGAACTAGAGCAAATTTTTGAATAATACATGTGTTGCGATACGTCTATAACTTCCTCATAACTGTTTTTCATTCAACATATTTCTTAATATAAGATATATGAGGCTTTGTTTTACAACCTGTTTTAGCACATAACTATAACCCTATCTTTATATGCTTAGAAAGGGTTTGGAAAGTGTTTACAACATTGAAAAATGTTTTATGTAGAATAACATTGAAAAAGGTTGTATGCGTAGCTATTTACAACTGAATCTTGATATATGGCACGTTGTAGCTGAATTTGGTCCACTTTTACTTGAACTCCCGTATCTCTTTTCCTCTACGGACCCGCGTCCATTTTTCTGCACGAAGCATCATTTTTTCTGCATGAGGCTTTATATACTGTATAGTCCCCCAACTGTTTGAGCGTTGAAGAATGAAGCCTTGAACACTTGGTTATTACTCATATGCTGGTCCTTTTCCTGAAACAGGAAATATGCGGGACTCGAAGGTACAATTTTAGATGAAGACTGCCTACCCGTATGTACTTCCATCAGATTGATATAACCCTAGGCTTAGAATTTAAGAGTATTCTATTTTGCCATGCAGGTTGTGTTTCATCATTTGGCACGGGTTAGGGATTTTGCCTAGCATCTAAAATTGTTAGTAAAATCTTAATAATTTAAAAGAGAAATAATTTGACATGAAAATAACTGACCGTGTCTACCCCCTTAGAAGTAGTATCTTTTTAAATGTACGACATTCCAATGTGAAGGTAGAATTTTTCCGTCCATAGTTTCTAGCTCATACGCACCTTTTCCCGTAACATTACGAATTCTATATGGCCCTTCCCATGTTGGACTTAACTTTCCGAAATTAGCAGCCTTCGTAGATTGAAATACCTTTTTGAGCACGAAGTCCCCAGCTTTAAAGAACCTGAGACGTGCTTTCCGGTTATAGTACCGTTCAATCACTTGTTTTTGAGCTGCCATTCTTATCAATGATGCTTCTCTCCTCCTTTCAACTAGATCTAGATTAATTCGTAACTCTTCATTGTTCGAATCCTCCGTTGCTTGATCATATCTTATACTTGGTTCCCCTATTTCAAGTGGAATCAGAGTTTCTGCACCATAAACCATTGAAAATGGTGTTTCACCCGTGCTTGTTTTCGTAGTTGTTCGATAAGCCCACAACACTGCTGGTAGAACTTCAGGCCAATTGCCTTTTGAATCCTATAACCTCTTCTTCAAATTATTGATGATTATCTTGTTCGTGGATTCCGCTTGTCCATTACCCACCGGGTGATATGGTGTCGATGTTATTCTTTTGATTTGCCAGCTTTGAAAGAATTCAGTAATTTGTGCTCCTATGAATTGCAGGCCATTATCACACACGATTTCCTTTGGAACCCCAAAGCGGAATATTATATTCCTCCAAATAAAGTCTTTAACTTCTTTCTCTCGTACCTGTTTAAATGTCCATACTTCTACCCATTTAGTGAAATAGTATGTAAGTATGAGTAGAAACTTTATCTGTCCTTTTGCTGAGGTAGTGGACCTACGATATCCATTCCCCACTTCATGAAGGGCCACGGATCTATGAATGGATGCAGTAATTCAGCCATCCTATGCATATTATTTCCGTACCTCTAACATTTATCACATTACGATATGAAATTGTTTGCTTCCTCCTCCATTTTAGGCCAATAATATCCGGCCCGTATCAATATTTTTACCAATGATCTACCTCCGGCATGATTTCCACAATGTCCTTAATGTATTTCCCTCATTACATACTCCATTTGTGAAGGACCGAGACACCTTGCTAGAGGACCTCCGAACATCTTTCGATAAAGATTTCCTTGGTGTAAACAATAACGGGCAGCTTTCTTTCATAATGCATGAACCTTTGTTTTATCATTAGGTACGGTTCCATACTGCAAAAAAGCAATGATTTAATTCCTCCAATCCCAAGTCAAATGATTAAAATTTACCTCGTTCGTGTCAGGTTCGAGAGTGGAATGGAATAAATGTATAACCGAAGCATTGGCATCGTCCGCTATATCTGCCACAGATGCGAGGTTGGACAAAGCGTCAGCTTTTGCATTTTCGTCCCTTGGAATCTGCATTATCTTCCAAGTCTCAAATTGGACATTTCAAGAAGAATATATGAGTCAAAGAACTCCAATAATAATAATAATGAACAAAATACTCAGAAGTGCGAAATTAACTGACACTCCCAAAGATCTGGAGTCACAAGTCTAGAGCATCTAACAAAAACCCAACAAAAGTAGAGAATATTGTATGGAAATACTCAAGTCTGAACATAAAATAGCAACTGAAAAGAGGAAGAGAAGCTAGGTTCTGCGAACGTCGGCAGCTACCTCAGCAACTCTGTATGACACTGCAAAAGCTGGAAATGCTCGTCTATCTCTCCCGAGTACTGAATCTGCACACAAAAGGTGCAGGGAGTAGGGGTGAGTACTAAGTACTCAGTGAGTAATAAATATATAAAAGCAGCTGAAAGTAGGAAATCCACAGAATACCACAATATGAAACTAAACTACAGTCCGAATCTCCTACGAACTAGCATCAACAGTACAATACAGCTACCACAGAATAATTCAACAGATAAAGATGCAATGCAATGCACATAACCGCTACGGCGTGTAGCCCGATCCATTTAACGTCGACGACGCTCACTGGGGTGTGTACAGACTCCGGAGGGGCTCCTACAGCCCAAGCGCAAATACCGCTGCGGTGTGCAGCCCGATCCTCATATCAACCACTGCGGCGTGCAGCCCGATCCCATGCTCAGTCCACAATAAGCAATTAAGTCACAAAACAGTTCATTTTTCTTAATTCCAGTTTCCAATTCATAATTTATGAAAAATACTTTAACTTTTATTTAATTTGCAAAAGCCGGTGACTTAGCATTTCAATACCGTGATTTCAATTTCCAGGACTGAGATCAGTGATTAAGCAAATATAGCTATCACATAAATATTATCCCCTAACGATACTACAGGTCGGCACAAGGCCCCAAACAAGGCTTACAGCCCACAAATATGTCAAACACAGTGTATTTCCATCACTAATAGCATATTATCCATATCCGAGATGGACCAAGTCTCAATCCCCAGTCACAATCAATCCCGCACCTGCCACGGAGTGCGAGCCACGCCCTACTAGCGTCACAATGTGCTAAGTCGGGGTTTTGAACCCTCAGGCTACCATATACACAAACTACTCACCTCTAGTCGGCCGTAGACTCGTCCACGATGCCTTTTCCTTTGAAATTCGCTGCCTCGTGCGTAGAATCTAGTCAAACCACAATAATTATATCAAATACGGGTCAAAGAATCATAACCCATTTCAATTTACATGAAATTCGCATAAATACACTAAGTTGGTAAAAACCCGACCCCGGGCCCGCTGCTCGGAAAATTCCGAAATTAGTACCAACGCGATCCTCGTCTCGCCACGAGTCCGTACATATAAAATTTATCAAAATCGGAGTTCGATTGGCCTTTCAAAACCCAAATTTTCGTTTTCAATTTCTAGGCCACAATCCTTCACAATTTCTACCAAAATTCATGAAGATTGATGTTAATTCTACCATAAAATTATGTTTTTGAGTCAAGAATCTTACCTCCGATGAATACCCGATGATATCTCAGTGTTTTCCTCGTGTTTTCTTCTCTCTAGGGCTCAAAATTATGTTTTGGGTGAATGAACCCGTGAGCCCTCTATTCTGCAATTTAATTTCACTGCCACACCCCATTGCTCTACGCGTTCGCGTGAGCTCCCACACGTTCGTGATGCCCAGCTTCATTTTACTCTTCGCGAACGCGACGCCTCCCATGCGTTCGCGATGCTCAACTCTGGCTTACCCTTCGCGTTCACTTCAACGCGAATGCGTATACCCCCACGCGAACGCGAAGCTCTCCATTTTCCTTCTATGCGATCGCGACTACCAGTCACGCGAACGCGAAGCTTCACTCCACCTGACCTACGCGAACGCGACGCCCTTGTCGCGAACGCGATGCTTTAGCCCACCTGGCCTTCGCGAACGCGACCCATGTCATGCGAACGCGAAGGTCTTAATTCTTGCTGCACAGACCTGCAATTTTCTGCAGGTTTTTCCAAGTTTAAAATGCCCGGTTGATGGTCCGAAATCATCCCGAGGCCCCCGGGACCCCAACGAAAACCACCAACATACTCCAAAACATGATACGGACTTGTTCCAATCATAAAAACACCGTCCTAAACATCAAAATCACCATTTACACACGAATTCAAGCCTAAGTTTCTTCAAAACTTTCAAAACTAACATTCAATCCAAAACCCGATCAAACGACGTCCGAATGACCTGAAAATTTGCAGACATATCCAAAATCACATAACGAAGCTACAGAAATTGTCGGAATTTCATTCCGACTTCCAGATCAAAATCTCACCTACCATCCGGTTTTCGCCAAAATTCAACCTTCGCCAATTCAAGCCTAAAACTACACCGGACCTCCGAATTCGATTCCGATTGCTTTCCTAAGTCATAAATGATCCCCCAAAGCTAGTCAAATCATCAGAATTCGATTCCGAGCACTCTAACTTAATAGTCAACTCTAGGTTGACTTCCCATATTCAAGCTTCCTTCAAACATGCTATTTGCTTCATTTTCAACCCCAAATCACTCCTAACTCACCCGATATACTCTAATACTGATATAAAAGCATAAAATATGTAAATGCAAGGTAACGGGGTGGTAAAACAGGGAAAACTAATCGAGTCGTTACATTCTCCCCAACTTAAACAAATGCTCGTCTCGAGCGGGTCAAGAAACATACCTGGAGTCTCAAATTGGTGTGGATATTTGCTCTGCATCTCCTACTCGGTCTCCCAAGTTGCTTCCTCCACTGGACGACCTCTCCACCGCACCTTCATAGAAGATATGTCTTTGGATCTCAACTTATGAACCTGTCGACCCAAAATGGCTACCGGTTCCACGTCATGGGTCAAGTCCTCATCTAGTTGTATCGTGCTGAAGTCTAACAAATGAGACGGGTCTCCGACATACTTCCGGAGCATGGATACATGGAACACCGGGTGAACGCCCGACAAACTGGGTGGCAAAGCAAGCATATAGGCCACCTCCCCAACTTTCCTAAGCACCTCAAAAGGTCTAATAAATCTTGGGCTCAACTTCCCTTTCTTCCCAAACCTCATAACGCCCTTCATAGGCAAAACCTTCAGCAACACCTTCTCACTTACTGAATAAGACACATCTCGGACCTTCCGATCCGCATAACTCTTCTGACGCGACTGAGCTTGTGCGAAGTCTCTCCTGAATCACCTTCACCCTGTCTAAAGCATCTTGGACTAACTCTGTCCCCAACAACCTAGCCTCGCCGGGCTCGAACCAACCGACTAGAGACCTACACCGTCTCCCGTATAAAGCTTCTTACGGTGCCATCTGAATGCCGGACTGATAGCTATTATTATAAGCAAACTCCGTAAGAGGCAAGTAATCAACCCATGAACCACCAAAATCAATGACACAAGCACGCAACATGTCCTCCAATATTTGAATAGTACGCTCAGACTGCCGATCCGTCTGTGGATGAAATGCTGTGCTCAGCTCTACCTGTGAACCCAACTCTCGCTTAAATGTCCTCCAGAATAGAGAAGTGAACTGGGATGTTGTGCTCAGCTCTACCTGTGAACCCAACTCTCGCTGAAATGTCCTCCAGAACTGAGAAGTGAACTGGGTACCTCTATCTGATATAATAGAAATGGGAACTTCATGCAGTTTCACAATCTCACGGATGAATATCTCCGCCAACCGCTCCGAGGAGTATATAGTACACACCAAGCAACGGTCGTAGTCAATATAACTTGGTCTAATAAATCCAAGATCGATCCCACAGAGAATTAACCTACCAATTGCAACTATCACAACCCCAAAAGTACTTCCGAATCAAATTCCCAAAATTTAAATATATCTTTGTGTGATTTTCGACTATCTACTTTTGCAATAATTAAAAATGCTTAAAAGAAAGAATTTAATGTTAAGTAAAATAATATGGAGAAAGAGTAAGGTATTGATTTTCCCTATTGATGGAATCCCTTATCGTTATGCTCATACAAATTGTTAATATATTCTATCAATCATGAATGCTATGTGTATCGTAACCCTCTCCCGAGCAATTACAATAATTTACTAGTGCACTCTCCCGAGCTACCCTAGCTATCTTTAATTTGAATAGTTCACTTAAGATTGCACCCAAGACTTCGTTATTCCTAACCCCGTCTTTACGCCTAAAGTTATAGATTCCTCCAATAACCTAGGTGTGGTGTTGTTCAACAATATACCTAAATATGCACTCTTTTCCAAGTTATGCACACTAAATAGGCACCGCTAATTGGGACGTCTACCAATTAACTACAACAAGAATGAAGTTGAACAAATAGAAATCTAAGTCACAATTTGTAATCACATAAACGATAAGTTCATCACTCAATAGGTTCCATCAAAACCTTAGAAAAGAATTTAGCTACTCATGCTTGAAGAAACAAGAATAATAATTGAAATCATAAAGAAATAATTGATATAAAATAAAAGAAAGAGTTTGAGAGGAATCTCTCTTACTAAAAATCTTGCCAAAGTAATGAAATAAAGATAACATGCCTCTATGGGGCAAACTAGGACTTTAAATAGAGGTTTCTAGGGCTAAAAACTAAGTTTGAGTACAATTGGGATAACTGTTGCGGCGCCTTCCGCGGTTCGTTCGCGGCCGCGAGCGGACCGCGAACAGTCAAACTTCAGAGGGCCTCTTTTTTCGCCCTTAGAACCGCGAGTGAACCGCGGATGAACAGTGCATCTGATTCTTCCCTGCTTCTTCAAGCCCTCTTCACTTTAGCTCTTCTTTTGGCCTTTTCATCAACCTAGGACTCCAAAATAGCTCTTTATGGCATCCAATGTATCACATGTACCTGTAAAACACAAACGAACACTAATCAAAGCATTTTGTCCTCATAAACAACATTAATTCCATAACAAAGTGTGATTATTTAGGGTATAATTATAGTCAAATTCACCTATTATCAATACCCCACACTTAAACCTTTGCTCGTCCTCGAGCAATCTTTAATCACACTTTAGGCCAATTAACAAAAATTTGTCTCACCCAAAATATGTCACAAAAGCTATTATACATGAACAACCTAAGATATGCATAATCTTTACTTAACCACAAATTCTCATGCCCGCACATTATTACTTACTCTACTATTACCAAAAACTTGCAAATTTACCTTCTTCCTCTTGAGTTACACACCCTCACATAATTTATTGAGAGAAGTTCCCACATATAATCAATTCATAACATGGAACTTATAAATATCGGAAAAAAATTCACTCACTCTCAACAAAGAACATTCATATGCATACAGACACACCATAGGCTTGCCCCTAGTGTAATACTCCACTAATTGAGTTATTCAATCATAGATCAAGAGGTCTTTAAGGGTTGTAATGTAGGCTATGGGACGGTAGGATACTTTTGGTTATAGTGACTAGCCTCCCTAAGCACTTTTCTTTTCTTTTTCACAACTTCCCTTTTTGTTTACTTCCTTATGTCTCCCATAAACATACCTTCACCTTCCTTCACTTTTACCCCCACTTTTTCTTTTATTGATGTGACTGGCTTTTCTAAGATTTTATTCAATATAGCTCATCTTTTCATTGCTTTGCAATACATTTACATTATTTTGGCCAGTTCACTATACATTCATTCTTGATTTTCCCTTTTCAACTTCCCTTCACCCCACACTTAAACTTTTTGCATATTCATTACAATACAAGTGCTTCTAGGAGGTAAAGTAGAACAAATATAATAATTTGAAGAACATTCAAGGGTTATCAAAGAATAGGCTTTAAGCTCAAAGGGGTTAACTAAGATATAATGTATGGGTGAATTCATGTTTATTGGTATATGGGGTTACACAAAGAAATGCCTCTATCCTTTCTACAACCGAACAACTTCTATTTCGCTTTGCAAACACACATGGCAAGTTCTAGGCATCATGTACAACATACAATGTAAGTAAAAACCTCACACACACATGGCATGCAACTCATTTGGAATCCGGTTTATCTACAAAATCCTATCGATGTTCAAGCAAGCATTATTGTGCAATTTAAGGCATATTGAGATTCTACAATCAAGCTTAGAAGATACATTCTCAAGTTCAATTTACGCTTTTGCTAATGTGCATATTCGGGGTTACATGTTGCCTTTTTACCTCTAATCCTAAGAAAAAAAAAGAAAAACAAAATCTACCTAACCCGGTTCAATAAAAAAAACCTTGGAAAAGAACCGTGGTCAAAAGAAAAACCAAGGGGAGATGATACATTACCTATAAAAAGAAAATAAAAGAAAGAAAAATTCCTACGCGGACTACTTCCCTCAAGAGTACTTGTCCTAAATAGTCCGTCATCGGGAAGAGTCCTCTACTCATATTTTTGGATTTTTAAAATTTTATGATATTTTTGTGTTTTTATTATTTTATATTACTTACTACACTAATATATACATTATGTACAAGATAAGTCACCCACCCCACACTTAAAAATATGTCATGTCCCCATGACATAAATAAAAATTAAAGCACAAGAGGGGCAAGAAAACTTACCTGAGACTCACTCGGAGTCGGAGACGGTGGATGGGTCGACGTGGCATGCTCTCCCAAGTGCTCTGAACCATGCCATAAACCTGTTTTCCGACCGGGCTTGCCTAGTGGACATGGCATCTAGCCGTGTGTGTAAGCCATCTACGGAGGTGCGCAGAGCAGCAACCTCCTCCTCCATTGACCTTAGCATAGGTCGTGTGGACTCGGATCTAGACATGCTTGCTCCACGAGGAGCAGGCCTGGAAGGTCCGGCTGAATCCGTGGAGTGCCTGGCCCGGGCAACCGGTACAGGATCGTCCTCCTCATCCAAGTCAATAGGGGTTGTGTCTCGTCCAACCCGGATAGTAGCAGCTCTAAATGGAGCTTTCGGTAGTAGCTCACCGTCAGCATCAGTAACTGGGGTGTGATTGAGGAGACACAACGTAGTGACAAGAGATGGGTAATAAAAACCCTTGGCAGTGAGGGATCCCCTCAATACCATCTCGTCACTAATAACTCGGGCAATATCAACATCCCGATGTGTTACAAAACACCAAGTCAAAACAGCCCTATTAAAGTTAACATCCGTGGTGTTACTTGAGGGAAAAATACGGTTGCAAATTATGGAGAACCAACATTTGGCAGTGTGTGTAAAACTGTTAGAGTGCAGAGTTTGATTTCTAATCCATACTGGTATGCCATCTACACATAAGGCCTCTATTAGCATGTCCCATGTGACACCGGGCCTATCATGGTAGTAATCAATATCACTAGTGTGCAATGGCAGGCGAAGTACTCGCCGAATAGTAGGAATATGAGCATTGACCCACTTACCTCTGACGAAAACTTCTCTGACCATAGCATAAGGAGCATTGGCGTAGAATTTTCGAACAAGCATCTTGTTCACCTTAGGAGGTGAGTCAAAGAGGAACTCCATCTCGCGCCTCCGAATCTCATCATAAATTTCCGGCTTCTCCGAGCGGATAGCTATCCTGTCAACTTCTACCTCTTGGAGCCACTTCTTGTTTGCTTTAATGTGAAATGCATTCTCGGCTCCTTCATCAGCAAACCTAGACTCGTCATAAGTCGGTTGCCTAGATGAGCTAGCACCATGTCGGGCTCTCTTTGGGGCCATGATCCTGCACAAATAAGCTTCTATCCATAACAGTTGCCTACTGATAATAGGTGAATTTGACTATATTTATGCCCTAAATAATCATGCTTTATTGTTGTTTTGATATTGTTTATGATGACAAAATGCTTTTATTAGTGTTCTTAGTGTGTTATAGGTACACTTGAGCTAATGAAGACTAAAAGAGCAAGTTTTGGAGTCAAAAGATGGTGAAAAAGGCCAAAATGTGGTACAAGTCAAGAACTTATGTTGAAAGTAGCCGGGAAGGTGTGATTCCGAGCTATATGGATGTTATGGAATGAATTTAAGTGATTTGGAGCTTTGAAGTCTGAGTAAAAGCTCAAGGAATTAAGCCGGGATCGAGTTCGGGGGTCAAATTTGATAAGTGTAGAACAAGCAAAGAATGGATGAGGCATATTGTGCACTGTTTAGTAAATGGGACATAACGTTTCTCTCACAAATCCAATTTGGCTCCATAATATGTGGTTGGAAAGCTAATACAAAGGGCTACAACTTTCATGTTTTGAGTTCTTCCAAATTCCCAACGGAACAGGGTGAAAAACCGCGATTTATCCGCGACCGCGGATGAACCGCGGAAAAACAGGCTCTCTGAAGTTTTACTGTTCACGGTCCGTCCGCGGCCGCGAACGAACCGCGGAAGTCGCCGCAGCAGTCCTAATTGTACTCAAATTTAGTTTTAAAGCCCTAAAACCTCTATATAAACTCCTAGTTTTCCCCATATAGGCATGTTATCTTTATTTCATTACTTTTGTAAGGTTTTTAGTAAGAGAGAATCCTCTCAAACTCTTTCTTTTATTTTATATCAATTATTTCTTTATGATTTCAATTATTATTCTTGTTTCTTCAAGCATGAGTAGCTAAATCTTTTTCTAAGGTTTTGATTGAACCTATTGAGTGATGAACTTATCGTTTATGTGATTACAAATTGTGACTTAGATTTCTATTTGTTCAACTTCATTCTTAATGTAGTTAATTGGTAGAGCTCCCAGTTAGCGGTGCCTATTTAGTGTGCATAACTTGGAAAAGAGTGCATATTTAGGTTTATTGTTGAACAATACCACACCTAGGTTATTGGAGGAATCTATAACCTTAGGACGTAAAGACGGGGTTAGGAATAACGAAGTCTTGGGTGCAATCTTAAGTGAACTATTCAAATTAAAGCTAGCTAGGGTAGCTCGGGAGAGTGCACTAGTAAATTATTGTAATTGCTCGGGAGAGGGCTACGATACACATAGCGTTCATGATTGATAGAATATATTAACAATTTGTATGAGCATAACGATAAGGGATTCCATCAATAGGGGAAATCAATACCTTAGTCCTTCTCATAATATTCTTTTTACTCTACATTCAAATTCTTTCTTTCAAGCATTTTTAATTATTGCCAAGTAGATATTCGAAAATCACATAAATATATATTCAAAGTTTGGGAACTTGATTCGGAAGTACTTTTGGGGTTGTGATAGTTGCAATTGGTAGGTTAATTCTCTGTGGGATCGATCTTGGACTTATTAGACCAAGTTATATTGACTACGACCGTTGCTTGGACGTGAATCAATTTTGGCGCCGTTGCCGGGGAATTAACGGAATTATCAATTGCCATTGACAGAACTTCAAGATTCTTGTGTATTCAGGTTCTTTCTACACTCTACATTGAATATTTTGACATTTGTTGATTTGGGTATTCAGGTGCATGCCTAGAAAATCTGCAAGGACTGGAGAACTAATTGAAGGACTCTCGGACCCCGAGCAAACCTTCCGGGCACGTAACAAAGCCATCAAACAAATTCAACAATCTCAACAACCAATCAAACTAGACTTCGACATGGGTGACAAGGAAGGTGTATTGTTCGACTGGGCACAACCCATAGCGGATAATTTGGCAACTGCCATCATTGTGCCAACAATTCAAGCTGAGTCTTTCCAGATTACTAACAACATGCTTCACTTGTTGCAAAACAAGGTATTATTCTCTGGGTCTCAGGTTGAAGATCCACAGCAGCACCTCAAGAACTTTCTATCAATATGCAAAACACAAAGACAACCGAATGTAACTCCGGAAGCTATCGGATTACTACTTTTTCCATTCTCAGTTACAGGAGCAGCACAGATATGGCTAAACTCACTCCCAATAAACTCCATTGCAACTTGGGATGAGTTAGTCAAACAATTCCACAACAAGTTTCATCCACCTAACAAGACAACTCAACAAATTGATGAGATCGTGAGCTTCAAGCAAAAACCAATGGAAACATTACATGAAACTTGGGGCAGATTCAAGGGTATGCTTGTTATGTGTCCTCATCATGGGATCCCTGAGCAGATGTTGGGTCAAAGGTTCTACATGGGGCTTTCAGATAGTATGAAGAATATTGTAGATGCTTCAGCAGGTGGGGCTTTTCCGAGCAAGACTTGGAGAGAGGGCCAAAATTTGCTAGACAAGATGGCTTAAAATTCCGGGTGGACGACCAGGAATGCTTCTATCACTCCAGTGGTACACTCTGTACCTCTGAATCCATCCAGCACTATGGAGGAGAACATGGCAACTTTATTGACACAAATGAGCATCCTGACGAAGAAGGTGGAAGAATCTGGGGTCAAGCAGCAGGTTCACATTGTAGACACTACCAATGGTGGTTTATGCACATCTTGCATTAGCCAACCCATAGGTAATCCATGGGTCGCAGACCAAGAACATCATCACCAGCATGAAGATATGAACTATGTAGCTAACTATGGAGGGCAGCGACAAGGTAATCAAAACTGGGGCCAACAGTCTCCAATGCAGTATAGACCTCCCCAGCCACAATTTAATGCAGCAGGTATGAGGCCACCACACAACATAGTCCCATATCCTAGACCTCAGAATTTTGGCAATCAGCAGCAGGGATATCATCCACCTTCACCACCTCATGGGGGTAGACATGACGATGGGTTTGCAATGTTGGAAGCTATGATGCATCGGTTAATTGGGTCAAATGCCAAAACCAATGAAAGGATAGATGAACATGATGCAGCCATCAAGAATATTGAAGTACAGGTGGGCCAGATTGCTATGTCTCTCAGCAATCGTCCTCAAGGGACATTGCCTGCAGATACACAAACAAACCCAAAAGACCAAGTCCCAAAGCAGATAATGGCAGTGACTCTGAGAAGCGGTAGAGATCTTGATGCTGAGAATGAAAGTGAAAATATTGACAGACAGGCTGAGACACCTGCGCCATTGCACATTGAACTGGATGAATCCACAGGATTAACAAAAGCCACGGTCCAGCCAATTGCTGATAAATAAAGAAGCACAACAGGGAACGGAGAAAGTAGTTGAACAGGTAGAGCAGCAGATTGATGAGAAAGTAATAGAAAAAGAAAAATCCCAAGTCACCCGGAAGAAGAGGCCTCCACCACCATTCCCCCAAAGGTTGGCCAAACACCAGAAAGAGGAGCAATACAAAAAGTTCTTCGACATGCTCAAGCAAATCCAGGTAAACATTCCATTAATTGAAGCTTTAAAAGAAATGCCTGGTCATGCTAAGATGATGAAGGATTTGATGTCGCGGAAATTTGATTTCCAAGACTTCGCCACAGTTACACTTACACGGACTTGTAGTGCAGTGGTCTCTAGACCCATTGTTTTGAAGCTATCTGATCCAGGTAGTTTCACCATCCCATGCACTATAGGGAATTATGCCTTTACTAAGGCCTTATGTGATTTGGGGGCAAGCATTAATCTCATGCCCTTAGTTGTCTATAAGAGGTTAGGTATCGGGAGAGCCAGACCCACCTCTATGCTTTTACAGCTTGCTGACAAGACGGTTAAGCATCCATTTGGCATTATAGATGATGTGCTAATCCAGGTTGGAAAGTTCATGTTTCCCGCCGATTTTGTTATTCTTGATTGCAAGGTCGACGAAGAAATTCCCATAATCCCGGGAAGACCATTCCTAGCCACCGGGAGAGCCATAATTGATTGTGAAACTAGGGAACTCAAGATGAGGTTGAATGATGAGGAGATCATCTTCAATGTGCAAAAATCCATGAGGCGTCCTAGTGAGTTCGCAAATTGCTCTCTAATTGATGCGGTTGATGTGATAGTGGAGACCGACGATGCAGAATTGACTATTGAAGATCCACTTCAAGCATGCCTGATGAACATGGAAGAGGTAAACGGTGAAAGTTTGGCCGAATGGGTATTATCTCTGGAAGGCAAGGGATTCTGGAAGAGAGAGATCGAATTCGAACCTCTACACTTAGAGAAAAGAGAAAGCCCACCAGCAAAGCCATCCATAGAAGAGCCACCGAAGCTTGAACTTAAACCACTACCATCACATCTCGGGTATGAGTATCTAGGTCCTAACTCCACGTTACCTGTTATTATCTCATCTAGTTTGTTAGATGTGCAGGCCCAAAAGCTTATACAGGTACTCAAGGAATGCAAGACTGCCATTGGTTGAACCATGACAGACATAAAGGGGATCAGCCCCACATACTGCATGCACAAGATTCTCCTGGAAGAGGGACACAAACCCTCCAGGAAACGCAAGAGAAGGTTAAACCCGAATATGAAGGATATGGTGAAAAAGAAAGTGATAAAGTTGCTAGACATGGGGTAGATCCCAGGTAAGTTTTCTCACCCTTCTGTGCTATACATGTATTATTATGCCACGAGGACATGGCATGATTTTAAGTGTGGGGTGGGAGACTTATCTTGTATTGTATATTGTATATAGTAGATGTAGCTGTAAATTATATTAGTTGGCTTGGCCCGATGATGGACACTTGGCGACGGGTTTCTTAAGGGTCTGGAATAAAAACACAAAAAAAAAATTGAAAATTTGAAAAAAATACAAAAATATGAGTAGAGGACTCTTCCTTATGACGGACTATTTAGGACAAGTACTCTTGAGGGAAGTAGTCCACATAGAAATTTTTCTTTCTTTTATTTTCTTTTTCTAGGTAGTGTATCACCTCCCCCTTGGTTTTTCTTTTGACCACGGTTCTTTTCCAAGGGTTTTTATTTGAACCGGGTTAGGTAGATTTTCCTTTTCTTAGGATTAGAGGACAAAGGGCAACATGTAACCCCGAATATGCACATTAGCAAAAGCGTAAATTGAACTTGAGAATGTATCTTCTAAGCTTGATTGTAGAATCTCAATATGCCTTAAATTGCACAATAATGCTTGCTTGAACATTGATAGGATTTTTTAGATAAACCGGATTCCAAATGAGTTGCATGCCATGTGTGTGTGAGTTTTTTTTACTTATATTGTATGTTGTACATGATGCCTAGAACTTGCCCTGTGTGTTTGCAAAGCGAAATAGAAGTTATTCGGTTGTAGAAAGGATAGAGGCATTTCTTTGTGTAACCCCATATATCAATAGACATGAATTCACCCGTACATTATATCTTAGTTAACCCCTTTGAGCTTAAAGCCTATTTTTTGATAACCCTTGAATGTTCTTCAAATTATTATATTTGTTCTACTTTACCTCCTAGAAGCACTTGTATTGTAATGAATATGCAAAAGTTTAAGTGTGGGGTGAAGGGAAATTGAAAAAGGGAAAATCAAGAATGAATGGTAGAAAATAGTGAACTGGCCAAAATAATGTAAATGTGTTGCAAAGCAATGAGAAAAAGAGCTATATCAATGTATATATGAAAATTAGAAAGGCCAGTTACACCAACAAAAGAAAAATAGGGATTAAAAGCAAATAAAGGTGAATAAATGTTTATGGGAGACATAAGGAAGAAAACTAAAAGGGAAAGTTGTGAAAAAGAAAAGAAAAGTGCTTAGGGAGGCTAGTCACTATACCCAAAAGTATCATACCCGTCCCATAGCCTACATTACAACCCTTAAAGACCTCTTGATCTATGACTAAATAACTCGATTAGTGGAGTATTACACTAGGGGCAAGCCTATGGTGTGTCTGTATGCATATGAATGTTCTTTGTTGAGAGTGAGTGAATTTTCCGATATTTATAAGTTCCATGTTCTTCATTGTTTATGTGTGGGAACTTCTCTCAATAAATTTTATGAGAGCATGTAACTCAAGAGGAAGAAGGTAAATTTGCAAGTTTTTGGTAATAATTAGAGTAAGCAATAATGTGCTGGCATGAGAGTTTACGGTTAGGTAAGGATTGTGCATATCTTAGGTTAATCATGAAAAATAGCTTTTGTGATATAATTTGGGGGAGACATAAATAAAATTGGCCTAAAGTGTGATTAAGGTTGCTCGAGGACGAGCAAAGGTTTAAGTGTGGGGTATTGATAATAGGTGAATTTGACTATATTTATGCCCTAAATAATCACACTTTATTGTTGTTTTGATATTGTTTATGATGACAAAATGCTTTTATTAGTGTTCTTAGTGTGTTATAGGTACACTTGAGCTAATAAAGACTAAAAGAGCAAGTTTTGGAGTCAAAAGATGGTGAAAAAGGCCAAAATGTGGTACAAGTCAAGAACTTATGTTGAAAGTAGCCGAGAAGGTGTGATTCCGAGCTATATGGATGTTATGGAATGAATTTAAGTGATTTGGAGCTTTGAAGTCTGAGTAAAAGCTCAAGGAATTAAGTTGGGATCGAGTTCGGGGGTCAAATTTGATAAGTGTAGTACAAGCGAAGAATGGATGAGGCATATTGTGCACTGTTTAGTACATTGGACATAGCTTTTCGCTCCGAACTCCAGTTGGGCTCCATAATATATGGTTGGAAAGGTAATTCAAAGGGCTACAACTTTCATGTTTTGAGTTTTTCCAAATTCGCAACGGAACAGGGTGAAAAACCGCGGTTTCGCCGCGACCGCGGATGAACCGCGGAAAAACTGGCTCTCTGAAGTTTTACTGTTCGCGGTCCGTCCGCGGCCGCGAACGAACCGCGGAAGTCGCCGCAGCAGCAGTCCTAATTGTACTCAAACTTAGTTTTTTTAGCCCTAAAACCTCTATATAAACTCCTAGTTTGCCCCATAGAGGCATGTTATCTTTATTTCATTACTTTTGCAAGGTTTTTAGTAAGAGAGAATCCTCTCAAACTCTTTCTTTTATTTTATATCAATTATTTCTTTATGATTTCAATTATTATTCTTGTTTCTTCAAGCATGAGTAGCTAAATTCTATTCTAAGGTTTTGATGGAACCTATTGAGTGATGAACTTATCGTTTATGTGATTACAAATTGTGACTTAGATTTCTATTTGTTCAACTTCATTCTTATTGTAGTTAATTGGTAGAGCTCCCAATTAGTGGTGCCTATTTAGTGTGCATAACTTGGAAAAGAGTGCATATTTAGGTTTATTGTTGAACAACACCACACCTAGGTTATTGGAGGAATCTATAACTTTAGGCGAAAAGACGGGGTTAGGAATAACGAAGTCTTGGGTGCAATCTTAAGTGAACTATTCAAATTAAAGCTAGCTAGGGTAGCTCGGGAGAGTGCACTAGTAAATTATTGTAATTGCTCGGGAGAGGGTTACGATACACATAGCGTTCATGATTGATAGAATATATTAACAATTTGTATGAGCATAACGATAAGGGATTCCATCAATAGGGGAAATCAATACCTTAGTCCTTCTCATAATATTCTTTTTACTCTACATTCAAATTCTTTCTTTCAAGCATTTTTAATTATTGCCAAGTAGATATTCGAAAATCACATAAATATATATTCAAAGTTTGGGAACTTGATTCGGAAGTACTTTTGGGGTTGTGATAGTTGCAATTGGTAGGTTAATTCTCCGTGGGATCGATCTTGGACTTATTAGACCAAATTATATTGACTACGACCGTTGGTCGTTGGAAGGCTACTCAGACTTCGCCATCCTTGAGAACTCACAATTGGCCATTCTTTTTGTGTAAATCCCTCATACTCCAATATTTAGACTCTTTATCTAACTATTTGACACATGCCTATTTGAGCACCCCACACTTAGTTATTTGAACACTTCTAATATTACCCAATTGACTTAGTCCATCCCCAATAAAGTACACCATTACCAATTCAAGAGTTGGGCAATATTTTTCCTAAAACTACTTTAATACATTATGAACAAGTATAATATGCCCAACTTGGCTTACCAATCAACATACATGGTGTACATACTATTTTAGGTCTCCAAATCATAAAATTAGCATCAACAACACAATTGAAAACCCATAAACCAATTCTTTACCAAACTTCAACTATATGACAAGATTCCTTAGTAAAAATTCATGGAAACATGTATAGTGCAAAGAAAACCAAGTCATATTCAAGAGAAATCTTAAACTAACAATATGTAATTACTTCTACAAAATAAATAATCAAAATCTAAGAATAAAAACAAAATAAAAGAGAAGAGAAGTAGAGAAACTTACAATTAAAACAATGAAGAAGTAATGGAGGAAGAATGGGGTGAATTGGAGAAGAGGGTTTTGGGATTTTGTAGAGAGAAGGAGGAGGGTTTTGAGTTAGAGAGAGAGAGAGAGAAATTGGGAGAAGGGAGGCGGCTGAGTGTTTGTGAGGGAGAGGGGGAGGGATTTTAGGGTTTTAAAGAAAGGAGGGGAAAGAAAAATAAAAAATAAAAAACTCTTATTTTAGCCGACCGCGGAACTGACCGCGACTGTTCGCGGTTTTCGCGGCCGCGGATGGACCGTGAACAGTCAAGATTCAGAGAGATCATTTTTTCGCGGTTGGTTCGCGGCCGCGAATGGACCGCGAACAGAGAAAGTTCAGAGAGGTCATTTTTCCGCGGTTCATCCGCGGTCGCGGATGGACCGCGGACAGTGCCCCTCTCTGAATTTTTTTCTCGACTGTACAGCAAAAATTTGTTTTTTTCTTATTTTACTTTATTACTTACTACTAAGATAAAATTACTTACAACATGTTCGTGGGTTGCCTCCCACGTAGCGCTTGATTTAACGTCGCGGTACGACTCAACTTAGCGCATTTTACGGCTCGCTAGACCTTTGAGGTTCATCCAACCGCAATTCTACCTTGTCCTCCATGTCATCCATGCCTATGTATTGTTTCAACCGCTGTCCGTTTACCTTGAATGTACGTGATCCATCCATAGCTTGTGTGCACAACTCCTAACTCAAATGCCTCAATTACCTTGAAGGGTCCTGACCACCTTGATTTCAATTTACTTGGGAAAAGTCGTAATCTTGAATTGTATAGTAGTACTTTGTCCCCGTTTTTGAAGTTTCGCTCAACGATATTTTGATCATGGATCCGCTTCATCCTCTCTTTATACAATCTTGTACTTTCAAATGCCAGATACCGAAATTCTTCTAACTCATGCAACCCAGTTAGCCTTGCTTTACCTGCTTCATCCAAGTTGAGATTCAATTGTTTCAGTGCCCACCAAGCTTTATGCTCTAATTCAACCGGTAAGTGACAAGCTTTTCCGAACACCAATTTGTAAGGAGACATGCCGATGGGTGTTTTGAATGCTGTTCTATATGCCCATAGTGCATCATCAAGCTTCCTGGACCAGTCGGTCCTTGTGGCGTTCACTGTTTTAGTCAGTACACTTTTTATCTCCCTGTTGGAGACCTCAACTTGTCCGCTAGTTTGCGGGTGATATGGAGTGGCCACACGGTGTTTAACATCATACTTGGCCAATAATTTCTCAAAAGCTCGGTTGCAAAAGTGTGTGCCCCCGTCACTAATGATAGCCCTTGGAGTCCCGAACCGGGTGAAAATATTCTTCTTCAAAAATCCCACTACCACCTTAGCATCATCGGTGGGTAATGCTGCAGCTTCCACCCATTTGGACACGTAGTCAACTGCAACAAGTATGTACTTATTGCCGTATGAGCTAATAAAGGGCCCCATGAAATCTATTCCCCAGACATCGAACACTTCCACTTGCTGGATTGGATTCATCGGCATCTCATGACGCCGGGAGATGTTCCCGGTGCGTTGACATTCGTTGCAACCTTTCACCCACAAGTGCGCATCCTTAAACACCGTCGGCCAATAGAAACCGGCCTCAAGTATTTTGGCAGCTGTACGTATTCCTCCAAAGTGACCGCCATATGCTGAAGCGTGACATGCCTGCAAAACAGAAGATTGTTCTATCTCGGGGACGCATCTCCGGATCATGTTATCAAGACATATCCTAAACAAATATGGTTCATCCCAATAATAATACTGACTTTCACGAAAAAATCTTTTCCTCTGGACCGATGAGAGGTCATGAGGAACAATGCCACTGGCTAGGTAATTAGCATAGTCAGCATACCATGGTGTTTCAAGGAGAGTGGTGGTGAGCAACTGCTCATCTGGAAAGGTTTCTAGAATTTCCCCACTCTCTTTGACAAGTTCAGCTCCTTCAAGTCTTGACAAGTGGTCAGCGACTTGATTTTCAGTACCTTTTCTATCCCTAATTTCGAGGTCAAACTCTTGGAGAAGCAACACCCAACGAATTAGGCGTGGCTTAGAATCCTTTTTATCAATTAAATATCTTAAAGCTGCATGGTCCGTGTATACGATTACCTTTGATCCTATGAGATAGGACCGGAATTTGTCGAATGCAAACACGACCGCCAGCATCTCCTTTTCCGTCACTCTATAGTTTAGCTATGCTCCACTCAGAGTTCTACTTGCATAGTATATTGGATGCATCAGCTTATCTTTCCTTTGGCCCAGCACTGCCCCCACTGCATAATCACTTGCATCACACATTAACTCAAACGATTGCTCCCAGTCTGGGGCAATGATGATGGGTGCTGTGACCAGCCTCTTTTTCAGTTCCTGAAAAGCAATCCTGCATTCGTCAGAAAAAACAAAAGGGTGATCTTTTTCAAGTAACTTACAGAGAGGGTTTGATATTTTGGAGAAGTCTTTGATGAACCTCCGGTAAAAACCGGCGTGTCCAAGAAAGCTTCTTATGGCCCCGACGGATGTTGGTGGAGGCAACTTTGCAATGACATCAACTTTAGCACGGTCTACCTCAATGCCTTTGCTTGAAACCCGGTGCCCCAGTACTATAACTTCTTGTCACATCAACCGCATCAATTAGAGAGCAATTTGCGAACTCACTAGGACGCCTCATGGATTTTTGCACATTGAAGATGATCTCCTCATCGTTCAACCTCATCTTGAGTTCCCTAGTTTCACAATCAATTATGGCTCTCCCAGTGGCTAGGAATGGTCTTCCTAGGATTATGGGAATTTCTTCGTCGAC
Organism: Nicotiana noctiflora; assembly: GCA_032618575.1. NCBI lineage: Eukaryota > Viridiplantae > Streptophyta > Magnoliopsida > Solanales > Solanaceae > Nicotiana > Nicotiana noctiflora. The sequence goes on along the minus strand of JASVEL010004447.1, from coordinate 16,156 downwards.
CTTGCAATCAAGAATAACAAAATCGGCGGAAACACGAACTTCCCAACCTGGATAAGCACATCATCTATAATACCAAATGGACGCTTAACCGTCCTGTCAGCAAGCTGTAAAAGCATAGAGGTGGGTCTGGCTCTCTCAATACCTAACCTCTTATAGATAACTAAGGGCATGAGATTAATGCTTGCCCCCAAATCACATAAAGCCTTAGTAAAGGCATAATTCCCTATAGTGCATGGGATGGTGAAGCTACCTGGATCAGATAGCTTCTCAGCATGTGTGAGTGTAACTGTGGCCAAGTCTTGGAAATCAAATTTCCGCGACATTAAATCCTTCATCATCTTAGCATAACCAGGCATTTCTTTTAAAGCTTTAATTAATGGAATGTTTACCTGGATTTGCTTGAGCATCTCGAAGAACTTTTTGTATTGCTCCTCTTTCTGGTGTTTGGCCAACCTTTGGGGGAATGGTGGTGGAGGCCTCTTCTTCCCGGTGACTTGGGATTTTTCTTTTTCTATTACTTTCTCATCAATCTGCTGCTCTACCTGTTCAGCTACTTTCTCCATTCCCTGGTTTGCTTCTTTATTTTCAGCAACTGGCTGGACTGTGACTTCTGTCAACCCTGTGGACTCATCCAGTTCAATGGGCAACGGAGTAGGTGTCTCAGCCTGCCTGTCGATTTTCTCACTTTCATTCTCAGCATCAAGATCTCTACCACTTCTCAGAGTCACTGCCATCATCTGCTTTGGGACTTGGTCCTTTGGGTTTGTTTGTGTATCTGCAGGCAATGTCCCTTGAGGACGATTGTTGAGAGACATAGCAATTTGACCCACCTGTACTTCAATATTCTTGATGGCGGCATCATGTGCATCTATCCTCTCATTTGTTTTAGCATTTGACCCAATTACCTACTGCATCATAGCTTCCAACCTTGCAAACCCATCGTCATGTTTGCCCCCATCGCAATATGATATCCCTGCTGTTGATTGCCGAAATTATGAGGTCTAGGATATAGTGCCATGTTGTGTGGTGGCCTCATACCTGCTGCATTAAATTGTGGTCGGGGAGGTCTGTACTGCATTGGAGCCTGTTGGCCCCAGTTTTGATTACCTTGTCGCTGCCCTCCATAGTTAGCCACATAGTTCATATCCTCGTGCTGATGATGATGTTCTTGGTCTGCAACCCATGCATTACCTATGGGTTGGCTAATGCATGATGTGCATAAACCACCATTGGTAGTATCTACAATGTGAACTTGCTACATGACTCCTGATTCTTCAACCTGATGCTCATTTGTGTCAATAGAGTTGCCATGTTCTCCTCCAGAGTGTTGGATGGATCCAGAGGTACAGAGTGTACCACTGGTGTAATAGGAGCATTCCCGGACGTCCACCCGGAATTTTGAGCCATCTTGTCTAGCAAATTTTGGCCCTCTCTCCAAGTCTTGCTCAGAAAAGCCCCACCTGCTGAAGCATCAACAATGTTCTTCATACTGTCTGAAAGCGCAATGTAGAATATTTGTCCCAACATCTGCTCAGGAATCCCATGGTGAAGACACATAACAAGCATACCCTTGAATCTGCCCCAAGTTTCATGTAATGTTTCCAGTGGTTTCTGCTTGAAGCTCACAATTCATCAATTTGTTGAGCTGTCTTGTTAGGTGGATGAAACTTGTTGTGGAATTGTTTGACTAACTCATCCCAAGTTGCAATGGAGTTTATCGGGAGTGAGTTTAGCCATATATGTGCTGCTCCTATAACTGAGAACGGAAAGAGTAATAATCTGATAGCTTTCAGAGTTACATTCGGTTGCCTTTGTGTCCTGCATATTGATAGAAAGTTCTTGAGGTGTTGCTGTGGATCTTCAACCTGAGACCCATAGAATAGTCCCTTGTTTTGCAACAAGTAAAGCATGTTGTTGGTAATCTGGAAAGACTCAGCTTGAATTGCTGGCACAACGATGACAGTTGCCAAATTATCCGTTGTGGGTTGTGCCCAGTCGAGCAGTGCACCTTCCTGTGCCTCCTGTGCCTCTTGCATATTTAGCCCGACTTGCTGGTTTTGATTGTTTATGTCACTCATGTCGAAGTCTAGTTTGATTGGTTGTTGAGATTGTTGAATTTGTTTGATAGCTTTGTTACGCGCCCGAAAGGTTTGCTCGGGGTCTGAGAGTCCTTCAATTAGTTCTCCAATCCTTGCAGATTTTCTAGGCATGCACCTGAATACCCAAATCAACAAACGTCAAAATATTCAATGTAGAGTGTAGAAAGAACCAGAATACACAAGAATCTTGAAGTTCTGGCAATGGCAATTGATAATTCCGTTAATTCCCCGGCAACGGCGCCAAAATTGATTCACGTCCAAGCAACGGTCGTAGTCAATATAACTTGGTCTAATAGGTCCAAGATCGATCCCACAGAGAATTAACCTACCAATTGCAACTATCACAACCCCAAAAGTACTTCCGAATCAAGTTCCCAAACTTTGAATATATCTTTGTGTGATTTTCGAATATCTACTTTGCAGTAATTAAGAATGCTTGAAAGAAAGAATTGAATGTAGAGTAAAAAGAATATTATGAGAAGGACTAAGGTATTGATTTCCCCTATTGATGGAATCCCTTATCGTTATGCTCATACAAATTGTTAATATATTCTATCAATCATGAACGCTATGTGTATCATAACCCTCTCCCGAGCAATTACAATAATTTACTAGTGCACTCTCCCGAGCTACCCTAGCTAGCTTTAATTTGAATAGTTCACTTAAGATTGCACCCAAGACTTCGTTATTTCCTAACCCCGTCTTTACGCCTAAAGTTATAGATTCCTCCAATAACCTAGGTGTGGTGTTGTTCAACAATATACCTAAATATGCACTCTTTTTCAAGTTATGCACACTAAATAGGCACCGCTAATTGGGACGTCTACCAATTAACTACAACAAGAATGAAGTTGAACAAATAGAAATCTAAGTCACAATTTGTAATCACATAAACGATAAGTTCATCACTCAATAGGTTCCATCAAAACCTTAGAAAAGAATTTAGCTACTCATGCTTGAAGAAACAAGAATAATAATTGAAATCATAAAGAAATAATTGATATAAAATAAAAGAAGGAGTTTGAGAGGAATCTCTCTTACTAAAAACCTTGCAAAAGTATTGAAGAAATAAAGTACATGCCTCTATGGGGCAAACTAGGGGTTTATATAGAGGTTTTAGGGCTTAAAAGCTAAGTTAGAGTCCAACTGGGATTACTGCCGCTGGGACTTCCGCGGTTCGTTCGCGGCCGCGATCGGACCGCGAACAGTCAAACTTCAGAGGCCTTCGTTTTTCGCGGTTCATCCGCGGCCGCGAGTGGACCGCGGATGAACAGCACTTCTGTTTCTTCCCTGCTTCTTCAGGCCCTCTTCACTTTAGCTCTTCATTTGGCCTTTTCATCAACCTAGGAGTCCAAAATAGCTCTTTATAGCATCCAATGTATCACATGTACCTACAAAACACAAACGAACACTAATCAAAGCATTTTGTCATCATAAACAACATTAATTCCATAACAAAGTGTGATTATTTAGGGTATAATTATAGTTAAATTCACCTATTATAGTACACACTGGGATGAAGTGAGCTGACTTGGTCAACCTATCCACCACCACCCAAACCGAATCAAACTTCCTCGCTGTCCGAGGGAGTCCACTAACAAAGTCCATAGTAATCCTTTCCCACTTCCACTCAGGAATATCAATACGCTGAAATACACCACCAGGTCTCTGATGCTCGTACTTGACCTGCTGACAGTTTAGACACCGAGCCACATGGCTCACAATATCTTTCTTCATCTTTCTCCACCAGTAATACTGCTTCAAATCCCGATACATCTTCGCGGCTCCCGGATGAATAGAATACCGCGAGCTGTGGGCTTCCTCCAATATCAACTTACGAAGGCCATCAACATTGGGCACGCATATCCAGCCCTGCATCCGCAATACACCATCGCTATCAATAGTGACATCTCCGGCATCATCATGCTGAACTCTGTCCTTAAGGACAAGTAAGTGTGGATCATCATATTGGCGCTCTCGAATACGATCATATAAAGAAGAACGAGCTACTACACAAGCCATCACCCGACTGGGCTCAGAAATATCCAGCCTCACCATCTGATTAGCTAACGCCTGAACATCAATTGCAAGGGGTCTCTCCCCAACTGGAATATACGCCAAACTGCCCATACTAATAGCCTTCCGGCTCAATGCATCAGCCACTACATTGGCTTTCCCGAGATGGTACAAGATAGTAATATCATAGTCTTTAAGCAATTCAAGCCATCTCCGCTACCTCAAATTTAGATCTTTCTGCTTAAACAAATGCTGAAGGTTGCGGTGGTCTGTATATACATCACAAGATACACCATATAGGTAGTGCCTCCAAATTTCAAGGCATGAACAATAGCAGCTAACTCCAAATCATGAACAGGGTAGTTCTTCTCGTGGGGTTTTAGCTGACGAGAAGTATATGCAATAACTCTACCCTCCTGCATCAACACACAACCGAGTCCAACTCTAGAAGCATCACAATACACCATATATGACCCTGAGGCTGATGGCAACACAAGTACTGGAGTTGCGGTCAAAGCCTCCTTGAGCTTCTGGAAGCTCTCCTCACATTCATCAGACAACACAAATGGAGCATTCTTCTGTGTCAACCTGGTCAACGGTGAAGAAATAGATGAGAAACCCTGAACAAACCGGTGTTAATAGCCTGCCAAGCCGAGAAAACTCCGAATTTCGATAGCTGGGGAAGGTCTGGGCCAATTTTGCACTGCCCCGACCTTCTGTGGATCAACCCAAATACCATCACTGGACACTACATGTCCCAGAAAAAACACAGTATCAAGCCAGAACTCACACTTAGTGAATTTTGCATAAAGCTTCTCTTCTCTTAATTTCTGCAATACCACCCTCAAGTGATGTGCATGCTCCTCCTGGCTGTGTGAATACACCAGAATATCATCAATAAACACAATCACAAAAGAATCAAGGTACGGTCGAAATACGCTATTCATCAAGTGCATGAATGCAGCTGGGGCATTAGTCAGCCCGAAAGACATCACCAGGAACTCGTAGTGTCCATATCGCGTCCCGAACGCTGTCTTCATAATATCCGAGTCCCTGATCTTCAACTGATGATAGCCCGATCGAAGATCAATCTTAGAAAATACACTAGCTCCCTCGAGCTGATCAAATAGGTCCTCAATACGAGGCAATGGGTACTTATTCTTCACTGTTACCTTGTTCAGCTGCCTGTAATCAATGCACATTCTCATTGTGCCATCTTTCTTCTTCACGAACAACACCGGCGCACCCCAAGGTGACACACTCGGACGAATGAAACCCTTATCTAAGAGTTCCTGAAGCTGTTCTTTCAATTCCTTTAACTCTGCTGGTGCCATGCGATAGGGATAGAAATGGGCTGAGTGCCCGGCACCAAGTCAATTCCAAAGTCAATATCCCTGTTAGGCGGCATGCAAGGCAGATCTGCTGGAAATACATCCGGAAACTCCCTCACAATGGGGACCGAATCAAGACTGCGTGTCTCAGCCTCAATATCTCTAATGAAGGCCAAATAAGATAAGCAACCCTTCCCAATCATTCGTTGGGCCTTTATATAAGAAATTACCCTATCAGACACAAAATCAGTCAAGCCTCGCCACTCGATCCTCGGATTACTTGGAATAGCTAGTGTGACTGTTTTGGCATGACAGTCCAGAATCGCATGGTAAGGAGATAGCCAATCCATGCCTAGAATCACATCGAAATCTACCATGCCCAGTAGTAATAGATCAACTCGGGTCTCCAGACCCCCAATAGTAATAATACAGGATCGATATACCTGATCCACAACAACAGTATCCCCCACTGGGGTAGACACATGTACGGGCAAAGAAAGAATACCACGGGTCATACCCAAGTGATGTGCAAAATAAGTAGAAACATAGGAATAGGTAGATCCGGGATCAAATAAGACAGAAGCATCCCTGTGGCAGACTGAGATAATACCTGAAATGACCGCATCCGAAGCACTAGCATCCTTCCTATCCGGAAGAGCATAGAAACGAGCCTGGCCTCCACCAGTACGATCCTCGCCCCTAGGGCGACCTCTGGATACCTGGCCACCAGTCCTAGCTGACTGTGTTGGTGCTGAAGAACCAGGAGCAGAAGACGAGGGCTAATCCCTCTGCTGAGACCGCTTACGAAGCCACTAAGTACACTCGCTCCTGATATGGCCAAACTCGCCACACTCAAAGCAACGGCCTGAAGATGGAGGAGGGACTGCTGAGGACCCCTCGCTGCAGATGAATCCTGAGCTGAAGAAGTAGGAGCAGAGCTCTGAGCTGGAAGGGCACTCAATGCAGGCTGACTCTGCTAACGACCCTGCTCACCCTGATGACCCCGATGGCCCTGACGACCACGATCTGATAAAGCTCCACTGGACTCTGCACGTCTTGACTGCGGAGGTCTAAATGAACGACCCCTGCTGTGCTGAGGCTGACCCCTAGACGGAGCACTACTGTAACTGCCAGTACCACGAGGCCTCTTAGACTCCTTCTCCTCACGCTCTCTGCAGCGATCTGTCTCAATCTGACGAGCCGCATCAACCACCTCCTCAAAGGTAGTTGTCGAAGCCCTCTCTCTGGTCATCAATATACGGATGGGATAGATGAGACCATCTATAAATCTTCTGATCCTCTCTCTATCCGTCGGAATCATCCACATGGCATGACGGGCTAGCTGAGTGAATCTCATCTCATACTGTTGAACTGTCATCTCTCCCTGCTTCAACCACTCGAACTGACGTCGCAGCTCCTCTCTCTGAGACTGAGGCACGTACTTCTCCAAAAATACCGTGGAGAATTGTTGCCAAGTGAGGGGCACTGCCCCAGCGGGCCTACGCCTCTCAAAATCCTCCCACCACTGAAATGCTGCACCTGTGAACTGAAAAGTGGTGAATGAAACACCGCTGGACTCTAGAATACCCGCGGTGCGAAGCATGCACTGACACTTGTCAAGAAAACCCCGGGCGTCCTCGCCCTCAGCACCACTGAATGCCGGAGGCTGTAGCCTCTCAAACCTCTCCAAACGACGCTGCTCATCGTCGGGCATAACTGGAACCACATGAGCATGAGCTGGTGCAACGGGCACAACTGGCTGAACTGGAGCTGCCCCAGGTGCCTGAATACCCTGTATCACCGGCTTGGGTGTGCGAGCCACGGGGGTCTGACTCCCTCCCCCTGCCTGTGAAGAAGACGCTGCAATAGAGGCTGCAACGACCTGAGCCAAGACTGTGCATACTGATAAGATCTGGGCCAAGGTTTCCTGAAGACCCGGTATCACAATGGGCACTGCCGGTGCCTGAACCTGAGCTGCCGGAGCGCCTGCAGCTGGGACCTGATCCTGAACCTGGGCCACCGGTGCTGGAATCTGACCCTGAGTCTGGTCAGCTGGTAGGTCAGCAGGTGCTGGTACTGTTGCCCTACCTCTACCACGACCACGGCCTCCGGGTGCCAATGGTGGTCGTCCGCCACGTCCGCTAGCACGTGTTCTAGCCATCTGCGAGACAATAGAGTAGGGAAAAGTTTAGTTTCACGAAAACATAAACCGCACGATATGAATCCAAGAAAAGTGAGGTTTTTCCTAAAGTTCTGTAGTCCTCCGAGGATAGATACGGATGTCTACGTACCGATCCGCGAAAGCCTACTAAACCGGCTCATGACTCGCGAGTCCTAATAACCTAGGCTCTGATACCAACTTGTCACGACCCAAATCCGGTCGTGATGGCGCCCAACAATTAAGCTAGGCCAGCCAGACCAACTATTACTTATCACAACGACTATCAGTCCCAAATGGACATCCCAAGAAGAATATATGAGTTAAAGAACTCCAATAATAATAATAATGAACAAAATACCGAGAAGTGCGAAAATAACTGACACTCCCAAAGATCTGGAGTCACAAGTCTCGAGCCTCTAACAAAACCCAACAGAAATAGAGAATACTGTATAGAAATACTCAAGTCCGAATATAAAATAACAACTCGAAAAGAGGAGGAGAAGCTAGGTTCGCGAACGTCGCAGCCTACCTCAGCCGACTCGATACGACTTCGCAAACGCCGGAAACGCCCGTCTCATCGCTCCCCGAGTACCTAAGTCCGCACACAAAAGGTGCATGGAGTAGGGTGAGTACTATGCTCCGGAAGTACATTGGAGATCCGTCTCATGTATTAGATTTCAGCACCATTCAGCTTGATGGTGATCTATCCTATGATGTGGAGCCTATTGCCATTTTGGGACGTCAGGTGAGAAAACTAAGGTCTAAGGAGATTGCATCAGTTAAGGTTCAGTGGAGAGGTCGACCCGTGGAGGAGGCCACTTGGGAGATCGAGCGGGAGATGCGGAACAGATATCCTCATTTGTTTGAGACTTCAGGTATGTTTCTTGACCCGCTCGAGGACGAGCGTTTGTTTAAGAGGGGGAGAATGTGACGACCCGGCCCGTCGTCACGGTAATTACCACCCCGTTATGTTGTAAATACATGTTTTATGATTTTATATCAATGTTAAAGTCTATCGGATGAGTTAGGAGTGAGTTGGATTGAAAATGAGGCATATAGCCTTTGTGAAGGAAACTTGAATAAGGAAAGTCAACCCGGAGTTGACTATTTGGTTAGGAGGCTCGGAATCGGATTCCGATGATTCGGTTAGCTCCGTTAGGTGATTTTGGATGTGCCTGCAAAATTTCAGGTCATTCGGACGTAGTTTGGTTGGGTTTTTGATTGAATGTGTAATTCGAAAAGTTTTAAGGAATTTAGGCTTGAATTCGATGCGAATTATGGGTTTTGATGTTGTTAGACGTGTTTTGAGGATTGGCGCAAGTTCGAATTCGGACGTCGTTTGGTCGGGTTTTTGATTGAAAGTGTAATTTGGAATGTTTTAAGGAATTTAGGCTTGAATTCGATGCGAATTATGGGTTTTGATGTTGTTAGACGTGTTTTGAGGATTGGAACAAGTTCGAATAAGGTATTAAGATGTGTTGGTATGTTTGGATGAGGTCCCGGGGGCCTCGGGGTGTTTTCGGATGGTTAAACGGGAGAAAAATCATGGAAATTTCAGGTCGAGAGTTCTGGTTCTGTCATTTTCGCTCCTGCGGAAATGTGGTCGCAGGAGCGAGTCCGCAGAAGCGGATAAGGGAGCGCAGAAGCGCCGGGATCGCGGAAGCGGAAGCGAGCCCGCAGGCGCGGCACCGCCGAAGCGGACATCGAGCCGCGTGGCGGCGCGGGGAGAATCGCGAAACGGAAGGCTAGTCGCCAGGCGAGTCCGCGTGCCGGACACTTAGCCGCGTGCAGCGGAATTTTCCGCAGAGCGGTCGAGGCTTCGCGCAGGCGGACGCGCGAGGCGGTCCGCATGTCGCGTGCGGAAATGGCCGGCTAGGCCCGGAACCGCGGAGCGACCCTTTGGTCGCGGACACGGAAGCGTAAAAGCGGAAAATGTTCCGCGAAGCGAAAATCGCCGTAAGTAAGTTGTATCGAAGTTAGAAAATTTCGTAAACATTTCACACATTTGGGTCTCGGCTTTAGAGGCGATTTTGGGCGATTTTGAAGAGAAACTCAAGGGAAATCATCAGGTAATTAACTATGAACTCATATTATGATTAGTATTGATAATATCATGCAATTATATCATGAAAATGGAAGAATTTGGGGTAATTATGGAGGATTTAGCCCTAGTCTCGGACTTTAGAAAATCAAGGTTTTGAACGGGCAAACGGAGTCCGATTTTGGTAAAATTGATATGCTTAGACTCGTATTGAGACGAGGGTTCCGTAAATGTGAATTTCGTAAATTTTCGAAATGTGGGCCCGGGAGCCAGGTTTTGACAACTTTGGGAATTTTGATGTAAATTGAGTTGTATTGATCTGGGTGTCGTCCCATTGGCCTAAATTGTTGTATTTTTACCGTATTTGATCAGTATTCTACGCGTGCGGAGCTTGATTCTCGTGGCGCGGCATCGCGGAATAGTCGTCGCGCCGTATCGAGGCGAGTAATAGACGCGGGTGATGACCAGCGGGTTCGAAACCCCGTATACCACTTTGTGACGCCGTATAGCGGCGAGACACGCACACTCTCGAGAGTGCGGGGTCGATCATGAACCGGAGACTATATATTAGTCCAACCTGTTGATACCGTATTATTGGCTATTCTAGAGCCGTCGAACCTCCTTCTCGATGGTCGCATATATATATATATTGTGATAATGGCCACTCTGGAGCCGAGGAACCCCCTTCTTGGGCGGTTGAGTATACATGTGGGCCGTGAGCCAGCTATTGGATCCCGCGAGGATCGTTATCATTGTCTTATCACATAGACATGCTAGTTTACTACTAGTCCGCAGCCATTTTCTGTTATTATGCTAATTCCAATCTCCGGAACTTGATATTACTGTTTTCCAACCGAAAAATGATAAAAGAGTTTTCAAAAACTACTTTTGAGCCTCGCGAGGCCGTATCCGCATATTAGCCGACTAGTATGGGATCCGGCCGCACGCCGCAACGAGATATATGTCGGATCGGACCGCACGCCGCAGGATATCTCTACGAGACGTGCTTGGGCCGTAGGAGCCCCTCCGAGTCCGAACCCCCACAACGAGCACGGCACCCAAAATCGGAGATCGCTTGAGATAGCTGGTCATATCATGCATTGCATCGCATTTAGCTACATCTCGCTAACCGTTATACTATTTATTGGTATTTGTCGGTACATGTACACAGAATATTGATTCTATGACAGGTAGCCGATTATAGCTTTACATAGTGCTTTATCGCGGATTTCTTATCTCGCGCCGTCTTACCCTTGTTTATTACCACCGAGTCCGGCAGTACTTATTTTACTCCCCGCACCTTGTGCGCATCCGTGTACCTCTCGCAGCGGATCCGAAGAGCCGTGCGAGGCGACGTTCGCGGATATTCGAGGTAGTCGCAGCAGTCCGCAGGACCCGACATTCCTTCCTACTCGTCTTTTGATTTTGTATTGACATTTCTTTCCGCACTTGGTATCTTGTAAACCTTTATACATTCATGTTCTGTAGAGGCTCATGACTCTTGACCCTTGGTCTATGGGAGTTGATGTATTACGGGACTTGGTTCCCCGTTTTCGTTATATATATCGCTGTTATTTCTTGAATTAATTTGCTTAAACGGGTTAAAGAGAGCTTCTAGCTCCGTGGTTGATATGGATTGGTCAGGGGCTGGCTTAGCAATGTGTCGGGCGCCATCACGACCGGATTTGGGGTCGTGACAAGCCGGCATCGCAGCCTAGGTTTACTAGGCCCCGTGAGTCTTGAGCCTGCTAGTGTAGTCTCGTGGATCGGCACGGACGCCCGTACTTATCCCCGGGAGGTCGCGAACCTTTAGGAAAAACTTCACTTTTCTCGAACTCTCGTCGTGCGATCTTATTGTTCCGAGAACTGAATTTCTATATTCTATTCTCTCGCGTACGGCGAGAACGCGAGCATCGCACGAGGTGGACGACCTCCATCGCCACCGGTTGAGGCCGCGGGCGCGGCCGTGCTAGTAGGTAGAGGTAGGGCGACCGAGGCGCGCGCCGACCCGCCCGTTGTACCGCTCGCAGCAGCCCCCGCCGGTCGAAGCTCCGGCCAGTCCCGGCTCGGTGGCCGCACTATATCTATTGCTATTCCCCGGTCTTCAGCAGACTCTTGCTCAAATATTATCGCTGTGTTCCGCTTGGCTCAGGTAGTTTCAGCTACCGCCACCGTAGCGACATCTCGCCCGTGGGAGGTCGCGCACCCCCGCAGCCCTCGCACACCGATCCGATTGTTCGTGGACTTCGCACGCCGCAGGTCGTCCCCGCTCGGTGGTTGCACCCGTTATTCCTCCGACCGCACCGCGCCCGCCCTCCAGCAGCATATGGTTCGAGTTATGCCCGACGATGAGCAGCGTCGTCTCGAGAGATTTGGTAGACTTCCGCCCCCCCATTTCAGTGGCGTTGAGGGCGAGGATGCCCGTGGTTTCTTGGATAAGTGTCAGAAGATGTCGCGCACGGCCGGTATTCTCGAGTCCAGAGCCGAGTTTCATTTACTACATTTCGGTTACCGGTCCCGCATTTGATCGGTGGGAGGAGCTTCGAGAGGCGTAGGCTCGCAGCAGCAGCACCTCTCACATGGCGACAGCTTCTCTACTCTCTTTCTAGAGAAATATGTACCCCGGTCTCGTCGCGAGGAGCCACGTCGCCGCCCGAGTGGTTGATTCGGTGGCGACATGTCCGTGACTCCGCATGAGCTAGATTCACCCGCCTGGCCAGCATGCCACACGGATGATCCCCACCGATAGGAGAGGATCGTGAGGTTCATCGATGGCCTCAACTACTCTATCCGTATTCTTACGACCAGCGAGCGAGTTCTGTCATCATCGTTTGAGCAGGTTGCCGATATGGCACGCTCCATCGAGGCGGATCGTCGCCGAGAGAGAGAGGAGCGGAGGCCGCGAGGCCTCGTGGTTCGGTAGCTTCGCCGGTGCTCCATCTAGTAGGGCATTCCCAGCAGTAGCAGCAGGTCGCTCATCTAGACCTTCTCATTCAGTGCCGCCCGCAGCAGCAGCGGAGGTTCTTGGCGGTCGAGGTCGACGTGGATTTCAGCAGGTCGGCTCATCGCTTGGCGCCCTCCCGGCCCCGCAGTGCAAGCACCTACTTCTCCGCGCACTGTGTGCATGTTACGAGCGTGGCGAGTTTGGCCACACGAGGAGACATCGCCCTCGATCTACGTAGGGGCAGGACTCGGCAGAGGGATCGGCCCTCCTCTTCGAAGACCATCTCGCCCAGTAGAGGCGGAGGCCGGGCCTTTCGTGGACGCCCTGTGGGCGAGGAGAGATCCGGCGGAGGCCAGGCACGATTCTATGCACTTCCCCGACGTGCGTGATGCGCTTGCCTCCGACGCCGTGATTACAGGTATCATTTCGTCTGTCACAGAGATGCCTCGTTCTATTTGATCCAGGGTCCACATATTCTTACGTGTCCTCTTATTTTGCACATCATTCGGGTGCGACTCGTGGTATTCTTGATTTACCTGGTTCATGTATCCACCCCCGTGGGTGATACGATTGTCGTGGATCATGTCTATAGATCCTGTGTTATATCTATTGGGGGTCTGGAGACCCAGGCAGATTTGTTATTGTTGGGTACGGTGGACTTTGATGTTATATTGGGTATGGACTGGTTGTCTCCGTACCATGCTATATTGGACTGTCATGCTAAGACAATTACGTTGGCCATTCCTAGTATTTCTCAGATTGAGTGGCGGGGTTCGACCGATTTCGTCCCTAGCCGTGTTATTTCGTTCTTAAAAGCTCAGAAGATGGTTGAAAAAGGGTGTTTATCGTACTTAGCTTTTGTGAGAGATGTGGGAGCTGAGTCTCCTAGCATTGATTCTGTACCTGTTGTGAGGGACTTCCCAGAGGTATTCCCCTCCGACCTGCCGGCATGCCGCCGGACAGGGATATTGATTTTGGCATTGACTTGGTGCCGGGCACTCAACCCATATCCATTCCTCCTTACCGGATGGCACCAGCTGAGTTGAAAGAACTGAAAGAGCAGCTTCAAGAGCTTCTGGATAAGGGTTTCATCCGCCCTAGTGTGTCCCCGTGGGGTGCACTGGTGTTATTTGTTAAGAAGAAAGATGGTTCAATGCATATGTGTATTGATTATAGACATTTGAACAAGGTAACAGTAAAGAACAAGTACCCTCTACCGTGCATCGATGATTTGTTTGATTAGTTACATGGTGCGAGAGTGTATTCTAAGATTGATCTTCGTTCAGGCTATCATCACATGAAGATCAAGGACTCTGATATTATGAAGACTGCATTTAGGACTAGATATGGCCACTATGAGTTCCTTGTGATGTCTTTTGGGCTGACCAACACCCCAGCATCATTCATGCATCTGATTAACAGTGTGTTCATGCCATATTTGGATTCATTTGTGATCGTGTTCATCGATGACATTCTAGTCTACTCCCGTAGTCAGGAGGAGCATGCTCAGCATTTGAGTATTGTGTTGCAGAGATTGAGCGAGGAGAAGCTATATGCTAAATTCTCCAAGTGCGAGTTTTGGCTCGAGTCCGTAGCATTTTCGGGACATGTGGTGTCTCGCGACGGTATTCAAAGTTGATCGAAAAAGACGAGGCGGCGCGCAGTTGGCCTAGCACCGTCCTCGCCCGCAGCATCGTAGAGTTTTCTGGCTTGGCGGGGTATTATCGCCGGTTCGTTCAGTGGATTTTCATCCATTGCTTCTTCATCGACTAAATTGACCTAGAAGGGTGCACCATTCGCGTGGCTCGGACGAGTGCGAGGAGAGCTTTCGTAAGCTCGGACACGCCTTTGACCACAGCCTCCGATTGTTAGTATCGCCATCACCTTCGTGTTCATATACCGTTTATCGCGATGCCTCGAGAGCGGGGATAGGTTGTGTGTCGATGCAGGAAGGAAAGGTAATTGCTTACGCTTCTCGGCAGTTGAAGCCGCATGAGAAGAACTATCCTGTTCATGACTTCGAGCTAGCCGCCATTGTTCATGCCTTGAAGATTTGGAGGCACTATTTGTACGGTGTGTCTTGCGAGGTGTATACCGACCATCGTAGTCTCCAGCACTTGTTCAAACAGAAAGACCTTAATTTGAGACAACGGAGATGGCTTGAATTACTCAAATACTATGACATTACTATTTTGTATCATCCCGGGAAGGATAATGTAGTGGCCGATGCTTTAAGCCGGAATACTATTAGTATGGGCAACTTGGCGTACATACTAGTTGGGTAAAGGCCCCTTGCAGTTGATGTTTAGGCGTTAGTCAATAAAATAGTGAGGTTAGATATTTCTGAGCCCGGCCGGGTGATGGCTTGCGTGGTATCTCTGTCTTCCCTATATGATCGTATTCGTGAGCGCCAGTATGATGATCCACATTTGGCGGTCCTGAGGGACAGAGTTCAGCATGATGATGCTAGAGATGTCACCATTGATAGTGACGCGCGTATCGAGGATGCAGGGCCGGATATGTGTGCCCAATGTTGATGGCCTTCGCGAGTTGATTCTCGGAGGAGGCCCATAGCTCGCGTATTCTATCCATCCAGAGCCGCGAAGATGTATCAAGATTTGAAACAAAAACTATTGGCGGAGAAAGATGAAAATGGACATTGTCGTACATGTAGCACCGTGCCCTCAACCGTCGCCAGTGTTAAGTACGAGCATCGCAGGCCCGTGGTGTATTTCGCCGCATTGTTATTCCCGAGTGGAAACGGGAGAGGATCACTACGGACTTTGTTATCGGACTCCCCGACGCGCGAGGAAGTTTGATTCTCGTACGGGCGATCGTGGATAGATCGACCAAGTCGCTCACTTCATTCCAGCTAGTACTACCTACTCATCTGAGCGGCTGGCATCGATCTTTATTCGAGCGATTGTTCGGCTGCATGGAGTCCCATTGTCTATCATATCCGATAGGGGTACTCGGTTCACTTCTAGTTTTGGAGAGCATTTCACCGAGAGACGGGCACACGGTCGAGTCGAGTACGCATTTCACCCCCGCACGTACTGGACAGTCCGAGCGCACTATTCGGATCTTGGAGGATATGTCGCGAGCTCGTGTGATTGATTTTGGTGGTTCGTGGGACGAGTTCCTACCACTTGCCGAGTTTGCCCACAACAACAGCTATCAGTCCGAGTATTTCGATGGCCCCGTACGAGGCATTGTACGGCAGGCGGCGTAGATCCCCCGTGGGATGGTTTCAGCCTGGCGAGGTTAGATTGATAAGGACCGAGTTAGTCCAGGATGCTCCGGATAGAGCAAAGTTGATCCAGGAGAGGCTTCGTACGCGACGCCTCGTCAGAAGAGTTACGCGGACCGCAGAGTTCGGGAGTTGTCTTTCATGGTCGGAGACAGTATTGTTCAAGATTTCACCTATGAAGGGTGTTACGAGGTTCGGGAAGAAAGGAAAGTTGAGCCTGAGTACATTGGTCCTTTGAGATACTGGTAGAGCCGGGAGACGAGCGGCATACGAGTCAGTCTCGCCGCCCAGCCTTATCCAGTCGTTCATCCAAG